>JAWZSL010000021.1:7282500-7882500 GCA_034769285.1 Lutjanus argentimaculatus
CTGCCTGCTTCATGGGTGCGGCTCTGACAGAGAAGATCCGAAAATCACTCCGAGCTGTCACTCCAGCTGTCTGTCGACAGCTGAATTAGGCTCTCGGCTTGCAGGTGAGCTGCAGTATAACAAATTGGTTATCCCTCAAACCAGCAAACTGCTCAGCATCCCCTAATATGCAGCATCTACAAGGTTCTTTAAATTTAGAACCAAATATGCACTGTCTGTGTGATCAGCACGAACATATACTCAACAAAAATATAAAAACTTTTGTTTTTGCTCCAAATTTTTCTGAGTTTAAGTAAAAGATCTAAGTCTTCTTCTGTGCCACAATAGGTTTATTTCTCTCAAACTGTGTTCATTCTAGTATTAACTCTATTAACTACATGCAGTATATGTGTGTAATATAAGTTTTGGCTGTTTTAGCAGCCATATGAATCTCTTCACCAAAAGTAGCTTCAGTAGAATACAACACAGTACACCCACAAAGCTTTGAATGTTTAAGAACAACTCCCACTCTCCTGTTCTCACAACAGTATCACTGTCACTACTTCTCTCCACAACAGTTTATATAGAAGCTGATCGCAGCACATTCAGGTGCAACAAAAATGATTTTTACAGATTTACCCTTTCATCTCAGTGAGACGCAGGAAAAACCAGCGAACTCAGTGTTGATGATTTCCAAAGTTTTTCAGTTCTTTTACTATCGCATTGAGTAGATTTAACATTAGCGTCTTTGCCTTCTCCTCACTGGAGTTGAGGAAGTTTACCCAAGATACACAACGGAGAAATGTGCAGTGTTACAGTAGCAAACAAAATAGAAAGAAGCATAAACAACAGTTGGATTTACTACCATTTCACAAATGAAATGTTGATACTGCACTGTATGAAACGATATTGCAGTGAAGTACAGTATGTTGTAAAGTAAACACAGGTGTTGCCAATGATACTAATTAAGGTCCTGTTCCATTTAGTGTGGCAGAGACTTTCCACTGACCCAACAGATGCAGATATATAATGTTTTTCAGAATTCACTGGGCAACATATGAAAACTACAGCTGACAGTTGTTTTTCCTCTTTGTTCTCGTTCCAATTCATCATAATCAATGAGATGACGGCTCTTAAGATGGGCAATTATATTTGCAGTGTTGAGGGAATGTGATTTAGTTCATCCTTGTGTGACTGACATTCAGAATCATTGGGAATAGCAACTTTGCTATCTGTTTCAGACATTTAAAAAAAAACTCTACACTGCAGATATACTTGCTTCATATGTACATTATTAAAGCGTCATCATATTGTCAGAAATATGGGCATTTTGAGCCACAATGATATTTAATTTGAAAGTCTTTATCTGCTGCCATAGTCATTCATCCACCAGCCCCGTCCCCACATGGATTTTGTTGCTCTTACACCACATCACCTGACTTCCTAAAGTCTTTCTGCAGAAAGCCCCGAAGGTTAACTTCTCCCAATACCATCAGGTCCACTATGTAACACCACATCTGGCACTTCGCTCCATTCAAAGAGAATATCTGGTGTTTCAAAAACATGGATATCTTGTATTTGGAAAAAAAATACATGAACACCATTTTTCATGGAAATGTAGTATGCTTGGTACAGCACGGCTATAAAATTAAAGTTATATAAAGTTATATAACTCCTGGTTTGCAATGAACATCTGATTTATGTAAAATACGGGGGTATTTTACCTATTTTCATCTCATAATTTTTTCTTCTGTGCCTTTTAAATATAAAAAATCTATTTTTATCTTGAAATGCAGCTGAAGGGTCAGACTAAAGTGAAAATCTGCTGATATTGCATATCTCTTCACATCTTCTGGGACACATCATCAAAGACTTGACAGTCAGCATCTGAACAGCAATCCAAGAGGCTACCAGTGTTACACGATTCTGAACACATTGCCAGTGCGTGCTTTATATTTGTCTTGTTGTAATTTTACAACCGCTGGTGCATTAGATATGAATGCATGTGCAAGTATTAAGATTTTTGGGGCTGATTTTCAATTTTTAAGATGCAGACACACAAATCACACACACAGGAGGAAAAAGGGGTCTGCAGCATGGCGGACTGAGCTGACACACAGAGGCTGGACCGAGCCTGCAGCCTGTACATTGACTATTCTAACCATGCAACATTACACACACACACTCTGATACACACTCACACATACTGTATCTGTGGACAAGGACAGTGAGGGGATGAAAAAGACTGGTTTTGTAAGAAAGACAGTGACAGAAAGAGAAAAAATAGAGCAAGAGCAGGGGTGATGAGCAGAGAGGTGAGAGGTTTGCAGGAGAGTGCGAGGGTGAGTGAAGAAAAAGAGAGGAGAGGCAGAGGGAGGAGTGTACACGGTGTACGGCGTGTCTCCTCGCCAGTCATGACTGAGCAGCAGCCTCACCATGACGGAGCTCCCGTTCCCATGACAACTCAGCCTGTCAGATGGAGGGAAGAGAGGTGCAGAGATGCAGGCAAGGACAGCAGAGATGGGAGGAAAAGATAGATAGAAAAATATAAAGAAATAAGGATCATCTACTCACGGTGCTGTCGCCGTGCCGTTGCTCTGCAAAGGTGTGTCTGACATGGCTGCAACACCTCCTCTGCTCTCCTTTCTCCTCTTCCTCGTCCTCCTCCCCTTCTCCTCCTGTCCTCAGTGTCCTTTTGACAGAGTTGTGTCCTCTTCCTCCTCTCCTCCTCCTCCCTCCCTCCTCCTCCTTATCTTCTCCTCCTCCTTCTTTCCTCCTGGCTTCACGGTGTGTTATCGTCACGCCAGAATGTGTCAGAGCAGCTGCTGCTGCTGCTGCTGCCGCCGCTCCTGCATCACCCTGCTCTACCAGCAGGAGGGAATGGGTGGAATCATGAGACAGAGAGAGAGAGAGAGAAAGAGTGGTCAGTTGTGTGCTTGTACGTATAAATGTGCAGGTGATGCTGTCAATGAGAGAGAGATGGAGATGAGAGAGGAGGAGGAGGATGATTTAGGCGAGATGGGGGAGCAGAGGACGGCAAAGAGACAGCAGAGAGATAGAGAGAAGGAGAGCCTTAGGGGAGTTACAGTATAATGAAAGGAGTGGCAAACCTGCTTTATTCAGCTGCTACCCTGAGAACAACCTTTCCCCTCTGAGACTGAGGAGGGATTTATTTAAAGAGGCAGATAGGATACTCAAACACCCCCTCACTGTTAAAAAGGAAATAACAGTTTATCCATAAGTGGGCTCCAGTGTCCTGCAACCCTATATAGGATAAGTGGACATCCATCCATTTTCTGTTTCAAGTGGTTTTATTGTGAAGCATCACTTTCACAAATAACAGAATGTGGTATTGAATGCTTCTTAATATCAAATTAGTATCAAACATAGGAAAAAAACATGATTCCTACAAATATAAAAATCGTGAGTGACTAAATAAGACCTCTAACCATGGACAGTAGAAGTGGACAGAGCTTCTGGGTCTAAAAAGTGAAGCTAATGCGAAAGTGCCTTAAACATGCATTCTTTCTAATAGCCAGCAGGGGGCGACTCCACTGATTGTATGGAGTTTTGTATAAAAATGACCATGCTTCTGGCTTGATTTATGACCTCAGTAAACAGTTTCCTAATGAGTTTATGGTCACAGTCGCTAGTTTTAAGTCTTCTTCTATGCAGCATGACGTTCATTTTGTAAATAATGGTGCCATTTAGAGTTAAAAAGGTGAGAAAGCAGGGTATGCTTTAGGGTGGGGCTACAGTGTGAATGACAAGTCATTCTCATTTAATCTGTCCAGTGCAACACAAAACTCAGATCAAACTGTCAAAATGTACTGATCAAGTACTGGTCAAATTCTCACTTAAAATGTTTTTAGAAACATAATTAAGTGACGGGAGGGCAACCCAAGATTTGCAAAGCTTTGTATTTGTTGTTTCTTCATTGTTGAACGTTGTACAAATTTATTATGTAACAATGGTTACATTTTGGGAAAGATCATAGTTTAGATTAAAATATTCACTCCTGCAAGATCTTTCGTGGGTCTGGGGTTTCCTTCAAGACACGACCAGGTGGCTGCCATTGTGTCTCTGGTTTCCAGCAGAGCCTCCCAAAACTCAGATCAAGCTGCAAAACTATGCAGTGCTGATCAAATACATATCAATATTCTGATAGTACATTGTCTATTTCTCGCTTAAAATGTTTACTGTTGTAGTTGTAAAATGAGAAAGATCACAAGCCTGAAGAATGCTATATTTCCTGCTGCAGACAAGCCAATCCAAATACAGCCCAAGTGGCACCAGCTCCATGATCTCGTCCGTACTATGCATGCTGTGGTTAAAAAGAAACAAGATGGCAACCTTCGAAATGCCAAACCAGATGACTTAAAATGGTAGTCCACGTCACGGTGGCTCTGTCCACTAATCAGATATCCTGTTGATGCCTCTTACCCATACTTGACCTCAAGCTCTCCCCTTAACCCCATCCCCATCCCCACCCGGGCCTGGACTGTGATTAAGATTTGGTTTGTATTGAAGTTTGTATTATATTTTGTTTGTTTGAACTTTTTGTTGGAGCTTTTTTCTTTTCCAAAATAGGATAAGCTGTTTTGCAGTGATAAGGACATATGCCTGGAGGTGTTGTTGTGCCTGTTTTAGTTTCTTTACATCTTTAGAGCTCCCCAGGATTACTAAAATTGGGTCTGGGTCTATCTGGCCACTGAGTATATTTGACCAAAAAGAGAAAATATCAATCTAGTAACCTTGTAAATTACCTTCCTAAGCATTTTTTACGCTAAGGAAGAGACATCAGGAAATGTTTTACGCAATTTAAGAGTAGTGTATTCTGTGTATGATTTTAAACTGTATTAAACATTACAGATTCCTTTTCAAACTCTTCTTTTATGGTGGTTGTAGTTAGACAGTCTAGGTCTAGTAATGTATCATATAAATGTGATATTATATGATTTGACCCCACAAACCCTTGTAAGCATCCATCCAACCAATCTGGCCCTGCACTGTCAAACTGGGGTAGTTATACTTTTACATAATATCTGACGTGAATTATCATTTAAAAAAATGTTCTTGGGCAGACATTTCTCTGTTGAAGCTGTTGGAAAGATGCAAATGTTCCATCTATATGTATCCCACATTCTTTCCACAACCCTCCATTTTCTGTATACAAAGATGGATGGATGTATGAATGGACAAGACTGGACGATACTGAGCAGGATTTGTCAGCTATAAAAGAAGCCTCACTGTTAGCAAACTCATATGTGATTTCTCTAAGCAATTCAAGACAGCTGAAGACAAAAAACATTCCTGATTAATCCATGACGACTGATTTTCAAGACTAACTTGCCTGTAAGAATTAGGGCACATCCGCATGGACAGACATTTCCTCCACATCCACATCCTGACAGAACTGTTGTGCTGATATCAAACAATGCCTGATTGTAACAGCTGATTCAGACAAATCTGAACATAATCTTCGAAGAGTGTTTCAAATCTGTCATTTAATGACTAATTGTTACAGTTGTTTCCATTCAGATTTCTGTCCTTAAGCAGATCAAACTACAGGATCACATTCAGTTTTGTTCCAAGTTTAGTTCCAATAATCCAACATGTTAAAAGGGACAGTTCATCCCAAAATCAAAAATACAGATTTGTCCTCTGACCTATGGTGCTATTATCCATCTGGACAGTTTTGGTGTGAATTGCTGAGTTTTGGAGAATTCAAAAACCCGGTTACTCAAGATAATCCACAGGCCTTGTTGTGAGCAGTTTCATGAAGGACCTATTTTATTTCTACTACGGAAAAACAGGATGTGTGCATTATCTTGAGCAACCGGGTCAAGATTTCCAGTAGGGTTGCATGATGGTAAAAAACAAAACAAAACAAAACAACAAAAAACAAACCCTTCACATTGAAATTATTTTGATAGATTGGGAATGAAATATAAATAATGACAGAAATGCAAATTTTCCCACACAATTTTTATTTTCACTGGGAAAAAAAATGATATAATGATGATGTGACATTCTGGGGGGTCTGTACCATCTGGAGAACAAGATTTGTAGGCCAGGCCATCTCTGCAGATCAGAAAATTGCAGCCTCTGAGATTTGAATAGGCTAGCACCCTTGGGTGTATTGAAATTTTGATAATATTTCGATGAAATGACTGTTCCTAAATCCCCTTTTTTGCAGAACCTCGGTCAACTTTCTCCTTTCCTGTTTCCTGTACTAAGATATTCTACAGTATTTGTTTGGCTCGTCAATGTTGAAAAACAAATGCTAACTAACTAGCTATCTAATCTACACCAACTGTTAGCTAGCTAGTTAGCTACAGCGTTTTGCTTACATTACCTAACTTGAGATATGTGACACTTTTACAGGTCCCACAGCAACATCTTTTAAGTAGGGATGCACCGATACCGATACCAGCATTGGGTATCGGTCCGATACTGTCTTCACGTATGTACTCATAAAACTACTCCGATACCCTACACCCGATACCACGTCACGCAAAGTACCCGCTCAAGCAAACATTTAAAGCACCGTGACTGACGCAGAGTTCAAGACACTTGCTGATACTTTTCTACTCTTTTGTTGGTAGCGTCGTCATCAACAGCGAGAGACTCGCTGTCCCCAACATCATCCACTAATGACCGCTGCTACTCTGGAAACTGTCCGTTAAACTCCATGTAAGTCCATGTAAAACTGAAATTAATGCACAGAGTGCACCTGTAGACCGCAGCCAGCCGCTGTCCAATAAGTCCCGGCGGGCGTAAACTAGTTGACTAATTAATCCGAAGAAGAAGAAAAAACACCGCTGCCACTAGTCTGTAACCCTCTTTTTTTCGTAATAAGCTGCTTCAACTTTTCTTTGTGTACTTAATCTTCACCAAAACGGCCTGACAGCACAGTTCACCCAACTTCACTCTTTGGGGTTCACAGCAGAGTAAACAAAACTGTTGCACACATGGCACCACACTCATACCTGTCCTCCATAAACAATGGCAGGTAGGAACTAATTAGCTCTTAGACAAGAGGGACATGAAGAAGAAACTTAATGTGTAATTAAAATACTAGTTAAATTGCTGTGAAGGATAATGAAATAATTATTATATAACATCATTTGTAACAATAAAGTTAATTCTGCAAGTCCATAATCATGCTGTGAAATTATTATACTGAAATATTATTATATTATGTACACAGTAAACTGCACAGCTTAATAAGGAACACAAAAACAGTAAGGTAATTTACTACAAATAACCCAAAAATGTCATGTGTACAGAACTATGGTTACACTTGTAGCAGGAAACAGCAATGATTATTTGTTACATTTAGAAAGTTTGCATCTAATGAAAATAAAACATGTTTTTAAAGTTATTGTAAGAACTTTAATGGCATTAGTAAGTACTTGTATCGGTACTCGGTATCGACAAGTACCCAAATTTAAGTAATCCTTGTACTCGTACTTGGTCTGAAAAAAAGTGGTGCATGCTTTACTGTTACTGGAGCACAGAGCAAATAGCGGTGGGACTTAAAAAGGGTCAGTTGTGCAGAGACATTGCTGTTACAGACATACAGAGATCTCTATGGCTGATATTTTCAAAATTCAGCAACTCACATTAAAACAATCTAGATACATAAGAGGAAAAATATTTATTTTTTTAAATTTTGGGGTGAACTGTCCTTTTAATAAGACACGTGTGTGTTCAACTAAGAAGGAGAGCTCATAGAACAGAGCATACAA
Organism: Lutjanus argentimaculatus; assembly: GCA_034769285.1. Taxonomy (NCBI): domain Eukaryota; kingdom Metazoa; phylum Chordata; class Actinopteri; order Lutjaniformes; family Lutjanidae; genus Lutjanus; species Lutjanus argentimaculatus. The sequence goes on from JAWZSL010000021.1 coordinate 7,290,234, forward strand.
TGTGAACCATCCACAATCTCAACAATCAGAGACCATAACCAAATATACTGTAATGCATGATCATTTGCCTCTTAATTATCTACAGTAATATATTCCAGGCTGCAGTTTGAGCTGGTTGATGGCATACATAAATGCACGATGGTGAAAATTTTCCAAGTTGGGTCGATTTTAGAAGACTGCTTGTGCACCGCAGCAGATTTTACAGAGGATCATTATCAAAGCACCAACAGTCAAACTGCAAAAAAAAGATGTTTTAATGTGTCTGGAGGGTCATGAAAGCACAGACAAAAAGGAACAGCTGTCACAAGTAGAATCTAGGCAACACAGATATTACAAACAGTTACAGTTGAGAGTTGGCTGATGGTATTTGGCATGCCAACTCATAATTTAAACAGAGTTTCTCTTCCGATGCTTGACGAAAAAAGAATTCAGCTGCTACTGTAAGTGTGCTATAGTAAGAAGAGTTTAGTCTATGGGGGCTTGCCTCAGACATCTATCCAAACAAGAAGCTCAGCAGACTTTTTATTGGGTCTATAACCTGCTGGCTGACTACTCAGCAGCATTAACTAGAGGGCAGAGGGAAAGCAAAATCTTTTCGTCCATCCATCATTCTGCCCTTATTGCGTTCTCCTATTCCTCTTCCCCTTCTTATCTTTTATGACCTATTAGGGCTATCTCCTATCTTTCTGGTCATTGTTTCTTCTTGTTACTCTAGGTGGCTTCTTTCCCTCTCTCTTGTCTCACTTTCTCTATCCCTTTTTCCCACTTCCACTTCCCTCCTTTGCTTTCTGCTATCCCCCTGCTTATCATTCCCTGCTTTTCCTTACTTCATTTTCTCCCTTTCTTTTCCTTCATTCAACATTCCTTCCCTCCTATCAGCCCCCACCTCCGCTGTCCTACATCCTTGAGCATTAAGTACTGACTATGGATTAACTCTTACAAGAACAGCCTGGAAATGAATTAGTGTTAAGTGCAACCTGGTCATTAAATACACAGCGAGGGCCAACATTATGACTTGGTTGCACTAACAAAGCAAAATCCAGGTTTGTTGATGTAAACCTAAATCAAATACAGTTTAATCAATATGAAGATGCTTGCTTACCAAAATTAAAATAAACAAAAATGAATTTGAGTGCTGTCTGGACCTAATAAGTACAAAAGAGGAAGGAAAACTGTCTTTCCACTGATTCACATTCATTAGCATTACACTGTTTGCTAGCTAGCTAAAAAGGTAACAAAATGTTGCATTGTGTGCTAGCTAGCTACAACATAAATGTAGTTTAAAAAAACAGTACGTTGTTAGCTAGCTAAAAAGTTGTGTTGTTTTAAAGTTAGCTAGAAAGTTAGTTGCGTATTTAGTCTAGTCATCAAGAAGCTTAAAGTTCTCCATCTTTGAGGAGAAACTTGTCTTTCTCAATTTTAAGTTGCTTTTAAAGTTTGGTGCAATAAAATTTAAAGGTAAGCCATGAATTAAGTGGGTTTAAAAATTGGTGTAACCCTAATCCTTATTGGTGTAACCTAAGTGTACTTTAAATATTTATACATTCATGATGTTTTTATTTTGCAACAAAACCCGAAGCAGTTGGATTGAATCTGTTCAGAATGAATAAGAATAAACATGAAATAACAGAATTTTGATGGAGAGGTAATAGAACTTCCATAGTAAATAAAAGAATCAAATGAGCCCAAAAGAATATAAGGACGGCCCAATACTTCCAGCAAATGCAAATGAATTTCTCAGTGTTTCTTGTTTTGTACCAGCAACAGAGTCGACAACATGTCATTCCCAGGCTCGAAGGACAAAGTGAAGGTCACGTCTCTTGAAGTGCTAAGACATTTCACATTCCTGGCTGTCACACATTTAGATGTTTACACTTGAAGAGTCTGTCTCTAAGTTATCTGCCTTCTCTCTGTCTCTGTCTCTCTGCCTGCCTGACAGTTCATGTTGGGCCCACAGTTATCATATTGTGTGGTATGCCAGTTATTCCAAGGCTGCTCTTCAGGTTTAGGTAGTGACCTTAAATGGACATCACACATGCAGCCTCTGCCCTCCGCATTTTCTCACTCGCACACCAACACTGACTCCCACTTTTACTCCCACCCTGTCAGCTGTGTTTTATGAGAGTTGTGTCTTCTCAGTCATTATTACTGAGTGTAGGCAACCTGTTGCATACAGTAATATGGTTATAAGTAAGTAATAATAATTTCCTGTGCTCTGTCGATGTCTATATATTTTTGTTTTACACAGTATGCAAATGAATTGTAATTATTCTAAAATAATATGAATTGTTTTTTTCATTTTTGGGTGATATGAATTTCAAAACTAACAGGTGAAAGTTATGAGAAGAAATAGCTGACATTTTGCTATGATGGATGTTTTTTTACTTGTACTTAGTTTATTCTTGGGGTCCCAAGAAAACTCCAGCCGGTAGTTCTTGTATGATAAATATGTTGGTAGGATGAGGATTAAGCTAATCATGTTTTTCAGTGGGTCTCAAACTTTTTCTGCTCCCCTTCAGAAGAAGAAACATCCCCCCACACCCCATAATTAGTATCAATCATTAACAAAAATTGGGGTGGTAACTAATAAGAAAATAATTCAGGTTGAATTTTAGCGTAAATAGATAGAAATATGATAGCATCAGCAAAGTCTTGTTTATTTCCCCTGCATAAATCATGTTCATTCAACAACTGTTTGACTCTATATTTCTCCCCTCATCATCTACGCTCCCCAGCAGTGGCTCTATGTCCTCCCACCCCCCAGTTTGCGAACCACTGATATATAGTGCCTTACTGAATTACTGGCATGTACAGTATGTATGTAATGCCAGATTATGTGTGTAATCCAGCATGAGCATACTGCCATCTTGTGGATTTATAAAGCCATTTAAAAAATATCTGACTCCCAACAATTGCTAGTGGTAGTGTCAAAACACACATCAGAATAAGACTTGCATCTACTGCCAAGTATTTTCACATATAGAGGGATTAGCCTTGGTGTTTGGTGTGAATAAATGAACACAGTAATTAGAACAATATAGATAGTCATTGTAATATACTCAACCATAACTTGACTATATTAAATTGTTTAATTTGTTAAATCCTGTTTATCTTATCTCAAAAGCACTCAAATAGCAAAATGAAACAAATGTGTATAAATGTTGTATTCTGTAGATGCAGGAGCATTAAAAGAGAAGTCACTGTTTGTGTCCTATAGTCTGATATTAGAGTTCAAACCGAAAAATTTGAAAAAAATTATATGTGTATATATATATATATGTATATATATACACACACACACACACACACACACACACATATATATGTATATATATTATATATATATATATATATATATTACATACACACACACACACAATATTGTGTGTGTTATATATATATACATATATATATATATATATATATACACACACAACATATATTGTGTGTATATATATATATATATATATACATACATATATGTATAAAACACACACACCACCACAACATAATTTTATTAATTTTAATGCAGGTCATTGTAACCCACCTGGGAGGTAAGTGCCCACTGGACTAGTGTAATCTAGATTCATATGGATAATGAGTGAGAATGAGACACCACAGTGAGTGAGGAGAATACAAGAGGTCAAGCAAAAATCTTTGCATGGACACATGTAGATTAATCTTATAAATCTTGCCATGCAGACATTATTCCCTGTTTAATAGTTTTTTCGACTGGATGCACCCTAAATAAAATGAAATATATTCCCCAAAAAGAATCCTCTGTTTCAATTGTTTTTAAGGCCCATAACTAAGTTATGAATAGTTGTGAAACTATTCAAGTAGTAGATGATTATGAAATGTAATGTAAGTAAGGCAATGTGAATATAACATCCTTGTCACACATTGTGCTTAAAGGGATGGTTCACCCCAAAATAAAAAACCTGATTTGTCCCAGGCAAATCTGTATCGTACTGCTGCTCCGCTGGTACGAGCCGAGGCTGTGAGTGCGAGCCTCCCGTAATAACAAAGCAGTACATAGCAGGCTAGTAAAATCAATGATCGCTCAGAGTTAACTGATAGTTTCTTTATTTTCACTTCAGCATTTAGTAGATGGGCAATGCCACAAGGTCAGACACTGAGCATGCATGTGCTTTTTACTCAGCGCTTTGTCTTAATGAATTGACTGTGTTGCGTTTTACCGACACACGGCACACACACAAACATATCTGCTGCAGGTTTTATGACAGTAAAGTGTCAGCCTACATTTTTCTGAATATATCTGATATGTTCTGTGCTTAAAAAAGATAAATATTAAACATTTCTCCCATTTCTTGTCATTGCATGGTCTTGATTAGATTTCCAGGGAATCCCGTGTCACGGGATGAAATCCTAGTTCTGACATTGTAGGAGGAATTAGAGGTAATTTTCTGTTTCCGTTACATGGTGCTATGACTTTGACTCCTGATTGTCATGTGCATGTGTCCAGGGTGGGACTTTTATCATATTTTGGTGAAGTTTGGTGCAGATCAGACCATTTATACCAAAGCATTTTCCTGTTTCATGACAAGACAGCAAAATTGACCACAAAATTCAAAATGGCCGACTTCTTGTTGGGTTTGGCCTATGGCTCCAAGAGACTTTTTTGTGCGTCTAGTGTGATACATATGTGTACCAATTTCCGTGCATCTCGGTGAGACTGCCGTTGGGGCTCATTTTTAGATGGCACTATTGAGCCATTTCGTCCCGCCCACTGCCAAGAACCTTAAAACACTACATTTTCACCATGACTGATGCGCATGCCAAATTTGGTGAGTTTTTGAATATGATAAAGCCCCCCAAAAGGCGCTTCATTTGTTTAGATAAGAAATAATAATAATCCTAGTGATTTCAATAGGGTACTCGCACCGAGGTCAGTGCTCGGGCCTGTCTGTGTCTGTCTTTATGTCTGTCTGCCAAGACGGGAGTAACAGAGATAACTCCCGCTGTTTGTGATCCCCTGCAGTGTCGGGGCTGAGAGAGACAGAGCGGGGGAGAGAGCAAGAAGGGGAAGGAAAAAAAAACGGGTATGATGAAAAGATGACGAAAGGGAAAAAGAGAAAGGAATAAGGGCAATCGACGGAACAAGGGAGAGACAAGAAAGAGTAACAAGAGAAAGAAAGGAGAGGTTTCCAGATGCTGCTGAGAGTCATTTAGCTTCTGTGTGTGTACAATGCCTCTCTTCTTTTGTCAAATCAGCAAGACACAAACACAACTCCTACATACAACATCAGTTCATCAGTTTAACATCAGTAGGAAGTGAAGCAGTATACAGTTGTGGACAGGGACAACAGCAAATTGTATTTTAGCCAATTAACCCATTAATGACTAATGACTAAATTTTATATGTTAAAACCCCTGAGGTCGGCTGTGAGTACTGTGATGCGTAGAGACTTAAGTCGGAGATATACTTGATGTTTGACCATGCGTTTGTGTAGACAACCGGCTGCGTAGTGAAGCAAACTTTTCACGACTAACTTTTCAGCTCCCTGTTAACTCCGCCATATCTAACTCATAATGCTTTGTGTGTCTTTCGACCAATCAGAGTGGCCATACACATCATGTGACATGTGCATAACAGGCAGCTCTAAGTCTGTCCATAAACCCCATTGACATGAATGGGAACTCATGGGTATGACTCTATTCTTATTCATTAATGACCTCTGTTGAAGTGTCTCAGCGACTAACAAACACACTCACACACACACATGCACATACAGTAGACATGCTCATTATATAAGCTGATTCTCACTCTTTTGCTCTCAACCAGACCCCACTGGCAAAATCAGTAATTTTACCTCGCAGAAAAGAGGAGTTGCTGGTCTAGCGCTGCCTCGATATGTTAGTTTGTTTGTCTTATTGTGTGGCTACAGTGAAGCCAAACTTACCATTTAAAACAAAGAAGTCACCCAATAGCACAAACTAACTAACTTATCAAGGCAGCCCTAGACCAGTCAACTCCTGTTTTCTGTGAGGTAAAATGACTGATTTTGCCAATAGGGTCTGGTTGGTTAGAGACAGCAATATCTGGCTTATGTAATGGTGGTTTCCAGTCAGAAAAGGCTGTCTGACAGCAAGGTAAAGCTGTGAAAATCTATGTTTTTTTTAGGTTTATAAAATACATTGTGCTGCTGACCCTGTCCACAGCAGTACATTGCTTTGCTTCCTATACCAATACCTCTGCTGCTTCTCCAACCCTCAAACCTATGAGCTGCAGTGCATTCAACATGACCATGGCTGCTTCTGGACATCATGGGTCTGTATGATAGGTCCAAAGACCATGGACTCCAGCAGAAAGAGGTAATGTACCCCGCTGTAGGCAGGAGCTGTTTTATATTCATATCAAGGGGAACTTTACATGGAGTAAAGTTTTATATTCAACTATAAAAATATCTGCCATCTGAATGCTTGAAGTTTAGGTTTTAGGTTCTGCAGAGGCAATGTCCGTGCAAAGGCTGCAGGACCTGATGGTGTTAGCCCCAGGGTGCTCAAAGCCTGTGCCCCTAGCTATGTGGAGTACTTCACCATGTCTTCAACATGAGCCTGAGTCTTCAAGAGGGTCCCTGTGATGTGGAAGATGTCCAGGACTACAGACCCGTGACACTGACCTCCCACATCACGTTCTGGAGCAGCTCCGGCCCATGGTCAAGCCACTCTTGGACACCCTCCAGTTCGCCTATCCGCCCCAATTTGGATCAATATTATTAGTATATTATTGTTCAGATACAAAGCACATACCTCTACTGTATATATTCTGTTATATTATCTATTATTGCTATCTTGTCTCTGCGTATATTTGATATTTTACTGTACATATTTTTAAACATCTTGTTATATTTTATATTTTTCTCTTCTAATTGCGCTATGCGATATATTTTTCCTATTCTTGTAAGGAGCATCTGTAATGTGAACAATTTACCCCCAGGGATCAATAAAATATTTCTGATTCTGATTAATTCTTATTTTTCTGATGTTTAATTTGTGACATTGATGTACTGGATTGTGTAATATTGCTGGTGTGGTGGTGGTGGGATTGTATCATTGGTACTTTATGCCACACCTTATATAAATGTGCTTGCAGTAAGATTGATAATAGGTAATAAGGGCCTTATAATATACTTATTAACATTAATATGTGTTAATAATGGCATAATAAATGTGTTTATTGTTAGATTACAAGATATTTATAAGCACATACAGTTTGTAGACTGCTTAAGAAAAGTCTCATTAGTTTCTTATAATTGGTTATGACAACATTGCAAACATATTTATTGACATTAACTAAGTTACATGCTTTATCATCTTTACTAAGCGTTTTTGTTGCTTTATTAAGATTTCTACATACTTTTTTTTAGCAGTTCCTAGCAAAAGAAAAATGCCTGAAATAGTAATAATAATAAAAAAAAATCTCAAGTACCTGTTAACAAGTACACAATAAAGGATTAATTAACCTTAATAAGCACTGTTCACACTTAAGGTCCAGCATCCCCAGAATGAATAGTTATCTGTTAGTAAATGCATAATAAAGGATTAATTAACCTTAATAAGCACTGTTAACACTTAAGGTCCAGCATCCCCAGAATGAATAGTTAACTGTTAGTAAATGCATAATAAAGGATTAATTAACCTTAATAAGCACTGTTTACACTTTAGATCTGGTACCCCAAAATGCATCGTTAACTGTGAATAAGCACATAGTTAAGTGCTAATAAATGCATAATGAAATATGCAGAAATCTCAATAAAGCAACAACAAAGCCTAAATTAGTAAAACTTATTAACATTCTTATTAACATTCTCAAGCAGTCTATGAACTGTTAACAAGTTTCTTATTAGACTGCTTATGTCTCATGTCTTAACATTTTTATAATCTGATTAACACATATTAATGTTAACAAGCATCTTGTAATGGCCTTATTACTTGTTAACTAATGCTTATTACAAGCACCAAACATAAAGTGATACCTGATTTTGTTTAAGAGATTGTTGTTGTGTTATCAACAACAAAAATATTCAGGTGTTTATTTTTTATTATACAGGCTATTAAAGAACATAAAGTCACACTCTAAAAGGAAGATGAAGCTCTTATTTCTGACATTATTTGACTGTTTGAAGTTGAGTGTTGGTGAAATTCAAATCAAAACAATATCACTGTATTCTAGAAGATACAGTGCATTCTACATTCTGATGTCACAGAATCTGATGTCACAGAGGTTATTGTGTCATCAAAGCCAGTCCTCTCAAGGCAAAGTAGTAAGGATTTCTACTTCTACATAAAGAGCCCGATCGTTTTGTGAAATCAAGAGACACTTCAGGAAAATTCCTGCCTACCTCCACAACAAGAGTTTGAAAAAAGTCATCCAAGTAAGTTTAATTGATTCTTGACTGACAAATATGACCTTTTTCAAAACAGCTTAATTGATATCTAATGCAGATTATAGTTATTTCATGTATATATGTCTAAAAAATGTTGTTTTAACATAACAGAGATATTTGATCTAGCTGTTATGAATTAGGCTCAAAACTGTTACTTTTCCTAAAATACTTTGTTTAATGTTATACAGACTGTCAAACCAACTCCACCATGGACCTTTGGACTGACCGATGTTTAGAAAAGGCTGAGAAGATGGTAAGTTACTTGTCTCTGTCTTAGTTTTTTTTTATTGTAAGTAATTAAATGATGTCCTTGAGAACATTCATAATGAACAAATTAACTAACAAATATGTCATCTTTTCTCAGGCAAACTGCCATCGCCTAAACAGTTCTGTAGAAGTTCTACAGCTACAAAGAGCCAGTGAAATGCACTGTATTGCATTTCCTTCTGACCGAGCTGACAGGTAAGTCTCGCATTACCCTTCAAATAACAGCAAATATCAAATCTGGAAGAGTGAGATCCGGAGAACACAGTTGAAATAAAAGCTTTTAATAATAGGCAGCAACTGACATTTTGACATGTCTTCATCATGTCACTCAGTTGCTTGAGAAGTGGGACAAAACAGGGTGCAAGATTGAAAAATTAAAACCTCATGCTACGTTTAGTTAAAAAGACACTGAAAATATGGCTTTGCTAGTCTTCTAAGAAGCGCTTGATTTCGATTGAAAGTGAAAGATGAAATGATGTCTTTTTCATGTCATTGAAAAGACAACTATTTAAGGACGTCCAGCTATGTCTGGTTTAAGTTGATAGTGAAAGGTGAAAAGTCCTCTTTGAAAAGACAGACGCACTAAACACAACCCAAATTTCAACATCCACTTTAGGTCTATATTTGGACCAAATCGCATCAGTAACACAGTAAACATGGTCTAATCTGTTTTTGGGGCTAAATAACGGCCACAACGGACTGACCAGATTTAGCCCAAAAGACAATGTTGAAATGATGTTGGGTGCTAGGTGGGATAAAACTACATTATGAATGTAATATAAGACTATGCTACTGAGATACGCTTTGATACCACCTCCCAACTGCACACTATATGGCCAAAAATCAGTCACAATCACACCTATATGAGTCTGTCGGACATCACGTGTCATGAAAAAAAAACTTTGGTATAATATGCAATAATATTAAGTGTTGCTTTTGATGATACAAAAAAGAAAGTTACCCCTTTTCTAGACTGAAAATGTCACAACAGCATCAGGTGAGCGTGACCAACTTAATTCACGCCACACTGAAGCGTCTGTCCATACAGGGTCTGTATAATCCACACATTTCAAAGCATCCAGCAGCAAATTAACAGCCAAACCTTCTGTTCAGAGTGCAGTTTTCGTTTAATATGTGTGAAGATTCCTGATCTATTTTTCATGAGCACGTGCCCAAATGTACAGTTTGCCCATGAAAACACTGCAGAAAAAAAGTTCAAGAATTTCTTGTGTGGCATTAAAGTAGAGCAGAGTGAGCTGCTCTCTGTTGCCTGTTTCTGCCTGTTTCTGTTGCATAAGATGTGCAAGTGAAAAACGCGTGTGACGTTTAAAAGTCCTGCCCTCTGCTAATAGCTCCCATAGGATGGCCTGGTTCTGGGCACTGTCAACATCTAGCCAGACATATTTGCTGCATCTTATTAAAATCTTGTACTACTACCGTGTCCTCCAGGTTTCATCTTTCCAGATCCTGCCTCAGTTGTCCTGTCAGCTGAGGCAACTGGTTTAGGTTTTAAGTTGGTCAATGAATTTCAAATATAAGTTACAATATCAGTGTTTTATTGTGTTCTTACATATAAAGCCTTTTTGTGACTCAGTACTCAACATTATTTAATTTTCTCAGTCACAATTCTAAAAATGAATAACTAGTCTGTCTAATAATCCTTTGTTATCCATTTGATGCAAAACCTTTTGCTGATACTATTTCTGCAGGTTTCAAGATGTAGCCACTAAACCACGTCCATCAAGGGAATACTATGACTCAGTGTTCTCTCTTGCCGAGCAGTTCCACTGCCTCCAAGCCCGACACCAGCTGATACTGTGTTGGACCCTCCTGAAAAGAAATACCCGGATTTGAACAACATAAGGTTTCCTTCTCTAGATGATGAAGTGGCCGGTTTTATGTCCCTGCCTGTCAATGTGATGCCATCGGATGTTCCCCTTCCTCCAAGCCCAACACTAGCTGATTCTGGGCTGGACCCTTATGAAAAGAGCTACCCAGATTTGAACAACATAAGGTTTCCTTCTCTGGACGATGAAGTGGCCGGTTTTATGTCCCTGCCTGTCAGCGTGATGCCATCGGACGTTCCCCTTCCTCCAAGCCCCACACTAACTGATACTGTTTTGGACCCTAATGAGAAGAGATACCCGGATTTGAAAGACTTTGAGTGTCCTTCTCTGGATGAAGAAGTGGCCTTTCTGATGTCCGGGCCCTTCCGTGTAATGCCATGGGAAGTCCCACTACCTCCCAGCCCAACACCTGCAGATGCTGCATATCACGAGGGATGCTTTCAAGAGGACAATTACCCGCATTCATCTTGCACATGTTTTTCCTCTCTTGATGAAGACATTCCAAAGTTGATGGACCTTAACCAGCTGGCTGAAGTCCTACTGACTCCAAGCCCGACACCAGCTGATACTGTGTTGGACCCTCATGAGAAGAAATACCCAGATTTGAACAACATAAGGTTTCCCTCTCTGGATGATGAAGTGGGCAGTTTTATGTCCCTGTCTGTCAGCGTGATGCCATCGGACGTTCCCCTTCCTCCAAGCCCGACACCGGCTGATACTGTGCTGGACCCTCCTGAGAAGAAATACCCGGATTTGAACAACATAAGGTTTCCGTCTCTAGATGAAGAAGTGGTCGGTTTTATGTCCCTGCCTGTCAGCGTGATGCCATCGGACGTTCCACTTCCTCCAAGCCCAACACTGCCTGATACTGTGTTGGACCCTCATGAGAAGACATACCCAGATTTGAAAGACTTTGAGTGTCCTTCTCTGGATGAAGAAGTAGCCTTTCTTATGACCAGGCCCTTCCATGTAATGCCATGGGAGGTCCCACTACCTCCCAGCCCGACACCTGCGGATGCTGCATGTCACGAGAGATCCTCTCAAAAGAAGAATTACCCACATTCATCTTGCACGTGTTTTTCTTCTCTTGATGAAGATGTTCCAAAGTTGATGGACCTTAACCAGCTGGTTGAAGTCCCACTACCTCCAAGCCCGACACCTGCTGACACCATGTTAGACATGGGACATACCAATGAGGACAATACCCAAGATTGGGAAGACTTTGAGTTTCCATCTCTGGACGATGAAATGGCCTGCTTGATGTCCAGGCCTGTCAGTGTTTCACTGCCTTCAAGCCCTTCTCTGGATGATGATGCTGAACCAGAGAATCCGAACCTGTTGCGGCTTCAAAAAGAGGACACTTACAAGAACTACTACTACATTGTGTTCTTTTTTGCTGAGGAGGTGCCACTGCCTCCCAGCCTGGTTCCTACTGACACTGCATATAACAAGAGACGCTTTCAAGAGGAGAACTACCCGCATTCATCTTGCACATGTTTTTCTTCTCTTGATGAAGACATTCCAAAGTTGATGAGTCTTAGCCAACTGGCTGAAGTCCCACTGCCTCCAAGCCCGACACCGCCTGATACTGTGTTGGACCCTCATGAGAAGACATACCCAGATTTGAAAGACTTTGAGTGTCCTTCTCTGGATGAAGAAGTAGCCTTTCTGATGACCAGGCCCTTCCATGTAATGCCATGGGAGGTCCCACTACCTCCTAGCCCGACACCTGCGGATGCTGCATGTCACGAGAGATCCTCTCAAAAGAAGAATTACCCACATTTATCTTGCACGTGTTTTTCTTCTCTTGATGAAGACGTTCCAAAGTTGATGGACCTTAACCAGCTGGCTGAAGTCCCACTACCTCCAAGCCCGACACCTGCTGACACCATGTTAGATGTGGGACACACCAATGAGGACAATACCCAAGATTGGGAAGACTTTGAGTTTCCATCTCTGGACGATGAAATGGCCTGCTTGATGTCCAGGCCTGTCAGTGTTTCACTGCCTTCAAGCCTTTCTCTGGATGGCGATGCTAAACCAGAGAATCCAAACCTGTTGCGGCTTCAAAGAGAGGACACTTACGAGAACTATTACTACACAGTGTTCTTTTTTGCTGAGGAGGTGCCACTGCCTCCCAGCCCGACTCCTACCGACACTGCATATAACAAGAGACGCTTTCAAGAGGAGAACTACTCGCATTCATCTTGCACGTGTTTTTCTTCTCTTGATGAAGACATTCCAAAGTTGATGAGTCTTAGCCAACTGGCTGAGATTCCACTGCCTCCAAGCTAACACCTGCTTAGGCTGTATTCATAAGCTAATATTAACAATAATAATTAAAGCTGCAAGCAGTATTGAACAGGCCCGAGCACCCCCGGCCTCGTGGCCTGATTCATCCCTCGCGAAGAAGGCCTGATTTTTCATGGCGGCCAGAGCAGGGTTTAATATTATTCACGAAAATTAGACTTTGAGACAGGTATATCCAGCGAGCTCTGACAGGAGAACACTAACCTTTTTCTCCCCAGGTCAGCCTGGTCAGCTATAATGTCTTGTTCATTTTGTATGTTATAGATCATCATTGTTTGATCCTTGTTTTTCTGGATGCCAATAAACACGCAGACACAAACACTACAGCTGCTGCAGCTGTCATGCTGACTCATCCGATAAAGACGATCCGACAGCCGTGATTCCGTCCCGTGCACAATTTGCAGGTCTGTTGAGATTTATCAGGCTTTATCATTCAAATAAAAGTTCCCTGTTCCTCATTAGTTTGTTTAACTTTAAATTGTTCAACTAAATGAAGGTGTTTTTGCAATCGTGATGTGTGTATGTTCCTCAGCCAAGAGCGAGTTATAGCATTTTCCCTGTCTGATGGCTAGACCTCAAAACTTGATGCCACGCCATGGGCAACAAACCGTTCAATGCTGATCAAATCTTTTAACAACTTTTGCTCACACGCTTGTATGGAAGGGACACAGCAGTTTTGAAGTTAAATGGATCATTTCTGTTGGAGGAGTTTGTTTAAAATGCAAGCTATGAGTGTACCGATTTTCGTGCATATCGGTGAAACATCCTATGGGAGTTACTGTTAAGAGAGGGCGTGGCCAATCCATTAGCCATGCCATCGAGGAAATTCAATATATATGTTCAGGCCTGGACTTTTAACAAACATGTGAAGTTTCAGGCAGATCTGACCATGTACAGCGCAGTTAAAGCAGCGTTCCTGTGTTTTGGCGAAACATCAACCTTCGCCGCACTCTCAGGGCAACGCCGTTCGATGATACATCATGATCTTCATAATATAGCATTACCAAGGTCTGAAGAGCTGTTTGAGTAGATTTGAGTTTGACATGGTACAACACGCTTGGAGCAGCACATCACACTATAAAACATGTCATTTCGGTCACCAGCAGGAGGTGCTATGACAATCCCGGAATATTGTCATGTAGTTGTGTTCAGGTTCAGACTATTATCACACATGTGAAGTTTGGTGCAGATTGGACCATTTATGCTAAATTTATAGCAATTTCCTGTTTCATGGCGAGACATCAAAATTCACCACCACCTGACGGCCATGCCGTTCAACGCTGACCAAATATTTTAATAACTTTTGATCACAAACTAGTCTAGATGGTACACAGCAATTTTGGAGCCGTTCTGATGAATCCTGTAGGAGAAGTTTGTTAAAATACGACGCGTGCGCAACGGCAAAAATGACCACGATATTCAAAATGGCTGACTTCCTGTTGGGTTTAGCTATGGGTCCAAGAAACTTTTTTGTGCGTCTTGGAGTGATACATGATTTTCGTGCGCCTCGGTGAAACGTGGTGCGGGGGCTGCAGTTTAAAGGGCGTGGCCAAACGGATTGGCCAAGCCCTTTAAACTGAACATATCATATGTTCAGGTTACGACCTGTAACTAACGTGTGAAATGACATGCCAATGCGATGTTGTACACAAAAGTTAATGCCAAAAATCTTGTTGATCCGAGACGTCGACCTTTTCACCACGCTCTCAGGGTGACACCCTTTGACGAAACATCATGACCTTCACAATATATCATTACCAAGGTCTTATGGTCTCCCTGTCCAAATTTTATGTGGATATGGTCAACGTGCTTGGAGCAGCATTGCAATGCCTAAAATATGTAATTTCCTGTCGTCAGCAGGGGGTGCTATGTGTATATTTGGTGAGTTTTTGAATATGATAAAGCCCCTAAAAAGGCGATTCATTTGCTTAGAAAAAAAATAATAATTTAAGCTGCAAGCAGCGTTGAACAGGCCCTCGCACCCCCACGCAACTCGGGGTGCTTGATTAGATTTCCCATGGATCCCGTTTCCTGGGATTAAACCGTATTTCAGACATCGTAGGAGGAATTAGATGTCACTTCCTGTTTTTACTAGTTTGTGCTATGACTTGACCCTGATTGTCATGTAGATGTGTTCAGGGTGGTACTTTTATCATACCTGTGAAGTTTGGTGCAGATCATACAATTTATACCAAAGTTAAAGCAATTTCCTGTTTCATGGCGAGACCTCAAAACTCAACACCACATCATGGGCACACTGTTCAACGCACACCAAATTGATCACACACTTGTGTAGAAGGTACACACCAGTTTTGAACTGAATTGGATCATTTATGTACAAGGAGTTCATTAAAATAAGACGCATGGAAAACGCCAAAATTGACCACAAAATTCAAAATGGCTGACTTCCTGTTGGGTTTAGCCGATGGGTTTAAGAGACTTTTTTGTGTGTCTGAGTGGCATACATTTGCCTATTGATTTTCATGCATATCGGTGAAACATGCCATGGGGGTTATTGTTAAGAGAGTGCGTGGCCAAGCCATTTAGCCACGCCCATTAACAAAATTGATATCATATGTTCAGGCATGGACTGTCAATAAACGTGAAGTTTCAGGCAGATATGACCATGTACTTCCTGTGTTTTGGCGAGACATCAAAATTCGCTGCCACACCATGGCCATGCCATTCAACACAGACCAAAACTTTTAATAACTTTTGATCACAAACTAGTCTATATGGTACACAGTAATTTTGAAGCCGTTGTGATGAATCCTGTAGGAGGAGTTTGTTCAAATACAACACGTGCGAAACGCAAAATTGACCATGAAATTCAAAATGACCGACTCTGTTTGGTTTGGCCTATGGCTCCAAAGACTTTTTTGTGCTCTGGGTGTGATACATGTGCGTGCCGATTTTCGTGCATGTCGGTGGAACGTCCCGCAGGGGCTGCTGTTTAAAGGGCGTGGTCAAGGTGTTTGGCCACGGCCATTAACGAAAGTCATGTGATATATTCAGGGCAGGGCCTTTAACATACATGTGAAGTTTCATGGCGATGCGAACATGTACACAAAAGTTAATGCTATTTAATGTGTTTGTACGAAACGTCAACCTACACCGCACTCTCAGGGCAAAGCCCTTTCGATGCAACGTTACGACTTTCACAACATAGCATTACCAAGGTCTTAAGGTCTTCCACACCAAATTTGAGTGACATACGGTCAACGTGTGCGCAGCAGCACCTCAAAGTCTAAAACATGACATTTCCTGTCACCAGCAGGGGGCGCTATGACAATCGCAGAATATTGTCATGCATATGTATTCAGGGCGGGACTATTATGAATCATGTGAAGTTTGGTGAAGAATGGACAATGTAGTCCAAAGTTATAGCAATTTTGTGTTTCATGGTGAGACATCAAAATTCGACGCTCAGCAGCGGGCGCACCCTTCAACGATAGCGCAATCTTTTAATAACTTTTGATCACAAAGTAGTGTAGATGGTAGCCCGTGATTTTGAAGTCATTATGTTAAATCCTGTAGGAGGAGTTCGTTAAAATACAACACGATGGAAAACGGCAAAAATGACCACGAAATTCAAAATGGCCGACTTCCTGTTGGGTTTAGGCTATAGAGTCCCACCGACTTTTTTGTGCATCTGGGCACGATCTATGTGTGTACCGATTTTCGTGCATGTCGGTGAAACGTGCTGGTAATGGCGGTGTTTAGAGAGTTTAGTTTAACAAAAACCATATGACATAAATTTTCACCAAGACTGACGAGGCCGCCAAAATTGATGAGTTTTTGAGTATGTTTAAGCCCCCAAAAACGCAATTCATTTTTTGGGTAGTCTGAGGGAAAACAATAGGGTCCTTGCACCGGAGGTGCTCGGCCCTAATTAAGTATAGAATCAAATAAAGAATGTGGTCATTAATTAAGCCATTTAATGGGCATATAAATATTTTTAATTTCTAGCTATTTTCAAATGTATCTTTTTCTTTCTTTCTCTTCTTTTTTTTTTTTTTTTTTTTGTTGTCACATTTAGTTTCTAATTTACACTCTGTATCTCCTGAGATACATTGTCCATTTAGGATGTAAATTTAACATTTTCCCTTAAAAAAAAAAAAAAAAAAAAAGTTCATGTGCCAACAAACATTTTATAAACAACTAAGTAGCTGCTTTCTTTTATGTTTTTGCATAAAAAGTTTTAAAAAGTAAAAAAACAAAACAAAAAAAACATCCATCAAACACATGTTTTGATGGCTGGAAACAGATCTAATCTTTGAATAAACAACTAGCTATGCACAAAACATCTTATTCCTGTTTTTATATCATCATCGTCCCTGTGATTCTCTTACAATAGCAATATCCTGTTAGTAATGGAAGCTGAGCAAACATGAAAAAGGTGCAAGCTTTTTGACCAGTGACCATGAAAAAACATGTGTACACTGGTGGATTAATCAATAACATACATTTAAGAGTAAAATAAAGAATAATCGATATTTAATACATTTATATAACTGATTTTCTGTCAAGTGTAGGCCTCAAAACATAAGCATATCTATGAGTGATTACATCTGTGAGTGATTATCTCTATTTTATACCCCTCCAGGACATTCAGTGCCTGATTATCAAAAATATGGAAATGTAATATATTATTTTTCAACAACAACATAAAAATAAACATTAAAAAATAGCAACACTTTCACCACAACTAGTGTCTTTGTTTCTTTGTTTGAGCCATTTTGGATTTTTGATTCAAATTATGAGCATATTTTTGAATGCTGGCACATGACCTGAGTACTTGACCCATCAGTATTTCTCATGATATAAAGTGCATCCACTTAATGCCCCTGACTCTCAAAGCCTCTCAAATAACCGTTCCACCAGGATACAGAAACCATTTAAGGGTTAAATAAAACTAACTCTCAGTAAGAGGTTCAACGTTTTAGCACAGGTAGTTTTTTTTTTTCCAAGAGTTAAATCATGTTTAACAAATGATATATGCATTGTGTACAGTAATAATGCATAGTAGATAGGGAAGATAAGAGTGACTGCACTGCTGGAGGACATCCAGCAGAGGGCACTGCTTATCAGATTTTAAAATGGAGGTGACATGTTCCAATGATACCCTTATTTTTTTACAGTAAGGCTTTTAGTGGATCACTGCAGCTTTAATCATGATCCATTTAAGTTTTTTTTCTTATTCTCCTTATGTTTTTTTTATGTAAACCCTCAGTGATGTGTTTAAATTGATCCAGTAAAGGAAATGGAACGTTTGTGGACAGTGAACTAATAGGAGAGGTTAAGAGATAGATGGAGAGATTTTTTTTTCCACCTGCTAATGAAGAAATTGACCTGAATTGTAGAATTTTTAACAGCAATTAAAAACTATAAACTTTATTTGACAATTTAATGAAAAATATTCCTGCAATGATGAGCATAATCCTTCACTTTTGTCGAGAAAATAGATTATCTGACTGATATGTGATATTCTGTTAATTTTGCTAGGTGTTTAAGCTCTTACAGCAACACTGCCATATCTGATTCCTGTACGTTTAGGCAGATAGACTGACTGACAGGACCACAGACTTGAAAAAAATACACAGACAGTGAGTTGGTGATGCTTTACGCTCTAGTGGGTTTTGGTCGTTGATCCAGAAAGTCTGTCAGCTCAGATAAACCTGCGACACCACAGGAACCACTACTGGGATTTACCCTGACCCACTTCAAAACTGCTCCAAACTGTTTTACTACAGCCGTACGTATCTGACATCTTCTTCACAGGGGACAACCAGGGCTTTAAATAAGTCAGAAAGTTTTGATATGATTTCACCTTTAACACAGCATACATTTTTTATTACAACACTACACATTAAATATTACATTATTCATCAAGGTCATTCAGTTCAGAAAGCCAGAGAACTTTTTTCTTCTTCTACACTGACATAAACAAAGAAGTGCAAATACATTGTACCAAGTAATAACAATAAACACTGTATGATTTACAGAAGAAAAATCAACTCTAAGGCAGGTCGATATACCATTCACAAAAAAGCATGTATAATTTTAAGCTTTTGGATTTATAGAAAACAGTCAATATACTGTTTGACCTCTGTTTTTATTTGTAAATCTGTATTTATGAATAGGAAATTCAATACTTGCATATTGATCATCAATTCTATCAATGTCCTTAGATACTGAGTATGGTGAATAATAAATGTTATTTTTAATTTCTCATCTGTTTTCGCTTGTAAAGGTGCAATCTGTGCTATCTTGACTTTATTTGAAGGGGTATGTATCATTACACTGTCATAACCATGTCATGACACCTGTCATGCACATGTCTTTATGAATATTTATGACTGTTTGTCATTATGTGTCATTCGGTCAATTATGTCATTTTTAAATGAAAAATTGACATTATTTTAGTTGTACAACTTTACATTAATCAAGCCAGTAATGTTTTTGTTATGGTAACTTGACATGAACCAAGATGACCCAACCTATCAGTGTCTTTGTCATGACAACTTGACATTATCTTTATCTTTATTATCTTAAAGAAACTGTTTAGCCTTATGTTTTAACATTACAGTTGAGACGAACCGGCGGCCGCTGCAGTGGGCCAACAGTCTCATCACAAGGGACGCACACTCCACCAACTGAGCTACAGGGGCGCCCCTTAATGACGAACTTATAATGGTCTCATGACAGCAAGTGTCAAAACCAATCACACAGATAGTATGTCATGTTAAAACAATAAGCTAAAGAGGTGTTTTGTTTTTTGAGTTTGATATTGTCAGGTTATCATGACTAAGACATTTTTGTCTTAAATAATATCAAGCTGTCATAACAAAGACATCTCAGACAATGTCAACTTTGCATTAGAAATGACATAACTGATGGAACTGACATTGAATGACAAAAGTCATTTATAAATATTCATAAAGCGCTCTTCATGTTCATGACAGGAGTCATGACATGGTTATGACAGTGTAATGACAGTCTTATGCACACCCCTTCAAATAAGTGTTACCATCATTTTTGTCATTTAAGTAACTCATATATGTTTTTGGCCCTGAAACATGTGTACAATATGAAAGAAGTAATTAATATATAGCTGATTAATTAGCAATTTATAAATGAAGGTTTTGTATATTCAACATGTCCCTCAGCTGTAACCAGACTGATTTGACTTTCATAATGCAAGTCAGTTATAGGGGAAAGATAATACTAATTCTAATTATATCGCAGTAATAAATGTTAATTATGTAGGTTTATGAAGACCATTCACCACTTCTCCACAATGCATGTAGCTAATATTGCAGCAAAGGTGAACCAAATGTAACAGCATTGTTCTTTATGTTTATCTGTTTGTATCATTTATATAACACACCACAAAGGAAATGCAAGTCAATAAAACATATTTCTTTGGACTACTCGGTGCCAGTGTGGGATTTTGTGCAGAACAAAGTTCTCCAAACAAAGCACAACAGATTCTAAACTTTGATACAACAACTACAACTGTGTGACCCACTTCAGCTGTGCAAACACGCGTAATTTTCCACAACAGTGCTGATAAACAATTCATTAACATCCATTTCATTTGGGTGATGATGAAGGATGATGACATCCCTCTTGTTGGTGCAAAGTTATTAAAACAAATGAAATATTAAACAAAAGAGCTCCACTCTCTGCTGCAGCAGCTGCAGCAGGTGAATCTTACTGAAATTTTAAGGTTCAGTCGGCCATCAAAATGTAAATTAATTATATGGTGAGAAACAGCATTGAATAAAATGATATCATGTGACGTAAAGGTGTCAGAGTTCATAGTATTTCATAGTTGTTAGCTGTAAACTTCATCTCTACTTATTGTCAAATTTTCAGTCACTATAGGCCAAATAGAATTTCTGGGTTGACATTTTTCAGTACAGCGACATATTCAACAGGCAGCTAATTTTCTTCAACTGCACTTCAACTCTTTCCCCGACCCCCATGTTTGATTCATTCATGTCATTCAAATATCCTGAAAGAGAGAAAAAATGGCTAAATAACACAGTTTGTTGTCTATACCTTGCAAAATATTGGTACACTCTGTCTAATGCCCACCGCAAGTTACACAAATGCTGGGAACCTGTCACTGAACATATTATGACAAAGAGTTAACCTGGCAACTACTTGTATCAAACTATATTGTACTGTGCTTTGATCACTTGGTCTTGGTCTCCCTGGACTGTATTTCTGACCCTCAATTTGTTCTACTCTGTCATGTTTGTTTTTTGTGCTGTTAAAACGAGAAAAAACCAAATAAATTATGTATGAAGTGTTGTGGTGTGTCAAGCAAAGACGCAAAAACAAAGGAGGGATCCAAAACGCAGACAGTGCAGACTGGAGTAGTGCAAGGTGATTTAGTGAACGCTAAAAAGTCAATAACAAAATGTTTATGCTTTGTCAGCGAGAGACAGGTCCAAACCAGAAAACAGTCCAAAAGGCAGAACAAAATCCAAAGCGGCAGGCAGGAAATCCAAAAACCATAAAACAGACAGTCCAACAAACAAAACAGAAATCCCAAACACAAAACTGGGGCAGGTTGCTTGACTAAAGACAAAATGACAAATAAACAGAGAAACACCAGGGCTAAATACACAAGGAGATAATTAGGCACAGGTTAAATGGGCGGGAAAAGAACAAAACCAGGAAGTAAAACCAACCAAAACACATACGGACTAACTCTGTCAAAAGTAAACAGGAAATAACAAAAGTGATACCCAAAACCATTTAATGAAAACAGAACTGTACATATTGATTCTACATGTCTGTCAAGGTATAACCTTTCACAATATTAATGTACTGTTAGAAGCTATAACATGTAGTAGTTTAAAATGAAATGAAATGTGCTAATAGACAATTACTTGATGAAATGAAATGCAAAAGTTGTTTCTCAAATGATGAAGATCTAGAAGGAAATTTAGTTTGAAAAGTCCAAGAGCATGTCAGTTAATTAAAGCAAATGTGAATTTCAGAACATGGAGTGAAACTGTGGAATTCTCTGCACAATGATTTAAAACCGCTCAAATGATTCAATTTAAGAACATTTACAGAGAAACAATAATGGGACTTTATGCTCTTAGTGAGTAATATTTATGTTAAAATATATGAGTATGGTTGAATTTTTTTTATGTGATTGTATTTTAGTATGTATTGTTGATTTTTTTTATGTGATCTGTGACAAGGAAAAAGGCCATCTGTATTCATGCTATGTTGCCATCAATAAAGGGGCGGGTAATATAAGGTTTCTCTTCTTCCTGCTCCTTTCTGCCATGTGTAAGAAGTTTGTGTCACAGTGAAATATCTGTTTTGTAAAATTGCTTTTGGAAAATACTCATTGAAATGAGCAAACTAAACCAGACTAGACTGTATTTTATAGGGTTTCGCATTTAAGCACACAAAGGGATATTTAGAAACCTGTCATTACAGTCCTGCCTATACTGTAATTACAGCGCTTGTCATTAGCAAGATTTCCATATTTGTCTCTGCACCTTTGGTCAATCTGAAATACTGAAGCTCATTTCTTCCTCTTGAAGCGTATCAGATAGGGGAGACTAGGGATGGTTGCAACACTTTTGGCATTTCTGTCAGTTACTTAGATAATATTGGCGCTGACCAGCCAAATCGTGATATATTAAACCTAAATATAAACTGTACCCTGTTGCAGTTGTCCCCAGTCTACCCTACAAATGCTACAGCCTTGAGGATAGCTGGTTGTTATGGTTTAAAGGCACAACAGGCATCTGCTGAGGAAAAGCATAAGTTTTAATAGGCTTTACACCAGATGACAGACGAGTGAGGCGTCAACATGAACCTGTTTGTGTGAATACACGGAGCTGTCATTAGTTTTTACTTACAATGTTCATGCTGTGATGTTGTAACAGCTGTTCAAAAAACTTGACATTTCTCCTAAATTATCTGCCAAAAAATCTGTTTCTAAATAAGTTTTAGACTAGGAATCAGGCTTCACTGTATATCTGCATTAATTACTGACCTCATGGTTCAAGATTTTCAAGAGGTGGCGAGTTAAAAACCACCCATGACAGAGCTCGCCACTTCAGCTTCTGGCTGCCACGCTCCATTGCTTAATGCCGATGTTTTCCAGACTAAAGGATTGCAGAAAACTGAACCGGTGTGCCTGGCCTGGCTCTGCGAGGCTGAGGTGGGGTGAGGTGAGGTGCAGTGCGAGGTTATATTAGTCATCATCAGTGTCCAGCTGAGTACAACATTTTTCCTCATGTGAGCAGCGTGAATAAAACATCAGAGAGGAGAGTGTTATTTTTTCATTCCAGCCCATTGACTGGCCAGCCAGCTTCAGCAGACATACACAAAGACCATGCTAATAGCTCCATCCAGACCACTGGGGTGGTGTGTGTGTGTGTGTGTGTGTTATAGAGCTTTCTGTAAAGGGAGGAACAGTTGGGAAAGCCCTTTCAGCATTTAACTGGGAAATCCCAAGCAGTGGTTTGGAGGAGGGGGAGGTGTGTGAGAATCATTTTGGGGAGAACCCTGCTCTCAAAGGGTGGAGGGGCGGTGCTGCAAGTGCATACAGAATGTACTGTAACGTGCTGTGTGTGTGTGTGTGTGTATATTGAAGAGTAAATGTTTATTTTGTGGGTTTAATGTATTTATAATTGTGATTTCTCTTTGGGTGTGTATGTGTCTCCTGGTATGTGTGCATTTGTGTGTGTGTGTGTGTTGCGCAGCTGTGGCACGCAAAAGAAGGCCAGGGCCCCCGAGACAAACGTGGCCGCTTACCCGCTTGGTTGCCATGGCGACGGGGAGATGGGAAAGGCTCTGTCGGAATTGCCATTAAAATGGAGAGCAGCACACCACTGCATGCCTGCACACACACACACGCACACACACACACACACAATGTATTCACGTGAAGACAAAGCAAGCGCACAGTCTCACACACACACCAACATGAGCATGAACACACACACACACACACAGAGTTGTAGCGTTGTTGTGGTGTTTATCAAATGAGGGATGTGATTGGTGTTTTGGAACGTACAACCCAGCCACAACTACAACATCAATATCACAATTAACGGCTCGTAATTCCCCCAGGCACAGGTGTGTGTGTGTGTGTGTGTGTGTGTGTGTGTGTGTGTATGTATGCGGACATGTATTACTTATGTTGTGGGGACAAATCTGTTTACACACACACACACACACATTGTGGGGACCTGTCTGCCTTATGGGGACAAATGTCTCCATAATGTAAATCATTAAATTTTAGGGTGAAGACTTGGGTTAGGGGTTAGTGGTTAAGTAAGAAGGCATTCTGGGTAGTGAGGGTGAGGGTTTAGGAAGTGACTGTAAGTCAATATAGTGTCCTCTGAAGTAATGAAAACACGACTGTGTGTGTATGTCTGCTGCAGCTAGTCACTGCTGCTTGATTGGACAATTGCTGTTCAATATTTGAGACTAGTTGATTCATTGATCATGCATGCATGCACTCAAGCGATCGCTTACACCTGGCGGAGATAATGTGGCTGTCCTACAAAGTTTCATTTGAGTTCAGTTTACTTTTTCCCCCACAGACCAAATCACCTTCCCAACAAAGTTAATTAGAGATCTCTGGCCAGGTTTTAGTTATTTTTGCACACACAGTCACAGATGGCCGCCAGTACATCAAAAGGTTTCTGGTTGGGATGTCCTGGTAGCTCAGTTGGTGGAGCATGTGCCCCATGTACTGAGGCTGTAAGTCCTCAGCAGTAGCTGTGGGTTCGATTCCAGCCTGCAGCCCTTTGCTGCATGTCATCTCCCCAACTCTCTCTCCCCTTTCCTGTACTCACTTCAGCTGTCCATCAATTAAAGGCATAAATGCCCAAAACAATATATATATTTTGAAAAGTATCTTGTTACACATTACAAATACTTCCTCATCAAATGTATTTAAACAAAATACTGGCATGGAAAATGTATGTCATTAGAATACTCAGTTAAAATATGTATGTGATTTGTAATTTTAATAAATACAGAAATACATTCTGCACAAGCTGATATTAAAACATTGTGGGCAGCCTTGGTATGGGTCTGACCTTATAACCCCACCTTGAAAAGTTGAGCTCTGATAATTTCCCACATCATATATTTGAAGTGGCCAGTCAGGATATCTTGCAGGTGGAAGGCTGCAAATTCAAGGGTGCATGACGGTTTCATGGTGGTTTCAGGTAATAAGTATATCGACCAGTTCTACAGCACATGTGCTAATTACTCTTTTCTTCTGTTATTAGTGTTAAGCTTGTCACAGAATCCTGTAGCTTAATCAAATATGATTAGATATTGCACACGTTGTCTTAAGGTCTTAAGGCTTTTCTGACCACATTTGAATTGGATCTGGTCTACCTGTAAGGAGCAGCAAATCACAGTGTAAAGCGTGCTGTTTCCTGTTAGTCAGTGGGTGGAGCTATGACTATGAGTCAATATTGTCACGTAGCTGTCTTCTATCAAAAATTCGAAAGTTTGAGGTAGATTGACCATTTATCCAAAAATTACAACGTTTTTCTGTTTCATGGTGAAACATCAAAATTACACAGCACAGCCACACTGTTCAACAAAAACAGAACTGTTTAACAATTTTTCCTTGCGAAGGTCTCTAGATGTTGAAGTTGATCTGATAAGTGTCTTGGAGGAGTTTGTTAAAATACATCACAGAAAGAACAAAAAATGGCCACTTAATTCCAAATGCTCGACTTCCTGTTGGATTTAGGCTCCAATAGGCTTTTTTGTACATCTGGGCATGATATATGTGTCTACCGATTTTTGTGCATGTAGGTGAAATGTGCCGCAGGCGCTGCTGTTTAGAGGGTGTGGCCAAGCAATTTAGCCACACCGATCATCAAAAGCCATATCAGACAAAATTGTTCACCATGACTGACACTGTGCCAAGTTTCTAGCGGCCTCACCTAGCTACCATGCAGTTCATATATATTATCCTGCTGAGTTATATTGTGCTGGAATCCTCAAGGCAAGAATACATTTGTTTGTGTGTTTATAGCCTCAGCAAGGGTAATCAGTTCACACACCCGCTATACAGAAAGGTTAAACCAAATGTTATAGTAAACCTCAGGGGTAAACGCTTGATTCCCAGCTGGATATCATGTTTGTTCTGCTAAAAAAGAAAATTCATTCAAGAAAAAAAAATTTGCAAAAAATGAGTGGTGGTATGAAGATGGCTGCGGCCTGAATGCATGTGACAGTGATGTGTTTGACACAATGTGAGTTTGTATGGGATGCTACTAATGCATGTTTAAGTCTGCTTCTCTCTGTGTCTTTGTGTGTGCTCCTCAGCTGGCTGGCCATACTTGTGTGTTAGACCTAATAGATTCATGCTGTTGCCCAAGGCCACAGCTGCAAAAATACGGTTTCATAATACTGCTGCTTTGCTGCCTGCATAATCCCTTTTTTCAGTCTCTGGATCCCCCTGCCTTCATATCTCGCTTTTTTCAGCCTCTTTCCTTTCTTCTTAGATTCTCTCTCCTTAATTTAGGCTGCACCTCCTACTCCTTCTCTCTTGTTGTCATAAATTCTCTCAGACAAGGAAAAACGTCTTTATTTTCCTGCCTCCCTTTACTTCCAGTGTCTTTTAAACAAGATCACTCATTTTAAGCCAAAATATTCAATATCATTTGTCAGTCATTTCAATATTCTTTCACCAGTATTTCTCTAATTTGTAATTATTTGACCTCAAAAGGCCTTTATATCGATTGTTTGCATTAGAGACAAAGGCATGTCTCACCAAAAGCTCTTTGAAGGAGAATTCTGCAAAGCTGTGCTCTGCATCATCAGCGTGACATAATTGGGAAACCTCTCCACTCATTATGACTTCACTTGTCATAATCGATAAGCATCTTGCACAGCAGGACCCTTATATGTCGCAGCCATTTCATGCAGTTAATTTGCTGTACAGTGCAGATATCTCCTAATGTGTTTGTTTTATCACAAAATTAACAAAAAAAAAAAAAAGTCAGCATATTGAGAGGACATTAAAGGGATTATTTGAAGTGGGGTGATTGGCATATCCCCAGTTTGGAGAGGCAGAGATCAGCATGGAAGATAAGCAATAAACTACTTTGGACAGGGTCTCCAAGAAAAAGTATTTAGCCACTTAAAGAGGCCCACCTAAAAAAATTAATGTCCGTTTAAGTGTACGTCGGAGGTTTCACCGCTTTACTTTGCCATCAGACAGCCTTTTCCAACGGGAAACCAGCATATAAGCAAAAAAAAAATATATATATCACTCTCTCCAAAGCAACCAAATTACATAGACAAAATCAGTCATTTTACCTCACTGAACACAGGAGTTGCTGGTCTACCGCTGCCTTAATCTGCTAGTTTATTTGTGTTATTGTGTGACTTTGGTGTCTTAAAAGAATAGTTTAGATTCACCCAAGTCACACAATAACACTTACTTACTAACAGATTGATGCAGTAGTAGAGCATCAACTCCTGTGTTCTGCAAGGTAAAATTACTGATTTCACATATGAAATTTGGTCGGTTTGGAGAGAGCGATATTCAGTTTGTATAACGGCTATTTCGCATCGGAAAAGACCGTCTGACAGGGAAGTAAAGTGGTGAATACATTCTAAATTTAACACAGACTTCAACTGATATTGATGTTCTTAGGTGGACCTTTTTTAAGTGGCTGAAATACACTTTGCTACTGATCATGTCCACAGCAGTTTATCGTGGAAGCTTCAGTGCTGGTGCCCCTCCCTGCTTCTCCAAACTGGTGGCATGTTGACTAATATCTGACTCTGGATAGATACCTCATAGAACCCCACATCAAATAATCAGAGCGATCCCTGTAAGGAGTAGGAAGAAGTGGCCACATCAATCCGTTGTCTGTACACGTCAATATAACGAAATGCAATGTTCAAAGAGAAGAGTTTTTTTTCTTTTCTGGACTTTTTCCTTCTGGCTTCTTCATCTCAGTTTTGTTCATCTGCTTCTTCTGTCTCAGTTCCTGTCACATTTCCCACAAAGAAAGGTTTATAATAACTTCCTAAACTACTTACTAGTATAGGATGTTGTCTTCGGTTGCTCTGGGAGAAGTGACAAACACTTGGAGGACTTGGAGGAGGCTGTAATTAACGCAGCACACCATCCTCCTGCTGTACAGCTCATCTTCAAAGTACTGCAGAAACAAAGAGATTTCAGAGAAAGCTTGGCAGAACATTAACTTGGCTACAGGTTTGCCAGGTTTATTTTTAATCGAATTAATGCTGTGTTACTTTGACAGATCGTTATCTAACTTTAATTTTTCATTTTTTTTATGTTTTAAAAGAGATTTGTGTCAAAATGTGTGTGTGATAATCACTACAGTGAGGACTGACATTAAAGCACGATGACGGTAAGTCACAGGATGCACAGAGCCAGGAGTTTGTAGTCATCCCAATTTATGAACAAGACCATAAACACGCTTAAAGGACGCAGACAAAGCAGAGCAGTGTGATGTCACATTTATCTTGATGCGTAATGACATCATAGTCACAATAAAGCAGTATGACACAATCCAGGAATCAAGCTAGCAAGTTAAGCTACAGATTTTATCAACATTGTTTGGTCTGAACCAGCTAATCAGACGTTGAAGCTGATGTTACTGGCCATTTTAGAAAACTTTATAAAGTATATTTACTAGTCGTGACAAAGTCTGTGTGTCTGTGTGTGTGCGTGCATGTGTCATCATGGCAAAATGACAGAAGTATTTTGTTTTGTTTGGTTTTTAAAAAATATTTTATTTGGCTTTTATGCCTTTAATTTACAGGACAGCTGAAGTGAGGACAGGAGAGAGGAGAGAGAGAGAAAGAGAGAGAGAGAGAGAGAGGGAGAGGAGAGAGAGAGAGACAGAGAGAGAGAGAGGGCAGCAAAAGGCAGCAGGCAGGACCAACTGAGCTGAGCTTGAGTACTTTGCCTGGTGTTTATGTCTGGTGTTAAGATAAAAAAATGAATTACTTTATGCTGTTTACAAGGTGCATCATTAGAGCAAGTAGTTCAACTCAATTAATGTGAATTATTAACATTAAAATTCCCGCTGCTCCCTGTGCTCTTTCGAGAGGACTGGTTGTAAAATCAAACTCCATTCTAAAAGCAGGTGCTTTTTGGTAAGGTCATACTTCTTCACAGTAAAAATTTAGTTACACCATCACAAAGACTCCTCTCTGATTTGCTTGAATCTACAGGCACATTCAGCACACATATGATTTGCTCAGAAACCTCATTAACTAACCCGTGATGAAATGTTTGCCACAGATGTACACATATTGCCTGAGCCACAGAGCTCTTCTTTTAGTGTCCTTTGCTCTTTATGGAAGTAAAGAAAATCTTAAACGGAGGTTTACTTGATTGTTTGATGCATTTTTTAGACATGGCGGTCAAAGACAGGGACCTGACGTATGCAAGCTCTCATGAATGCTACAATTGAATTGACCCCCAGAAAGTTTTTATTGACAGCATAGAGGCAAATACAAATTCTAATTAGATGAGTCAAGTCTGCACATTTTGTGGGAACATAGAGTATAATACCAGAGGAAAACTTATCATCAAATGCCACCAACCTGTCACGCTGCATCACAGTCTTTCTCTCTAAACTATCCACTGAAATCAGTTTCGGGATAAATTGGAATACTGTGGGCCATGCAATTTCTGAGTCATGTTTCATTTTACATCTTAAACAGGGTGCTGTTTATATATTCAAGTTGTTCGCTGGGTTTCGAGAGACAGCGAGTCACATCGTCAATAGTTTGCTGATTGGTCCTGATTGGTCTTTTTTGTTTTTGATTCTGGGGTGGATGGATTTCCAGACTGAAGTCTTGCAGGGGAAAACGATGTCTCTGACTGGAGTCGTTTCAGTGGCATCAACATGTAACAGCAAGGTCCAGTCGAGCATATTATGTTACACCCCTCTCACATGGTGTTAATGTAATCACACCAGTGGTGGCATTTATAATGTCAGCAGCATCGCCTCCATGTGTGTATGATATAAAATTAAAAAAATGAATTGCCACAATCAAACATCATGTTAAACATCATACCAGTTCACTGCATTTATGATGATGAAATCTGTTTCAGTGAGACATCAGTGACCTTTGCAGCATCAGGGCTAATGAAAATATATGTGCTGAAAAGATCTACTCTATTCTGAGACACATGAATTTTACAGCACGGAAGATATTTGCGCACAGACGGGTGGCCGTTAGATTTGCATCGCATTTGTACTTGTGCTGTGTTCACTGGCCTGTGAGACTGTGCAAGGGGAGGAGAGGTGACAAAACATGAGAGGAGGGGAAGCGAAGAAAAGGTTGTAGATGCTTACAGAGGGAGGAGAGGAAGAAACAAAAGATTGTATGTTGTATTATTTATCTGCTGCAGATGTAAGTCTACATTATTTATCCTCATGGGCAGCACATTTTCCTCTGGCCGGAAAGAAATTACGTTCAGGTTTTTTGTTTTTTTTTAAATTCCATCACAGTTCATATCCTCTGTGTGGGACCTGTGCCCATTGTGTGCACTCACAATACTGAATTTAATCAAACAAAGTCCACAAAATAGAAAGTATTTGGGTATTTGGATATATTCACTTTTTTATATTTCTCTTTTGGACACTTCACTGCCCTGAGCAAACTCCATTACTAATGTGTTTGCTTCTCTGTGTCCCCAGTATGTGTGTGTGTGTGTGTGTGTGTGTGTGTGTGTGCGTGCGTGTGTGAGTCACAGTGCTTCCGCCAGCTTTCAGCCCTCTGAGTCTCTAATGGAGATGAATGCTGCCTCCTCCACCTTACAACACTGATTTAATCACACAAATAGGCAGCCGACTTACCTTTGTTTGTATGTGTGTGTGCATGTGTGTACACAGTTTGTGTGTGTGTGTAATCCTCTGTCATTGTTTAGGTCAGACCACAAGGCACACTCTTAGAAATAAAAGTGTTAACTAGAACCACATAGAGTTCTTCGGTTTGTCCCCATAGGAAAACCTGTTCCACTTGGAAACCTTTCAGAGGGTTCAACCAACCCTACATAAAGGGTTATATCTAGAACCCCTGATGAGACATTCGTCAGAGAACCTTTCTACCTTTATATGGGTGCTAACTTGAACCCACCAAGGGGTTCTAAAGAGAACCCCTTGTCATTTAAAGTTGACATTTTGCAAATACAAGGTTTTCATTATTACCCTTGCAATAAAAGTGCTTACTAGAACAATATAGGGTTCTTTGGTCTGCCACCGTAGAACCCTTTTTGATTCCTGGAAAAATCTTTTACAACTGTTGGAACCCTTTCAGAGAATTCTACCTAGACCCAAACATAAAGGGTTAAATCTAGAACCACCTGTGAAAGGTTGAACCCAGAATGCCCTATGAGAGGTTCTCCATAGAACCTGCCTATGGTGTAATGGTTCCACCTAGAATCTTATCTCTTTCTTCCTTCTACAGGTGCTAACAAGCACCCTATCCAGAGTGTTCTACCAAGAACCTTTTTCTATTCCAAGGGTTTCATGTAGAACTCATGCAGGGTGTTCTACTGTGAACCCTTTTATACTCCAGTGGTTTTCATTTAGAACCCACCCAGGGTGTTCTACAGAGAATCCTTTTATATTCCAAAAGGTTTCTTGCAGAAATTGCAAGAAATTGAAACTATATTTTCATTGGGTTTCACCTATAACCCTCCTGTCTTCTGAAGTTTCTACGAAGACCCATATTGTATTCTTCAGATGAGGCAAAAAAGTCCAATCTCTATTGCTTAAATTGAGAAAACATCTCTGCTTTCAACAGTCCTTGAAGAATTCTTTCGTTGAAAAGGGTTTATTTGGATGTAAAAACGCTCTTAATGGAACTCCTAGTCTTACAAAGAACACCTGACAAACCCTTTCTTCAAAATAAGATTCCTCAGAAGCAAGTGGTTCTGGGTATAACCTCAGCCCTACAGAAGGAACTGTTTTAGAACCCGTATTTCTAAGAGTGCATAGTTTCTGTGAGAGCACCCTAAGGCCAGTGTATGAAATAGTATAAAAAAGCGTGTGACAGTGTGTGTGCGTGTATTTCCATACTTATCAGGATAGTGTCCTCACAATGTCTGACAATCTGAGAGAAATCTGCGCTTTGAGGACATTCTGCCTGCCGCTCCTCACATTTTAAGGAGTTATTTTTGGGTCAGACTGCGGGTTTACGGATGAGATTAGAATTATGATGAATTTGCCCGAGGTTAGGTTAAGCATAGGATGTGAGTTTATTAAGAAGAGAAGGTTACTGCAGATTTAGGATTTGGGTTTTAAATTGAGATATGAATTATTGAAGCTAAGATTAACTCTCAGCCTGAAGTGCCGTGACGGAGTGTTACAGTTCAGGGAGTGAATTCAGTCAGAGAAAGTTTTTGTTCCTGTGTGCCAATCATTCTCTCTATAACTCAAACTGTGGTGCTTAATCGACGTTGCCACAGCAACTATTTAAAGTCCTCTTCCAATAAAATCACAACCCCATTCATGCTTCCCAGGCTTCTCCGAGAACATCTGCGCCCATTCAGCCGAAATTGTTCACATCAAGAAGTGACGTCTGATCATTTTCACTGCTTACACACTCTGAGTCATTGAGGTTTAGATCTGCAAGAGGAAAACAGGGTCGAGTGGACTATTTTCAGCGAGCAGGAGTCATCTTTTACTTTTAATTTACTTTTTAACCCCAGTGACTTTTTTGTGATGTCATAGAAAGTGTAAAAGGTTCACATTTCCAAAGCCAGAGCGCTTGTTTTTCATTTTTTAACATTTAGCCTCTATTTAACCAGGATTAAAACTCGTTAAGATTAAAAGTCTCATTTTCAAGAATGTCCTGACTGAGATAGGCAGCGGCACAGATAACATGGTTTCAGACAAACACAAAACAATATAAAATTTAATTAAATAACAAATGACAGAATTATAAGATATCAAAATATTCTTCAACGTTCAAAAGATCTACAGGCAGATTGTGCCTGTTTCCAAGTCATTTGCAAACACTTTAAAAAGATTTTGCAACTGATTCCAAGGCAAGGGAGCCTTTTCAGTATGAACTTTGGGGACAGTTAATAAAAATAAGTCCTGGGATCAAAAGACAATAACTTGACATACTTTTTTGTTCGATGTTCTTTCAGTGGTCCAATGAGGAAAGCCTTATGTGACTGAAGCACTGGCTTTTAATGTTCAGCATCCTCCTTTTGATAGATGTGAAAACTGGGCCACTGTTTTGTCAAGCACTACAGAAATTATATAACACCCCATAATGACTGAGACCAAGCTCTTGTTTCTGTTTATTTTCTGTGTGAATTATTTATTTTTCATCTGTAATTAAATGTGTTTAGTAGAAGTGCCATGAGCGCTACAAACTGTCATTCATGGTGCAAAATGTGCTATTGTCTTTTATTATGATGGAAAGTGAAAGGTCCTGTTCCACTTTGAGCGCTAAACACCCACCATAATGACTTTAATGGAAGAAGCTATAATTTAGAGGGCATACTCTCCTAAATCAAATGCATCCCATAGTTTGAAAGAAGTTCAAGTGCAGCGACCAGCGGACAGTTTGAAGGACAGATTTAATAGCAATCTGCCTCCACACTCCAACTGACCCGCCCCTTTTTGCTCTGTGCTCCAATAACAGGTATGCAAGCTTTGTATCTGACAAAGCCTCAGCCAACTTTCTGCTCTCCTAATTCCTGTACTTTGATTTAGGGCTGTATGAAAAGATTTGTGAGTCAGTGGTTCATTTTGTGTTATGTTTAAACCCCTAATAGCTAGAAGTCAGTGTTGTTATATATCTTCGCTATTCTGATTGATTGATGGTGTTTTGAACTCATATTTTATGCACATGGTGGTATTCTCTTCATACTATGACAATTTGACTAAAATTAGGTAAGAAAAATATACCCACCTTGCTTACAGTATCACAATATATCGATTCGTAACCCCATATTGTAATATGCATCATATTATATTGCCAGATTCTTGCAAATACACAGCCCTACTTAGATATTCTTTGTATATAGGTTGAATATAATATATTATTCTACTGTATTCAATTGAATATGGATTGAAAAGTATTTGCAAATCATTACATTATGTTTTTATTTATGTTTTACACAGTGTCCCAACCTTTTTGGAACTGGGGTTTGTAGTTAGCTAGCGTTAGCTAACTTAAGATGTGATTATACACAGCGTATGCCGCATTTACAGGTCCCAAAAGGGGTGGGACATAGGAAGGGTCAGTTCTGTAGGAACTGTTTGAAAAGTTAGATACTAATGTGACTCTGAGGTGAAACTTTTAGTTTGATTTTATTTGTGTCATATGTTACAAGAGGTAGAAGACAGCTTCCTTACTGCAACACTCTGGAGGGCTTCATTCTAGTGGGGTTTCTCTGGGGAAATCCCCCTCCACTGTCTTCAAATGGGTACACACAGAAAGAAATGGAGGTAGAGAAGGAGGGAGATGCAGGGGAGAAGCTGAGACATGGCAAGACACCGAAGGAGCTGGAGAGATGTAGAGAAACTGACAAATGAAGAGAGACGTAGAAACAGAGGCAACAATAACAGAGAAGACTTTCCACTGGCTGTGTTTATGATCAAACAGATGAATCAGGACAGAAAAAAATACCAGAGAAAGGGTGTGATGATTTATGGCTGATGCAGATGAAAAGCTCCTGCTCCCTCCGCAGCACTAGGCTTTTGTCTTGCCTCGCTAATCCTCCCAGCACCCCCTTCTCTCTTTTCCTTAAGCCCACATTCTCTCCAAACGTCCCCAGTCTGTTTTCCCATCATCCCTCTAACTCTTCTCCCTTCAAATGCACCATATTTCTGCCCTTTGCTCCCCTTTAACCCCTCCTCTGTGATTTTCCCCACTCATTTAAACATCTCCTTCTCCCCTATTGCCTCCTCTCGCACATCACTCCTGCCCTCTGCACCCTTTCACTTCTCAGCCGTGACCCACCCCCTCCTCTCCCTGTGATCCTGTTAAAGCTTCATGTCAGCATTAGTGTCGGTTCACACAGCGGTGCGCCACATATTAAGCCAGACAGCCGTTGTGTGAGTCCGGCAGTTGGAGGCAGACGGAGTCTAGGTCAGCACCAGCATCTGTCCTGCGTGGTCAGTGGAGGGGAGGAGGCCGGGGGGTTATGGGATGGGATAGGGCCTCCTTTTAGTTCAAGTTGATTGTGTTTTTAATATAAACTGGGAAGAGTAAAAATGTGTGACAGTAAAGTGTGAATGGCCAAAAGTATGTGGACACCCGAATATTATGCTATTTCTAAATGTCAGACTTGTATT
This sequence comes from Lutjanus argentimaculatus, assembly GCA_034769285.1. NCBI lineage: Eukaryota > Metazoa > Chordata > Actinopteri > Lutjaniformes > Lutjanidae > Lutjanus > Lutjanus argentimaculatus. Next base: position 7,325,406 of record JAWZSL010000021.1, read on the forward strand.
AAGACACAGCATTAGTGTGGTTGACCATGGATGCTGGGTAGCAAGGTGTGTGTTCGATGATGAACAGGTCAGTCAAGTTCTTCCACACCAAATTCCAAGAAATCTCTTTTTATGGACCTCACTTTGCAGAAAAGGGCCTTCCCCAAACTTGCCCCAGAGTTTGCCAACCCATTCTCACCCAGGTTGTCAAATACTTAAGTTTCTTTAGTACTTTGTCAGGCCCCTAAACGTCTCATACTGATGCACAAAGTATCCTTTAGCATCTGTATGAGATGCTGCCAGAAAGCCAATTAATGTTATGAAACGGTTGCAGTTTTGTTAGGTTTAGGAAAAGATCATGGTTTGGATTAAGTTACATACATCATGTGATGTTAGTGAAGGAAGTCACAGGATACAATTCATGTGACACAAGTAACATTACATAACTTAAAACTTTAGATTACTTTTGGTTTCATACTGGACACGCACCCTGGCATCCTGGGTCCTGTGTTTGACCAATTCAGCCATCCACCTACCCCACGCTGTGATATGTCGATTTTAGAGCAAGCAGCCTGGCTGAACTGACCTGACACGCCAGATGTTTGTTACACAGAACCATCTGGGAAGCAGTCCATAGAAACTGTTTGGAAAAGGGTGGGTGCTTTCAGACAACACTTGGCAGGTGATTGGATGAACCATCTGTCATGTCAAACATGGGCTAACTTCAACCAATCAGATCAACTCACCAAACCAAAGCTGATGCCTCCCAGAAGACAGGAGAAAACATCTTTTCATAAAAGCCTTCAGTGCCATTCTTTGCTCTTCTTTCAGGGACAAAGTACTCTCCAGTTCTGATATAACTGATGCTATCACAGTATCTACGCTAATTTCTTCAAGAGCCACCATTGTTTGTTCGAGATAAGTTGTTTCCATGGACACTTCTCGCTGCTGGTGCACCTAAAAAAAACGCCTGTAGCTGCCAGTAGTCCCTCAAAGGACACTGATTGGCTCACACCACCTATGGTGTGCACACAAATGGACACCATTGCTTGGAGACTGGCAAGATGGATTCACTCACATGATCACATGATCTTGCAAATCCAGCTGCCTGGCAAGGTAATGGCTGAACACACTGGAGGCACATTTTTCACTGCCAGTCAACACATGATTCAACTCCTCTGCTGTTTTCTAATCACATATAAAGCTAATCTTTATTATAACCCAATGAATTCAAAGGTTTTTATGTGTCCCTCCTCCTTCCCTCCGGGCTGTACGCTCTGCTCGTCTTTCTACCTTTCTGTAGACACACCTGACAAATATGTGGAATAAATGCATTACTTCATCATGTGGAGGGAAATATCAGGGGAATTGAAACTCCAGGAGAACAACTTTAGAAGAAGAGTTGGAAATCATGGGATGCGTATTTCATCATTTGTCAGAATCAGATAATTATATCAGATATAACATATCATTTGTATCATTTATAGTAGATTGTTTGTGTGTTTTCATGCAAGATTTGCTTGTGGAGTATGGACAATATAGAACAGATGCAGAAACTATGGCTATGGAGCCACAGCACGCTCTGTGCCGTCAGCCTAACTGATTAACTGAATGGAGGTGGGCGACACTTTGCAGCACTTTGCGGCACTTTGCGGCACTTTCGCAGCACATCATAGTGCTGTGTGTCTCTGCCACAGATGGTTTACATTGAATGCATGACAAAGCATTGGTATTTGACAACTTGGGAAAGAGAATGGGCTAAGAGTTCCCTTAAAGGTATACTTCCACATTTTGAGTTATATGCTTTCTTGGTGAGAGATCGATGAGTAGAAGACTTTCTTTGTCAGGCAACCAGTGGAGACTCCAGGAAGTCACTGCTCCTGGCAAAGAAATAATGATGGATAACCCCTCATAAAACCACAACTTGTCATTTATACATTCAGTTTCTGTATGGACAAGATATACGGTGTTAATAAGCGAGCTTTAGAGGTGCTGGTTGGTAGATTTGTTATGTTCCAGCTGTTTACCCCTGTTTCCAGTCTTTATGCTAAGCTAAGCTTACATCTCCTGGCTCTCTCTTCTTATCCAGATATGAGAACATATTTCCCAAAATGTTGAACTGTTTCTTTAACTGGAACAAAGCTGACAACCTGAGACCATATAGTTTATGTAGTGTTGATATGAATGATGCTTTTATATTTGAAGCACGACTGAGCTGGATGCATTATGTAAGGTGTCTACAACATATTGTTGTTGTTTCATTTCTTCCTCTCAACTTCCTGTCACTCTGTATTTCCTTCTCTCCTTCCTTCCTATTTCCTCCTTCTCCTCTCTGCTTCCTCATGCCTCATCTTCTCCTTGTCAGTCCTCTCTCCATTGTTCTCATTTCTCCTTGATCTTCTTCCAATCCTCTTCCTCATCCCTCTCCTTTCTTTTCTCCAGTCTCCTCTTTGTTTTCTTCATTTCTTGTACTCTGTAGATTTCCATCACCGCTCTTTATTTTTCGTCCTTCTTCTCTCTTCTATCCACTCCACCCCTCTCTCCTCCATCTGTCTTATCATTTCCATCTTTCCTCCTCCTCTCAGGTTCCTCTGTATCCTCTCTCCTCTATCTCTCTCTTCTACATTGCTCTTTTCCATCTCCATTTCTTGCCCCATCCCTCCCCTCTCCTTCACATCTTTCCTTTGTCACCACTTGTCCTGCCATTCAATGTGCTTTTCTCTTCAAGGAGTTGAGCGTTCCCACCCTGGCATCAGTTTGTTGGTTGCCACGACAACCTCCTGAGCCAAGTTATTTATAGCAGCAGATCAGCATGACTCCCACACAATACAGGCTGTGTGTGTGGACGTGAGTTTTTTTTTTTTTCATTTGTTGTCTTTTATACATTTGTGCTGGTGTGTGAACTCTCTTTTCAACGAACCTAGTTGACCCTAATGGTTCAAATCTCAGTTGAGCAATATAAAAAATAAAAGTGCATATGAATGAATATACATGAATATGATTTCATTTTCATTTCAGACAAATTCAAATTCTTTCTTGTGGTCAGTTTCACCTCTTTTAATACATTTTACTGTCTGCAGGACAAACTGTGACTTTCTTGATTTTTAACATCATCTTTTAAAGTGAAAGACCTCATATGTCTAACTCATAGGACAATTCAAATGGGATCAAAAAATAATTTGAAGCTTGCAATTGACTACGTACATATTTTTTTCATGAGAGACCCATTTTTTTTATTACCAGGAGGCACATTTCTCCTCTTTTAGCAGAAGCTAACATCCATCCACTCCACATCCAGCCCCTGCACTAAGCTAACAAATTACTGAATGCAAAGAGACCAAATCAGCCCTCCATCATATTGTAATCCTCTTGTAATTTTTACTTTTGTCAGGTAACTGTTGCACCTTATATTTTAGCTCAATTGTGGGAGCGGCATTCCTTTATTTTGGCTATTGTAAGATTACATAGATTTTTTCATACATTTAACTGTGATTATTTTGGTTTTTACTTGCTTAAGTGTAAATTATGTTGTTTTAAGGGTTCAGTGTGTAGGGTTTATGAGGCTTTATTGGCAGAATATGGCAGAAATGGAATGTATTATTCATTAGCACACCCCTCCCATGAGCTGTGAAAGTGTGCAACTGGGATCAAAATCAAAGTGAATGTACCTCAGCTCCTGAGCATGCAGAAGGGACTACTTTCTTGTGGTAGTGAACCTTCCTAACTGGAAGCGATACCAGCTAACTTGAGCAGATGGAGGGCGAAACGCTGCTTCTCTACGATGCCAGTGATTGAGCGAACAAACAGCTGATTTCTACAGTTTTCCTCAATGAGGATGTTCTGATCTGCTCATCAGCATCAGTGAACAGGCTCAGTGACATGTCGCTCACCTGGTTCTAATTTGTCCTCAAGCTAATTAGAAAACAAGAGTGACTCAAGAAAATTATGTTAGTTATGCTAGTTATGATTAAATAGAAGTTAACTTACTCATTTGCAGAGGGGGAACTCACAAGTTGAGCTTCTGCAACATCGCTTGTATTATATCTGGACAAAAATGTATCATACCAAGATTATGCATGCAGTTATCCAGTGGAACTAGACATCCACAGAGTGCGCAGGTCCTCTTCCAAAGAGGCCGCTATGTTGCACTGTCATATTTCTACAGTAGCCAGGAAAAGACAACCCAAACCCTGGCTCTAGAGAAAGTTTTTCACCTTTTTGTGAGTGTCATGACCACCATAGTTTTTTCTATAGGTGAGGGAGGGTGAGATGAGGTTTGTTGTGTCTTTGTTTGCAATCCGCAAGGTTACCGCTAGTTGCTACTAAATCCCCAGACCCAAGAGTCCATAATTATAAAAACAGAAATTTCAGGTAATTAGAAATTTGTAAAAATGTAGGCTCTTTTAGCGCCATGCTCTACTTATCAAATGATGCGTGATGTGAATCATACTGTATCCATCAAGAAAATGTTCTATGACCAGGTTAAAGTCATGGGAAAAGCAACGTGCAAAGATTTGTGGGACAGTTTTGACCTATTTGACCTATCTCAAAATCTTTGTCTACATGTGATCAAAGTCAGTCCCGTTAGTTTGCACTAACTGTCCATCATGTGTACACAAGCTCAAGTTTGCATGAAATGAAATGCAAAGAAACAGGCAAAACACATGAACAGAAAGTGGCAGCATCTCTTTGAGACTCATGATTGCTCATAACTAACATTAAGTAACACTTCATCACAGCATGATAAGCAATGGTGTTACTGTGTTTACAGTGCAGCACTTTTAAGGCAATGGCTTAAATACAGTAGTTTAATGAAATGGAGTGAGGCCACTCTGTTTTCTAAATGTACATTACTTCCAGTAATGACAGTGAAAGAGGGAATCTCTGGGCAGCACTGAAAACAGACAGACAGGAGTACATTTAAAACATCTCCATTGTCTGCTCTTTAGGCTGTGTCTATGTGTGTGTGTGTGTGTGTGTGTGTGTGTGTGTGTGTGTGTCAACGGCCGTTTGCAAGTCTCTCCAGCAACACTGATCACAGCCAAGGCCGGTGCTTCACGGCCAGCCCGTTATGTTACCATGGAAACGAGCCCACCACTTAGGAGCCGCCGAGAAACCAAACACCCTCCGATCAATAAGCTTCTTGAATAATGGGGCCGTGGACACACACACAAAACACGAACACGCACACACACGGCAGCCCCAGCGTGACTCTGAAGCTCCATCAATAAGTAGATAGTTGCACAAATTCAGCCACTTATTCAGATAGAGTACAGTGAGAAGAAAGAGTGAGGAAGAGTCTTTTGAAACCCACTGAGACACTTTACTGAGTGCTGGAGAGAGGAGTCATGGCAGTTGGCAGACTGCTGAAGAGGAAGATCTGGAGTGTGACTATCACTCGTCTCACAAAATGTAGTGAAACGAGCAGGAACTCCATATAGAATACACGCTGTGGACATTAGTATGATTGTGTTCATCCGACGTTATTACGTGGAAATAAGATGAGAAGAACACACCACTTTGAATACCCTTTTGTCACATGAGAAAACAGCTAATGGTTCTGTTTTTGTTTTTTTGGTATACTTTGGGTACTTTTGTCAAGCTATCAAGGTGAGTGTTCCTCTGAAGGGAGCTAAAATAGCTATGTCACCTAATAGTCTTCTTCATGGGACAATAACAAAAACTACAGCTGAAACTGAAAATGAATTGTTACAACTTGGACACAGTGACCATGTTCTCGTCTAATTGTCAAGTGAATTTGAAAAAAAAAAAAATTGAAATGTCACAAAAAAGAAAAGAAAAAGTGAATTATGTATGTTTTCCATCATCTGGTTTGGAAAAAATTAACTAGGCTATGCAAAGTGTAGTTTTTTTAAAGTTGGCTGTATACGCTATAAGATATAAGACGAAGAAACAAAAGCAGTTGCCTCGACCATCTATGAGAGAAAATGCAGAGAGGTTTTTAGGATTTTTTAAAATTGACCCTGTCTAAGACCCACCCCTTTTTGCTCTGTGCTCCAATGACAGTTGAGCAGGCTTGGTGCTTTAGCCAACTTTCCCGTTTTTCTGTTTCTGGTACTGAATTATGCTATGTGCTAGGCTTGTTTAAAAGACATTGCTGGAGGACCTGTGAAAGTGACATTTATTCAGATCTTAAATTAGCTAATGTTAGCAAAACACTAGCTAAGTAGCTAGCTGACCTACATCAATCATTAGCTAGGTAGTTAGCTAGCATTTTGCCAACATTATCTAGCTAGTTAGCCAGGGTTTTGCCAACATTAGCTTACTTAAGTTCAGACCATAGACTGTATATAGAAGTGGACGGAGCCTTCGTGACGTCACCCATTGGTTTCTGAACACCCGTTTTGAAGCCTCGAGTTTCAGATTTGGCCAGCGCCATTTTGACAGTTTTGAAACCGGATGTGAATATGATTGGTTGAGACGGTGGAGCAGGGCGGGACCATACGCGGGACCATAGACTGTGTGGGCAAGGCATAGGCGAGGTCGGGTGAGGCCATCACTGCATGTCAACTTGGCTCCGTGAAACGGACAACCGAGATCCAAAATTAACAAGCGGGGGAGCGGGGTGGGCTGGTGGGGGGCGAGCATAGACGGTATAGTCTAAGGGAGCGAGTGAGTGGCACTACCATAGGGCACTACGCCTGTCAATCACGAAACCACGCCCCTAATTATACAGAACTTTAAGCCTTAATATAAAATCAACGAATGACTTATATGAAAATTCAAGTCTGGTTCAGTGAACATGGTGGGGGATATTAGCGATAGAGACCAAAATCGTTTTTTGACACGGGCTATAAATATGTTTATTTCAGCTGTAAAGTTCAGCATTTTAGAACGGGTGTCAATGGAACCGGGCTTCTTTTTGCAACCAGCTCGCGCACCCCCTGCTGGATTTCGGTGAGAATACAGCGTTACTGCACTTCCGCATTGGCTTCATTTTTCAGAGCCGGAAGCTCCGTCCACTTCTATATACAGTCTATGGTTCAGACCCTGTTTGTTGCTTTTACACTCTCAGAGTGAAAATAGCTGAGCTGATTAGTCAAGTGAGTTAAGTGTTACTATGTCAGATATTATTTGAAAAAAATCCTTTCATGAATTTATTTTTGAATTACTTCAAAACACACATAAAAATATGTCGATTGAATCATGACTGTTATTGGATTTGAAGATATTAAGTAGTACCTACAGTACATTGAGTTTTCTTATTGTACTGTTCCCTTCTCTGGTCAGGTTTGATGGTTTAAGCCTACCTGTTACTGTACTCTTTATTGACATATGTGTGTAGTGATCAGATGTAGCCTAAATCATTTTGAAGTGACAAACATCCGATTAATATCAAAACATTATCCATTTAATGAAATGTGTGGTTCAAAGTCAGCATGCAAACATTACTTTTAATCACTGCTGCTTTCCAATAGCCTTGATGTGCATGTAATTAGTTGTCTCTGTTGCAGCTATCGTTTCTAATTGTTTCTGCCCACCTGCCTTCACATCCTTATTTCCACTGCATTATTTCACTCTTTTCCTTGTTGTCCTTTCTTTGTTGTGAAATAGCTTTTGCTCACTTTCTCCTACATGTGAATTATTCATTATAGTATGAGATATTGTGCTTATTTCACAATGCTGTGAGTTTAGAGAAGTTTCTAACAGTTGAAGGAGAGGTAGAGAGAAGAGCTGAGTCATGTAAGCTTTAGTTCAGCCTCATACATATTTCACTTTAGACTCTCTGGTCTTAATTGATGTTGGTTATCATTATGCATCTATAGGTTTGGATGGTTATTAATAAACCACAATCTAGTTATTGTGTCCCAATCATCTCCTTATGCACTATAGCTCTGTCTGTAATCAAACTGTTGAAACACTACACTATATTGTTGAGTCTGTGTGAAGCTTCTTTAGCAGAATAACAGCAGGCTTACAGTATATGAGATGACAAGCATACACACTGTGTGATGTAGTGAAAGCTGATATTCCTCTCTCTCTCTCTCTGTGTGTGTGTGTAGTCCCCAGGGTGAGTGTGCATATGAATCTACAACACTGATTTTCAAAAGAGTCCTTCAGAAGTGCCTTCAGTTTTAAGGCATACTATGCAGGATTTTCCTAAACAAAAACAAAATAAAAAACAATGTATAGAATCCCTCCGAATCATCACTTGTGACCCACTAGAAGTGTGTGGTGGTGCTTGTATCTGCAGAGATGCTGTCTTCTCCTCTTTTCTGCTCTCTGTCTGTGAGAGCTGCAGAGATACAGTTCATTCAAGACAAGACCACAGGACATGATGAAGAATTTTTAAACATCTGAAAGTATCGGAAATGATGGTTGTCATCAGTTAGTTAGTAAAAGGAATCTGCCGTCCACATGTCGAGATGTATTTAATGCCCACACAGACCACCGCCATCTACAACCTCCAACCTCCTCCAGCGTTGACATGTTTATTGTCACAAACTTTTGACTCTTCTTCTTCTTCTTCTTCTTTGAGGTAGTTTTTGACTCTGAGCAGCACCCTCTGGTGGATGTATTGCTTAACATCCATGCCAATGTAAAGGACACATGGCAGTATGTAGTGACGGTTACATTGTTTGAAACGGACTTATCTATTTTCTGAGCCATAAAAGAGCCTTAACACTGCTGCCTTCATTCACTTCAGCACTTTAGACCAATGCTGCTGATCTGTTTCTTTCTTTCTCTCAGTTATTGAGCCGGGGAGGAGGGTGTGTTTACAAACAGCAACCAACAAATCCTGCATACTCTACCTTTAATCTTTGACTCTTTTTGTTTTGCATGTGCCAAATAGGACATTTTCACTAGCTTTAAGAAAAGATGCAGGTATACGTAAATACAGCTACTCTAAATTCAACTGATGTTTAAATGGTTCGAAGGCAAAGAAGGATCCACACATTCACGTTCTTTTTCTGATGTCATCAAGTAACAATGGGAAAGAAGCAGAATTATCAAAGCAGGTAACAGTTTTACATTTTCATTCAACTGCGGTGCCTTTTTGTGACGTAACTCAAAGCTGACAGAAGTTACACCTAGCCCAGTCTTTTTCTTCCCCAGTCTGTCCTCTTCAAGGTTGGACAAGTTGAGATGCACTGAAAACGTCCTTCAGCATGCCGTCATTATACTGAGCTGTTTGTGTACTTGCGACTCGATTGTTTGTCTCTTGTCAACAAGCCTTTTTAAACCCCACAAGACTGCAGCGGCATGGATGAGTTCTCCCCTCTTTCTTTTAAACTCAAGACACTGTGGAGCAGAAAAAAAAAACAAAAACAGGGAGTCAGCTGTTTCTGAGATGCTGGAACCTGTGCATCCGGCACAAGAAATCATAATGGTTCAAAAATGCCTTAATTCACATTTTTCTTGAAGTCAATAGGGCTGAACCCTGTTTGACCTTGTCTTTGTGCCTTCGTACTTGCAGCCATGGTGTCTTTCTTCAATATCTCACCACTATTAAGTCATTTACAGGATAAAGAAAACACCAAGACTTCAGTATAAATTGAATCTCATTGAATTCTCTGGCAGTATAACCAACTGCATATCAACATACAGGAACAACACATTAATTTCAGTGAGTAAACAGTCTCTGCTGAGAGTGCCATCAAAATATTTATAAACACAAACAACTTGATGCATCTCTTTCCCACAGCCGACATTCCAGTGGGAGAACCTTGGGAACCGGAGCTTTCCAAAACACTTTTCTCCCCCCTCTCTGATGAGAGTAAGACATTAATAGAGTGAATTTGGCTTCTTGCACTATGGAGGGTTCACTACCGCTCCTTGCAGCTACACAACACTGACATGAAGAAGAGTGGTGCATTAATGATCACATTATTGTGACAGTAGCCAGAGTTAGAAAGACACAGAGACTGAGAAAATGAATTGAGCTACATGTCTTTTCTTCACTGACTGCTCCTTTAGCAAGTGTGCAGCTGCAGAACTTAAGAAAAAGGCAAAGTATCCTAATGTATGATGCATCATAATCACCACATAAATTAGTTTTTTTTTTTTGGAAATGACACATTATTATTTTATAGGAAAAATGACATCTTGTGCTACTCTTTTTCAGCCACTTGTTTATTGGCGGTACATCATGTCACTAATTGTAATCGTTTCCATTTTATTCTACTTACTTACTTCAACTTCAAAATATACACCACCACACCCCTACATTTGTTTCAGAGCTAAAGATACAAGTTAGACGTTTGAAGATTCAATTTAACACATAAAACATGATCAGTTTTAAAACATGCTGCATTATTACTAATTTAAACCGTCAATAAGTGTATGAGACAGTTACATTTACCACACATACAGTATGATAGCACCCATTTCTGCATAGTGACAACTTTCTTTTGATTCTTAAATACAAACCCCAATTTCAAAGAAGTTGGGACACTGTGTAAATTTAGATAAAAACAGAATGCAATGATGTACAAATCTTTGATTTACTAACTTTATTGTTTCAAATTCTGAATTTGATACCTGTGACATGTTCCAAAAAAGTTTAGACAGGGGCATGTTTACCACTGTGCTCCATCATCTTTTCTTTATATTAAACTCAGTGAGTGTTTGGACACTAATTTTTGAAGTTTTGAAAGCAAAATTCTTTCCCATTCTTGCTTGATATATGACTTCAGGTGCTCAACAATCTCTGTTGTCGTGGTGGGTTTTCAATGAGAGACGAGTCTGAACTGCAGAGAGGTCAGTCAGGTACCTGCACTCTTTGACTACGAAGCCACGCTGTTGTAACACATGCAGAATGTGTCATGGCATCATCTTGCCGAAATAAGCCAGGACATCCCTGAAAAAGACGTGGTCTGGATGGCAGCATATGTTGCTCCAAAACCTGTATGTGCCTGTCGACATTATTGGTGCCTGAGATGGATTATTTTTGTCTTTGTTTGAGCCCACAAATTGTATTTTGGGATAGTTTATATAGTTCACCCTGAAGTAAAGGGTCTGAATGCTTCTTCCACCTCTGCTGTCAGTGTTGTTGTTCACTGTCTATTGAATCTGTTCAGGTAGGCTGCGCTTTGGATCTCGTCCCATTATCCTCAGGTCTATTCCAGATCTAACAGTCCTCTGGTTCCTACAGCACCAGGTACCTTTTTAAAAAAAAGTTAATGTATGCATGTCTGATTTTGACCGGTCTATTTCAAATTGGGTTCAAAATTATATTATAGTCTGGGAAGTTTGCAGCACAGTGACCTGAACAACTAACAACAGCTAACAGCAGAAGACTGTAGCCACTGAACAGATGTCCTGAGCCATTAGAAATGCCTTGCTTGAGAGTACCTTGACACTTATTTAGATAAGAGAGTACTCCTCCTTCCCATCCCCAGGCAATTCTCTCAGTATCTGGGAATTTCAACCTCACAACTCTACGGTCACAAGCCTGATCCTCTAGGCTACCACTGTCCCCAATAAAATCCAGTATAACACCCTAAATTTAGTACCAAATTTATCCAGCACATCTTCAGTCCACTTCAGCACTATTGTTAATTATAACTTGTGCTGAGTGCACATTCCCTGATTTTACAGTAACATCAGTTTTTCTGCTCAGTTTGGTGAATGTGACTGAAGGCCACAGATGAGAGTCGAGGGGAGGAGGGAGAGACAGAAAGAACTGGGCTGAAAAAGCAGAGGATTGGAAGAGGGGGAGCCTGAGCGCAGCGTGTAATGTAGCGTGCTCGCTGAATCTAGATCACTGAACACACCAGTGTTTCTTCAGTAATTTCTTGTAGCAGAGATGGGCACCCTGGTTTCACTGCAACGTGTCTGTCCCAGTTTTGGCAGCAGTGCACTCACGGTGCTAATGCTACAACTAGCCGGGTCACAGGGGTGGACTGTAGATTTAGACCGTCCTTTGAAATGAGATATATTATGCAATAAAATGGAGCAACAACTGGATGAAGAAAGGGGGAGGGGGAGAGTTGACAAATGCCAATTTTCAGTGTGAATGGGCTTTAAATCCTCAAGTGTGTGTGTGTGTGTGTGTGTGTGTGTGTGTGTGATTGGCCAGATTGTTTGGTAAAATGATTTTAAAAATATTTTAATCTTTTTAAACTGTTTGTATCATGGCTTGGCTTGGCAGCAGAAGAATCTTTATGTGATTATGCTATAATCATAATAATTGTGTTGTTTTGGTTCCATTCATTCTCAGTGTTATTGGGACAATTTTACCACCTGATGGCACCAAAGCCAGAAATCCTACGTATAGTGGATTTAAAATATATAAAAACATACTGGGGGGGTAAACAGTGACATAGCATCCTGGTAATTGGTCTATGAAGCTCTGACTTTGATACTGGAGTTTGACATCTTTTCTAAGTCTGAAAATTCAAATTTGGCACTTGGAGTGGAGCATGGATTGACCCAGTGTGGGACAAAAAGCAACCGCCATGACTGTGCAATAGCATGTGAAATGTGTCAATCAAATAAAAACAGTCAAAATCATACTTTACTAATTTTTAATAACATAAAGAAGTCCCATTAAATGACCAGTGTGATTTAGTGACATCTAGTGGTGAGCTTACATTTTGCAAACACCTCATCTCACCCTCCCTTTCCATGTGGAGAATCTATGGTGGCTGCAAAACTCATGAAAAACGCTAAAGGACATATCTAGAGCCAGTGTTTGGTTTGCCCATTCTGGGATACAGTGAGAAAAAACTGCTGTGCAACATAGCATGAGTCCATGGAAAGGGATGTGGAAATAAAAAGCTCATTCAAAGGTAACAAGAATACGATTCTTAACTAAAGGTGATTATACGTTAATGAAAACATATGTATGAATATTATACTGCCATGTTCTGCCAATAAATTCCTATTAATCTTACACACTGGATCTTTAATGCAGAAGCAATATGACATTACCTCTTTTTGTAAAAATAAAATAAAAATAAATAAGACTTCCTGTTTTATTGTCTCATTTCAGAACAGTATGGGTTGTCTTGGAGCCAACTTCTATAGAGGTGGCTATTAGAGGAGCTGAATTTTAAGGCTTTTCTTATTCGTTTTTAACAATTAGTCTTGGCTGTCTTGTATTAACCAATTAAATTCGTATATTATATTGTAATATTGTTTTTTGCATGTGCCATCCAAACACTGAAGTTGTTTTGGGATTAAATTATTAATTTAAACAAAAGATTAAGAGGCAATCAATGATCCAGGGTCGTCTATTATTTTGCCTCAATTTCATACAATTGTAGAATAAAATAGAATAAAGAAGAATACTCTATTGTCTGCCCTTTGTGTGCAAAAGGTAGAAATTTGTCTTTGCTGACATGTGAAGAAATTTGCTATTAAAAAGGAGTACATTAAACCGGGGGGACTTACCATTAGGCAGAGGTCAGCAACTGCCCTAGGCCTCAAGCTACCAAAAGCCCATAAAATGCCTCATAAACTTATGTTGCTTTTTTTTTTTACCTTTCGCTTATTAATTATGTCTGTTTAAAAATCCATACGCTGAAATGGCATCAGAATGCTTAATTCATGAGTGTCTCAGGGCCTCCGCACTAACTCGGACTATTCAATGATCTTACTGCACATCTGCAGAAATGATTTAAAGCCAACTTGTGTAAATAAAAATGGCTCAGCGTCGTGTTCAGACTCTGGAAAAATTAAAGTAAGCTACCCCAGCTGTGTTGAAAAAAGTAGGAAGTGTGAAGATATGAAAAGACAATACCCACCCCAGCCACAGTCTGTTCACCCTGCTGCCATCTGGCAAGAGATACAGAAGTATCCCTACCAGACTTGAGAACAGCTTTTTTCTGAGGCTGAGACTCATCCTCTGCACCCTTCTATAAGTAAAGATTTTTTTATGACTTAGTATTTATTCAAGGATCGAAAACGGGGGATTTGGAGGACCCATTCCTGTGTTTGCCTGAGGCCCCAAAATAACTTAATCCGCCCTTCATTAAAACACAACATATCACGTCCAAACAGGACGCATGAACAAAGTGTCTTTGAACTTGATGTGTGTACCTTTATTACATATAGACTTTTTTCACATTTTCCCTACTTGTCAAATAAATCTTTTTATCTAATTATAATTATTTTGACCTTTGGTGCTCCACAGTTGACTAACTGAGAGAAATTATGATGGAAAACAAGACGAAAAATATTTTAATTAGCAAATGAAATGTCAAATTTGAATACAGCTGTGAAAAATCTCGCCTAATATTGAAATCAATCTGTAAAATATCAATAGGGCTGCAACTAATTATTATGTCAATTAATTTTTTTATTTTTTCTTGGTTAATCAATGGGGAAAATGTCAAATTCAGTGTTTCCTCAAAGTCAAATTCGTCCACAACCCAAAGACATTACCATTAATACACTTTAATTCACATTTATGAAGCTGAAATCTGATTTTTTTTTTCTTATTATCAAAATAGTTGGCGATAAAATTTGTAGAAAATAAATAAATAAATAAATAAATCATCGGTTAATTGTTGCAACTCTATATTAACATTAGTAACTACCACAACAGACCCAACTCAGTGAACCATCCGCCCTGAGCTGTGAAGCAGAGTTGAAGGGACACATGCAGCCTCTCTGGGACAACAAGCAGAGGTGAAAACAAAAATGCAGTGTTCCTATAGGACCAGGGCGTCTATAGAGCAGACTGGCTGAGAATATGCGGACTAGACAGCCGCCTTGCTTGTAACACAAGGTCCCTACACAGAATTTAGTACGCTCCACTGGACCCGAGTACGCGTCTTGTCCCCGCCTCCCCGACAAGGCACAGCATCCATCCTCATGCGCTCACACGCTGCGTGATCCCCATCACAAACCGAGCGGCGGCGGCTCTGCTCAGCCCATGGAGTAGTAATAGTACTAGTAGTAGTGGTGGGAGTGCTCACGGCTTCCCTTTCTCCTCTTTTTTTTTCCCCCTTTCATGGATCCGCATTATTTTCTCTGGAATATTGCTTCATCCCATCGCGGTAAGTGTGTGTGATGGCTGCAGATGCTGTGGTGGAGAAATAAGAGGAAACGGGAGAGTGTGTGTGTGTGTGCTGCTATTGTCTGTTGCTGAGGCAAGTTCGGACCTTGCTCAAGTCACACCGCGGGGTGTCGTGAGATAAAGCGAATCGGAGCGCATGATGGAAACGCTATAGATTAATGGAGCAGATTTCACTTGCAATGTGTGGGGAATAGTGTTTAAATGATTGCACAGGATCGATATCGGTATTTAGACAGACACCTGTCTCTCGCAGCAACAGTGACCGCCCTCCAGCGATTATTTACGCCCCTAGAAATGTGCATTTTGCAGCGATCACGCGTCTAAGACAGTGATCTGCGTCCATCATTTACAAGAGGAGGCGAAAATCTGTGCAAATGTGTCGCCTTCGTTGCCGAGCAAACGTGTCTCCAGTCCAGCGAGGAAAATTTGGCCCATCTCCCCGCCCCCCAACAACACAGGGTGGAAGGATATTCCTCTTCGACCAGCCCCCCTAGACACGCACGGTGCAGTTGATGCCTTTCAGATCAGTCAAAGACTGAAATCCCGTGCTTATTAAAGACGCCTTGATGAGCGGTTTAGTGTAACCTTGAAATTAATTCAGTGCAGCGGTGCCATCACGCTCTCCTGATTGCTTCTCCTCTCATCATATTCAGAGAACGGCACCATTCATGTGCAGCCTTGGCCTTGGCTTCAATATTAGAAGTGAATAGAAGAGGCAAACCTATCTTCTAGTAGTGCTCTGAAAGGAAATACCAGCACAACAGGAATAAAATCATGTTCTTCATTTAAGTTAAAATGTTCTTATAACCCCACCATGCAGCTGCTTTCAAATGATGTCTAAATGCATCATTTAGACTATATTTTACTGTGAGCTTTAAGTGTGAATGTGACCAAACACACCAAACAAAAAAACCTGAGGAGAATAACAACAAAATTGTTTGCAGATCTACAAGCTGAGAGGCATTGCAGATGAGCTGAAATGCTCAGCAGACCGGTAACCAAAGGGTTCATGGACCCTCAGTGTAGCAGAAGTCAATGCTGGCAAGAGTTGGGTATCATTCGGATTTTAAAGATTCTTCTGACTCCGATTCTGCTCATTAATTTCAGTTAACAATTCTCAATTCCCTTACTTTGACCATTTGACATGTATTTATTTCATCACAGGGACAAGGCACACTGACCAAAATCACTGTAAATGTGCCAGTGTTAGCCAAAAGGCAAATTTTCTACTGTTATACTGGCCATGAAAACGACAAATAAAACACTACAGATGAGGTTGGAGCTGGAGAAGGCAAAACGTGAACAGCTGAGCTTGTCGGGTAACCACAGACCTTTTGGTGTCCATCTGCATTCTTCGCAGCATTTCACAGGAATGCTAGTGGCACCACTTGTGAACCGTACAGCGTTGTGTCTTAAAAAAGCGTTTGCTAACAAGTGGCTAAAGGTTGTTGCGGGCATTAAATGTCATCACGCTGAACACTAGATGTTATGCAGCCTGACCCTGGATGTTTTTATCAGCCAAGTCAGACAGAAGACAACTCATAAAACCAGCGCGTTTCGGCAGTGTTTATATGGAAAATGGAAATAATGTTGAATATAGATTGTGACAGAATAAAATGGTATATAATTACTCAACTGGAGAAACGTGATCACATCAAACAGACACAGACATTAACCTGCATGCCAAGCAGCTGCTGCTGTGCTAACATTAGCACACTGTGTACGGGCTGGCAGCTAACGTCAGCTCAGGTCGTTTACTGCCGACACGTGATCCTCTTCGGTCTAAAAGTTGAAGCATTAGTGAGTTGTCATGTTTTGTAGGTTAATGTGTAATATTTGCATTGAAGCCAAAGTAGCGCGCATTCAGCAGCATTTAAAATACAATTTGGCGATTGTAGACTGTGATTAACGGCTTCAATGACTTAATACACAGTATTTTATGGATAGTGTTTAACATTATCGATTAATAAATTCTGCTCAATTTTAATGCTTTCTGACTGTTTTCTTATGTTAGACTAGTCGGCTAGTCTGAATTAAATTTTGCTTTTAATCGGCAGGGAAATTAGTCGGCAGGAGCATCGCTAGACCGAACCAGGGTGATGCTAACTTCTGGGTTGGCCTACAAAAATACGTCATCCCTGCAGCAGTCTTATTACTGCGGATATGTTACGATTGGAAACCGTGAGCTCACTAACATTCACTAGATAACTGTAACAACATAGTATCATTTTTTGGTTTCTTGAATATTTTTGGGTTGACTCAGGCTACTTTACTGTTATGATAGAGAGTATACGGTTCTTGTAAAGCATTTTGTAGCGTTTGCTAAACTGAGGTGATTATAACAAGACTTGCACAATTAGTCATCTGTTAGTCAAGCAACTTAGCAACAGCTGTGTAGGTTAACTGAGAATAGTCCTAATGCTAGGATGCATAAGATGTTTGCAGTACACAGTTTGATTTGAAATCAGTGCAAGTGAAATTTTTGTAGGAATTGACAAACAGAATCACAATTAAAATTTGTGGATTCCATTGTTATTTGGAATCAGTTCTCAATGCCCAGCCCTCATGTTGGACATATTTATTGTCTTAAAAGAGCTTCATTTCCTCTAATTTGTGGCTTGTGTTTCCTGTCTGCTTTTATTCACAGTGACGGGGATGCATTGATTTATCTGCTTTTGATTCCTCCTAACTTTGTCCACGTTTTGTCTTGAAACCTCCTCGTGTCCCTCACCTGGACACTGAAAATAAGATCACCCGCCTAGACAGGCACACTCTGTATTTCCAGCAGCTATTTGTAGCTGGAACCTCTGTTTTTTGGGTACGTTTTGCTGTGTGTGTTTTTATTTGACAGGTGTATTCATGCCCGTCCCTGTGGTATAGCAGGCAAATGGTATTATGCAGCAGACAGATGGCAGGTGGCTGGGCATCAGGTGAGCCTTTCCTTGGCTGTCAGCAGGACCGGCTGACTGCAAGATACCTCTTGGCATCCTCCCACTGTGCCAGTCTACATAATGGCACAAGTGTGAATTTATACAGTCTGTATGTTGTAGGGCTGAGCATGCAAATGCATCTTAAGTGCTCACTTGCTCGTATGAATGCATATGTAAGAGGTGCCATTCTGTACTGTTCATACAGAAGGCCTTGTTTTGCTGGTATGTGTGTGTGTGTGTGTATGCCTTTCCTTGAAAACTTATGTCACTTTTGACCAATCAGATGACAAAACAGGCTGAGGTCACAATGACATCATCATGCCTGGCATTACACTGTAGTGATGTTTGTCCGCGACCTCGTCAGCAGCACCAATTGTTCTGATGATTCAACTAATCATGATTGATACTGTTGTCATAATTCATTATTCATCAGATCTGTGGTCAACATCTCCTTTGCATCAAATTTATCAGTCATTGTAATTATTATGTCATAATTTTGACACCTGGGGGCTGATTTTGCATTTTGACAAAAATGTGTCAGTTTTGGTCACATTTTAGTCATTTCATTACTGTTTATTTAAGTCTAGTTTGTTAAGGAATTACTAAATACATTTTCTTTTATTTGAAAAATTCATGATTAGTCTAATTTTGCTTTATCTCAGTGTGATTGATAAATGTGGATCTTTAGTTGAGTCATACTGGACTGGACCACTGGCTGATGCTGATGACTCCGTTTACTTGGTCTTTGTCCCATTTTTTATTACCATTAGTATCATTAGGGTTAGTTTTGATTTATTGCTTCATTTTGGTCCTGGAGAAAACATGAATATTGTATCTATTATACTTTTTAATGTTTTCAAAATTGACCATTTGCTATATCTGCTATATCTCTGTGCCTTCTTGTGGTTTAGGCTCTGTCACATTGCCCAGTTTTCAGAATAAAGCTGCAGTATGCTTGTCTTATCCAAAATTTCCAAGTGAAGGGCAGGGAGATGGTTGCTTGCAACATAGCAGAGCACCCACTGAGATTTGTCAAAATGAAATTCAGCTCTAGTGTATGATTACCTCTTCAACATACAAGTGAAATGTAACGTCCCTCCTGAGCAGCAGTGAGTGAGTGCTCAGGGAAAGTGGATACACAAATGTGGCTATTTAGAATAACATGTTTCAGTTACTTCTTGCTGCTATCTGGAGCTACAAGCGCACAAAACTGCTACAGTGCACTTAACAAATCATATGAGGCGAAAGGTGCTGTACTGAAATGGGTTACAAATTGCAATAACTAGCCAGCAGATGTCTTTTGTTATTAATAAAGAAACACCAGACGGACATATAGCAGTGAGGCTGACCTCTGAACTCGCGTCTGATATCTAACGCCTCCCACACTCCCACACCAGAGACTCAGTATTGATCACATGCACACACATGCATACTGCCACACACACACACAAACCCCTACCATGGCCCACTAGCATGTATTTGATTACCACTGGATGTGGGGACAGTGTTATTAGTGCAGTGGGGGTGTCTGATTGGTCAATAGATCTGTCACTGATGTCTCTGTGGAATGGTTAGACCCTAAGGTGAGATAAAGCCAGCCTGTGGAGGTGAGTGGACCTTCCCTTTATCTGTGAGGGGCTGATACATAAAGGTGATATGGTGTCAGAGAGAAACAGGGAGAACGGGAGCACTGGCAGCTCCTCGTGAATATTTTTGCTTGGTTCTTGCCAGAAGTCAGACAACAGGAGTAGCAGCTAATGTGGCTAAACATCTATATTTACAAGGATGCTTGATTAATATGAAGGAAAAGTGGAATGTTATTGGCTCAGATACACAAGTACACCCGGTATTTGTAGCATGCCAGAATGCAGCGTGAGCTTCTCAGCTCAGACTCGTGTATATAATTAGTCAGAATGGAAACGGGAGCTAATGGAGAAATACTTGAAATTGCAGCCAAAATATCCCCGCTGGCTGAGAGCCCCAGTTGTGTTTTTTTGTTAATCCATGGTAACGGACCATTTAAGCAGGAATTTGAGATTGGTAACTTAACACAGATCAGCAGATAATTTGTTGTCCTGCAGATTGCAAGCAACTTGAAATTTAATATCAAAAACTGAAGTCTACTGTTTCCACCCAAACCACAACACAGTGACACCAAACCAGACTTCCTGGAAAGAAAAATTCCTGTTTCTTAAGGAAAGTTTTGTTTCTTAAGGAAAGTTTTGAAGGAAAGGGGCAAAATCTGCTGCGTCAGTTTTCTTTTAGGGGCAGGGCAAAAAACTAAATGGAAGAAAATGGTTAAATATTAATTTATGCCTGGATTTATGCAAGTTGAGGGGTGACTTATTCTGTATTCTTACCTGAGAATTGAAAGTAAAATGATATGATAAGTATTTAACATAAAAATGCTCTTTCGGTGTAATTCTTTTTTGTCAGTTTCATTCTTTAAAAGTCACCACAATGCAGGAAACAAAGTCTCTGAAACTCACATTTTCTGGTTTTCAAATCCTCCCTATTTTTGAGGTCTCGGGCTTGGTAAATATGGTTTTGAGCATTAAATATATGTATACTATGTTATAATACATAGAATAATGCAGTTGAATGATGTCACCTCTGACATACTGTGCTCGCTCTGCCTTAAATACCAGTCACCTTCTGAAATCTGCAGAATAATTCAATGTGTTTTTTCTGTTTCATTAATCTGTAAAAGAAATCCATCTATGAAAACATGTTATTGGTTAGGATAACCATAAATATTAGATTTTAATGTCCACTGAATAATGGAATTGACTTACTTACATGACTTTTCTTTGTTTTGATATAGTAATTATATACTGGCTATTGGCCACCCGACAGCCTGATTACTGTCTGTGGTGTCAGAGACTTTGTCGACTCGGCAGAATATGCACAGTGACAGCGCTGTAAATGTACAGCATAGGTTTCTGTGTTTGTCAGTGAATAAAACCACAGCTTCTCGAGACTGAAGCAGAGCTCCTGTGTGTGTGTGTGTGTGTGTGTGTGTGTGTGTGTGTTTTCCCAGCTGTGGGAATAGCACTGATATGATGATCAGTTCTGCCTACATTAAGACAGTACTACAGTGGAGTATAGTTGAATTGAGCTTTTGTACACAAGTTTTACACAAATACTGCCATAATGCCATATACCCTGTAAAATATCAGGAAGGTATGAGGGTATGAAAAAATAGGTACCACCCAAGCCTCATCTGAGCACTGTTTGAAATTATTTGCTCCTCTTGCTGATCGGCCAGCTGAGTCAAACTTTTCTTGTCCGAGGTTAAATATGCAGCTTGGACAATATCTTTGCCTCAGTAAGCATGTGTGTTCAAGGGCTATATCCAACGCAAAATTTAGTCAGTCAAATCAAATTTAGCTCTTCAGTTTTTCAGTTCAGTGCCACACTAAAATCCTATATCAGCCTGAGTCTGGTGTTCGAGCCTTCCTCACATTTTAATGCCTTTCTTCGCCATCTCTGATGTGAAAACTAACATTTCCGCACATTCAGAGGAAGTAAAAATGTGCGTCTTCCTCGTATGTTAGTTATCAAATCCCAGCGCACCACTGAGCAGTGCTCTTCCAGGGCTGCTGACAGTGCTGACAAGTTGAAGAGTCCATAGCAGTGGAGGTCATAACACTGTACCACCGGTTTAGCTGTTTTCAGTTACACGTCACGCTGCCCTCTGTTTCTATCACCATTCTCCCCTTCTGTCAGCTTTGTGGTTGTTTTGAGACTCTGTTTGAAAGGTTTACAGCCTGCCATGCTGTTGCCCCCTGCTCTGTGTACAGTGATGCAGCTAAAAAACAAAAAAAAAGCATCGAAAGCACCTACGAAACATTTTGGAATTTACTTGTTCTTGAATTGTACTTGAACCAAATTATCGCACGGATGATGCGAAGCTGCACTAGCGTGATATTATAGGAATATTGAGGAATATTGAGAGATCTCAGAAGGGAAAGACTTCTTTATCTCCAGCTGGATCAGTGCTGTGATGGTTCTGATGGTTGTTATTGGGCTGAAAATAGCTGAACACTCAGAGATCAAGAGCTTGTTTGATCTAAATATAGACCGAATTCTGGAGATGTTACAAGGCAGCATGAGAGAAACTTGCACAGCGTCATTCAGCATTCAACACACGGAGTCGAACACACACAGTGCACATGCACACACACACACACACACTCACGAGATAAGCCTTGGAGCACTCCTGTAAATGCATTTTCCCAACTTAGAAATTTACATTCATACATATGCAAATATACCTGAAGCGTTTGCAGTTGTTTACTAATGGCATTTGTTGAGATGCAAAGCAACAACTACCATTCCTGCTGGATGAATTTACTGTACGAGCTCAACCACAACTTTAGAATTTAATGAAGAAGAAATACTGTATTATAAATCCAATTTAGCCTTAAGCTCCGTCATAAGCAATCATTAATGAGTCAATGAAAATAGATTGTCTTGAGAAGAAAACTCAAGCCAAAATAAAACAGAAGAGCATTGACTTCATTAAGATGTAAACTTCATCACCATGTTTATTCAGTAGCAGGATTCATAGTGATAATGTAGTTTGGACTGGGGCGATTCGTTGACATAATTAGCATCATCGATTATGAAAATACGTCGACCCCATTTACACCTGGCATTAAAATGTGATCTGTATCCAGATAAGGAAAAATGCATGTTAATGCAAGGTGTAAATGCTTTGTGAACAGAATGGGATCAGATCTGCCAGACCACACCTGGAGATAGTCTGGCTTGCATTGTGTTTGGATTTTAGTTAGGTGTAAATGAAACCCGTGCGAACAATCTGGATAAGGTATCGATGTACAGATCACATTTTAATGCCAGTGTAAATGGGGTGACTATTTTTCTCTTTAGGAGGCTTATCACAGCAGCACAACTCCCCTGCATGAGAACTTAAACTGAAAGCTCTGGAGTGGTTTGTCAAGCTGCAGCAGTGACACAGCAGTGTCCGGTTTACTTTCTGTCAGCACCCAAGCATGATTTATGATGATCATCAACACGTGGAAAGTGTTTCTGCTAGTAGTAGTTTCTAAGTTTCTTAATCGCCCCCATTTAAAAATAATTTCGCACAGCTGCTTAGTTAACCATGCATCATCTAACGCTGGTATTGTACCGTTTTATATTTTTGTTTACTTTATCAGCAATTGTGTGAGTAAAAACTAATGGTACAGACTGTTATTGCAGCTCGTAATCAGATCAGTTATTTTCTTTGCCTCACGCTGATGCAAAAATACATTGCCAGTAATTACTTAAGTGCATATTTCTCCAGTAATTAAATAAATCTGTCACAAACATTTGCAGTTTTGAGTCCAGTAAGTAAAAATGCAGATTCTCCAGTTCAGGGAAAGGGTGATTAAATTAGTACATGTCACAGCAATCCTTTTGAATTTGAGGTTCAGTATTTTTCTTCTCAGGCATCTGACAGGTGGAGTTTATTAAACAGGTTGGAAATTAGACTAATTTTAAAATATGCCACTATTATCATTATTCTACTGTGCTTTGTGTGTCTATTTTTCAGGAATAAGTGTCAAATAAAATCATGAAATAAAAGAGGGTTTTTGATATTTATTTTAGGTAAATTAATTGTCAATCGAGTAATAAAAAAGTAATCTTTAGAATAACCGATAAATTTGTTGTTAGATTAGTTGACCAAACAAGGAAATAATAGTTTTAAAAATAATCATCAGGTGCAGCCCTGAATGAAGTAAGTAATAATAAAAATCTGACTGGTTTCCATGAGCAGAAAGATATAATGACATTGAGGCAAAAATGATCAAGGCAGTGACTTTGAGCTAAAAGGAGCTTTAGAGACAAACACCACTTTACTTTATCAGGAAAAAGACATGAGGGTGAAACTAGGCCAGCAGCTGATTCAGACTCCTGATATGTGGAAATACAGAAATGTGTTTGAAGACTTTTGAGACTTTATCTGTGACGCGTTGCTGGTTAGCAGAATCTGAAGAAACAAGCTTAATATGTACTCAGCTCTTCTCTGCTGCTTCTTCACGTCTGGTTTCTCCTCCTCACGTAGTGTAAAGTCTCTCTCTGGGGGAATGCTTTTTTTTTCTTAGTTTGAGAAGTTTTGATTCTTTTTTAAAAGGATATCCCTGATCTTCTTTTACTCTCAACTTTGTTCTGTTTCTGATCTTAACTTACTTGTCTCTGGGTTGACATTCTCTTGTCCTCCGCTGTGTCGTTGCCAGGCTATTGTGCAGACTTTCCCGCTAAGCTTTCTGTTAGAGAGACAAAAAAGTGATTCCTTGTTGTGGCTAAATCACAAGTTATTTTGTACCAGAGCTGATACACAAATAAAACAACTTAAAGCTGGGGTAGGCAGTTTATTGGTGTTTATTTTTCTGTACTTTAGTGTGTATAATTTTTACACCTGTATGTCTATGCCTCCATGTAGGATGGCACAAAACCAATAAAAAGTTGGTCTCAAAAAACCTATAATGATTATACAGGCTGCAACTAACATTTATTTTCATCTGTCTGTCATTTTCTTCATTAATCAATTAGTTGTTTTGTCCATTTCATATCTGAAAATGGTGCAAGAAGTGGGTCATTGTTTCCCAAAGTCCAAGATGACATCCTTAAATGTCTTGTTTTGATCATAACCCAAAGAAATTCACTTTACTGTCATTGGGAGCTAAACAAACCAGAAAATGTTCACATTAGAGAAGCTGACATCAGAGAATTTTGGACGTTCTTTCTTAAAAAATGTCTCAAAACAATTGTCAAAATAGTTGTCAATAAATAGTTGACAACTAATTGATTAATCGACTAATTCTAGTTTCAATAAATGTATTGTCATTGTGCAGACACAACAAAATTACAGTTGCATCATCCTCAGTGGTTACACATATTTCACAAAAAATAAATAGGCAGGGATAAAAGATCTTAGTGAAGGATGTTGCAGAAAGTACAAAAATAAACAATAGATGATAAATATACAGTGAGCAACAAAAATAAAAATGAAGTACGGTAGCAATTTCAAGTGACAGTACAAAAATATGCAACAGAAAATATAAAAGTGATGATAAAGATAATGTATCATCTGAAAATAAACTATATAAAGTATGACAGTATGGAAATACAGTTAACACTGGAAAAATCCGATAAAAACACAAATAATACCCACAGTGCAATAGTACAAGTAGTGAGGTGCAAAAGCATTCAGCAGCAAACACAGTGTAAGATGCAGTGTAGCAGATATGGACTATTGGAGATGATGATGACGTGTGGTTAGTGGGGACATACTGAACATAGTGGCTTTAAAGTCACATGTAAGTGATACTGCACAGCACATCAGTCTCGTCAGACTGAGGACAAGTTTGAGTTCAACAGTTCCACTGCTTTTGGAAAGAAGCCTTTTTTCAATCTGGAGTCATGATTGACATAAAAAAAACTGTCAGTTGTTTGAGTGACAGTGTATTGAGTGCAGTGCTGAACCAGTGAGGTGCACTTTTAAGGTGATCTTTGGGCAGCTTGTGAGATTTTTTTTGTTCCCAATCTTATTAGCAACAAGGACGTGATCCCTCATCAGCTTCCAACACCCAAATACAGGCAATTAATTGTGTTTGTTGGTATGCGCAACCAATTCGAGGACCTGACCCGGAGTCTCTGCGGGAATGACTGAGTGCTTTGCTTCTGCACCATCTGTGTGTCAATATACTGAGTTGATGAGATTTGACTGCTAATGCTGACAAAGTTGTGGGATGTCGTCAGGAAGGTGAAAACTCAGTATCACTCCTGAAAAGGTGAATTATGACCTGGGTTGTTCAAATAACATTTTCTGTGCAATAATGAGTGTTTTCTGTCAACAGAGGAAGCCTGTTTAATTATGCATTTGTAACATTTTCTCTGCTCACTTTGTTTATTCAATCTATTTTATTGCAAAGGGGGAATTGCACTGGTAATTGGTTGTTATTTTGTTTGCAAAGTAACTGACAAAATTAATGATATTGGAAGTCTCCACAAAATATAAGCTACTGTATAAGCATCCTCAGTTTGGAAATGTAAGAAACAGTATAGGCCCGAAAGGCTGGTTGCACCAACAAAGATTCATTTTTGAAACCAATTAAATCATAGTTTAACTTTAAATTATGTTTCACCAAACTTTTAAATAATCTTAAAATCATGTAAGATTGAATCTAAAATCTCTGTTTAAACTTCAGTTTAGTTTTTACTCTAAAGAGAGGATACATTTAATTCAGTTACACAAAACCTTTGAACTCCAATTTAAACTGTGATCCAGTTTTAACTTAACTTTTCTGCTGACGTCTTTAGATATCAAGCAAACCATGCAACTTTTTAAAAACAATTTTAACAAGCTAGCGTTTGAAATGTTTTCAAAACATTTTTTAGCCAGCACACTGTAGCATTTTCTTTCAGCTTTTTTTTCTTTGCATTTTAGCTAGCAAGCAAAAAATTTTTGTTAACTTTTTAGCAAACAAACAAACAAAAAAAACCAAAAAAAAACCAAAAACATTTGGCTTGCTAGAAAACAATGTAATGTTTTGCTAACTTATTGCTAACATATTGTTTGAACTCCATTTGATTTCAGTTTATGTCATTTTTGCTAAAGTCTATTAGAACTAATCTTAGATTAAATTAATCTTTGTCGGTGCAACCCAGTCTAAAAGTCGTATGCTATGTGTTGAACCTTAATGTTCCATATGTCCAAATGCTAAGCAATAACTGTGGCTGCTGGTAAGAAAAGAAACCATTTATTTATTTAAGATTTTGCTCAAAACTCCAGCTGAAAATGACAAGCAGCCCATCCCAGAGGAGGTAGCAAGAGTTGTTCAGTCCTCCAAATGAACCATCTTCTTCAACACGATAAGCCTCACTTAATCTTTTTTCCCTCCTCTGTTTGTCTTTCTCATGTCTCTCCTGTCTCTCACTCTCTTGTTCCTTTTGCTCTATCCGCTGAGTCACTGTCTTGTCTGATGTTTAGCTCTAAGGGGAGATGGGAGAGGAAAGATGACATTGTTATTTTATGTTAACACACAGTTGTATGCGGATATGTGCATGATTGAGCGAGTTTATTACAACCTGACAAAGGTGATTTAAGGCAAGATTGTGAGACTTTGTAATAAACTTCATAAACAAATACATAGTGTAAATGCACTAACTGTGCGTTGACAGAACTGATTTGTCAACAAATGCTTTGTGTGAAAACCCATCATTATTGTCTTCTGCAGACAAAATAGATTGATTTCCCCCGAATCACGTTTAGAAAGCCGCAAGGGAAGTATGAAAACTGACTATTTATAGCAACAAATATGCTCCGTTGGCAAGAGTGGTAGCCATGGGACAGCTCTGTGTCTGTGAGAGAGAATGCGTGATGTTGTTGATGTGCAGGCAGCAGATGAGGAATTCAAAATGAGATGTAGATACCTTGTTGGCCATGAACGTTTTCTTCAGTTCTGATTTCTGGCAGAGGTCTCATGTTAAAAAGCGATTTATGGTCGATAAGGGTCGTGTAATAAATGTGCAAAATCACCATTTGGTGACAGCAGGAGCATTGTCAGCATCCAAATAACTTTTCTGTAGTTAAATAAAAAGGCTCGACAGTGTAGGTAGGTTTGGGCACAGATTGGCATGCTGAGTTGGCATGATTCCCAGCAAGACATGTTTCTGGGTTTTCATGAAAAAAATGAAACAAAATAGTCCAATTTAGGGTGCTGTAACTGTGGGTAGCACTTCAATAACAAAATATAGAGCAGATCATGGTAACCGTCTCTACATCAACCTATGGAAGCTAAGATGACTACTTAGTGTGGTTTTATACCGTGGCCATGAAGTAAATTTTTGTATCATAATTTGTTTAAAAAAAAAACAAAAACAGATGAAATATTAATTGTGAAAGTATTAAGGAATAGCTTGATATTTTGGGCTTTCTTGCTGAGAGATAGATGACAGCCCTTCTCCATACACACACTTAACATGCTTGTCTTGAGTTGAGCTACTATAAAACGGTATAAATTATAAATTAATTATAAATTTATAGGACATTTCATGTCCTATAAATTCTCAACAGTAAAAGCCCCCCTTTATTTTGTTATTCAAAAACTTATGAAGCAGCAAAATCAAGAAAATTAGTTTTTCATTAGTGAAAACTTAACACCACTCCTCGACAGCTGTACATAAACAGTAAAATAAAGCAGATACCCGAAAGTACAGACAGGAACGTGGGAATGGAGAAATTACACTTAAGACCACAGAGATTCAGTTAGAAGCTGTAAAGTTGTACACAGAGACTTTTAAAAATGTCTTCCTCTCTGGTCTCCTCCACAGTCAAGAGTCGAGGCCTCCAGCACACTCTTGTTTCAGAGGGAGAAGGGGAGCCGTCATGGGTTAGCAGCGGTCAAGCCGTCACTGCAATCAATTTGGAGGTGCACTTTGACCCCACTCCAGAGATGGTCCACAGCTTGGTGTGTCATAGCTGGGAATGGACATGCGAATCAATGTGACTTGGTTTGACTCAGTGCATCCAAAAATACCAAGAAAAAAGCCAGCAAATGGTTAGCTTAGCTTAGCATAAACACTGGAAACAGGGGAAAATAGCTTGCATCTTACCAAAGATAACAAAATCTTCTTACCAGCAACTCTAAAGATCTCTAATTAACATGTTTTCAATTAACAGTAGTCAATAGTATTGATCTTGTCATCTAATCCGCAGCAAGAATGTGTATTTCCCTAAGTGTCCAACTATTTCTGCATTAAAGCTGTGTCTCCTGAGTTTTTAGAGATGTGTTTCTTTGCTAATCTATTTGGTTTCCTCTAATGCTGCACTTTGATTAATGGATTCATGTTTTGACGAACTGTTTGATCAATTAATCTTGAAATTGAAATTAATGTAGAAAACGTTTAAAAAATGTCCATCACAAGTTTCCAGAACCCACGTCAGGGTAACACCTTAAGAGTATTTGCTATTAGAGCTCCAACAATTAGTGGATTAATTGATTAGTTGTCAAGAATTAAATTGTTCAGCAACTATTTTGATAAGCAGTTAATTGTTTTGAGTCATTTTTTAAGGAAAAATGTCCATATTCTCAACATTTCAGCTTCTCTAATGTGAATATTTTCTTATATCTGTCGTCCTCTATGACAGTAAACTGAATGTCTTTGGGTTGTGGATGAAACCAGACATTTGAGGACATCACATTGGGTTTTGATTTATCCTTTTCACCTTTTTTTGACATTTAATGAACCAAACAATGTATCAATTAATCAAGAAAATGATCATCAGTTTAATCATGAAAATAATTCTTAATTGCAGCCTGTTTTATCCAATCAGTGGCCCAAAACTCCAAAATATTCCATTTACAATGACTTTAAATAAGGGAAAACAAATCCTTATGTTTGACGAGTTTAAATCAGTGGCTCTTTGTGTTTCTTGCCTGATAAATGAATAAAAGGATGAAATGTTTAAAATTCAGCACTAGTTTCCGCTCATATAAAGCATTATAGACCTTCCAGGTTGGTTCAAAGGTCCTAATAGTTTGAATAGTTAGCGGTGCAGCTTTAAAATTGTGGTATTTTTGCGAGTTCAATAACTGACGCTCCTCTGTTTAAGTACAGAGGGAGAGAAGGGCACAGGGCAGCACCATCACCGTTCTTGCAGTGATAACAGGAGGTAATATTTCATTTCTCCCTGCCCAACGTTTGACTCCCAGCTCCATCACCAACTCTGTCATTGTGACAGTTTAGCCACATTCAGACACCCATCACAGTCTGGCAGAACGACTCAGCTGGAGACCAGGAGATGGTCAATCAGATGATATTTCTTGGCTCAATATTTCACAATCCACTCTCATCGTCTCCGAGAGGAGAGCAGTCAAGTCTAGACAAAGTCATCACGGGCTGGCTGAGTGGAGAGGAGACGCTGATGAATCCTGACAAGGCCTGTAGGCAGCTCGTTTGATGAGCTCGCCTCTGGGAAGACGATCTGATCACCTTTCATCTGACTGTAATTAACTGGCTCTTGGAATTGTAAGAAAAGTGCTCCTTGGGTATGATCTTTGGAACATCTTTAGAAACGGCGATGTCCCGAGGCAAGAGAAAAGAGAAATCACGTTAAGACTTTGCTGTGACTACGTCCAATTGTTCAGCGGCGTGACTCCTCGGAGCTGTGAGGCTGTTCTGGTGAGTGAGAAATAAATGAATGTAGTGTAAACTCTTTGACACTGAGCGCGGCCCCCTTAAATTTTCTGATTCAAATCATCTGTCACAGGGCCCGCAGTCAGATCATCAAGCTTGCAGTCCAACTGTCAAATCGGCATATTTTTTGTCTGTTCCCTCTGCAGCATTGCCCACAGAACAAGACAAAATAAAAGCTTAGACTGCACAGTTTTTAGTCTCTTAAAACTAGACCACACGTCTCGAAAGACTTTAAGTTTGTAGCCACTTCAAGCATCAAAGCGTGAGCTACATTTTAAGCAAACCAAAAGTTCTTCTACTTTTTAGGCAGTCATGATTTGTTCCCATGTTACTACAAAATTAAATACAGCTTGATAGTGCAGACATTAAATTGCAGTGAGTGACAACAAGTCATGCGGTGCTTCACTGTGCATTACATGTCACAAAGAGCTAAAAAATGACAGTTGATTATGAGCATTATTATTTGACAGTGCAACTGGACCTCATATATGCCCTTGATTTGTTTTGAATAATGACAGATAGGTAGAAACAAAATGATAAAATGGTAAAGAAGCATCTTGGAACTAGGGAGATGTTCTTTGTTCTATGGCTGACACAGATCATTAGTAATCAAGGAAACTAACTTTGTTAGCCTGTGTGATTATGTTGTACAAAAACGACTCTACCTGTGGTGTGAAAACATCAGATTTCCACACGGAGAAAGTCCGTTCTCCGGCTCATAGTTCAGGTATGAAATCTCAGTGCACCGAGCGTCTCTATAGGGCTGCTGACACGTGTCAGCTACACCAGTGCGTCACCTGCGTGGTTTGTGGTGTGCTGTGGTGGCTGAAGTGTGTGACGGTGCATCACATGCTTTCCATTTCTATCACATTTCCCCACTTCCATCAGTTGCTTTTGTGGTCTGTGGTGATTTCGAGAATTGGTTTGTAAAGTTAACAGCCTGTCATGCTGTTGCATTGCTGTGTACAATGACGCACCTATAAAAAAAAACAAAAAACAAAAAGCTGAAACTTGTTTATCGATCACTTGTTTGACCCTCTTTCACCAGCGGATGATTTTTGCGCCAGCTCATATAAAATATCTGTATGATTCCCCTTATTTATAATTCCTCATTGAAATGTTAATCCCCTTGCATATTTGTAAGCTTCTATCTGTTTTATCTTGTTACTGTAATGAGCAGTGACTGACAAAGAAAAAAAAAGACAGCTTGACTTGAAGAATCTCCCCCTCAGTTCACTGAGGAGTCTCCAACTGATGATTCAAATCTTTGATTTTCATAGGACAGCCCTAGAATTCACTTTATATCACTGCAACAGAGTGCATTATTCAGGGACTAAGATGGAAGAGCAACTGATTAAAAAGCTGTCGCTTTCACCTCCATTGAGTGAGATTCTGTAGGCTGTGACTTTGGATATTTGCAGTGGTGTAACTGAGAAATGTTGTCATAGAAATAGATCATAAGTTTATTGCAACTTCAGTAATATCTGCTGCCTTCCTATCGACACACAGCTCTCTGCTCTCTTACTGGAGCAGCTCCAGTCTCTGTCTTTGCCCATCTGTGGCACAGTAGCCTTCAGTGTTGATAGGCCATTACTGGTGACTTGTAACCAATCAAGACAGTGCTGGGGGCGGGACATTGAGAGAGAATACAGAGTGATGACTACAGGCAGAGAGAGCTGCATGAGCTGCAGCCAAATTAGCACATTTCTAAATACATTTGTTTGGACAGTCTTTTTTGGAATTGGATTTTGTAGTTTAATCGTAGTTTAGCTTTTGAATTCATGATAAAATCTTGCTACAACAAAATCCTGTGATAGGTCTGCTGCTTTGACACCACAAACACGCTGCACCGGGGTCAGGTTGGAAACAGATCAAGACCCATCTTTTCAGGTGGTGTCAGTCCAGTTTTGTCCGTGCACGAGTTTCATCAACTGCATTCACTGTATCAACGTACCAGAGTTTGTTTTAACTGTAGGTTTGGTGTGAAAGCGCCTCAAACAGTTCTATTTATGGTTTCTGAAAGTACAGATAGGAAAGATATTAAATTTGAAATAAAGTCAATTGATTTCTACTTTTGAATATATTTTTCTTTTAGGAATATAATTGTTTTTTTCTAATATACGAAGATTGCACATGTTTGTCACATTATCTTTCTTGTGGGAAAAATATATATTACATTGTGACTTAGCCAGTGCGCCCCACCCTTCATGTTAATTGCATTTAATATGCAACAATCATAATCTTATTTGCAGTTATAATCTGTTACTCATTACCACTGTATGTACAGGGAAGAGTGCTGTAGATGATGGAAAAACTCAAGTGAATCAAATTTTCCACTGAGATAAAAATCACAGTTGGCTACATTTCCATTTGACTGGCTTGATAAAATCATGGTTCAGCGGAGCAAGCTGCAGAAATGATGAATAATTTAATTCCTGTTGGTGGTTGTAGGGAACATTTTAAAAAAATGCCACATATCTTGGAGTATCGGAAGTATGACGGTGTAAATGTGATTAGTGCGGTCATTTAATTTTTACCACATTACAAGCATGACTACTCAATTTCCTCTCTGTAGTTGATGTTTCCCCACCTGCCTTCATCTGAAAAGTCACTGAGTCACTGCAGGCTGATTACACTGTTAATGTGCACTGAGACGGATCACTGGATGTCTGGCAGTGGTGTTTTTTTTTTTTTTTTTCATATAGATTTACTGAAAGCAATTAAATTTACATGGCGTGTAAGACGTTTCAGGTGGGTGCTCCAAGTTTAAGTGAACAGAGACACCATCCATCAACTAGAAAAGTTTAGTTCAACCTCGCCCGACAGCTATCCACCCCGCTGAAGTGTCCTTGGGAACAGGGGAGTGAGACTCTGCCAGCTCTGTAGTTGACACTGATTTAACGTTTGCACTCATCTTCCTTAAAGAGGAAGAAAATTACAACATTTTCTTTTGCGGGTAAATAAGATTAAGTGTTATTTCTGCAGCTCCATCACCTAAAGTGACGCATGTACTGGTGTTAAAAGTTTTAAGATCCACAAGAATAACAAAGTTGTTGTTTTTTTTGCTGAACTTTTATTCCACTGAGTGAGGAGTTGTGGTCAGATTGTTTCCATCTAATGTCGCGTTGATTGGCCTGATTGAGTGTTAAATGAGATGGGACAGGCACTCAGGGACTGATTAGACCTGCCAGCATCACTGTCTGCCTGCGTCTAATGACTCAGTAAGGTTGAAGTGTTTGGTTTCAATTGGGATGAGAGTTTCAGGAGTGTTTTCTCCTGTCAGTGGAACATAATGTTGAGGTGTTCAGGAGCATGATATAGTATCTACATGTAAATGTGCTGGTTTGTGTTGCTAATGCTGTATACCTAAATCATCCACACTGACCAGCGTCATCCACAGAGCTTCATAAACTCTTTATGATATGCAGCAACTAGCAAGATGTAACAGATGAGAAGGGTTAGGGTGTTTTATGTCTTACAGTAGGCTGTACAGGTGTGGTGTTAGCGCCTCTGAATAGCCACATCATGCGGGGTGAAATCCATCAAAGAAGAGGCTGTAACTAAAAGCAGACCCCCACACAGTGCAGTTACAAGACAGTTTGGGACTATGTGACATGCCGTTATATGTCCAAACATGTATCTTGACATGGAAATGACATGTTCGTGGAAGCGCTCTGTGGACTTAAAGGAAACACAGTGCAGATGATGATATATAACAGTGGAGTTGGGACCAAGTCATTATTTTGCAAGTTACAAGTACATGTCAATTCTTTGCAAGTATGGAATCAAGTCCCAAATCAAGACGAAATGAGTCCTAAGTGCTAAATTTTGAGTTTCGAGTCCTAAACAAGTCATAATGCACTCTTCACCAAGTGTAATGCCATTTCAAGAGCAGAGCCTTCACTTACTGTTATTTGTGCTACCTCGAATGTTGAATATAGTTGAAAGTTGGTGCATGTTCGTCTTTAATTGTTGCCTGCATGTTTTGGGTTCTGCAGTTCATTTTTTGTTGACCACTGCATAGTTTTTGTATGCAAATAAAATGATCATTTTTGCAACTGGAGCTTTGTAATGTAACGTTAGTTCCTCATGGTTCTCTGTTGCAACTTGATTGGATGTTGTCGGGTTGATTGAAACAAAGTGAGTTCTGATGTGAAATGAATTGATTCTGTGGATTCACACTTTTTAAACAACATTCTTATTCTTTCGGCTTGGGGGAAGGTATCAAGTACTTTTGAGTCAAAACGCTCCAATCAAAGTGAAGTCATGAATCATTTGCATTTAATTCCAAGTTCATTTAATTCCTTTTTTAATTTTGATTGATTGAGTTGAGTCTAAAGTAATCTAATCTGTTATACAGAGGTGTGGACTTGAGTCACATGACTTCGACTCAAGTTACAGTGATTTTTAGTGACTTTTGTAGCCTATTATTGCTTTTGCTATTTGATATAGGATGGTCACAACCTTTTCTTCCTCCTGTGTCGACCCTTAAAGCAGCAGCAACAGCTACCTCATTGAACAGCTATAAGTACATTCTTTTATTAATTTAACAAACATATAAGATGTTACAGGGACCTTTAGGGGAGCTGTAGCTGGATTCTGTTACCTTTAGACAGTCAAGCTAGCTGCTTTCATTTGCTGCTCTAAGCTAAGATAGCTTAACGGACTGTAGTCTTATAAGAGACCCTTTTCACAGCGGCCATATTGATATGACATAGCAGGTAAACACAGGTGTTACCAATGATACTAATTAAGATCCCATTCCATTTAGTGTAGGCAGAGCCTTTCCAGTGAGCCAACATCCACAACAGCAGCACCTGAATGAAACAAAACCTTAATTACTAACATTTGTTACACCTGTGTTTACTCTACTATTTCATGTTATTTCAGCCTGCTATGACATATAAGAGTGAGCTGTTTCAATATGTTAATGTAATTTTCGGTAAAAAAGTAAATAAATGTATTTTCCAAAATGTCTAACTATTGATTTAACACAAGTCCTTGACTGTTGGATGCTAATTGAAGTAGTAATTTGAAGAGTGTTACATATGCAGCAGTAGGAAAGTTGGTAATTAGGACAAGCTATACATGTACTAGCTTTGAACAGAATACCAAAATTTTATCCTCAACCCAATGTATTTGTAGAAAATATTCCTGCATCCCTAGAATTATGATATAATAATATTATATTAAATTATGATACAATGGTATTAAATACATGAAAGATAACAAACGACTGCTGATTTCAGTATCACACTCAAACCTCCCCTTGACATTTCTTAGATCTTAGTGTCAAAGACAAGTAAGAAGGCAGTGGTTGCCTACAGGTTTGAAAAAGGAACTTGGGACCGGGTCAGTCCCCCGACTGGCAGGATAAATCTGGGTGGGGAAAGTCAAGATAAGACTGGGCAGCTTCCAAGTGAGAATGTGTAACTGTGTAAATGTATTCAGGGTGCTCCTGCAAAAGAAGCATTGCTCTCAGTGATCTCTCCCTGAATAAATAAAGGTTAAAAAAAAGTAACGCTTACTTACCAGACAGATGTTAAGCTAAAGAAAAAACATCAGGAAAAATGTGCATTATATAGGCTACTTGTTATGTGGGCAAAATAACACACCTACATGTTTCTAAAAAAAATGCATGTGTGGTCATTAGTCAAGTTCTAAACAGAATTTTCCATGTTTACGCTGGCATTTCCTTTGAGCTCTGTGAGATTCTGTCTGCTGCTGTGATCCTTGTTATCAGCCTGACTCCTTTGTCCTGGATTCTGGTTGAATTTTATGCTGCTTTGTTCAGATAACAGCGATTTATCACAAAAACTTCAAACTAAAACCCAGCTTGTACCTTGTAAACTGCTGTTTGGCACCATAGTTATGTATAAAATGCGAAAAATGTGGTAATCTTGTCAACATTTGAGTAGAAGTGCTTCTACGTTTATGCAGTTGTTAAAACGAGCAGCCAGTGTTCAAGGACAATTCACTACCTTGTACAAAAAAAAGAAGCATGGTAAAAAGATGTTTTAAATGGTGAATTCGGAACACTCCACTGCTCCTTTTCTCTTTAACTTGGCTCCACAACAAACCTGCTCTCTGCACTCCTCTCCACCCTCACTGCTTTTCATTATTCAGAATCGCACATTAGGTAGAGAGAGAGAGCTCAAATAAGACACAGCGTTACTCTTTAATGGGGAATTAGAGTACAGTTAGGGCCCTTTAACAGATTTATGAGCATTAAATATCTATTAATGCCAATAAATCAACAATTACTGCAGCAGATACTGGAATTTCTCGCTTTTTAGAACCAGTTTAAAGCCCACCTAGTAGACAGCCACTTCAGGATACCTCCTACCTGCACTGTCACCCCTCAGTAAATGAAAACACAAGCGTGAGTGACTGACTGGACATTTCAGCTTTATCTAGAGCCAGAAAAGCAAATATCACAGCAATTTTACTTTTCCAGTATTCTCCTCTTCACTACATATTTGTGTTTGATTCTCACTCTCACCGACCGGCTCTCTGTCCTCCATGGGAAAATTGCTTGTTGTTGTTTGTGACAATTAGAGGCCATAATGAAAAGCAGTAAAACATGATGACGGGAGAACGGAAGCGGCACCACACACTGCTTTTGAGTGCAGGAGATCAGTTCTATCTGCCTCTGCAGAGCGAAATATCAACATCAGAATAAAGCTAACAGGAAGCACAGCATGTAGCCAGTTTTAAGTGTGCAGCGTTTGACAGACACTTTGAAGAGGCTACAAGAAACTTTCACATTTTGTTGATTTTTTTAGGCCCTTGTGGACAAAGGCAGTAGTGTTTCCATCACTAAATCCACAAAAAACTTCAAACATAAAATTACCTAAAGTAAAAACTCTTCCTGCTTCCCTTTAACTGGTTAACAAAGTACTCACTATAATTTTGCATGGGAAAATGCAAAGCAGACTCTTTCGGTCTGCATGCTATAATAGAGAATCTGACCCAGTGGCAGACATTAAGAATAACTACAGAGAAATAGCTTATCTTCTCACAGATTGTTTATGTAGGTCAAATTAGAGGCATCAGTATGATATTTTGTCAAGGTTAAATCTGCATTAAGGAACTAGCCTTTTTGCCACCAAGGTCCACAAAGCCTGCATCTGTCCTGGCCCTTTTCATCTGATTCCTTTCTTCTCTGAACCTGAATTAGTATCATTGGTATCACCTGTGATTATGCTTCTGTTTCATGTCAAAATGGCTGCTTTGAAAACATCCCTTGGATGCTCTGTGCAGAGTATCCATGTGAAAATACAGGAAATAGTGTTATTATTTGATTTGTTGAGTGACAGAAGATCGATTTTGATTATCAGTTAACCTTTAAAATAGTTTATCAAGCAAAAATGGCAAGTATTTTCTGGCTCTAATTGGTCAAATATGAGGATTTTCTGTTATATTGCTGCAAATTCAATGACTTTTAGTTTTGGAATGAAGCTATGTCAAAACGTCACCTCAGCTTTTGGAACTTATGGTGGAATTTAGTTCTCTAACATTTTATTAACTAGAAAATAAACAAATATGACAGATAGTTAGTTGCAGGCCTAACCGGCAGGGTTGCCAGGTCTGTGTAACAAAACAATCCAAATGGGAGATCAAAACCAGCCCAATGGCCAAGAAATCCAGTGCCGGCAGGCACAGAACATTAGTCATGTTGTGTGTGTGTTGTGTGTGTGTGTGTGTGTGTGTGTGTGTGTGTGTGTGTGTGTGTTATGTGGTGTGTGTGTGTGTGAGTGTGCGTCGCGTGTGTGTGCGGTGATGTCTGTGTCCATGTATTAGCTGATCTGGAGGAAGACTGGTCAGATTTAGGTTTAAAAAATTATTTCATGTAAAATATGCATTTTATTTATAGATGTTTTTAATAGAGCTGCAGTGATTAATTGATTAATCGCATATTAATGATATATGAATTGATTATTAAATTAATCACCAACTATTTTGATAAGTGAATAATCAGTTTGAGTAATTCTATAATTTCAGCTTCCTCAATATGAATATTTTTCTTGTTTCCTTTACTTGTTTCCTTCCCTTACTCCTCCAGTAAACCGAATATCTTTGGTTTGTGAGTAAAACAAGACATTTAAAGACGTCATCTTGTATTTTGGAAACACTGATCGACATTTTTCACCATTTTCTGACATTTTAAAACAAACAACTATTAATTGATTTATCAGGAAAATAATCAATCGATGAATTGACTATGAAAATAATTGTTAGTTGCCGCCCTAGTTATTCATGTAATTTGTAAAATGGGTCTACTCAACCAGTGGACAATATAATTTAGCCCACAGCAGCACTTTACGAGTAGCCCAATTCTGCAGGAAAACACACAGACCTGGCAACCCTGCTAACGAGAAAGCCTGCCACTACCACGCTTGGCTGTAGCGACTGTTAAGGAAGCCTCCAGCCCACCTCTCTCTTTCTGTGGGTTTTGTGGGCAAAAATAACTGGGAGGAGACCCAAGGGTAGATCCAGGACACAACACAAGGATTTAATCTCCAAGCTGCTCTGGGAGTTCTTGGAACCCCTAGAGGGAATTTGTGAGAGAAAAAGGTCATTTTAGCTGTTCTGCTTGTCCTTTTCTGACACTGGGACCCACGATAAGCAGCTCAAATGTGGATGGCTGGGTGGATGATTGGCTAGAGCTGCATTTCAAACTCAGTTTCCCAAATGTAGTGTTCTTCACAAAAAAGATTGCTCATCATCTTTGTGCAAGATTGATAACAGCTACAAGTGGATTTTTATAATAGTACAGCTCCGCTAGGGGAAAACATCACCTCACCCATTGTTGTTGAGTCTTTATATTTTTTAGATGTATGGATAGACATTAGTAAGTTCAGTTAAGTGTCATCAAATCTTGGCATCTTGAGGTGTAATAATCTGTGATACACTTTAAAACCGTTGGCGATTGGTCAAGAGCCGTTCTCATCAGTAGTCCATTTCAGTGTATACAACACAATACATATGACAATAATAGCACAGATCAATAGTATGATAGGTAGAAATATTATTTTCATGTTTCTGTCATTGTCAGATAATGAACTCTGACACTTGATGTTCTCGTCTTTACAGAGTGAGCTGCCGTGAATCCTGAGAGGAGACGTCTCCCGACAGGAGACAAGATGGCGTCCAACAACACCCTGCGCAGCTACTCCATCATCCCATGTTTCATCTTTGTAGAGGTGAGAGCCTGAGTGTGTGTTGTGTGTGTGTGTGTGTGTGGTGTGTGTGTGTGTGTTGTGTGTGAATGAGTGATTATCGGCGCTTATGTGCAAAGTGTTACATTCATGCATATGTCCATGAATTTTAATCCTGGTTTGGGGAAGGTACATGATGAGTTTGTGTGTGTGTGAGTGACAATTTACCATTAGCAAATGACCTCTTCTGGTAAATTATACACAGTTAACCAGAGCGTAAAGTGTTGCAATGAGTGGAAAGCTGAATGTGTGTGTGTAAGAATTGTGCCGCTCCTCCATATTTAATTACCATGTCAGCTGAAAGTCCTTAATCAGAGAGATGTCTCAGGACGCCTTGCATCACTCTCTCTCCTCTCTTTCTCCTCAACACACACATTCACACACACACACACACTTCTCTGAGGAAATATCCTGCATAACACTCTCAGATGAGTTTCTGCCTCTTCTTTTATCTCGTGCCTCGTTCTTCACTGACCTTTACGTCATATTTTTTTTGACAACCTTCCATCATAAGATGGATAATTCCCCCTTTGATTTGTGATGTTCAACCTTGCTGCTTTTGGAGCAGCCTCATGGTGTATTGTCTATTTTAGTACCTCGCTTGTGTAAGAATCGCATTATTGTCCTGCACGTCTTTTCACATCTGAGACATTCACTCAAGACAGCCCCCGTTATTGATTAGTCAGATATCAATAATGTAAATGGAGCTTTGTGTCACTGAACAAAGAGAGACATGAAAAATCTGCCTCCAGTTGTGAGATTCTAATTTTTCTAATTTTAGCTTTGTACTTGAGCTCCTCAACACTTCTCCTTCATTCATGTCTGGAATAACAGGCAGAGGAACAAAGGGAAATAAGTTTAATATGAGGTATGAACTGAGAGGCACAATCAATGTTTAAGTGTTTTTATCACATATGTATTGTGCTATATGTTGTTTTGTAGATGTCCTCTGGTAGTTTTAATGGTATTTCAGAGTTTGTCTTTTCTTAGAATATGATTTAAAAAATGTTGATGAGTCATCCTGCACTGGGAGGCGTACACTAAATTTGCATCCAATGAAGCACATTCTCACTTATGACGCCAGAGCATGTTAGGAGAATACATCCACTACAGCTCATTTACTACAGTGGAGTGTTTCTGGGGAATGGGCCTCACTGTACAACATCACAACTTAATAACTTTATTCACTGATTTGGGTGAAAACTGATCATATTTTATAGAGAAAATACTTTCTGGTTTTCCCTCTGTCTTCTGGCTGCTCAGCTTCAACTATTGGTTATTTAATTACAGAGTTTCCTGGTGGAGAGATAGCTTTAGCTTACTTGCTGCTAAAGTAGCTGACTGTAACACCAGGACACCACGATGAACACAGCCTTCGAGATTGACAGGGGTCGTTTATGGAGTTTCCTGAGAAAACAATAGCCTTACTTGTAGCCTTAGTAACTCAGATAACCGCTAACTGCCGTTAGCTTTGTAAGCTGTGTCTCAGCCGCAGGGTGCCAGGGGCCAAACCCAGCTAGAAAACCATGTTGGTTCTGTACCCATTCCCCCTCGTCAAACTGGCCTCCATTGGTCTCTGAGGCTGTTTTGGTCCTTGTATGGCCATGTTGCGTCATGCTGTTTTAGCTGCATGGTGGGTGGGGGGCCTATTGTGTGAGGTTAGAATGCTAAACAGCTAGCTCCGGCCCGACCAATCTAGTAAAACCTCTTTGTGTCTCAAGATGTGATAGTCTAAGCCCTTCATAATTTCAGAGAGGATATGTTTGCAAGTGGTGAGTGTGCATCTGAGTTTGTTTGTTAGCTTCTACAATTAATTAAATTAACAAAATAAGCTCACACCTGTTGTCTGTAATAAACTGTACACCTGCTGAATTCAAGAACTAAAACAAGCTTGTTTGTAAAATTCGACAGAACATCTTGGTTTCACCTTCTGGTTTTGTCTTTCCACTGCTCCACAATTACCAACTCAGGTTTGGTTGAAAATAAATCTTTAATCCACCGTGTTAGATGTGAAAATATGTGGCTCCCCGCTGATGCCCAACAGCCCTCTCGCTCTCGCTGTTTCATGCCTCTCCTGTCCTCACCTGCCAGCTTGATCATCTTTAGATTCAGAGTCCTGGTTAGATCCACTGTAAATCACCTCAGTACGGTATTCTCTGTTGTCAAGCAGGCCTGCATTGGTCACAGAGGCTGTGTTCGGTCCTCGTCCAGCCACATTTGGTGAGAGGCTGCTGAACCTGGTTCTGTTGCGAGCGATGTAAATGCAAACACTCTTCTAGTGTTCTGAGCTCCAGGTCCAGCCAGACTCATATCAGCTAAGGGCCACTAGCCACAGGGCTAACTGAGCTAATGGCAATATACCAATTTGACCCAGAAATGGTAGAAATTAGTTAAAAATTCTGGTACATGCTGCACAGTGTATTATTTGTGTTTGTCAGAAAAAAACAGACATACTGTATATGCTATGATTGCCATATTAGAAATCCCATTAGTGTCATTTGAAATGTCATTTTCACTCCCACACAGCCAGTTAGAGCATGTGAAAAATTGCCAACATAAAAAAAACCAAAACACAGTGGATATGGACACATTTCAAGTGCCGTCCTCCTGTAAAATGTTGTTTTGAATTATGACACATGATTAATCATCACAAAGTCCTTCAGCTTCTGTAGAAAGTCCTTCTGTTGGACAGCCTGTCATCATTGTACAGCAGTTCTCTCATTTGCAGCTTTCAACTGTCTTGGCTGGAGCTCGGCGTGACATGCTCAGTTGGACATTGCTAATCATTGCTGTGCAATTTGTTTAATTAGGATGTGTAACTAGAGAGGGGTTTAATAGGTAACTAATTGTTATGTTTGTGACAGCAAGCCCAGATCAACATCTAGGTGGTAACATACACTCTGAACTCTATGTTCGGGATGTTTATACGGAAGTGCTGCCTGAAAATATGGAGAAATTATCCCACACACCAGACACCAGTGGTAGTGTTTCATACAAGTGGATTTAAGTATGATAACTTCTTGTTCTGGAAACTGGCCATAAAGATGAAATGTTGGCTTTCAATTTCCAAACCATTCTTCTCGTTTGAAATTAGCATATTTCCTATGATAATAATAATTGTGTGACATTAAGCTGGTATGAGCTCTCAGACTGTGAAATATCTTTATTGTTTCTGAATAAACCATCAGCTAATAACATTATGATGATTAAATTTTGTTTAAAAAAATCTGTTTTATTCCAGACTTCCTGTAGCTATTACCAACTTTAGCTGGTGCTCAACAGTTAGAGACACCACTGTTACTATAGCAACATTTGCCTCCTCAAAATTGTTCATTGCTGGTAACCAAATCAGAATGAAGCAAATCAGCGAGCAGCTGTTATTGGTTATTGATGAATCTTCCCCAGGAGATCCTTCTGTCTGATGATTTTGTTGAGGATGAGAGAATTAAAATCATTACAAGTCCCACTAATGGCTGTTATTTGCTTAATCACATCAGTTAGCATCACTGCAGAAGATGAGGGAAAAGGAAATGTTGAAGTGTTGTTCACAACCCGTAACAAGATTTGAAAATTGCTTCCTCTAAGATTACGAGTACAGTTTTATACCCTTGCCTTTTTCACCCCCTCATTTCAATATCTGCTTGAATCTATAACTACTGCAAACTGACAGGTTCACTTCAAGTTTTAGCAGCCTACAAACTAGGGGCATGGAGTTTGAGACACACAATGCTATTGAGTTGCATTGTGGTAAATATAGGTTCCAGTGTTTCTGCTGGCTTAACCCATACTTGAGATTAGGGACGCCCAGATCAATCAGACGCTGATTGTGATGGGCATCGAAAACTGATCGATGACACAAAAAATATTGAGCCAATGCTGTCATGGTTGCATGCAAACTAACCTAAAGAAGCACTTCATCCAAAAATGTTTTAAATATCAATTACTCACCCAGTGTTGCCATGTGTCGCCTCCATGTGAATCCAAAACAAGCTATCCTGACCTGTTGAAATTGATGCCGCTCCTGTTTTCAGAATACAAAACTATATTGAAACATCTGTTTTCAATTACATCTGTAATCCAAGTCTCATTTATCTAGTTGTATGCCCAGTGATTCCAAAAACCTTGCTAATGAAATCACTCCTGGCAGAAAGCTCTTATGGCAAACCAGAAACCTGTAGCTGAAGACTCACATATGCAACTGAGAGCAACACTGTGTGTGTGGAGGAGTTGAGTCAAGTGGTGTCTTCATGGCTAGTTGGTCAGATACGTTGCTGGAAAGTTAATAAATAATGACGCCATCATTTTTTCTTTTTCAGCATAAGTCTAATAAACCCTGTCCCTGTTAGCTGCATTAGCAAGGCAGCAAGCCACCTAGTTAGTCAGTAGCAAAAAGTACAAAGCCTTGTCTTGATCTGCTCCCATTTGCCCCATTAAAGTTACTGCATTGTGCTATTAATACAAACTGAACACTTCTTGTCTTTGTTTCAAATAAAAAAGTTCTCTAGCATTTCACTGGACAAAACCCCTGTTCCCATTTCTTTGCAAGGCTTTTGTGAAATATCTGCAGGAACATGTTGTGGAAAACTCACTGACTTGCGACTCATTAATGGTCTCATAATATTCCACTCCACCATGGCACCTAGTGGTAGAAGTCAGTATTACCAGTCTTGTTTGACTTAATATTAAGCTGATCTACAATACTGCTATACCAGCTGCTATAATGAAACAAAG
Organism: Lutjanus argentimaculatus; assembly: GCA_034769285.1. Taxonomy (NCBI): domain Eukaryota; kingdom Metazoa; phylum Chordata; class Actinopteri; order Lutjaniformes; family Lutjanidae; genus Lutjanus; species Lutjanus argentimaculatus. The sequence continues at coordinate 7,369,466 of JAWZSL010000021.1, forward strand.
ACATGATGGGGCAACTTACACATTTTTTTTTCCAAATCTGTCCTTTACTAGTTGGTCAATTTTATGAAAGTGCAAAACTAAATTGCAGCTTTAATTTGGTTGAAATCAAGATTTCAAGATGGAATCACTTGCAATGAAATGAATGTTCAATGCAATAAAATGTGTTCTATGAGGCTTTGCATCAGATAAAACAATTCAAATGTCTAATACGGTCATTCTCAACCCTGGGGTCAGAACCCCCAAGAGGGATGTGAGATAGATTCAGATTTGGGAAATCCAGGATTTCCGCCAGATGGTTGTGGAGAATAAAATAAAAATATTGTGGCAAGCTGCATTGAGTGAGAGCCAGGAAGGGTTTGGGGGTCAAGGTCAGGGTTAGCTCTCAGCAACATCAGCTCCTTCATGACATTGAACCTCAGGGACAAGCACTCAAAATAATGCAAAAATACAGCTGGTGTCAAGAAATGTACTAACTAATGGTTAAAACTATACATCGGCCAAAAAAATAAACCACCATGTTCTGAAGAGATACATACTTTAACTCAACAAACTACTCGGTACAGCAAACATGATGGGAAATGAGGGCTGTATTTTTGACTGGGGAATGGTTTTTACATTAAATTTGCCTGCACCTGTGATATAATTTTGGTAGACAAAAGAAGAAAGCGATCAAGGCAGCTTTGGCATACGGTCAAAACAGCATCAATTTAAATGTATGTAAGGTTTCACCTTACTAAGCAAACCTGTTTTTAAAAATTAATTATTATAGCACATGTTACCATGGTTATACATCTCCAACTGCCAAGGAGGCTCTCAGGGAGTGACGTTATACGTACTCAGTAGTGCGTCCAAATAGAATCATACTACTGTTTATTTACATAGTGAAGTAGTATGTATGTACAATAGTATGTTGAACGATAGAACACGTTTTGAATATGTAGTGCCTTGTATGTGATTTTGGACGCAGCATGTAAGCTCCTAACCTGACATGCCGTGTGGTTTGTTACACAGAACTATCTGGGAAGTCATCATTAGAAAGTGTTTGGAAAAGGGCAGGCACTTTCAAAAGAACGCTTGGCAGATGATTGGATGAACCATCTGTCTAGCACAAGCTAACTTCATCCAGTCAGATCAGACTCTTGCCAAACTCTAGTCAGTAGAAGAGCAAAAGCATCTTTTCCATCGAGAAAAGCCTTCGGCGCCTTTCTTTGCTCTTCTTACGATGAAGTAATACTCTCCAGTTCTGATATAACTGATGCTATCACAGTATCTACGCTAACCTCTTCAGGAGCCGCCGTTATTTGTTCGAGACGAGTCGCTTCCATGAATGCTTCTCACTGTCGTCACACCTAAAACCACGCCTGTGGCTGCCAGTAGTCTCTCCGAGGATGCAGATTGGCTGCACCACTTTTGGTGCGGAAACAAATGGATAACTTAAAGCCTGACAAAATGGAATCTTACAAGATCATCTCACGCTGACTTTCTGCAGTTTGGATTTTTTTGTGGGGATCGCAACCAATCAGATTAGTTGATAGTCACTTAAGTAATTTTTAATCACCAAAATGATTGAAATAATTGATTTATAGAGTAGTTTTGTGTAGTGATGGAACATTATGATACCAATCAAAGATCATAAATAAAGCACAGCATTGTAACCCAGCCTTGTGATGTTAAAGCTCAAAATTTCTACACAGAAATGTTGATTTTATTACTTTTTTTTCAGTAAAACCTCCATGAGGAGAAGAGCATACCAGCACAAGTGTGAAATTCTCTGAAATATCCAGAAATCATATCAATCCATGTATATTTTCTCCATGTTGCAGCAGAGAATAGGCAGAGTGCTCCTTAGAGACACTGTAATAGATGATTGAGTAGTGATCTTTCTTTAATTTTCATTACTCTGTTTTCACTTACTCCCCCTCTTCTTCACAGGCAGCTCTCAGAGGCATCCTATCCATCTCCCTGTGTCTCCCTGCCCGTCCCTGCTTTCTCCTCTCTTCCTCTCCCTCTTTTGATGTCTCTGTCACATCCTCACAGCCTCATTTCTCTCCCACCACCTCCTCCTCTCTCACGCTCCCTCCCTCAATCTCTCCCCTCATCTCCTCCCATCTCTCACGGTGTCACAGGAGCTCTTCCTCTCCTCCACCTCCTCTGTATCACTCCATCTCATCCACTCTTTCCTCTCCTCCTTTTGTTTCTTCTTCTCTCTTTATTTCTTGCCCTCTTTCTCTTACTCACCTCGCCTGTCACGAACGGAACAAGGCAGAGGGACAGTAGCACGGTCATGTGACTGAAGCAAAGCGTCCTGATTGGAGGCGCTCGGCCGTGCGGTTCAGTGCCAGAGGCGGTGTGACAGGGAGGATGGTTATTTATGGTGATTTTTTATTTAGTCATGTAACTTGTTGCTTTTCTTTCTTCCGTTACTTAACCCCAGGATGATCATTTTGTTGTTACAGTGGGTGGACTTTGAGAAGGAAAACAGGACCATGAGATGAAAGGGAATAAAAATAAGTGTAGGATGAGAGGACTGGAGCAGGAGGTTGGGACACGAGGGAGGAGAATGGTAGATGAGAATGGGAGGATGAAGGAGGAAGGAAGTGAAAGGTTGCAAAATGGTGAGATATTAATTAAAAAGGCAGAGCTGTAGAGGTGAGCAGTGAAGAATGAGGAGAGAACAGATCCTGCACCTCCCCTCGGATGAGCTTATGTAATCCACAGAGCCCCAGGCTTTTATTAATCTAACTAGGACCACATACTTTTCAGGTTTTGTGTGCGAAAATGAAAACCTGGCTGTTACCGATGGCCTAGTAAAGTCTTTTCAAAACATCACCTGCACCGGGCTGCAAGAAAGCGAACCAATCTCTCGACTACTGTTTGTGAAAATTCCCACCGTCAACCTCAGAGCTAATTTCTTTCTTTCATCTCGTTCAATCTCCTCCGCCAGGATGGCGTAATAATGTTCCAGGCTGTCATTACTTCAAAAACAAAAAACCCATCCCCGCAGGAACCAGTGGTTTTGATGTTGCACCGTCTCTCTCTTGGCTGCACTGACGCAATGTGATTTTAACTTGGGGGATTCTGAAAAAGGGGCTTTTATCAGGGGAATTGTGTGTTAAATTTAGAACAGCACACAGCCTAATTAAAGCTGATAGTTTAGTTGAAGTTTAGACAGGAAACATGCCCGCCAGTTAAAGATTTTCACTTAAATCTGTGGAGATGACAGGCAGATTGTCATACAGTGTGGCGGTTATTCTGTCTCGTGAACTGATTTAGATTTAGCAGGATTTATTGGCAGAATATGAGAATATGAGAGTATGATATTCACAAATATGTTGTCATTAGTGTGCAATCAACTGCATGCCCTTTTCCATGGAGGCTGCCACATTGCACCACCATGTTTCTACTAGGAATGTTGATTAAACACAAATTTTAATTTAGACTAGCTTTTAAAAGTAAGAAAACACTCAGAAAACAGTTAAAATTGAGCTACAGTTAATTCATAGATAAGGTTAAACAACGTCTGAAAAATATTATGTGTATTAAGATCCATTGAAGTTAATCACATTCTTTAATAACCAAATCGCACAATATTAGTCAGATTGCAGGGGAGGGGTGAACCCAGTGGTATTAAGTTTTTTGCAATCTGCAGTCTTACTGCTAGGTGCCACTAAATCCTACACACTGGTCATTTAAATCAATTTTAAAACCACCTGTGACCTGAATAATTTTAATCATGGTTTCATGTGTTATTTTCACTGTTCGCACTGAGAAATATCAGCTGGTATGAATAACTGTGTGGTCCTGTGTCAGGAAGACAAAGAGTAACTAACAACCACTGAACCAAAGAACTGTGTGCCTGAAAATAGCATTAGACTCACTTTGGATCAACATAATTATCGTTATAATAAATATTAAGAAAGAAGACTTTAAGATGAAGATTTATCTGTAATTGTGCACAATTGTGCGTCTTTATCGAATCTGTGGCTGCGATCTGTGTGGGTTTAGCTCCTGATTTACTAAGGCAGCAGAAGGAGAGCTCATACTGTAGGCCCAGTTCAGCAGTGGGATTTCTATGAGTGTGCCAAGTTTAGAAAATAGACGATAATGTGACTCCACAATGTTTGTTTTAAACTTCACCTGAGGAAAAAAAAAAAGTTTATTACTAAAAAAAAATATATTACTATTGTTCTATTGGAACTAGTTATATAATTGATCCAATAGGAGACAGGTGACCTTTACGGGAAATGAAAAATAGAATGAGACACAAAAAAAAAGCAGATGGATGTGGAGGTGGAGATGGTGTTGATACAGCTCATGTTTCACTACAATACTGATTTAAATGCAGTCATGATCTCACAATATCTCTGTGAAGTTCATGTGAACATAAGCCGTGACCGCCCATCCTCTGATTGCCTGGTGCAATGTAATCACATATGTTCCTTAATAATTATCGCTTTGTTTTTCTTTCTAATAACCTAATTTAGTTTTGGCACTGTTATTTTATTTATTTTTAGATAACAGATTCAGTCCAAGTGGTGCAACTACTTTCCCACCACAGCCTTCCTTGTAACTCATTTAAATTCCGTTTGTGCTTTGTTTACACCTACTTTTCAGAGGCAAAGATGTTTCCCTGGAAAAACTGGCCATCACAAATTGCCTGACCTTACGTAAATCCAGGGGAATATATAATCAAGTTTTGTTGACATGTCTCCTTGTATTTGCTTTGCGATTCTTCCTTATATTTGCATGCAATAAGTTGAGAGACGCACCTTGCAAACATACTGTGACTTCAGCCTGGTGCGCCTGCTTTATAAATGCACTGCACGTGCGACACAAAAGCCTTGGAAATCTGATTGGATGACCCTTCTTGAAACCCCAAATAGCACAAGAAGCTGTACTTACCATATTAATGAGCCTTGATAAAAAGTATTCTCTCTGTTTTAACTGGGATTTTCCATTTAAAGCTATCTAATACAGTGGGTTGACATTTCTTTTCGGTAAGGGCCATAAAAGACATCTTCATTGTGGGCTCAGACCCAAATCTAACAGCTGACTATTCAACATTCTGTCCTAGCTTTTTGAATAGGTGTCAGAAAAAAACAGAAACAAGCAGCTGTCTGCTGTGTCACAAGTTTGACAACAGAAGTGTGATATCACGGTCTAAATCCGGGCAAGCCAGGCTAACATGCCCATTTCCGTCAGTCTTTTACTTTTTCCAGTCTACTAACACAACATGACAGTGAAATGAAAATCTAGGACTTGGTGCTGGATTTATATAACATTTTCCTGGTTGTTTTCAGTGTGAGGGAGGAGATATACGGTGGGACTGACAGTAAAAAGATTTTGGAGTGAAGGAGATGAAGAAGCGAAGAGACGTTGGGACGGTTGGGGAAGGGGAATGATGGGTAAAAATTTAATTAGGTTTGGAGTTTTTATTATTGAAGTAATTACAAACACAGAACAAGTAATATTGCAAAATGGTTCCAAACCCGGCAGAAAAGTAAACATAACTATCAGTCATATGACTTTAACTGTACAATTTATAACTGACCCTATACATTACTGAGTTACAGTGAGAATGAAGTATGTTACAGCTGAACACTGGCTGCAGTGGTCACAGGTAATTGTTTAAACATAGTTTAAGCTGACTGACTCAGTAATGTTAGTTATGACAATATTTCTCCATGGTTTGGTAACATTAGCTAATATTTTATAATACTGCAGGGTGTCCATTAATTCTTGATAATGGACACCTATTACAGAGTTCCAGTAAAACTGTCTGCATAGCAACAGGAACACACTCACAGCCTCTAGTTCTAATTTATTGCACACGTTAACAAGCTAACATCTTCAAAAATGAGTGACATTTCTTTTAATGTATATCTTTTAATGTATGATGCCATCATCCATCAACCTCGCGTCCTCTACCATCTGAAAGCCCATTTGACAGCCCTCTGTATTTGAGGTGGTTGGAGTTGATGGTAAAATTCTGTTGTCGAAATGTGGGCGAGAAAATAAAAAGAAGCTGTTGCTGCTGGTCATTGCACTAATGTTACGTCTCCATATCCCCTTTATTAGTTTCTTATTAAACCTGCCCAGTTAAGAGAACCCAACATGCTCTGTTATGCTGGCGGTGTTTCTTTTTTGCAGGCTGCTGTTAGTGTGTTTCTTTCAATTGGGATGTTATGATTTGCTGTATCGTTGTCTTAACTTAACTTCCGCAGTAGAGCTAGCTGACTAACTTTGTTTTAACCTTCAGAGGCTGAACATAACAAGTTTCGGATGTGTTACAGGACACGAAGACCCTTATAATCCCCCAGAATAATGATATCATCCTCCATCGTTATCATCATACTTATAGATTCTTTGTATCACAAATCTTAAGCGATACTGTTCACTATTCAACATGCTGCTTCAGGCCGTGGACAGCAGTACACATAGCTTATCATTTGTTCATGAAAATCCTGATATTGATTTGGGGACAGTGACATGGCTGGATAGCTAGCTAGTCGTATAAAACATACTGTCAAATTATATTTACTGTTTTGTAAACCGTATGCAATGTTAGTGACTTTGAATCTGCTAACATAACATTAGCTTTCTGGCTCATAGCTGAGCCATAGAGTTCTATGAGCTGAGTGGACTAGAAATACCCCCCATTGATACTACATTAATTGATTTTCTTGGGAACTTTGGGGCATGATAACAAGCTGATAACACAAAGTTGGTATGGGCAACCCTTTAGCAAACAATTGAAACCGTATTAGGCTAATGGAACAGAACAATATATCTTGTAATTCGCTTATAGTTAATTGGAGTCATGTTTCTGTCCACCTGATGAATGTAAGTCAAACATTCACTCTCACTTTAGCTTTGCTTCGGTTGCCACCAACTCCTGAAGGAAATATGTGGCTCTTTGGCTGCTGAATGCTCCACTATGTTCAGCAGCTAGTTGCTGTTTTGTCTGCCTGCGTTTTAGGTGTTTGGTAGCATACAGTGGGTTTATCAGAGCTGTTTTGTTTCCTTTTTTTCTAAAAACAGCTTCCTGCTGTGGCTGAAAACAAGGTTGCTGGGAGCAGAGAAAGTGAACCAAAACAGTAAAGTTGTGGGCAAAGCGCAATGTGTTAAAAATGCTATAAATGTCTTTAGAGCTGAGGGGAATCACAATCCTTTGATAATTCTCTGTGGGTTTGTCATTATAAGCGTCCCTTTACAATTACAGGAATTCATATGACTCAATTTTACATGCAAAATATAGATTAAGTTTAAGATAGAGTAGGAGATTATTCCTTGTTAGAGACCTGTAATAATTGATTTATAAATGGTAGCAGTATGAAATTCTTGTCCACTCCTCTGAAGTGATGTATTTTCCCAAAAGACATTGAGAAATGTGTCCAGTTAACACTCCAGAGAGGTAGATCGCTGCACCAAAATGCCCTGTCAGAATCTTGGGTAAAGGAGGGGAATTGTACCCTCTGAGGGAGAAGGATAATGGCATGCTGCAGTAACTTTGTGTAACCATTTTACGACAGCCAGTCTTGTCAGTCTGCCCTTCACACAACTAATGCAGCATGACGCTGGCTGGGGAGTGAATATAATGGAACCACAAGTTATGTTTACAGAGAAAAGGGACACTGGTCCCAGGTGTAGAACTGTCACACAAAAGCCTGCTCTTAAAAAAGTCACAGAATGGTGCCCAGGCTTCAGGGATCACACTGCGCCACAGTATTCTTTTCAACCGCATTATTGGCACACTACATCTTTATCAAAAGGTAAGACTCAAGTAGGACCTGCTGCAGAGTACAGGACAGACGAGAGGAGAGAAGAGTAAGATCAGACCGAACAAGCTGAAAATGCTTGTCTCTCGTGGCCTGTTTTGCTAATTTGCCACGGCCCGACAACTCTCATCATGTCTAATGGTTCACTGGTTGTTTATGGCTTTCCATGATTTATAGTGTGGAGAGGTGGAAGGATGCGGGTGAGTGATAGAGGAAGTTTTATAGAGATCTAAGAGAGAATTTTATTAGGATGAATGTAGGAGGGAGGATGTGGTCCAAGGATATCTTGATCTTTGATCTGATCCAACTAACTCAATGCATTGTACCAGCACCCTTAAAGGTAAAGTTTGGATTATTTGATGTGAGATTGTGTGAGGTATTTATCGATGGTCAGTGTATGAGCTACAGGAGATGCAGAGTTGAAGCAGAGAGGGGCACCACCATGGAAGCTCAGCAATGTACTGCTGTGGACCGGGTCAGTAACAGAAGATATTTTAGCCACTTAAAAAGGTCCACCTTCAAAAAATTGAATATTTTTGCCTTTTTTCCTCGCTGTCAGACAGTCTTTTTTTGTTGGGAAACCACTGTTTTATAAGCGAAATATAGCTCTCTCCAAACCTACCAAACTCCATAGAAGAATTCAGCAATTTTACCTCACAAAACTCAGGAGTTGCTGGTCTACTGCTGCCTCGATCTCAGTCTTTGTGTTATCGTGCAACTTCGGTGAATCCGAACTACCATTTTAAAATCCCAAAGTCACACAATAACACTAATATATCAAGGCAGTGGTAGACTAGCAACTCCTGGATTCTGTAAGGTGAAATGATAGATTTCACCAGTGGATTTTGGTTGGTTTAGAGATGCTGTACTTGGAATATTTTACAGACAGCCTTTTCTGATGGGAAACCGCCCTTATATAAGCCACGTGTCACTCTCTCCAAACTGACCAAACTCCACAAGTAATTTTACCTTGCAGAATGTGAGAGTTTTTGGTCTACTGATACCTCAAACTGTTAGTTAGTTTGTGTTATTGTGTCTCTTTTGTGAATCCAAACTGCCCTATTAAAACACCAGACTCGCACAATATCGTAACTCCGTGCTCTGTGAGGTAAAATGACTCGTTGCGCCTATGGAGTTGGTTTGGAGAGAGCGATATTTGGCTTGTGTAACAGTAGTTTCCTGCCAGAAAAGGCTGACTGATGGCAAAGTAAAGCAGTGAAAATACTCTAAATATAGCTTACACTTAAACTGTATTGATTTGGTAGGTGGACCTTTTTTTAAGCATCTAGAATACATTTTGTAGCTGCCCCTTGTCCACAGCAGTTCATTGCTTAGTTCTGGTACTAGTGCTCCTCTCTGCTTCTCCAAACTGGGTGTGCGTCATGGCCATCTACTGCAGGTAATACCCTTAAGTACCTCATACAACCCCACATAAAAAAATCTGAATTATCCCTTTAACTTTTCAGGCTCCAGGTGAAACATAAATGTAGTTGCTGTCCATGACTGAGCTTGAGGCACGCTTTGGTCTTTTTTTCCCCTTCAGATGCAAATAAGATAAAGGTCAGAATAAATGAAATCGCAGTAATAATAATAAAGTTCAACAAGTGTACTCCAGTGTACACCCCTCTTATTAATCTGCCCTTTTCAGGCATTTCCTTGTAAACCTGACATCCTCAGGTATGTGATCCCACAAGGTATTACATGGCATTTCTGCAAGCAAAGGAATTTACATATTTTCAAAGGAGACCCATGAATAATGTTTTAGCAGATTATCCTGCTGGAACTTGTTTGTGGCACAACATGAAATTATCCGCTATCTGTCTGTCTTGCCGACAAGCAGCTTTAAGATGAAGGCAAGAGGATTTTTTTGTGCAATCTGAAACACAAAAAACATAATTTCTGCTCATGTTAGTGTCTTTGCTTTACTGTTTGCCTTTATCTGTGAGCATGATGTGGCAAGGTATGGTGTGCAGCCTGATTTTATGCGTCCTCATACCAGCAGTTGATAATGCATGTAGATAGACTAGAAATACTAGAAATGTTCTGACAGTTTTTCCTATGCGATGTGATACCTGAACTTTGTGTATCGCTAGTACCAATCCAATACCAATGAATTTTAAAAATATATATATTACTGTTATTTTTTTAAAGCTGTATAATCCTGCATGGACGTGATATGATTGCTTTCCTTGTTGTATAGCCTGGCTCAGGATAAACCCTTTGTAAAACAGGAACTAATACATACAGAGACTGAATGCCAAAGATCATGACTTTGCCATCCTGGGGAAAAAAACGTCCCTGCTTGGATGTACCAGGGTCGTATTTTGGGGTAAATAAATTACATGGTATCGAATCGGTGCATAGACTGGTGTACTTGACAATACTGATTCCAGCATTTTAGGCAGTACTGGTTCTATTTTCCAGCACTGGTGTCCGTATCGGAACAACCCCAATGTGAAAAATGTGTTAAAATGTTCTCCACAGTAAGCTACCTTTCAGTGACAGGAGAAAGTAAAAAAAAAATTTTTGCTAACTAGCTTAGTGTTATTCGAAAAGTTGGCACAGAAACCGATAAAGCGCGCATGCACATACACACACACTCACTCACTCACACACACACGCACTCACACCTGGACATCTCAGCACGGCCATCTGTCACAGGACTGGAGCTGCCAGCGTTTCTCTCCTGTCCTCTGTAAACACAGTTGCTTTCTTGCCTTCACTGTCTGAACCCCACCGGCCATATTGTCCAGTCTGGTTCACACACCCTCCATATTTTACAGAGGAACAGTTCGTCCCTAACAACTAATTGGATTGGACAGGATATAGTTGAGATACAGTTAACTTTAACTGTATTGTCTGACTCGGGGAAACCATGAGTATTCAGTATTTGCAGCATCATACAGGTCAGTGTATACTGTAGCATATGACAAAATTGTGGTATTTTTTTTGCTTAAAAATTGTCTTTTTCTTAACAGAAATAAACAACTATCAAAAAAAAAGCCACACTGGCTCAAGTGTATAGGAAGCACCTGTGATTGCAGCCCTGTCTTCCAGAAATTAAGTTTATATACAACTAATTTGCAAGGAAATAGGTTTTATTAACATAATGAGAATGTGTTTGTGTTAATGTACCTGGCAGTCGCTCAAAAAAAATGATCACAGTATCAGTGAAATGTTAACTTGCAATGCATTTGTTTTTCACCAAAATAGGCAATCTTGCAAGACACTATCCAACCAGAGTGTCTACAGCAACATTCAAAATGTCAGCAGTGACTTGAGACATAAGATTTTTTGTTGATATTTAAAAGAAAAGACAGTCTTTCCATAACCCTAATGAAAGTGCTATTATTGTCCAAACCCACCCATCACAATATGTTCTTACGTAACGTTAACCAAAGTGCTTTTGTGACAGGAGTCCGGACACAAACCCCCGACTCTGGTGTTAAAGTCCTGCACTTTGTACGTTATATAAATGCATTGTTTCAATGAAACATCTGTCAGGCAGGAATTACGTTGTCACCACAAGGTTATTATGTAAAAAAAAAAAAATTACTAATATACGAACGCAATTTCTTGAAGACAGGGTTGGTGATTGACAGCTGATTTGAGTGATGTGTTTTAACCATGACATGCATGTAAACCAATTTCCCTGAACCCACAAACCAACACCTACTGCATAACATGATAAATGTCTTTTTCTTTCCCCAGGATCACTGGACAACATATGTTTTTCTGTAATCTCTGGTTCTACATGTCAACAATGTATAATTCCAAAAAACAAACAAACAAGGAAGCTTTCCTCAAAAGTTAGACTTGATTTACTTGATAAATTGACATTTGAAGAATCGTTTGAACAAGTGGATAAGCACATTTTAAGCAGTTCCAGGTACCCTAAAAAAGTGAAAGCAAAAAATGTGGGTTACCAGTACACCGTAAACTACTAAACAAAACCTTTGCATGCCTGTAGTCCAAGAGGTGCGTCAGAAAAGATGGGTCAACAATATAAAACAAAAGACACACACTGTCCTGCAACAACATTTCAGTACAACTGAAATAACCCTATAAAGGTCGTTGTACCGAAACGTGGTTATTAAATCTTTGATTCCAAGTGTAATATTACAAAATATTAACAGTGAGCGCTTAAATTTAGTGAGTGAAAGTATACGACTCACAGTGCACTCACTAGTGGTATAAAAAGAGGTGAAGATGTAATTGATACACAGCCAGAAACAACAAATGAGCTAGGAATATTTTATTAGAAATGAGATCCCAAAGCACTTCATGGGATACAGAAGTTGTTTAGCTTTCAGAGCCGTGATAAAACACAGCTTAGGCTGTATTGTTTTAGTGTGAAGGGGCTTCTACACTACTTCTGTGGTGCACTTAGTCATTTTGCAAACTCACGACTTGGTTTGGTGACCAGATTTGAAGGCTGGAGTTGTGGGTGTTACAAACAAGCTATGTTTCATTTCTTTGTTATTATTAATCACATTGTTAAACTTAAGGCCTGGTTGTACTGTATGTGATGTCTTGGCTACTTATAAGATGAGATCAGTGAAATGTGGGACCTTATATAGACCTTTACACCAAGCTCAGCTTGGTCATAATCACTGTTTGAGTTGACATTCAATCATTTTCTTTTTTAAAAGCAAACAATTGAAAGTGCCAGCACGTGATGGAGTATAATTCTTCTATTGTGTTGTTCAAAACATCGTGAGGTTTGTGTTATCCTCCTTTTTGAAACCACACTGATTCTTCTGCAGTAGCACAGTGACACCTGGTGTTGGAGAGAAGTATTACAAATAGCCTGCTTGGGGATATTTTAATGGATCAGGAAACATTCATAATACTGTCATCACTTCTATGTGGTGTTTTAACATATAAAAGCATTACGCAGATTGTTGTTTTTTAACAGACAAATGTGAGAAGATAATGAGGCATGACTGTTTGTAACATGTTTACCAGACTTATTGATTTGTAATAATCTGATGCTCCTGATCGATTCCTGCAGGATCAACACAGCATCTTATTATTCTCTTTTTTCTCCCATTCTCTTTCAGAGAAATGCTTTTTTACATTTTCACTGTGACCATATAGGGAGCTGAGCAGCTGTAACTCTTTTTCACTAATGCTTCACTCAGGCTCCAAGCTGCCCTAAAATTTTAAGTTAACTGAATTTGAAAAAAAAAAAAAGTTAAAGTAATTTTGTAATTATTAAAAACAATTTTTCAAGTCAAATGATCTTTAATTTTAATAAGCTTAAGATATTAAGTTGAATCAACAACTCAAGTCACACTGGACAAACATTATAATTATTTTTTTTTTTTTTTTTTTCAGTTTACATTTTCTCAGTTTGAAAAGTCAGTTCTTGATTGCACACAAAGAACTTACAGCCGCAGTTGCTCCTGTTGGAGACACTTTCAAGCACAAAGACAATATGAGAAACTGCTGTGAGGCGGTACGGACTGAATTCAATACTAACCTTCATCATGGTTCGCCATGCCTTTTAAATTATTTTTAAATTATTGTGAAAATAAACAAGGACTTATCTTGTGTATTAGAGACACACACAGCAAGTGTCTCAGGAGGGTGCATGATGGGAAATCTGTTCTGTGAAATATGCTGATCATGGCTGCACCTGAAACTCCATAATAACATGATATTTAGTATGCAAAAACAGTATGTGATATTTTTTTAGTAAGTTCGAAACCTTTGTATGAAACCAATAGTGTGCAAGGTGTGTACTATTTATGGGTAAATATTACAGTATGCAAGTGCTGGACACTACACTGGCATAAATATCCCACAATGCAATGCAGTAGTGACGACCACAACAACAGCATCACAGACAAAAGTGGACAATGACCAAGGCAGCTCTGTGTAACATCAAAAGCATTTTAATTTTTAATACAAGAAAAGTTTCACTCCTCTAGGTGAAATATATTTTTAAAATGAGTTTATTGTTGTCACGCGTCACTACGGCTACACGTCTCCAACCTGCAAGGATGTGATATGTGCTGAGCAGTGTGTCTGAAAAGCTATTGTTGATTTACTCAAAAGTGTGTTAAACGATGGTACACATTTTGGGTATTTAGTGCGTAGTACGTGAGGAACACATGTTTTTAAGTTCTGAAGTGTTTTGAAAATAAATACTTGAAATTGTAAGTTTCAGTAACTTGAATAAGTAGAACTTGTATATTTATGTTCGTTCATGAGTAAAGTTGATTCCATTAAATTCCCATATGATTTTTTTTTTTTTTTACAGTGTAGCTAACATGACTAATGTTTACATTAATTGGCAGCACATTTTCCTGACTAAGATATGCTACTCCTTCCAGTTCTGGTGAACTTACAGGCCTTTCTTCTAACTGGCAGCCTCCTGAGCATCTCGTCACTTTCCTTTGATAGAGAAACCCCAGCATCGTGCCAGCTGGTTGGCTCGATTGGCAGCACATTAGTGACACAAATGTAGCTGATTGTGAGAAACCACATTAAAAAGCTTTGCTTTGCAATGTCTAACATTTTATATTCCAGTGTTGGTTCGTTATCAGTGACTAAGGATACCTATAAAATATATAATAATATATATATATATATATATATAAAAAAACCAAAATTGCCTGCAGCCGATTCTAGGAGGAGAGCGAAAGGAGGCCAGAGACAAAAGATGATGTTAGAGGGATAAAAGGATGAGGGGGTGAGGGAGGAGAGGAGGTGGTAAGTGATGGTGCTGCTGCTGGTGGTGGTGGTGGTGGGGGGGGGGTGCTGGTACATGACGAGTTAGCATGAGCAGGAAAGGGAGAGAGAGAGGAAAAGAGATGGTTTTAGAGGATTTATGCGGCTGTTTTGTATTAAAACCTGTTAAGAACGTCACAACAGAGAGAGAGGAGTGGAGTGATGTTCAGGGATGAGCCACAAAACAACTCGTTTAGGGACTGAAAACTGAACCAAGGAGGAAAGCTTTCAGTGCACTGGATATACAGCTATCAAGTCCCTCTCTCCCTCTCCTCATCCTTCTTCTTCTCCTCCTTTTTTCAACTTTTTCCGACATGTTTTTCTTCCAGCTCGTCATCATGTCCGGCACGGTGTTGTTGGCCTACTACATGGAGTGCACGGACCTGTTCAGCGTGCATGTGCAGGGTTTCTTCTGTAACGACGCCGAGCTGATGAAGCCGTATCCGGGCACGGAGGAGTCCAGCTTCGTCCCCCCCCTCATCCTGTACTGTGTGGTGGCTGCTGCCCCCACTGCTATAGTGAGTAAAAAGCCTTTTAAAGTCTATTTAAAACCGGCGGCTTATTAAATTATTATGCCACCACATGCCGGAGTGTAAACAGCAGTAATCAGATGTGGCATGAATGTGTTTACTCAGGCTCTATCTCAGCTTTTATTTGTTTACTGCTTACAGCTTTTCACTCTTTTTTTTTTGTTTTCTTTCTTTCATAAAGTAGAACAATCAAAAATGTAACTACGAGATAATCGCCACTCCACTAAGTATCAGACTTCATTTGCAATTAACATACACTGTAAAATAAAAGTTGAGAGAGCTCATAATCTCAAGGCAGCTGTCTTCACTACATTTTTCAGTTTTGAGTCAAACTCAAACTCTTTAAGTTTGGATGTAAACTAAAAAAGTTTTCCAACCTATAATCTTTAGTTGAGATGTTTTTCTGTTGTTCTGACTGGGACTGTTCACTCCCAAATCAAAAATATGCATTTTCCCCCTGGCCTGTAAGTGCTGTTTATCTATCTAGATTTGTTTTGCTGTGAGTTGCAGAGTTTTGGAGTGACATCTGCCTTCTCTCAAATATAATGGGACTAAGTGGCACTCGGTTTGTGGCGCTCGAGCACCAAAAAAATACATAAAATTCATCACCAATGTCTCTTTCCAAAAATCATGACACGTGTAACCTGCTGCAGTTTTCCCTCTGTCCTCGGTAAATTCCACTTTCTCTTCCAGAAAATGTGGGAGAAACTGTCATTTCAAGCTGTCTGACAGGGGCCTGTTTTCATATCTTTTCATGGGTCAGCTGATAAGTTTGGTACTGATTTCGCAGACTGAACTTCTGGCTCTCTGTTTTGAACCTTATCCGGCATCTCTTAAACTTGTTATGTACTTTTTTGGCACCACAAGACACCGTAGTGAATGCATCGCTGGAGTGTTAAGTCACGCTGTGTGAGGAGCAGAGGACGTGGGCTCCTGATGACGAACAAATATGACATCACCATGATTTGATTCATTACACATCTTGTCTGTGGAGATTCTCACTCATCCAAGCCTTAAAAGGCAAATTGGCTTCCTGTTATGTGTTATTTCACCATTCATTGAGATCAGCTGAATGAATTAGACACCCAGTAAAATTTCTTCCTCCATTAACAGGAAGTCAAGTTGCCTTTGACTCATTGCTTATAAATATAACTTGGCAAATGTCACTCTGTCTCCCTCACAGCCACTACAAGGAGTTTTTAACTGCTTATGAAACAGTCTCAGTTTAATTGTGATGCCTCTGTATGACCCACATGAACAAGCAAGGCCATTAGCAAGAAATTTTCTATTTATTAATGACTGGAACCAGGTCTGATTCTCCTTGAATCCGATGAAATGATTTACAGCATGCACATCAGAAGAGCCTATGTTTAAACTTTACAGTTTCACATACGTTAGCCAGTTAAAAAGAAGCAGAGGGAGATTCTTATTTTGATCATTTTATTTTTGATCATATCCAGGTTCCTTATAGCTGCTTTAAATAGAAAAGATCAGAAAGAAGAGGAAAAGTGTCCCAAATCCATATAACACTAATTCTGGGCAGGTTTTGAGTATGTGGTGCATTCACATTGGAAAAAGGACCATATAAAGTATACTCAGGTATATGTAAAAACGAACATTGACTGCTTCAGCCTGTTTCTGTGATACACCAGTAATGCCGCTGCACTGGACTGGTCATGACTGGCCTGTGAAGAAATACATGTAAATCAGGGAGCTGTGTTTTTTTGTTTTTTGTTTGATAAAAAGCTCTATACTGTCTTTTTTTCCAGCCAATATCAAGAGTCAGATTATAGTAAAGGGTTTATTACCACATGGAGTTGGAAAAAACCTTGAATCTAAAAATGACTCACTGAAATCAGCTGAGAAATGCAGACGTTATCGTGCTTTTTATACAGATAAAAAGACAGCTTCCTCATTTACATTATTTGTTTGCAGGCCGGTCTTGACTGGTCCAACACAGCGGTGGCATTGATGTACGATCCAAAATTAAATACGGTATCTATGTTAGACACATAGATGCTGCACTGACTGCTACATTTGCCATCATTTTTGTCAATCAGACCTGTGAAGTCATACATGTATCCAGAGGAGCTGCTTTTTTCTGGATAAAAAGCACAATAACGTTATTTATCAAATGAGTGGTGTTATATTCAGGGGTGTATGAGCTCTGTGAAGAAAGCTAGAAAAAAAAGGAACCTTTTTTTTTTTTTTACTCCATGTATTATAAAAAAAAGGAAAAAATGCAGCTCCACTATATACATGTATTAGTCCACAAGTCAGTCTTGATCTAACAAAATGATGTGTCAAAGGCCAATGCGAGGTCCACGTATACAGTAGCCTATATGTCTATGGTGTATGTATGTCTATGCTGTTGACACACATTGTTCTCCCACAGAGCAATGCAAGAAAAAAAAGTGGAAGCTGGGAAAAAAAAATGAATTGGGGAACAGCTTTAGCAAAAAGAAATAGTGTTTCTAGGTTGTAAACATTAGAAATAGTGCAAATGAAATGATTTTGAATTGAAGACACTGAATGATATATAAGATTAAGATTAGTTTGTAGCACATATTGTATGTAGTTAGCATTTACAATAGTATGGATTTGATGAGTAACTTATCTCAGTAGTGTCTAATACATTTATATAGTCTCTGTGTCATTTGTTAGGTATATTGTTAATTTAATTAATTACACTCAGGGTTGGGTGGGTTACTTGAAAAAAAAAAAAAAAAAAAAAAAAAATATATATATATATTTAGTCAGTAACATAATTCAAATATCACATTCTGTTACATTTGGACTACCTCAATATAAAATTTGGTGAAACTGCTCGGCCTAATGTACTGTTTTTCGGCCTGCAATTATTTTCATCATCAATTAATCGGTCGATTATTTTCTTAATTAATTGAATAGTTGTTTGGCCCATAAAGTTTCAGAAAATGGTGAAAAATCTTGATCAAAGACCATTATGACGTCCTCAAATGTCTTGTTGTCCCAACCAAGTATTCAGTTATGAGTAAAAGAAACCAGAAAATATTCACATTTAAGAAGCTGGAATCAGAAATCTTTTTCTTGAAAAAATGTCTCAAAATGATTAATTGATTATGAAATTATATGCAGATAAACTTAATAGTTGATTAATAATAGATTAATCATTGCAGATTTCTGTTTGATTATATCAGGTTTATTTTGTTATCAGGTTTATTGTTGTTGTTTGTCCAGCTGTTCCTTCTTTTGTTGTGCACAGTTTATTGATAGACTGATTGATTTTAAAGACAAGAAACTGAGAAATTTCCACCCACTGAAATATTTTTTCACTATGATAATGAATTGGCAGCTGTCTGTGCACTGTGCATAGTAGTGTATTGTTCTTGATTTTTAAATTGTATTCCTACTAATAATCCCAATTTTTACTAAATGGAACCATAATCTGATTACATCTTTTTTTAAATCTGTAATGGAATTCTGTTACCTTTTTTTGTATCCAGATTACATAGTCCCATTACATGTAATCCATTACTCCCCAAGCCTGATTAACACCTGTATTACCTGCTGCAACATTACAGAATATTTTCTGTGACGAGGGTCTGTTAGAAATAATTTTCTGAACACCATGTGACCAAAAAAGATCACACTTGTCCAAACAGTTCATTTGAAAAGCTGAGTCACAGTTGTACATGAAAATAGGGCAAGGGCTGCATGTGCTTTGCTGATTCAAACGCCTCATGCAGGAGTAGCGACATACAGCCACCAGGTGTCAGTTTAGCTCCATGCTTGTTGGCTCCAACCAGCACTCCACACCAGCACCATATGCTCCTGGGCCCCTGGGTCAGTTCATTATTAAACCGATGTCAAATATATTCTGAACACCTCCTGAAGAGTGTTTGCATGTGTCTGTTTAATATTGTAATTCGTTTTTTCACGTTTGAAATGGACCATATGTGAAGAGAGGGATGAGTCAATCTCCGAACACAGATGCAGTCTTCATGGTTGATGATCACACGCAGGCTTCAGTATGTTTTAATCATACAGTGCAGAAATGCTGAGGGCTGCAGCAGTGCATCACATCAGCTCAGATATGATGCGTTAGGATTCCGAAAAATGATCAGTCACGCACATGAGACTAAAGGATTCAAGCAGAAATACTGCTAAATTATTAATTTGCACCATGTTTGTTCTAATTGTCATATCATTATCATTACTGGTCATTTAATTCAATCAAATGTTTTGTGAGAGCTCACAACCACAACTGTCAGATGTGTACCTGTGCAACAATTTTACAATAATCAGGGGTGGAAAAAGTACACACATTCTGTACTCAAGTAGAGGTACAGATCCTTTTAGTCTGGTAAAAAAAAGAAATGTCTATCATGCATGATATGTGCTGATAGATCAGGAATCATCATGTGTGTTTGTCCATTTAGGTTGAAATCAGTCTTGATATTTGGAAGGTGTCACACAATTATGCAAAATAAAAATAAAAATAATGAATAATTCCTCTCAAATGAATTCAAACTAAAGTAACAAGCCTGTTTTGAAAATGTAAGGAGTAGAAAGCACAGATTCATGTGTTAAAATGTAGGAATAAAAATGTAGTATTTGCAGTTCATTACTCCCCATCTCTGAAAATAATATATAATAATTTGCATTTTGAATACAGCTAGCTATAAAGTATGCTGAGTTCATTTGACATTTTAACTAAAACACAAGATTTTAATTAGTTTTAAATCATTTTTGTAGTTATGTAGTTATGGCATACTTAATGATTACCCGCTGTGCCACCGGAGTATGTCAATATCATTATGAGATTCAGTGTTGGAAACTTACTTCACGTCAGTCCCTTTCTTGGTTGAGTCATGTTAAATACTCTACAGCAAATCTAAAATTCTGTAAAACTGTATTAATGATGATACTTGGTCAGAACGAGTCAGATTTTTTTCTTGCATCACAGTAGCTCTTTGCAACATCACGGAAAAGACAAAAACTAAGACAAACAACAAACTACATACATTTCAACAATGTAGAAATCCTTTCAACATACACTTGATCTGGGATTAAGTTCTATGTATCCAATGTAGAGTGCAGCTATATAGTGCTATGGAAGGGCTTTTAACAGTGCACTCTGTGTCACATTTTTATGTCCCGGGTTTCTCTCCAAACAGACATCATCCTCCTCTGTTACAACTTCAGGCGGCACTTAATCATGGATGTGATTGTTAAAGATGTCCAGTTCCTGGACACACGCCACCCATTTATTTGTAATGAGTTATTGCTGTTCTGCTGCCTCTTTTTGTCTCTGGCTTTTTTGTGTTTATTATCTGGGACATTCTGTTCTTTGCTCTTAGGCTCTAAACATTGAGTGCTGTTACCGGTTGTTAGGCTGAAGTATTATCTGAATTATTGTCACTTTTATTGAGAAAATAAAACGCATCCTGTTGCTTGCATTTCTTCCCCCGTAGCTAATTGGTGTGCAGATGCATCAGCAGTCTGCAGTGTTCCACACCTGTTCACACACCAACACAAACACACACAGTCTGACACACACAATGAAATAAGTTAAATTGGTTTAAAATCCGGAAGAGTGCTCTGATTGGCCAGGAAATGTGACAGACGATGTTATTTACAGCTGATTTGGTTATAGTGCATCTGTGTTCAGTTTTGACAGACTCTTCTGCACTGCTTACCTCACAAGAAGAAATGTCTTCATAGACCAGCTCAGAAGTATAACCAACAACTTCAGTGTTAGTTTTGCTACAGAATCAGCTTTATGGGCCAAGTAAGTAGGAATTTGACTCCAGTTTTTCCATTGCTCTCAAAGTACTTACACAGAGATTGACTAGACAGGGAAAAAGAATGAGGAAAAAATAGGTGTATAGGGTGTATGTAAATATATAAATACACACAGTATATATTTAAATAAAGTTCTCGATTAGTTAAAAATCTGAAAATTAGAGAAATAATTTAGAACTGGGGTTGTTTGAGCAACCTATATTCAGTTGAGAACAGTACAAAGACAGGATATTTACATATATTTGTTAAACTTAATTGTTTTTCATGAATATCATGAAAAACAATTTCACTCATTCTGACTTTGATGCCTGCAACACATTCCAAAAAAGTTGGGTCAAGGGCATGTTTACCACTGTCATACACCACTTTTTCTTTCAACAACACTCAGTAAGCATTTGTGAACTGAAGACATGAAAGACTTGAAAACTTGAAAGTGAAATTCGTTCTCATTCTTGCTTGACACTGCAAAAACCAGCACACTGTTCTAACACCTGCAGAATGTGTCTCGGCATTGCCTGGCTGAAATAAGGAGGGACGTCTCTGTTGCTCCAAAACCTGCATGTAAACAACAAACATATTTTTTTTTGAGCATTCCACATCTGTCCCAGTCTTTTGTTACACCTGTCCCAACTATTTTGAAAAGTGTTGCCGGCATCACATTCAGAATGAAATGTATATATACACAAAAAAACAATAAAGTTGATCAGTTTGAACATTAAATATTTTGTCTTTGTACTGTATTCAATTGAATGCAAGTCGAAAATGATTTGCAAGTCATTGCATTCTGTTTTCACTTATGTTTTAATCAGCATTCCAACTTTTTTGGAATTGGGGCTCTAGATGACAGTTGGCACGCCCCCAGATAGGAGAAGCAGAGAGATAAGCAATGAACTGCTGTGAACAGGCAGAGTCAGCAGCAAAATGTATATTAGACACTTAAAAAAGACCCTTCTTAAAAAAAAAAAAAAATTTGAAATTAACACTATATTTTGAATATTTTCACCGCCCTACCTTGCTGTCAGACAGCCTTTTCCAATGGGAAAACCGCCGTTACATGTTAAGTTAATGGTCTACCTCTACCTAGACTGATTAATTTGTTTGAGTTATTGTGTGACTTCGGTGTTTAAAGGATTAGTTCAGATTCACCAAAGCTGAGCAATAACACGAATAAATGCCAAATAACTCCTGTGTTCTACAAAGTAAAATGACTGATTTTGCAAATGGAGTCTGGTTTAGCGAGATCGATATGTGGCTTAGGTAAAGACAGTTTTCCTGATGGAAGAGGCTGTCTGACAGCAAGGTAAAGTGGTGAAAATATTCTATATGCAGCTTACACCTGAAGTGATATTGATTATTTTAGGTGGACCTTTTTTAAGTGGCTTAATTAGGTTTTGCTGCTGATGTTGTCCACAGCAGTACATTGCTTAGCTTTTGTACTGGTTCTCCTCTCTGCTTCTCCAAACTGGTAAGGTGTCAACCGGCATCTACTGTAGCTAATAGACTGACTATCAATAAGTACCTCTTAGAACTCCATCTGACACAATCTGAACAATCCTTTTAAAGTAGAGGTCTTTTTTTCTACCACTCTCTTTTTGTCTTTATATATCAGAGTGCTACTGTTTTGATTCTTATGGTTACACAGTTTTAGTTTTTGTGCGTAGTTTTGCATAAAACTCATTAAATCCAAATAAGATGAATCCCGCCTTCCTTTATCTTGCTTGTCCTGTCCTCAAAGAGGGCTGTGTCAGCTGTTCAAGTTTTGTTTAACACTGCTGGCCATTCTCATATTTCCATCTATTTCCTCTCTCACTCATTGGCCTACAGTACATGTGGCCTTTGTATTTCACAGCGTCCTTATCCATCTGTATGCTAGCCCAAACTTTATAATTGTGCCCTTTGAGAGTGCTGCGTCAGATGCTCGACACTGTATATCGCTCCGTCGCCGCATGCGTCATAAACCAGAGAGGCAGCCAATCAGAATTAATGATGACATGGCTGAGATGTTGGCCAATTAGCGAAGAGGCAGTAATTTATGCAGAATGTTCCACATGACCGGACCAATGGGAGGCTGTGGAGGTTAGAAGGGTCGTATTCATGCAACGCTCTATAAACCTGTTCAGCCATGGACAGGCGTCAGAAAGTCAGTCCTTCCAGTGAGTCCTCAGAGCCAAGATAGTGAAAGCCTGATGTTGTTCTTGTCAAGTGTGGATCCAACAGAAACAGGTGGCTGAGTAATAGTAAGTACCGAGAAGTAACCATCAAGTTTCTCAAGACAAACTTTATCTAAAGATGGAGAGAATGCATTTTTTTCCATACAAATTGTGGTCCTTTATGGCTAATCCCGCTTCCTTTTATTTGTGTCTTGGTAGCAATATTGAAAATTATCACCTCATTAAGAAGACATTAAAGGAACATTGATTGATTCCCGTTTTCCACTCTGGGCAGCATAACAAGCTATAAACACAACAAATTATCACTTTGTAAAGTGAATGTGTTAATGTGAGCAGACCTATTTACACTTCCAGCAGACACTGGAGCAGCATTAGCATTCAGTTGGAGTCATGTATCAGACCACCCAATGAGTGTAAGTCCAATATTCACTCTCCTTCTGGTTCTGTTGTAGTCTCTAGTGATTCCTGAGAGAATTATGTGGCTCTTTAGCTGCTAAATGCTCTACAATGGTCGCCAGCTAGTCGGCAACTTTGTCTATATACAATTCGGTGCAGGGCTGGAAGCGTAGTGTAGGTTTCTCAGAACCTGTTGGTAAAAGGAGCTGCCTGCTGCTTGAAATGAGACTTAGTGAGAGCGGTAAGAGTGAGGCAAACAGTGAAGTTGTGGGCCGCCAAACTAATGAGCTCAAAGACGCTAAAACACCCCACTGACTATATATTAATGCATCTTTAAGGGGACTTGTGTTGACCTGAATTTATGGGTATCGCAGCCTGGTATGCTGTTATGTGGTGGCTGTCATTTTGCTAATCACTGTTTAGCTCAGACAAGGTTCTGCCTCATTGCCCTGATGAAGACAGACAACCTGACAGTTTTGATAACTGGTCGCCACTTATCAAGGAAAAAATTTATGTTCAAAAATGTGAAATTTAGCTGCTTTTCTCAGTTTTATATAATTGCAAACTGAATACTGTTGTTTTGACGAAGCAGACGCCTCGCTGTGATTGGCATTTGTTATGATTTTTTGAAATCTGATATAATAAAAGGTGAATAACAAAATAATAATTGATACCTTGGATGAGTGCGTAAACAGAAACGGTGGGAAGCAGAGTAAGAAACATTTTTTCATGCCAGGGTTGTTGACAGATTGTTTTGGTCCTTTTGAGGGCTGTTTTAACCTGCTGATATGTTGTCACTGCATTGCCTATTTCCAAATAAACTTCTAAGGTTTGTTTCTATGAAAATTAGAAAAGATCGTCACATAGAATCAACAGCTTGTAAACTCAATACATACCTTTTACCTGAATGACAGAATGGGTTGACTGGTAGTGACTCCCAAAACAACAGATATAATCAGTGTAGAGTATCCAGCGAGAGGCAAACTGGACCTTAAGTATGTTACATTAGTCACATGGTGTAAGTCACATGACATTAAACACGTGGTTAACATTGTGAAACAGTTTGGTTAGGTGTAGGCATGCATAACCACTTTGTTAGGTATAACAAAAGGTCATGGTTTGGGTTAAAAGAAGTGTGCTATTTAAGTAACATGACAGAAGTCATGTACATTACATAAGTTGCTTTAAACTTCAGAAAAGTCAACGCTGACTTTTGGTTTCTCGCAGGACTCGCCCCCGGCTTTCCTGGGTGAAAGTTGTGTTTGTTTTCTTGCACTTTACACTGTGTCACCTGACATCCTCCTTTGCTCCTTTCACAATTACTGCAGCCACGAGATGTTGTCACCTAAAGGCTCATTTATACTTTTACCTAGAGGCTAGAGGGCTCCGCTCTGAGTCAAAAGTTACCCTAAGAATCAGAAAAGTCAAAAGTGTCTGACAGCAACACACATGGCAACACTGGAGGAGGTTGTAATAATGTGTCTTAAGAAAGAGGCAAAACCCGGTGGTCTTTGCAGCCATTAAATACATTGTGACACGTGAACTTCGCATCTTGTGCTTATGTCATGTTTGAACTATGGGCTACACTGCCACACTTCCCACCACGAGTACCAGTACTGTTGAAATGAACACAGAATACGTAACGCTCTGTTAGTATCTGTATGTGTATCTAATGTTAATTAATAATGAGCCTTAACAATAAATGTAGACATGGGTCATAATAAGGTGCTTCCACAGACTTCTACATGTCTGTTTCCCAGGTCAGGACAGGCTGTGTAAACTTCAAGACAAGTTTTCTGCTGCTTCGGGCCGCATGCTTATTCATTTTATGATAAAAAATTTCTACTTTTGGCAGTGATGAACAGCACCATGAATCATTTATGGTTTTCCACAAAGAGTGGCTGTCACATTTAATGTATGAGTGAAAAATTAGGATCAGGGTGAAACACATACAAAAAAGGTACTCCTAAATACCGTGGGCAGTTACCGTCTGTCATTTTAATGCTACAGGTACAGTATTTTATGGACTTTCAAGGGTATTGCGAACCTGAGCTCCCATAAATCCGTCACGCCCATAGATGGGTCAGCATCATTAAGATAGCAGATGAACCAGCAGTCTTTTCTTTTTATGTCAGGTAAATTACTCCCAAGAATTAGGCACCTGCTGAAAGATTTGCATGTTCTATTTGTGTCTGCTGTTCAACCTTTTCATTTCGGGCTCAGACACTGCGCCGCGTCAGTTGAATGCCAAGTTGTTCCTCAGGTTTCTGATGTGGTGCATTTGGAGATAGTTGTTTTTAGTCAGTTCAGTGCAGTTTTTACGACATTTGTATTTAGGAGAGTCGACATTCCATGAGTCGAAATGAGACGATCAGTCAGTGGTAACTAACCTTTTCAGTGCTGAGGCAGTCTCTAGTGAGACAAATACTTCAAGGCAATTACTAGTTGCTTGAAAATGTTAAAGTCATTATTTAGGGAAAGTATCAGGAAATGACTCACTGATTAGCAGCATTTCAGGGACCTGAATGAAAATAAAATGATTTTAATAAATTATTTTAAATGTTTGCCAATAAGAGTCACTGGAGATAAAGAGTTATCTGGGCACCATCGTAATACACTTAAATAAAATAAAACCAGGCAAGGCAGATGCAATAGGAATAAGGCCAACCAACAAGAGGGAATGAAAACAATAAACCAACCGGATCACATGGCAATAACAATCAAAACAGACTTAGTATGTCTGAGTTCATTAGGCAGAGAGCTCCATAGATTGGGGGCCCTAATAGAATAAAGCTTGATCGCCCTGCCACAAGCTGTGACCTGGAAATAACCAGCTGGGCACCATCTGCAGAACGCAGTGGTCAGAGGGAGATGGTGGAGGGAACCCTGGCTGATACCTGAGTAAAATACATTACAACAAGCCGAGAATAGATAAAAGCATGCACTTTTTATTGATCAGCTGATAATGACTGAATTATTATCACTCAATTACTTACTTATTATCATTCAATTTAAGGAGGTTTTTGGCACATCCAGGATTTAAGATCAGAGAGGAAAGCTGTGAGATTAGGCAGGCTGCTAGGAGCTGTGGGTTCTAATGGCATTTGTAACTGAGTGTTGTCAGCATAAAAAATGACAAAACACATCATATACAGAATACAGAAGAGGGCTGAGAACGGAGCCTTGTGGGACACCAAAACTGTGAGCTAAGAGTTGAGCCTCTGATGCCGACCTTCTTCTCCAAAGCTATATAAGAGGCTGCTATGATCAATTGTGTTGAAGGCAGCACTTCAATCTAAAAGAGCTAAAATCGAGCAGTCACCTCTGTGGTTATGGTAAAACTGACCTATATTTTACACGTAGCATAGGTCTGATTGTTTTTTGTGGATTCCTTGCATATGCATCACTTTGATCATGTGTTATACACATGATGCTTAAATAGGCCATGAATAATTTTATTCACATAGATCATGATTCTTTTTCTTTGAACAACAGAAGATTTACAGCCTGTAGTGAAATTATGTCAGTTAACTCCTCCTCCTCCTTTTTGGCTTCTGCAAAATGCATCTTGATTTGTCACGATGGCTCAAACATATTCAAAGTACATGATACAAGTTGCTTGCCTTCTATAGTCTATTTGAAGAAAAAAGGCTTTTTTTTGTCATGTTTTCTTTGAAGACAGATGTTTCTAGGTCATTTTGCATCCGAAGATGTATTTTTCTGTCATGATGCATTTGATGATAGTTTCATTTGGCATTTGCATGCATTATGTCAGTCATCATCCAGTGGAAAAAAAGTGCTTGAAAATATTAATTCAGAATTCAGCCTCCTTCATGCTGACAAATCCAGACAGGACTGAATCCACTGCAGAGCTTTAAAACATTCATATATGTGACTGCTGTCAGTCCCTCTGTGTTCTTTGTTTTTTTTTTTTTTTTGTATTTTCCAGCATCAACAAGAAAATCAGTCGCTCTCACTACTCGTAGCCACAAAGAAAAAGATAGATTAGAGCTGCTTTCTCAAAAAAAACATGTTGATGATAAAAAAGCATTCACGAGGGCTGGAAGAAAACGCAGGAGTTTTTTTTACCTGTCCTGAGGCCCAAAACAAACTGCTTTTATGAACACAAACACAAACACATACACACACACCAAAGGCTAAAACCACATGTGTCCACACATACAGTATGTACACACGTAAACACACACATATTTTTGCAGCAGCCTTCATCACCCAAGGCAGCTGGCAACGACTTTCATTTTGAGTGTCCAGCAGCAGTTTTTCCATTAGACCTGATGTAATGTCCACACTATAATGGACCTGAATAAAGGCTGCATTAAGACACAGTGGTTTATGTACACAGGCCAGACAGGGGCAAAATGTTCCTCTGCTCTATAATGGGATGCCTAACTTTATGTTTTCTTTTGCCACTGTCTGTGTGCGTGTCTTTCTCTTCGCATTTCCATCTCCGGATCTTTCTGAATCTCTTCCCTCTCTGGCATTTCTGTCTGTGTTTGTGTGCGTGTGTAGATTTTTATCGGGGAGGTGTCCATGTATGTGATGAAATCAACGAGAGAA
Source organism: Lutjanus argentimaculatus (assembly GCA_034769285.1). Lineage (NCBI taxonomy): Eukaryota > Metazoa > Chordata > Actinopteri > Lutjaniformes > Lutjanidae > Lutjanus > Lutjanus argentimaculatus. The sequence goes on from JAWZSL010000021.1 coordinate 7,397,444, forward strand.
GCTCTCCTGGCCCAGGAAAAAAACCATAGTGACGGGAGACTGTTGTTACCTCAACCCCCTTATCCGCCGCATCATACGCTTCATAGGTAAGAAGATTTTCATGCCAAACAGTCAAAACAACCCCCAGCTCCTTCATGCTGATGGCACCAGGTAGCAGCTGACATTTCAGAGATGCACACCATCATCAACAAACACGCGGTAACACACAACGAAAACATCAAAAATATGTGCCTGCTCCTTCACATCTACACAGGGTTGCAAAATGAATAGTTTTTGGTCCTGTTTACACCCGTTAATAACATGCGTCTTGGGTGACGAGATCCCAAAGGACACCACTGGGACCCATTTTACCACATATCTTTTGTAGTGTAAATACTAATGCATCCAGGCCACATTGAAGGACCACCTCTATAACTGACATCGTCTGCTGTGGCATACTCATTTGCACAAAAATGGTATCATGTATCTATGACAAGACAAGATGAAGTCACAGCAGGAGGCAAAATGGGTTCTTGTGGATGGAGTTCACACAAAACAGCTCTTATGTCCTGTGGCTGCTCTGCCTCAACTCTCTGGGACTTACAGAGTTTCCTAATGAACAGATAGCTTTACTTGTTGCTAAAGTAACTACTAACTGCTGCTAACTACTTAGCCGTTAGCTAGTTAGCTCACTTAGCACGGTTAGCTTGGTTAGCTGTGCAACTAGTGGTTCTGTTAGTTGACTTGCCTCAGACTGGGAGCTCGGACCACCAGGGGAGTGCTGGTGTTCACATGGAGAGAGCATCAGCGTGGTAGGAAGAGGTTTAATAAAAAAAATTTAGGCTTGAGAGCTAGCTGTGTGGCTAACTGAGCTAGCTAACAGCAGGCAACACTACAGTTGGCAGCAGTTTGCTGTCTGTCCATCAGGAAACTCCATAAATCATTGAGTTGAGGCAGAGCAACCGGAGGACATCAGAGGAAAGAACAGAAAATATTTTTGCCATTAAATCTGATCTAGTTTTACCAAAATCAGTAAATAAAGTTAAAAAAGTTGTTCTTGTACAGTAATCAGTGAGGCCCAACCCCCAGAAACATTCCAGAAACACTATTGCTTTTTCAACCTAATTTACCTCATTTGTGGACTGATAAACAGTAAATTTGTCAAATTCAGGTTAAAAACAGCAGCACGTGGTCTTTCCAAATGGAAATCATGTACATGTTCATTTGTACATAGAGCAGGCAGGTAAGATCTGATCACAAGTGGTCACTGGAGAAGCATTCTAATGCTAGGCGTGAATTGACGTACCCAGAATTGTCCGCTTCTGATCTGATCACCCAAAACACATAATACCAGGTGTAAACAGGCTCCTGTTTTAATTTTGATTGTTGCACTTTTCAAATGGAAACTTTGTATCCTATGAGGTACGCTGGCCATTCAGGGTAAAAATAACAATAACCAAACAAAGTTTGGATGTGCTGGTAAAAAATTTTTAACGGGAGGCTGGTCTCAACATTTTGGTGTAAACTTTCATTTCATAAACAACTTATTGAATCTTGTCATAGTGGAAACAAAATTAACATCTTATATATCTCCTCATACCTCATTTGCTCCACAGTCCTTGGGATCTTTGGTTGCTCATTGTTTACCATGTGCCTCATTTCTGTGAAGTCCCACCAGTGTTTGCCTGGTGCATCACCTCAATCCTGCTGCACTGACCCAAAACACCAAAAATAAAAGCATTGTTTTGCTCATTTGAATCATTACATTCAGTTCAGTGCAAATATTCATACTCACTGACTGCATTTTGTTTTGCTTTTTGTAGCTAAGTGATCACATTATTATTCAATGCATATCAGTGTGCGCTTCAGTGATCACATCACCATTCATGATGCAGTGACATTATGGCGCTTCACTTGTCTTCAGTTCATTTTTGGATTCTTTTAAGTTTAAGTTCAATCTTTTGCTGCTTCATTTAATACACAACTACTGGATATAAGCACTGTTTATAAGGTTAATAGCTCAATAAAGCATGCATCTGCAGTATCAGGATTCCTTGTGTGGCTTTCACAGTCTTTCAGTAAGCCTTTAACCAGGAAGCAACATGCTGTATATCATAACTAAGCTGACAGTTGAATGTGGGTGCTGTCAGTCACCTGTGAGGGGAGCTCCAATGCAAAAAGCTACAGATTCAAAACAGTGACCATGATGATTCAGAGCTTGAGGATTTGCTGTATAAGATTAGTTCATGTTATAAAACAACTCCAGCATCATGCAAAAAGGACTTGCCAAAGCTCTAATTGACCTAAAGGGCAAAAGAGGGAGGCACCCAGAGGAGAACACAAACTACATATTAACAAATAGGGTCATCAAGTTTCCACAACCTGTGAATAACATGATGTATGACAGGATCAGCCATTTTTCTGCTGTGTCACAGATAGGTCGATGCACAGTGAGGGATGAAATGAGAAACAAGGTCGACCAGGCTGACGATATCAGTGGCTTCTTCTGTCAAACGTGAAATGTTCATTTGCAAAAACAGATGATGCAATTTTTATTTATTTTCCAGAATCCTAAAATGACTTTTTTGTACAACCCCGGGGAATATAAATCAAACAGGTGTTGAGTTGTTTTGATATCTCAATTGTTTTAAATTTTCATAAATAATGTTTATTGTTCACTAAGTGTAATATCACTCAAACTGGTGTTGGTTTATTTAATTTAAGAAATTATCTCTTCATGCAAACCTGAGGTTGTCTACAAATACTTGGTTGTTACGCTAAATTCAGATCCTATGTGTTCGCTACTTGAGAATCAAGTGCAGCACACACTGGCCGCATCATCACAGCTTTTGTCGCCTGTAACACACACCTGACGTACCATGCAGACAGTAGAAATAGAGAAGTTATGATAGCTGGGATGTGATCTGTGGAGCACATATAATACATTTACTCCTTTTCTGAAGCGTTGATGCTCGTTGATGCTGAGAAACAGTAGTGTAGACTTACAGTTTGTGATGATGTGTGTCAAGTTGTTGCCAGTGTGCGTGCACTTAACCATATTCAGACTTGACTTAAATGATCCATTTTGCTTACAATAGGTCTGCAGATGCAAAAATCTCACCCTTGTTTGAGCAAGTGTGTGTAAAATTACATTACAGTATCAGTCACCAGTTTTTCATTTCATTTCATTTTCGTGATTCTACCACAACAATTACTCCCTATCCTCTCCTTAAAACACACAAGGATTGGCCCTAGTTCCTAAATCAAACACACATACACTAAACTCAGTGTCAGTTCAGTTGTACCTCCATGTAACACTGTGAGGCTAAAGACTCAGACTGGGATCATTTTGCATGAGGTAGTTTGGATGTCGTTGAACTACTTTTTAAAACTAGTTTTAGTTTGACAGTCTTAAAGTTTTAAAGTAGTTTGCCCAAGACACAATCACATGCATCAATATTAATAGGGAGAAAATACTATATGAGCATGCATATGTATATCAAAGACAGAAAGTCAGGCTGCTCTTTATTCTTCTGAGGTTTACACTTTGAAACATGTGGGGTAATTGTAACTGTGTGTCATAATGTTGTACTCTGACTGGCTGTCCGCACCATCTGCTTTGATTTAAATGTAGTCAGCCTAGACCAGCAGGTAAACTTGCTGGTTGAGGCTTTTCAGTTTAAATACAGCAAACTGGGCTGACTGAACGGATTTCAGTAATTCCTCAGCGAAGGGAGCCAATTGGGATCGAGTCCAGCAGTGATGCATTTACTGCAGCTTCTCTGAAACTCCATTAGCCACTGAAGCCAAAATTGAATTCAAACATCTTTATCAAACATGTTGGATCATATATAAGCTATATTATATTATATATTATATATATATAAAAATAATTTATCTTTTAAAAAAAGGCAACTTCACACCACAGTTATAGGTAAGGTTTTTCTAGGTCTACAATCGTTGAATTAAAATTTTTACAGCCACTTTTCCACGAGGCTTAAATAGAGCTGGGCAAACTGACAGGCTCTCTGCTATCTATTCCAGTAAAGGAGGTTGTCTGCTGGACTTCCCTGGCACAATTCAAACTGCATTGTTCATTTTTAAATAATACCCCCTCAATTTATAAAACACTCATCAGAAATTCATTAAGCAATTCACATGATTTATATTTCCGTCTGTTCCCGAACAGTCTCTCAAATTTGTAGGATCATCGAGGCTTTCAGTTTCCCACTCTCTCGCTCCCTCGCATCCTCCTCTCCTCCCACCCTAATTCCCCCTCTCTATTTTCCCTCAATGCCCTTCACACAATCGTGTCCCTGTACCCCTCACAGGCACCCAACACCCCCCCACAGCCCTCAGCACCGCCCCCACCCCCCTCCCCCCCACGGATGAGAATACAAAGCAGAGTAATTTCATGGCTAAGCAGGCCAGATAATCAGCAGTCATATTTCACAGCAAAAGGAATGCAGACGCAGACACTGGTCAGGGTTGGTGGGCTGAAAGTGTCAGTGCAATCATTCATATTAGATGATTTTTTTTTCTCTGTGTTGATGTTTGTTTCTCTGCCTGTTGTCCACTCACCTTTCCCTCCAGTTTCACTTAATCTAAGTTCCAACATTTCCATTCTCCTGTCAATAATTGTGGCAAATTCATGTGTGCTGCAAACTAGACAACAACATTTTTTTTAAAACTTTATTTGGTAAAGGTAAGGGGCCAGTGATGAATTGTATTGATTTTGTAATTTGTCACAAATCATGTACAGCTGCACCACAGCTGGCTTCTATCATTTAACCACTACCCTAAAGGGACAGTTGACCCCAAAATCAAAAATGCATATTTTCCCTCTGGCTTGTAGTGCTGTTTATCCATCTAAACAGTTTTGGTGATATAACCTTAGAGTTGTCTGCCTTCTCTCCAATTTAATAGGACTATATGGCACTTGGCTTGTGATGCTCAAAGCACCCCCCTCTTTCTTCTAGAAAGAACTATCTAGATGGAGAAATAATACTACAGGGAAGAGGGAAAAATTTGTTTAAACGCATAATGCATCATGGGAAATGATGCAAATGAGAGCCATCTCTTAAACTATCAGCTGACACATATGAGCATCACAAGCCACAATCCTACAGCGCCCCACGATGGTTGGAAGGACACCACACACCATAACACGAGTCCCATTACACAAAGTATACAAAGTAAACAAGATTTCCAGATGGTGAAAGTTCTGACTGCATGTGCATCGATCAGAACTTTTCACCACTACTCTGAAAATCAGTTTCAGATTCATGAAAACCTCATCTTAGAACTACTGCTAATATTACTACTACTACTACTACTACAAACTAGGCAAAAGCTGAACAAACAAAAATTGTTTTTTATCTTTATTTGGGATTGAGGCAGGGTCCAAATGATGATTTTAACATTTTGCATTCAAAGTGTAACTTATTTCCAATTATAACATTAGATATTCTGGGATTCAGTGCTGCCTAATGACAGTTGGGAGCTTCTGTGGCAGTGCTGGGAGCCAGATATAGTTGAAACCCACTTTATCCCTGCATATAAGGTGATGGCATTATGATATGTGAAGCATTTAAGGCTTTGTGTTTATGTGTTAATGTTTCTTTGCTGTGGGTTTATGGTTTTTATTATGTGCTATAAATTCTCATTGTGCGTCTGTGTGCCTGTGTGCCCCAGGTGTGTTTGCCTTCGGTCTGTTTGCCACAGACATCTTCGTCAACGCGGGCCAGGTGGTGACGGGAGGCCTCTCGCCCTACTTCTTGTCTGTCTGCAAGCCCAACTACACCGGCACAGAGTGTCGCTTTAATCACCAGTTTATCGTCAACGGCAACATCTGCACCGGGAACCCTGTTGTCGTGGAGAACGCTCGCCGGTCGTTCCCATCCAAGGACGCCTCTCTGAGTGTTTACTCTGCTGTTTACCTGACGGTGAGAGGAATAATTCATGAGTACCAGGCAGTATAATGAAGTTTAATGTGGGCAATTTACAGACAGAGAGATTTAAGCAATGGAAAACACATCACATAATATTTCACTTTTATTCAATGATAACATATCGTTGATGTAATTTGATCAGTGCTTGTTTTGCTTTAGCTTTGTACCATATGGCATGGTCAAATTCACATTATTTCTATTCAACACTTTAGAACAACTCAAATGTTTTCTTACATTTACTTGTATATTGACACATATACAGTACATGGCACACAGCCATTATGTTTAAAGGGTCAGTTCACCCCCAAATCAAAAATCCATATATATTCCTCTTACCTTTAGTGTTATTTATCCATCTAGATTGTTTTAGTATCAGTTGATGAGTTTAGGCCATAGAGATGTCAGAGCTAAAAAAAAAAAAAAAAAAAAAAAAAGAAGGAAAAACTCATCAGTCTCTTTCCAGAAATCTTGATTTGGTTACCCAACATAATCCACAAATCTTTTTGTGAGCAGTTTCCTGTGGGAACTTCTGTCTCTCTACATCTGTCACCATATTACTGCGCAGAAGGAATCGTGCTCATGGAAGATGAGGCTTATGCTCATGACACTGTAGGATGTAAATATTGATGGCGTCGTCTTGGCTGAGTTGTAACCTTTTGTCCATAAGTAGATGCACACCTATGTGGCAATACGGTTGGCGGGTGTAATTTGGTAGAAAGAAAATAGTTCCTACATGAAACTGCTCACAGCTCTAGAGGTGTCACAATACCAAAATTTTAAGCTTTGGTACAATACTAGTGTACAAAAACAATACTCAATACCTTTTTCAATACCATAGCCTAAGTCCTAAGAACACAAAATAGATTAATATTTTTCTCTTTCTTTTTTTTTTTTTTTTTTTTTTAATTAACAATCTGCCTACAGTGCTGGTACAGAAAAAGTCACTGAATACTGGTTTTGCTTCAAATTTCAGACATGATAATGAAGACTAAACTGAACTGAGGTCTAAAGTGAACACTTCTTTTTATAGCTTTGGTACTTTTGATACTATCAAATGTCAGTATTGTATCGTTTTTAATCATGTGGTATTGAAAAAGTATTGAGGTGTATTTTTGATTTGGGGGAGAACTGTTTTCACCTAAAAACTACTTTAAAGTTTCAAGGATTTCCTTGGAATCAATAAATATCTATCTTATCTGAACTGCCCCTTTAAGCTTTGGCATATTGTGCCTAACATGCTGGGACAACAGACCATGTGATGGTTTAGGATCAATAACATACGAATAATGAAGACCAATCAAGGAGGATCAAACTTTTCTACCTGCTGTTTCGTATTTGTGTTGTAGTCAAAATGGCATGTGTGAAGTAATGCAGTAATATGAAGATTGTGCATGTGTGTGTCATTAGATGATCATTAGTGGGAAAAGTTTCCTCTTTAAAGAAGTCTGTAACCTTGAGGGACTCAACTGAGGAGAATTAAAAGCTATTTAACTGACGAACTAAAAGATACGACTTTAATCATGCAGTTTGTAGTCTAAATCCCGAGTTGTTGCAAATCCAAGTCTGTATAATTGGTACATAACTTTAAAATCATATTAAGGCAGTATATGTACATAAATATAGCAAATGCACACTGCAATACAATTTGAGAAATATTTTCCTAAGCTCAAGTACTTACTGAACCAAGTGTAAACAAAACAAACATTGAAATTCTCCTCCAGATTTTTCCAGCTTTCTTCAACACAACCTGAGAACAGTTAATTAAAAATCAATGTCAAATGTTCTTCTGGAACTAGAGTTACTCATTTGGGACTGAATGTAATTAGTTTACATCTTAGTGGAAACAACACCCAAACACTCAGCAATGAATAGGTCTTTTTAGCCCAGGCTGATTAAAGTTTTACACTAGATCTGCAGTTTAAAATGGTTTTGAATAAGAAGTCATTTCTGCTGTAAAAGGGTGCCACATGGCACTTATCTGAGACTTTGAATGAGGAACTGCCAAGGACTTCATATTTCTTAAAAATGTGTCGAGGAATGGTTCATACAAGCATAGGTTGGGTTCGGGCATTTTTAGAAAACTGCCTGGAGGAACACATGAAAAATGGCTTTTTGAAGGGGCTATTTGAAGAGCTGCTGTTTGATATTGGAGTGAAGGTGGGGCTCATCTGCTGCAAAGTGAAAGAGAGAGCAGGAGTGCAGATTTTATCAGCAGGAGGAAGACAAATACAAAGACAGATTGGTGATGAAAAAAGGATTTGATACACACAGCCTCTCGGTTGGCATGGGACAAGGTAAAAGTTCAAGAAGTGGGAACATATGTAAGAAGACTTGAGTGTTTTTAAATGGTGATAGACTTCTTGCAACTTTCACTCAGGTAAGAGGCCCCCCTTTTAAGTTAATCTTTGGTTGTCTGTGGAAAAAAAAAAGCTTTGCTTTGGAGAGTTATGTCACTCATATGATGCAAGTTTTTGACATTTTTCCTTAACTATTTTGCTATGCAATGGAGGCTTCGTGCTCCAATGAAATGGTGAAATATTTGATTCTATTTCTGTGGGAATGCCTCCAGCTGATCTGCATGAAATCGCCTCTGTTTTTGTCTACCTAAAGGGAAGGAGTGCTTCCCTGTAGTCAAGACCACCTAAACTGAGACCAAGTTATGACCAAAAGGCCGAGACAAGACCAAAGCTTTGAGTTGTTGACATCAAGCTGAGACTAAGTGCTGTCATATTTGTCGCACTCTAGCTTTTGTGCCGGAGTTGACATTAGCTAACATTGAAGTAACTTTATATATATTTGCTGTATAGTTTCATGTGGTCTCGTCCTTGTTTAACACGAGCAAAAACATAACTTAGAAACAACAATTTGTTACCATGTGCCTGTCCCACTACCTCTCACAAATACTGTTTTTACACCAAAATTAGCGCATACATGGATGTTTTTTAAATGCAGCTAAACCAACAATAAATACGCACTTAACCCTTTTGCCATTGCTAGGAGACACTTGAAACGTAAATAGTTTTCTGAGAGTTTTGATACAAAGGCAGATTGCAAAAGTTAGCTTGCTAGCTTTGCTGCATCTCTTACACTTTACCCTTCCTCTCTAAGTTCTGATAGATGTTCGATGTTGTCCCAGACAGCGGTAAACAGTGACAGAAATTTAAGAAATTAGAAATAAGTTGAGTAACTGGTTGCATTTGAAGCAGGAAGTGTTACATTCAGTTATTCAAGTAATGATGTTAACAAATAAATTACACAGTTTAGTGATGTCCCTGCAGTTTTTGTCTTGTCTGGTCTTGAATCCAGAATCCAAAAAGTGGTCTCGAGACCAGTCTCAAGATCAAGACTTATCTTGAGTTCTAAAACTCTAAAGAGAGGTGCAGCGGCTCTTGTGAAACTTTTGGGACATAGTAAATCTTTTGTACGTTCTCAGTCTTCTGGTCTGATTTAATTTCCTTCTGTCCTTCTTTTCCAGATGTATATCACCAGCACCATCAAGACCAAGTCCAGCCGCCTGGCTAAGCCTGTGCTCTGTCTGGGCACGCTCTGTTCGGCCTTCCTCACCGGCCTCAACCGAGTCTCAGAGTACCGAAACCACTGTTCGGACGTGGTGGCTGGATTTATACTGGGATCAGCTGTCGCTCTGTTTCTGGTGAGGACCAATGAAGAGTGAAAAGTCTTGGAAAGTGTGGGAGTGGGGATTAAAGGAGAAGGAAGATTATTATTCTGAGGTGGATTCTCGTCGTGATTTATTTTGGAATTATAAAAGTATTTTCCAACTTCATTTTGGAACTGACCCAAACCAGTAATTAAATGAGTAATGCAGGCTGCAGTCCTCACCAAAGCCTGTAAAATTGTTGCGATACTATTTTTTAAGTCACTCTCAATGCAAATTTATGTCCTTAAATTCTTATACACAGCAGATGTTTTAATTATTTATTTGCCAAGGCCACATATTGTATGTAAATGTTTTAAAGGGATAGTTCAGATTATTTGAAGTGATGTTTTATGAGGTTCTTATTGATGGTTGATGTAGCAGAGTGCACCAACACGGAAGCTAAGCAATGAACTGTGGTAGACACCATCAGCGACAAATGGTATTTTAGCCACTTAAACTGATATTGACTTTTTGAGGTAAACCTTTTGTAAGTGTATGCTATGTTTAGGATATTTTCACCACTTTACTTTCCCATCAGACAGCCTTTTCTGATGGGAAACCACTCTTAAATAAGCCAAACATTGCTCTCTCCAAACCAATCAAACTCTACGGGTAAAATCAATAATTTAACCTTGCAGAACACAGGAACTGCTGGTGTACCGCTGCCTCAATCTATTAGATAGTTGTGACTTCTGTGTTTTAAAAGTATAGTTCATATTCACTGAAATCACAAAATAACACAAATTAACAGTTGGAAGCAGCGGTAGACCTGCAGCACCAGTGTTCTGGAGGTAAAATTATTGATTTCGCCTATGGAGTTTGGAAAGAGTGATATAATCGGCCAATCAGCACCTGCAGTAGTTAATATACTGACTATCACTAAGTACCTCATACAACCCACTTCAAATAATTCAAAATATCCCTATAAATTAGCTGTGTATCAATTCATTCATGTGTCTAGTGAGTTACTAATCACTAATTTGGCAAAGAAGCTAAAAAGAGTAGTTCATTAAGAGGTGATACAGGGAGAGGATGTGAAACAGGATGACGCCTGGTTTATACTGAGCTTGAAGGAGGTTCAGATGCCGGTGAGTTAGGATGGAGGGAAAAGACGAGGATGCACTGGTTGATTGGGGGAAAGAGGAGAAAAGAAGAAAGGCGAGAAAATACTGAGGTGCCACCTGGATTTTTACTAAGATCAGCAATTGCAGCTGTTGGTTTTGAAAGAGCTCAGTGAAGAAAGGCAGAAGGACCAAAAGTAAGAAGGAAGTTGAGGGAAACACTGTTTTTAAATGGTGGTTGTGTCTAATTCAGAGCTGATGAAGTTAACCAGTTAAAGGAACCAGTGATCTGATAAATTCTGGTTCTGTACTTTAGACAAGAGGAAGGAATCTTGTTATCTTAAGTGGTCGTGTTATGTGTCTTATTAAAACAAATGTAACACGGTATAAAATGTCCGGACTGGACTTGTGCTTCCAAGTGAGAAATTTCCCACACCAGCCTCCTGTGACGTGTTGTCAAGCAGCCTGGCTTCCACTGGAAATTAAAATGGCTTTATTAACATCAGAACTTGTGCTGAGTGTTTAAATGCCGGGTGGTGATTAGAGCTGAAAGCCTCAAGTTGTTTTTGGGGTTGAAGCGGAAAGCCCATTGAGGAGAAAGGAAGGTGAAGGGAAACCCCCACAAATCAAATCAGATGTATTTAACAGTCTCACAGGCTTCATTACATGTAATTGCCGGCGGGCCCCGAGCCTCAAAGCAGGAAGGAGTGTGAAAGAGAGGGGAGAGAGGAGGAGGAGGAGACGCAGAGGGAAGAAGAAATTAAGGATTGTTATTCATTCATTGGCCGCTGGTGGTTAATTTCATAGCTTTTTTATTAAAACAAAGAGAACCAGCGTTATGGGATGTATTCACAGGGAAACTCCTTAGATTTTCTGTTACTGCTGCAACTTTTCATGGTTTTATGGAAATTTACACTTCGGCAGAGAAACATCATTAGCTAACACATGTTACATGACAACAACACCTCATGTGGAGAGCAAGTAAAACTAAGTAGTTTGATCAACATGTGTTTACGAAGCCAGAACAAAGTGTTGGATCAACAACCAGTTTTGATTGATAGTCAATATGACATACGGTACAAGCATTAAAATATTTGTTTTTCACATTTTAAAGCAGCTGGATTAAGTACAGCTATTCATTGATAGGAGAAACTCTGGGGTACATTACTCCTATTAAGAAGTAATTGCCAGAATTGGAAAGGTGAGGTTGCACTTAGGCAAAGTGGTTCTTTGATCCAAATGCTAACATCAGCACATTGACATGCTTATAATGACATTGCTACATGCTAATGTTAGCAGATATGAGGTTACCATATCAAAGTCAAAGTCAAGTCAAAGTCAGTTTTATTGTCAAGTATGCTATATGCACGACATACAGCACAGATGAAATTGCATTCCTCTCGAACCACAGTGCAAACATGCAAATAATAAAAACACCCAATACAACTGGGAGAAAAAAATATATAAATAGAAAGTAGAAAATAGAAATAGTGCAAAAATAATGTTAGCATGCTAATATTTACTAAGAAGAGCTGAGGCTGATGGGATTGTCATTCATTTGCAGGTATTTGGTCATAAACCAAAGAATTGGACAAATTAAAATATGCTAGATTAAAAGTAAAATGATCACTGGTGTTAATACAAATTGTCATGAAGGGAATGTCTGCACAAAATTTCACAGCAATCCTGTTAACTGTTGTCAAGATGTTTCACAGGAGATCAGCAGTCAGTAGTTTACATTGTCTGGGAACAGTGAATGTCTGCACTAAATTTTGTGCCAATTCATTGAATAGATCTTGAAATATTTCACTGGATAAGTGAAAAGATGATCTGTTTTCCAATTCTGATCGAAATAGTTTCCTCTCCTGTGTTTATGACACAAGAAAAGGTGGAACAAAAGGTTTAAGATAATCAGTCAAAGTTCCTTAGATGGGACAAAAAAAAAAAGGTATGGGCAGGTGATTTTTTTTGTCAGGATCATTTTGCAAGTGTTTGTTGTTGTAATGTTCATATCGGCCACAAGAGGCTGAAGTGCAGCACTATCCCATGTTCTAAATAGGACTAACTGCATTCATGTTTTCTTCCAGATGAGATTTAATATATTTCCTGCACTTCCAAACACACGGTACCTCTATAGATTTTTAGAGAAAATTAAATACATGTATAGCCATAAAAAGATCATGGGAAAAAAAATCACCTTTCAAAACTTTTGGCAGATGAAGGAGCTTAGAAAGATTATCTGTCAAAACCTTTTTCCACCTGTTCTTAAAGGCATAATATGCAACATTTTCCTAAAAACATAGACTCATATAAACATGATCCCTTTAAGTGATCACTTATGACCACGTGTGTGGTGGTGTCTGTAGTCCTAGAGACAGAAGAGAACAATTTAGGTTAAACTTATAATAAGGACAATGGATCAACATTTTTTTTTTCTCATTTGCCTCTCAGGGCTTTTGTATTTGCTGGTGACACTAAAGGCAAAGTCTACAAATTGCCAAAATCAGTAGGAGTCATCCACTGGAGACCATTAATGTCTGTGCTACATTGTTTTGCACCTAGATGCTGAAGACAATGAGCTGCATTAGATGTGGAAAACCCTCCTTGTACATCTCTGCCAGGCCTGAGTATTACATGTTTGTGCAGACAGAGTAGCAGTACAAGATGACTGGTTAAAACCCACATGCATGTTAAGAAGTGTAGGGCAATAAATATTGACAGCTATGAGATTTACAGACAAGTCTATGGGATGGTGAGGAAGGGTCTGGATTCTGTGTGGTAAGCACTGGCAAGGCAAATTCAGACATTCAGATGATGGTAGATTTTAGATTTTCTAAATAGATATTGTTACAGAGTTTCCTGGGTGAGTAGTGGCAGTCATATCTGCTTTTGTCTTTTTCCATTATGGGTGGAAGCAAGATGATTGGTTGACGGTTGTACAATGTGGTCAACATAAGGCAGTATGTCCTTGAAGCATGGGGAGGCGGAGCAACCACACCCAAGTCTTTAATGAAGGATCTAAGCTTTCAATGATCGACCTATAAAAATTGACATACATTGCATCAGTGATCTCAAGGGAAAGATGAATATAAGAAAGTCAATCACACCTCAGCAGCTTTGAACCTTCCTATTCCCATCTTGTTATCACCAAAGCATGAACTGAGGAGGGCCTCTCCCCTACACATTTACCCAACGGTCCTGATGACGCTTATCAAGATCTTGTCATCTGAAAACGGAGGCGATTTGATTGACTGCTTTCTTGAGGGAAATCAACGGGTACAAAGAGAGTAGAACGCAGGTATAGCTCAAATCCCTGGCTATCAGTGCTCACAGAGAGGAGATCTGAATGGACTTGTCAAACAGCAACTGCCTTTGGTCTTACAAGAGCTTTGTCCTCTGCCAGGAGATTGAGGGATCAGTGTTAAGCACTTGGTCGAGGAGCTGCGGAATAATGTTGGTTAAATCCTAAAAGCAGACAAGAGGTGTCCACTAGATCCAAGACAAAGAAGAGACACATGCTGTCTGCCTGCCAGGTCTTAAAGAAGCAAAGCCCCTCGAGATTTAAAATGGCTTTCAATCAAAACCGTAATTCAAGCTCCCAGGGTATGTAGAATCACCATATAAAAGGAATGTCTGAGGCATAGTTTTCTTATTATATGCAGATCTGAAAACCAAAAACACAATGTACAGTATTGTGCATAGAGTCGGTTCTGGCAAAAGAATATGCAACTTTTATTTAAAAGCTCAAATCTTGAGGAAATCTTTTCAGTATTTCCATGGCAACAAGCAAATTTCCCTTTGCTCACCTGAGACAATAAATGGCAGCTTGGCCTGAGTCTGTCTTAGCATGGATGACAAGACACAACAGTGGAAAGAAAGCAGTCTTCCACTGTCTTTGGGGATATGTTTCAGTTGAGTGAAAACAAGAAAGTGGAAACCGTAGTGCAATGTATTTGAAACAAGCAGGATGGTTGTAAAAGATGTGGTTTCATCCGAGGGTAGATGGAGCACAGAGTTGTGCGCTTTGAACACTTTAAACTTAGCCTCATCAGCTTCAGATCAAGTTTAAATTTTCTGTGACAGACATTTTTGTAAAGAATTCTTAGGTTTCTGTCAACACATCTCAGACCTACATGACAGAATAGGTCAATTGCCATTGACTCCCAAAACAGAGTATATATAATTGGTGGAGAGTACAGGCACTGACAAACTTATTGGACTTATGAACTACGTTACGTATAGTAAGTCACATTACATTACACTCATGGTTTATGTTGTAAAATGGTCAATTTAGGTTAGGTTTAGCCATAAAAACTACTCAGGTAGGTGTAGGCAACAAAACTACTTGGGCAGGTTTAGGAAAAGATGGTTAGGGTTGTAATAAGTATGTCATGTGATGGAAGTGACCCCATGGAAGTCATGTACATAACGAAACTTAAGGTAATTTAAAACTGAAGATGACTCCACATTAACTTTTCATTTCATGAAGGACTCAAAACCTGGTCTCCTGGGGAAAGTCCCAAAAAGACATATATTACCTGTGGAAAGTACCGGCAGTGAAGTCACATGACATTACACATATGTTGTAAAATGGTCTTGGTTTAGTTAGGTTTAGCCATAAAATCTACTTAGGTTTAGGCAACAAAACTACTTCAGAAAGATCAGGGTTGGGGTGAAATATGATGAAATGATGAAAGGGATGCCATGAAAGTCACATACATAACGAAATGTAAGTAACTTCAGATAACTATAACTATAATAAGGCAATATCTCGAAACGCGTAATTTTGTGCAAACACTCATTTGGACTTGAGGATGAACTAACTACATTTTGATTATGTTAGTCACAAGACATTACACAAATGGTTTATGTTGTAAAACAGTTTACTTTTGGTTATGTTTAGCCGTAAAAACTACTCGGGAAAAGGTCAGGGTTTGGGTTTAAAAAAAGTATGTTATGTTTGTACACTATGTCATGTTATGAAAGGCGATGGCATGTAAGTTACATACATAACCAAACTTAAGTAACTTAAAACTTAAAATAACTACACGTTGACTTTTCATTTCACAAAAGACTTGTACGGGTTTATTTGAGCCCTCCATCCACCCCACCTCCTCCATATGCAGACTTTCTTTTCTTTATACTTCGCCCATCATAATTATTACGCCCACTAGTGGTTGCTGCCTAACAATAAACAGAAGCATAAGGCAGAATAAGCTGTTTACACATTCAACCTAGACGATCGTTTTTCTGGTGAGTACAGGCTGTTTTTTGTGAAAAGTCGATGCTGGAGTGTTCTCCTTAGATTCTGTCCCAGCAGCTGTTATTCATTTATTTGCTCTGTCTGGGAGCACTACAGAAGCCCTGTCCATGAACTGCCACAAACAAGAAATCCTTGAGCATCCTCCAGCCCTGCTTCATTTTCTCCTTTGCCACTGCCTGAAGGCATGATTGGCCTCGGGGTAGGGGGGCTCTCCCTTGGGTTGCCTTCTTTGATTAACTAGTCCATGGAGGAGTGCAGGAAAAGTGGCAACCTTGGTGGTGGTTAGAATAACCTGACAGATGGAGGAAAAAAAACAGAATTCACAAGTAACTGTAATTTACAAGAATTTTAACAGACATATAAATGAAAAAACAAGGCGGCAAGTCACTCCGCCTGCTGGGCTCAGTGCCACGCCACAAAGATGAACACTCCAGAGTGTCACCATTGACTGCATTAAATGATGGCTGCTTTTTGTAGACTCATACAATGTTTGATTGAGCTTTTACTCCCACATAAACTTTATATTAGAGCGACAAATGTTCTGAAGAAAAAAATATGGTCACATCTCTCCAAAAAACTCATGGGTGCCCTTAATTCCTTCTAGTTGGAGCCTAATATCTCAGTGACACTGGGGTTGGCAAGCAGTCTGGTATAAGCCTCAAGAAATCTCATTTTAATAGTGATGTTAAGTGACATTCTCTTTTTAACAATGGTATGATACTCATGCCAAAGACATTTTTTTTCAAATAGCAGTAGCTCTACTACTTTGTCTGATAACAGGGGATAAAAATGTCTTTATGGCCTAGATACATATACACAGCCTTGTATTTTCTCTTAGACACCAATAAAATAGTTAGACAGCCTGCAGTGCAGTGCAACAGTAAATATTATTTGGTCTATCAGGGCATGATTTTTAGCTATGCTATCTGCATGGCTGTAGGGATGGCAGCCTCTCAGTCAACCACTTTGGTCCAGACTGAAATCTCAACAACTAGTCAATGGATTGCCAATAATATTTGTACAGACCTTGTACCCAGGTGTTAAATTCAAAGGACTTTGATTAGCGAGCAAGTTGACCTTTTAGGGGTTTTGAGTGAAATGTCTCAACAACCGTTGGATGGATTGCCATTAAATTTAGTACATGGATACATGGCCCCTTAAGATAAAATCTGATCTGTTTGATGGTCTTGTAGCTCATGTCAGATTTAATATTTTCCCCATTCTTTGGTTTATAAGCAAATACCTGCAATGCTGATAACATTACCATCAGCCCCAGCTATGGTCTTTTACTTGCTAATTGCTTAATAACAAATGTTATGCATGCTAACATGCTTTAAAAAGATAATGAACAAAGCAAACATTATGCTACATACATATATTAGCATTGTTAGTACACAATAGCATTTATCTGTCTGAGCCAGTCTGGTGTAAGCACCTACTTTTGAACAGTTCTGAGCATTTCCATCAAAAATAAACTGTTTCAGAACCTGAAAAATTAGTTGGCATGTCATATTCTACAGGTTGTTGGGCATCGTGCAACACCTTCTCTTGATGACGTCCTTGATTACAATGGTTCCGCTAAATCGTGGAAACGAGGGCTGGTTCATTTGATAGCACCAAGGTTCCAAGGTTCTTGAATGGAAACAGTTCAAGAATCAGGCCAAGGCCCTGTTCCAGTTTGTGCGCCCAAATGTTCGGAGCATTTCTACCAAAAATAAATTGGTTCAGATCCCGAAAAGTTGATACAAGTAGGAACCAAAAAACACAGTTTTCCATGGGTACCAAAGCAGGTGTGTCATATTCAACAAGTTGTTGTGCATTGTGCAATGTCC
Source organism: Lutjanus argentimaculatus (assembly GCA_034769285.1). Lineage (NCBI taxonomy): Eukaryota > Metazoa > Chordata > Actinopteri > Lutjaniformes > Lutjanidae > Lutjanus > Lutjanus argentimaculatus. The sequence goes on from JAWZSL010000021.1 coordinate 7,415,188, forward strand.
TCTATTGATGATGATTAACCCTTGATTACAATGGTTTTGCCAACTGGTGGCTTGATAGGATTTAAGAATCTTGAACCGAACCAGAGCTAATTTGGTGGAAAAGAGCCACATTAAAGATAAATTAGGACAGTTGTTGGGGATGAAGGTTATGAAGAAATATTTTGGCATCCCAGTCTGGATGGATTCACATTAGATTTATAACTTTGTTAAAGTCCTAATACCAATCACAAGGTCAGAATGTCATAGCTGAAGCTAACATACCAGTCCTGAGAATGAATCCTTGATGTTTTCAGTTTCCATGTCTGCCTTGCTATTAATGTTGAACTGTCTGCATACTTCACAGGGTGTTTGTGTTGTGAACAACTTCAAAGGCGTCCACAGTGCAGCAGCTAAACAGAAAACTGAAGACTACCGTGGTCTTCCCCCTGATGACTTTCCCCCGTGTAGAGAGCCCTCTGGAGACCCTCAGCGCACAGGTACCTGAAAACACTTAACCTGGCATCCCAAACACTTAATCTCCACGATGCACATTATCTCTCCCCATTAATTGGCAGAGCTCCCGAAGACTGTTGGCTTAAACAAAAATCCTTCAGATACTTTGAATGTACTGTAATTCGATTTGTACTGTAATTTGTTGTAATTTGCTTTCAAGTCCTGCCTCAATGAGTAATTTCCTACGTTTCTTAGTATTCCGATAGGGAAAGGGTGTTACGTTAAGCAACTAAACCTAGAGTTTCAGTGTCAGTCACATATTTGGTTTACCATGTTTCTTTCTTTCTTTCTTTCTCTTTCTTTCTTTCTTTCTTTCTTTCTTTCTTTCTACACAAAAGCAATGACACATGCTCAAGAGAACATACAGGCATGACATTTTGCACTACACCCCTGTCCTCCTCCCCAAACACATACAGAACCTCACACAGAGCACTCCTTGATACTTGACAGTGATTTCCTCCTTCCTTTTCATATCCACCCTTTTCCCCTCCTCTCCTGTGTCCTTTCCTTTTACATTCCTGCTTATCTCTTTCAATCCTTGTACCACTTTTTCTGTCCCTCCCCTCCCACGTCCTTTTTCAGAACCACTCGGCATCGATGACTGAGGTCACATGACTAAGGGGGCAGCACCGGGTCACGTTTGCGTCTCCACAGCACTTCCAGACACAATGACGAGGACGCATGCCACGTGGCTCCGAATGCTTAACAAGAAACACTCCTGATATATCTGTTTAATTCACCAAGGGGACAAAATACAACATGTTTCTAATGGTTCTCATCTAGTTGACTATGCTCAACTCAACCAGCCAAGGCACACAGATCGCATCAGAGGCGAAACTATCACAAGGTAAACCTAAGCACAGATTGTTTTCCCGGATACTTGAAACCATTTGAAACATGGGACATTTTTTTCCCTCCAAGGTGTGCTGTTTGTAGTTAGAGGATGGTGTTTTGTACATTTTGTATGAGCGAGTGCTGTAGCCTACCCCTGACGGTGTTAAACCTGCACACTTCCTGTCAGCTGACTCACTCTGTTTTACATCACATCCTGTCAGGTGACTTGCCTCGTCGATCACCACATCTATCCCCCTCTCAGTCTGAAAAATCTGCTATGGAAAAAATATTGATGTTGTTGTTCTGTGATGTTTGTCATTTGTACAGAAAAAAGACAGAATCCTTCTTTTTATTATCTCTTTCTGTACATTAATTGACCATGTCAGGTCATATTTTGTAAAGATTTTTGTCAATCTGTATGACTATTATGATCCATTTGGACCTGTTTGCCTGCTGTAAACCTGGATATGTTTTGGTATCAGTTTAGGTGTTTCGGGGAATGACCCCTCTCCCCTTTGGAGGAAATGACAAGGAAGAGTCAGTGACATCCTCCGAGTCAGAAAATGGGGTTCGGCACTTGCAGGGCCGTGCTGTCAGCCACAATGAAAATGAAATTTTGGTTGAAATTCTCACTATGAGTGCGTTTCACCCCAATTTCTTGATTCACTGTGATGTTAATAGGGATTTGACTACAGAGAGGTCTAGTGGGGGGCTAGCCTGTGCCAGATCTACCTGAAGATTTCACTGGTGTGGCTTTACAATTAAATTTAAACTGAAATCCAGACATGGGAAAAAGAAAAAATAAAGAGACAGAAATGCTCTTTGGAGTGAAACTGAATAACTTACTGAAGGCCTGGCTAGCCCTTTTATATGGAAACCAGGCTAATGACTCCTGCTTCACTTTTCCTCCTTGAGGCACCCCTCCCCCTCCCCGACCCACCAGTGGACTGTGATGCAATGTTGTGACTCCATTTCCCATTGGAAGATAATGCCCAGCATGAAGAGAGAAGTCAAGATGTTTTATAGATATTCATTATTTGAACTATACTCATTATCATTGTGATTATAAACGTCTTTTACTTTGAGAACAAAAAATAGCGTTTCATTTGAAATGCTACATATATTTTTTTCTTGGTTTGTCCACAAATTAAATAGTCAGTAGCACAAATGTGTTCTTTTGTGTTTTTCATTATGTGTCAGAATGCTCAAATTAAAGGACCATTGTGTAAGATTTCTGGGGGTCTATTGAAAGAATATGGCACAAATGGAATTACTATTCATATGTTTTCCTTATTCATTCTAAAAATGATAATAGTTGTGTTTTGTACCTTACCTTACCTTATTTATATCTACAGAGGACACGGGTCCTCCCCCATGGAAGTCCATCCACCATAGGTTCTCCTACATGATTGGAAGGGGAGGATGAGTGAAGGTGTTCGCAATCTTCAAGCTCACTGCTAGATGCCACTAAATCCTACACACCGGTCATTTAAGTGACTTCTATCTTTTTATTAACATATAAAATATGGTCAAAATCAAGAAAGACAATGGGTTGAAAACAAAGAACTAACAGCCCTATTTCTCTTCTATTTCAAACTCAAATTAATATACCAAGGAATCGAGATGGAAACAACTCTCGACATTCAGTATTAACAAGTTACCTTGCAGGAGGCCCAAATCTAAACTGTGGCTCATCTGGAGCCTAAAGGTATGGTCACATTTTCACATTATTACATTTCATTTAATGACATTGTCCCATGCACTCAGAAAATGATTTATGTCATGGTTTCACGTGGGTCATAAATAAATAGTGAGCAGAGTGATCACAAGCAGAAAAAAAAGCTGTGACACTGATGCTGCAGTTTGTAGTCTGGTAGTGTAATATTGTACTGAGCAGGATGATGGCACACTCCACAAGAATGACTTCTCCATTTAAGTTGGGCATACACTGTATGATTTTAGAAATGTTACTGTATGAGTAAATCTGTGATGTAAAGCCAAAGCTCACAATTATGAGGCACTACCTGAGTGCTCACACCGTATGTGTAAAATATAGAATAAAACAGCCTGTTGGCTCCTGCAGACCACTCTGGCTATTGACAATTGAAAGCTCCAAGACTCTCCAAGAAATTTCTTACAACAAAAGAGGTGCTGGTGTATATGGACTTGCAGGTGGCTAGGAAGATGTGAACAGTATGGCTTGCTGTTTTTCAGAGAGAACTGGAAGTAAGCTAGCTGCATCTTTACTCCCACTATTTTCCGTCCGCACAGCCAAAGTTGTTACCACGGCGCTTTCAGACACAGGCACAGTGAGAAAAAAGGCACTGACCTTGGGGAGTCAACTCGTGGCTCTACTTCAGCTGTGCGACAGCCTGACAGCGGCCAACCAAAATTTCTGACATGTCAGAAATTAACCCAAATATCGATGGCCTTTTGGGAGCAGTTGATCAGTCCTCGCTCCCCGTTGTAGACTGCATGGTATATGAAGCTGAAATTCGGCCCAACTCTAAAATAAGTCATACGTCTCAAAAATCGGGTCTGAAACAGGCTCAAACTGTACACTGTATGCCCAGCTTTACTCTACAAACAGTGTGTATTAGTGTTTTAGGTTGGCTGATTGTGAAATCCACATGGTCAAAACTGCTCAAAAGTGAAGTCAATTGATTCTTCCTAAGTCCTGCTCCTTTTCACTATGTGCACCAATAACAGCTGAGCAAGTCTGGTACCTCGTAAACTTTTGTCTTTCCTATACTTAGATATGCTACGTGCTAGGCTTGTCTATGTTGACAAGAAAACCTAATTTTGAAGATGGTTAAAAGATGTAAAAGGGGGAACTGTAAAAGTGACATATTCACATCTTATGTTAGCTAGTTAGCTAGCATTTTGCTAACATTAGCAAACTTAAGATGCAGCTTTTAAGGGAAAAGGAGAGAGCCGACCAAGGTACCAAGTTTGCTCAATTGTTATTGGAGCACAGAGCAAAAAAAGGGTGGGATTGTCACAGAATTTTCCCTCCAGGCATTTGATTGGTACATGTAGAAGGTGCAGTGCCTCCTTGGAGGCTCAGCTCAGGGGAAAAAACATCTTGCTTTAAATGTTCTTCACATACTGTATGTACCCTGGCATGAAGGACAATTTCACTAAATGGATTTTGAGTTTGTAATAATGGAAAGTTTCTGGGAGGACTAGTACACCTTCAGGGTTGTTCTTGAACAAAAAGCTCATATTTATTTTGTGAACTCCTTACAAATGCTAATATGTGCAATTTGAAAGGGGACGCATGATGCCTCATATCGTTGCCTCTGAGAACAAGTCAGGAGAAAAACATGTTTTAGCAAACCTATATCTAGACAGGCCCCCAAAAGTCTATATGAATATGACTTTATTCTCACTCCTTGTACCAAGTGTCACATCCTGTTAGGCAGACCTTTCCTCCTCATACCACACCGCTGTCCAACCACCCATGCCGCCCAGACAAGTGATTAGAATGAGCATAGATATGCTAAAAACCAGGCTCTTATTTAGGTTTTCTGTTGATTCATCCTGTTAGGACCGCAGCGACTTCACTGATGTTTATGTCACAGCTAAGCAAGCCATACACACACAAGACACAAAGAAAGCTGACGGCTCAGCCAGTGCACTTGCTCTTTTGCTCTGTCAGGTATTCATTTCAGCTGTGACAGCCTGCGCTTACCCTGCAGACACAGTGGCTAAATAGATAGGGACTGTTTGTGTGTGTGTGTGTGTGTGTGTGTGGTCAGTATTTGACCATGGCATGTGTTTATAAAATGTCATCCTTGGCTGTTCTCAGTACACCTCCTGTCCAAATTGCTGTCCTCTAGCAATATGACTGAAGAATAGTGCAACAACCAAGGTGTGCAGCAAAGCTCTGAGTGGGTTGGTTATGTATATAGCTGCAGGGTGTTTTTTAAACCATAATGGAATCTATTTAGATGGGGGAAAATGAGTAACCGCAGTTGAATCTCAATGGCTGACTTGGAGAGAAAAAAAAAATCCAGCAATATATCCTCAATGCTCAGTTTGATTGGTGTGCCCAGGATGCCAGCCTTTGTTCTGTACCTGCGGATACAATGATTCATCTTTGTCTCTCTTACAAGAGCTGGAAACTTGTCACCTGTCAGTGAAAGCACATCCCTTAAGTCCTTGAAAAAATAGTATGATAGTCCTCACGCCTCTGGTCTTGATTTAAGTCAGTTGTCAGTAAATTCATTTTGTTGCTAGGTGACACCAAGGATTTTAGAAAACTGAAAACCATCATACCTAACAGTTTCAATGTTATGGAGGTGTAATAATTTAAAACTGAGGTGTCCTTTAGACCCTTTTAGTGTAGATGTCATGATTGCATCATAGTTAATAAACAAAAGAAAAACTGTAGGAAAACACAGACCACCTCTGAGTAGTAAGCCACATAACCAAGCGAAGGTTTATCGCGTACCAGCTGGGAGATCTGTGCTAGCCATGACAACATTAAAAAATGAACTCAAAAAATGTCAGGAAAGGAAATATTCTAAGGTATTTTCCTTGAATAAGCAGAAAAATACCACTGATCACCATCTGAATTCCAGTTTCTCTCTTTTACCAAACTATGATGTGCTTAATTGCTTTGTTAACTCTGTAAAACACATTTCATTTAAACTTGACAAACAAAAAAAAAACCCTCATCCAAATCATCTTGGTTAGTCCTTCCACTTTTAGAACAATCACCAGCTCTGGTTTAGTCGAAATAAATCCTCAATCCACTGCCCTTAGATTTAAAAATATTCTGGTTATATATAGGCTATTTTCCTCTCACTCGCACTCCAGCCCAGTGGATGTGTACTGTTTGAGTGTGTTGCAGAGCAGGTGTTACTCATGAAAACAATAAATAAGAAAAATAAAATATCAAAATCATCCTCCAAAATAACAACTGTCGAAGTAATCAGTCAGCGGTAGTGGATATATTTATCCAATCACCTATGGCAATGACCGTACATGTTCAGAGGATCTCGTATTTTCTTTAATCATTGTTAAGAAACAAGCCAACAAAACTTGCTAACCAGTGTTAGCTAACACGTGTAGGAAATTGTTTTGCCTCCACCTCCACCTGTTTTGCCTCCACCTAAACTCCCCTCAAAAATATTAGAATATTAGAATATTATACGAAGATTGAAGGAAAAAAATGAATTAAGTGCAAAGAAGAGAGGTAAGTTTTTAATAACAGAACACATCCAAACGCAAACCAAAAAGATGCAAGAAAACAGGTCTCATCACAGAGGGACTGTTTCAGTGTGTTCAGTTGTGAATGATCATCATATTCCAATGTCAGAGTTCGACTAGTGGTCTATGCTCATGTATACGTTTACTATTTAACTACTGGATTGTACCAAAAACTGAATGGTAGTCTTGTATTTGTTGTGTCATGAGATTGCAAGAGCACCAGTATGATCTCAAGAGTCTGTGTATGAAGGTCCTGTTTTGGGTCCCTGACTGCAAAAGCTCTAGACTCTTAGACTTACTTCCATTTAATGTCTTACCCTTTCAGATCCCGTGTCATTCTGAAACCATTATGAAGAAAAAAGCCTTCTAGACCTCAAGTCAAACTCTGACAAGTTAAATGATGACCTTTAGGTGCAGCTTTCTTTAAGAGACTAGAAGTGCATCTGTGAAGTGCAGGACAATATTATACAGTGATCCCTAAAATAAGATTTTGTAGATTTTTGTCCTATAATCCACCAACAGATACCAACCAGATGGTCTTGATGAATATAGAGGTGTCTTGCTGAAGCTTTATATCTTATTTTGTTCTTAATTTGTAACAGCCCCACCAACCCACAAAAAGGCGCACTAGAGAAAAAAAAAAGATTAGATCAAATGCACTGTCAAAGGCCAGAAACATTAGGTCGTTAATGGTAACCACCCTCACCAACGGTTGCCTTTATTTTCTTTCCCCCCCTCAAAGGTACAAGACTTCAGCAAGACATGAGGACATAAAGACTTAAGTGGCTGGGTTCAACTTCAGGTCATTTACACTCTCAATGAGTCTCAACATAAGACTCAGGTGAATTAGCCCATTAAGCTTAAATACCAAAGAGTCTTCATATCTGTGACGAAGCTTATCATCATGGCAAGCAAATCTGCACCCTTGAAGAGACTAGGCTTAGAGGGGAGGGATGAGAGGGACAGGAGGAAGGGGTAGAGAGGAATGGGAATGGAAGTAAAAGGAAAAAATGGAGGGCTCAGAAAGAGGTGAAAATGGGGTGAAGAAAATGGGGGGAAAGGAGGTTAAGAAGAGGAAGGTTTGCACAGCTCTTCAGTGACGGCAACAAGCTAGTGAGGACAGATTTAATTCAGGGTCCCTGGTTGACCTTTGTCCAATGCCTCATGTTCCAGAAGTCCAGTAATGTTCTACTGGCGTTACAGAGCAGAATCTGACCCCTGGAGAACATTTCAGTCCATTCAGGGGAACTCCTGAGCCTAATGGAGGATTCAGCTCCCAGAAATCTGTGAAGGTTCCAACTTACGAACTCAGACAAGGATCCCTTTCCAGAACCTTCTGGGGGTTTTGGAAACTAGTCCCATGTCTTGCTAGGTTTCTCTGGGCAGAACAAAGGAGAAAAGCTTCAGAACTCCGGGAGTGTGTTTGTGTGTTGGTTAGTCTGCTGGTGGGACTGGGTATACTGAGCAAACTGGTTAGACTGGTGCGTAGTGGGCGGACAGGGTACAGTCTGGTTTGCTTGCTGGTTTTCTGATTGGTACTGTTCTAGCTCTCTCTTCCTCCTCATGGCTGACTGCAACTGCTGTTTGATTACGAGGATTTGACCTTCCAGTTCTGACAGCTCCTGAACCAGCGGGTTCCTGCCCACACCAATCCCGGGGCCACAGTCACCTGCACCCAAACCCCGACACTGTCCCGAAGTCATGCCTTGCCCGGACCCCCCTTGCCCCGGGCCCAGTCCTTGGCCCAACGCCCGCCCCAACAGGTCAGAGCGACCATTAGCATTGGTCACTATGGGCAGGTGTTTCTCCAGTAGGGGAAGAGAATGGGGATGAGGCAGGGGAGATGGCGGTGGTGGAGGAGGAAGATCCTGGGAGGATGGGCGTTCCAGGTCATTCTGCATCTCCTGTGGAAGGACCCTTCGCCTGTTGCAGTGGGAGGACTCTGCAGGATTCCAAGATGCTGACTGGTTGTTTCCCTCATTGCACCTGGAGATAAGACAGATGCATAGAGAAATGTAAGGTGGGAATTCTGTTTTCTTCCTAAAATGCCAATATGGGGCATATTGTATGATCAGACTACATCTTCCCAAGATGAATCCCATGTAAAACCAGCAGTTCAGATGGTATCTCTCTCCCCTGCTATTGTACAGACACACAGATGCTGTCAACCCTGTGCTTACACACTGAATTGCTGCTGCACATACAACATAATTCAGCAATTTAGTGACTACCAGACCTTGAACAAGGTAGTAAAGTGAGGACCAATTTCCCTAAACTGCTGTATGGGAAAGTTCCAGACATTATTGTTAAGAGGCTTTGGAGGAATACAACAACTGCTATGAATGCTCGCCAAGAGGTAGTGCAAGTGTTCTCCCTGATTGTCCCATTAAATGAAAAATGCCCCTTTCATATATACTATACAGCTATTTAACATATAATCTGCTTTTTTTTAGCTACACCTGTGGCTTGACTCTCCGGGTGGTGGTTTGTTGGTCAGTCCATCACTATGGTTGAAACTGAAATATTGCAACAACTACTGCATGGATTGCAGTGCAGTTTTGAACATTCAGGGTCACCAGAGGAAGAATCATACTGACTATGACTGCCCAAACTAAAATATCTTTACAAATATCACATGTATTGCCATGCAATGTGGCACATACCCTCATGTTCATTTAATGACTCTGATGATCCCTTACATCTTCTTCTAGCACCATCACCAGCTCAGATTTAAATCTGTCCATTACTTTGGTTTATGACCAAATTCCTGCAAAAGTCATGGCATTCCCATCTCTCTCAGCTGTATTTAGTGCTAATTAAATTGTCTTTGATACATACTAATATGCTCCCAACTGCTCACAACATGCTCAAACTGACAATTATGAGCATGCTGACAGTAGCATTTCATTAAAAGTATAATCTCACAGACACTATCCTGGCTGTAGACTCCCAGTCTTGTTTTAATCAGAATCGCATGGTCTTTCTGCCAAAAATAGTCTGAATAGATCTGATGATTAATTCTACACGTGGGGGTGTATGTGATCGTAGATTTTGTAATGCTTTTGTAGTGATTAATGCAACTTCTGGTCTTATGGTTGGCCAACACCCATCATTTTACTGTATTTGCCTGCATAGTGACATTTAGTAGCACATCTTTATTTGTGTGGTGGCTGGGTTGTGGTGGGGCTTGCAGATTGGTTGATAAATGAGTGTGCTCTCACAGGCTGGCAAATTAGATTTTTGTGTGCGTTAGTCATGTAACTTTTACTGAAGGATCTTCTTTCTCTTTCTCGCTTTTTTTTTTTTTTTTGACTCCAGTCTCCCAAGAGGCCTTATGCCCTTATGGTCTGACAAGCTGGCCTAATGGTCAAGTTACCAGCATATCTTGTTAGAACATGGCCATTATAGTTGAACAAGCAAAATACACCCAACAAACTTTGTGCAGCCAGTAATCAAATGATGCACAGATTCAATCTCAACAATGTCATAATCATGTCAATTTTTAAATATAATACAAATAAGCCTAGCACTTAGTTTTTCAATGATCATCCCCTACAAAATGAAGGTATTTTAAACAAAAAAGACCATAACTGTCCAGACTTCCTAGCATCAAATTCATGCCCAATTAATTTCCTCTGGCACCAGCACTGTTCCCATCAACCACTCCCATCCAAACTGGAGGTCTACCTTCATCTTTAAGCTAATGAGCACTATAGCAGCAGTGGGTTGAAGATGTGAAGTGTCAGTATGACCCAACATCACTAATGTTGTTTTCTATCCAGGCGTATATACCACATGACAAATCCTTTCTCTTCATGCTGCTCCAGGGAGCAATGGAAGAGCAGAGCGATCCTAAATCAGTGTCTATCTTACAGCATTCGTCCTACCTTCTTTTCAACTCATTTTACCAGCATAATCATATTTCATTTACTGAGGAAGCACCTCAAACCACAGAAGAAAAAATATCATCTCAAAGCTATTTCACTGACGTTTTAAAGCCAGACAAACTCTTCTTGTTGGTGACATATCAATCCCTTTGATTACACTGACCATGAAAAACTCCTGCAACAGCAAGTCACCCTGGACCTTTGCCCAAAGCGTCTTCCTTTTTTTTTTCACAGCATCAGCACACGACAGGAAGAAGGCAGAGAGAAAGAGGCGTCTGCAATACATGATTGGATATTACACAAGGCTGGTGTCAACTCGGGTTTAGAGAAAATACCAGCGAGTGTCCTTGCTTTTATGCTTCATCAAACCACGGAAATGTTTTGCTGAAGGCAGTCCTTGTCCTCATAATTGATTCTGAATATTTAGTTAAAATTGAAATGTTTATCTTTTGATTAATAAATCAACTTTATCGTATTAAAGTTTCCGTGGTCTTCTGCTTTATTAAAATAACATTATGAGGTATTTTTGTGAGTCAGTGGATTAGATGCCCCGTAAAGGCAACATCCCATGTCCTTATTCAAACAAACAAAACAAGAAAAGTTGAATTTTAGTACAAAATTATATTCACAAGAAATTAAAAATCATTTAAAAAAGTTTTTATGAACAGAAACTTTTAAGTATTATACATATAAAGCTCCTGAGACCACTTTGTGTTCCCTATCACTGAAAATGAGAACACAACCCAGTACATAAAGCACCAATACAATTCCACTCCCTGCCAACTCAAATGTTTCCTGCAGTCATCTATAGGATAGCTCTGATGCCAGGGACTTACAAAAGAACAAAATTTGGTTTCCTCTCTCAAACAGAAACTTTTTACAACACCTATTGGACCAGATCTGCAAGCTGAAAAATAGCCATGAATTCATTAAAGCAGTATAGATGAGAGATTCCCATCATATGAATTGAAGCCTAACTGAAGAACTCTCTGAGTCAAAGGTATTTTCATTGGTGTTAAAAAAAGTGACAAGAAGAATCTAATGAGATGCTTCTGACATCAAAAGAAAACCTTAAGCTGAAGGATGAGACGTCAGAATATAAGAACATAAAAAGAATCTTATCTTAAAATGACACGTGCACCTTTAGACAAGAAGGCACCTGTGCTTACATAACGGCTGCAATGAAGACGAGAAAATCTTGCAACATGGTTAACATTACCAGACCTCTTAAGCCTTAAGTCTCAAGGTAAGCGCCCCATTTTTAGCACAGATGTTGTCTAACTAATTATGCTATGATGTAGAAACCAGTGATCTGAGGCAGGGCCCTGGTAGGCGTTACAACGTCTAACAACTAACAACTGACCCTTCCTAAGTTCTGCCCCTTTCAGCCACCACCAAACCCGGGCAACTTTCTCCTTTCGTGTTTCCAGTACACAGTGACACAGTGACTATGCAGTAGACTATGGCAGTTTTACAAGTCTCCCAACTTTAAACCATCTTTACAATTTGGTTCTTAACATAGATGAGCCTAGCATATCTATAGCCATACAAGAACAGTAAAATTAACCAAGGTTTTAGTGGATAACAAGCTGGAGCACAGAGCAAAAAAGGGTGGGACTTTGGAAGGGTCAGTTGCTAGCTCAGCCTTTGTGCCATTAGCATTCATTGAATGGTGGAAACATCAGGCTTTTAAATTGCTGCCTAAAATTCACCTTCACAGACTTGCTTTTATCTGTAATAACTCCTCTTGACCCTTTTTTACATTTCCGGCTTGTCATGCATTATTTTTGGTTTTATTGATGAATTATCTTTTGTTTTTTATTCATTAATATTAAAAGCACTTTGTGGCTGCTCTGAATGGTATGATGCAAATAAATATGATTCTCATATCAGTAGAGCCTCTATTTTCATGTAACTCAAAAGCCCTATTGCTTGCATTTAGAGGTCCATGTGTTACTCTCATATGAAAAATGAGCTCTTCCAATTTTTGTGATATGGATGGGGGTGATGATTAAGACAGAACTCACATAGTTTCACTGGAAATATAAAGACTAACTTTTTTTTTGCCTGGTAGAGACTCCCACAAGAAATTATGATATCAAGGTCAGAAAGGGAACAGTGCACCAAGCAGAGCTGGCAAGTGTGCAGATGAAAAGCATGCTGAAATACAAATCGTTATTTTTTTTCTTCGCAATGCTGGGATGTCCTTCACATGATAATTTTTTTTTCCGAGATGATGTAGAGAAAATCGCCCTAAAAATCACTTCATACACAAGTGTCTGTGTTGTGTGAGATTAAGTTGCATCTGAAAGCAGAACAACACATACATTTCTTGCATTAAATGTAAGAGCTGTAAAACTCATTATCGTCTTCCTCTGACTGACATCAGAGGGCACCTACATTTCTAACTCAAATATATAGCTCTTTGTTTTACATTCTGTACATGAAGAGGCAGGGAGCCTATAGACACGACCACAAGCCACTCTTTTACGGAGAGATAATTTAGTTTCCACGCCTGATGAGTGTTAGGTACCCAGATCCATTTCTTCAGAGAGGGCAAATCTCTCCTCCCCACTCCCTTTTCAGGTCTCAGTCCTCAGAGATATCTGGTCTCTCTTACTTCCAATTGGCAGGGTCAAGAGATTCCTCTCTTTAAGATATGTCCTATTCTTCATTTATGCTTTGATGAATATTGATTTTCTCTATATTCAGTGGTTTCACAAATGTCCCTGCAACATACTGTAGATGCAGAGTTATTAGAAACACATACCAAATACAGAATCTGAGGCTTCTGTAAAAATAAACAATTTGTTTTAATTTAAAAAAGTCAGTGTCTGGGCTGGGCTTATTTGAAAAGACAAGTTGAGGTAATTTTGTAATGATTCAAAGTAAATAAACATTTCTTGTTAAACTTGATATTATTCAGTTGTACTTTAGAAAATCTGTTCAGTAAGCTTGAGATATAAGTTGAACCAACAACTCTTCAGTCACGCTGACTAATGTTTAACATTAATTATAATTTATTAACTTAATTAACTAATTCATTACTAACCTTCATCATAGTTAGCAGTGTTATTTTTCTGGAAACGAGTAACCGTGATTTATCTTTAAATGTATAGAGACACACAGCAAGTTTTAAACTATAAAAGAGAAGGGTCTCGGGAGAGTTTTAACTCTAAGAGAACTGGACAAGAATGAGATGGACACAGTGACCTTGACCTTTGACCTTTGACCATGAAAATCTAATCACTTCATCCTTAAGTCTAAGTGGACATTTGTACCAACTTTGAAGAAATTCCCTTAAGGTGTTCTTGAGATACCATGTTCACAAGAATGGGATGACCTGAAAACAAAGCCTGTGGCCCTGTCTGTTGCCAGCATGGAGCCATTAAAAAAACGGTTTTTCAAAAAATTCTGAATCGCAGAGGTCCTTCAGCCTACAGCCATGAATGTGCACAACAACAACAACAACAAAAAATCCAGGCAGGAGGATAATTAACTTTAATAATAAAACTTGCACATTTACGTTAAGTTAATGAGAAATGATTTTGATTCCATTAAATTCCTGTATGACTTTTTACAGTGTATATCACTTTGCTATGTCAGGTCAACCAGTTCAGCGTATGAAGAGAGGACAGCTCTTGTTGTGCTACACCCTTAGAATAGAATTAGAATGGAAAATGTCACCACTGACCAGTATTTCCCAACCCATCTGTCAGTACAGATGTTGTGACCAGCAGTCACAAAAAGACCCGGGCCCAGCTTGTAGCTTAGTGAACAGGGTGGCCGTCCTTCAACAAGCAGGACGCAGGTGCACCAGACAGATATGCACCCCGCTGAAGTGTCCTTGAGCAAGATATTGAATCCCTACCAGCTCTGAGGGTTGCAGCTCTGTACAGCTTTGAATGACCTCTTGACCACCTCGTGGAGGGGGAAAACGCTAATGTCAAATTTGGTCTTCTTGTATTCGACCCCTATAAAGTACCTCTTATTGGTTGTGATTACACTCTTTTAAAATTGCTGTGATGGTGTTCTGTGCAAGAATTCCACAGCAGGAGTGAAACAGGGGAGCACAATCCCTGCCCAATTATTTTGACACTGCAGAGTTGACCGAAAATTCAACTCTTGAGGGAAAATGTACGTGCCCTCGGAAGTGAGGAAACAAAAGCAGAATACAAACCACTTCCTAAACATCAAAGACACTGCATAGTTTACTGTATATGGAAGGGCTACCCAAACCTTTTCATGTCAAGGATCCACACAGTAGATGCAAATTAGACCGCAGATGCCCAATTTGAGAGGATTTTGTTTTCATGAATCCCCTCTGAGTATTTTTGTCTTTTTAGGTTTGAAGATAATAACGTCTTCATAGTCGATCTATGATCAAACCAGGATCACAATAAATTACAATCTATCAAAACAGCCAATCCTTCTTTCTTTGTTGTTCCAAAAAACATGATACAATTTAAAATATCATAGCTTTTGGGCAGAAACCTCATATCTCATATTTTGTTAAAATAAAAAAATAAAATAAATAAATAAATAAATAAATAAAGCATAACTTAGTGCTATTGGTCACCCTTTATGTCTGTCTGTCCAACTCCACTGAATCCTCAAACTCTCTGCAAAACTTCATAGCTCCATCCCGCCTTTATCTCAAATGAAGTGCTGAACATAACGGAGAAGTTAGCCTTCAGGGCTTTCAGCCAGAAAGCCTTTCTGACAGAAAGTTTTCTGCTTCAATTATTTGAAAAATACAGTGTTCTCCATTTCCTGAAAAGAAACGGCTTCCAACACAAGGTTCCCACCACCATCAGACACTATTCATTATTCAAACAATATTCTATTCCTCTTTTTGTTGGGGACCCCCCTACAGTCCATCCCAAGGGCCCCTGTTGGACCCTGGACCCCAGTTTGAAAACCACTGGTATACAGTATCTTACATGAATGAGATGCAGTTGGAATGGCGTATGAAACAAATACATAAAATTGCAAAGGATATGAAAATGTCAGTTAATATAAATATATCTGGAACTTAAGTCTAGATTGTTAATGCCAGTTTTATGAAAGCCCCACTGTGTAGGATTTAGTTACATCTAGCAGTGAAGTTGTAGATTGCAATGAACTGAATAGGCTACCACTTGACTCACCCTCCCCTTTCCAAGCATGTAGGAGAAACTATGGTATCTGCAAAACCTGCAAAAAATGTAAGCTCTCTAGAGCCAGTGTTTGGTTTGTCCATCTTGGCTACGTAGAAAAATGGTGGCTCAACATGGTAGCCTCTGTGGAAGAGAACCTGCGCCATGGATTTATTAAGGTGAACCTGGATACGTTCAGCCTTGCTTCCAATTTTTCCCAGTGGCACTTGTGGGATTGCAGTGAAAATTCCCTTGTGGCACCAAAAACATTTTCTCCATAAGCCACCATTATAAACAGACATCTGTAAAACTGTTGACAGGACACCTCAAACTGCAAAAATGAACTATTATGATTTGTTGATCAATTTAGCTTTTATACTACTTTATAAAACTTTCTTTAAGCTAAGAAAAGCAATTTAAAAATCTGTGACGTCATTACAGCATAAAGTTGATGGGCCAAGTGGGAATTCACGGTTGGGGCCACTATGGCTGCAATGTGGACTTAATGCAGTGACAAGCTTATGTGGTCAGTGCGGCATCTGTGTACGTCTATAGCCAGGAAAACACTTCTCATTGAACTTAGGCACCATCTTTGCATCTGTACCTTGTTCATAATACATCAATAATCTGCACCCGCTATAGCTCATTCTAGGGTAATGAAAACAGAATGATTCTTATTTCCAGGTGATTATACACTAATGAAAACAAATATTATATTCAATTTCTGACACATTTTGACAAAAGATCCCCTAAATCATACACACTAGACCTTTAAGTTGTGACTGATTTTATTAATGATATGTATAAGTAAGTGGGCGCTCTGATCCCATCCCACATCATTTCTCCATCAAAACGATTATAGCAGCTGAATTGTAACTGATATCCTTGATCTACTAGAAGTGACAACCTTATTTTAGAGTGGGTGTTGGTTAAAGGTCTTCTGTCGAGCTACATGACCTTATCACTGCGTTTGATACTAAATCACAGGATCTTAATTGGACATCGGAGAGCCTTTCAGGGTATTAAAGACACTGCTCGTAATTCTCTCAGACAGACACTTCTCTGATGCCTTTGGGCTTTTCTACAACCTTGTTAGCACGGGAATGAAACACGTTACGGCTCCATCCTAAGCAGTCACTTTAAGCCAATTCAATTTTTACTCATATGCTCCATTTGGTTACATAATGCCTTTTATTATGCTGATGAAACTCAGGTGTATATGTTGTAGTTGCGCTAACACTTGAAAGGTTTTTGGTGTATTTTAACTGATCCCAAGCTGGAACCATTCACAGCACAAAGTCTCACACACATGAATGGGAAGACCGACGTCTCTGACAGGGTTTCTGCAGGACACTGACAATGATGACAGTAATAATTTCTGACTCTTAGACAGCGTGCAGGCGCGATTCAGAAGAGCTTGATTGAATGAGCATAATTATGCAGCAGTAGGTAATCTATCCTCATTACCACAGGCATCCCTCACATGGCCATGGCGCCATAATTATTACGTGTATTTAATCCCCACTTTGAGAGCTCCACCTGAGTGTCCCCTCCGTCTGTGGTGCTAAGTAGGGATAGATCGAGTACAGCAGAATTTCTCTAAAAGAGGAAGATAAAATGGAACTCATTTGCTTGGCATAAGCTCGAGGGTTGTTTTGATCTCCCTTTAGAAGCCTTTTTTAAAAAAAAGATAAATTTCCCACTTTGCTTACCCTACATCAGATATGCTTATCTGATAGCATCTGAAGAGGAAGCTCCAATGTGACATTAAACATGGCAAAGTGAGCAGTGATCAAATGTGAATAAAAGAGGCTTCAATATGGCACACACACAGTGGTGGTGTCAAGACGACTGCAAAGGTTTATGTAACTAATCTGGACCAGGCGACGTCTGAAAAGAAACTGAGACTGACCAAAAAGAAGCTCCCATGATTCACTAAATCTCCCCCTCTCACCCACTGTGCTAAACAATACTCTGTGACGTCAGTGCCAGATTATTTCCTCAATTTCCCTTACTGATAATTAGCTTCCAACAGACTGACCATTCTGTTTAGTTTCTGATTAAAAATGAGTCCCTTAACTGCCACTTGGATGTTAATTGATGTCACTTATTCGCAGCCTGATAATTTGGCCAATGGGCCGTTTGAGTTTGAAAAATTGTCTTCCTGTAAAAGTGCTTCTGTGCTTTTTAAAGTGTGAATGAAGGTTTCAACATATGTGGTATGTGATGTGTTCAAGTGACACTCCAGAGTTCAGCATGGCGTCTTCCTTAAAGGTAGAATATGCAGGATCTGTCAGTTGCTGTTTGTAAATGAACTCGCAATATAGTTAATTGTTAATGAGTCTCATTCTCAGGATGTCAAATACTTTTGGGTTGGTAAAGTGTCCCAAGCACAACAAAATAATCAGAAAATAAGAAGGTACAGGTGTAGGGTGGGTCTCTGTGGATGCAGGCGCTACCACACACTTTTCATGGGTCTTGGGAGATGATTGAGAGGGAATTTCGTGTGAGTCTGTGCATTGTTTTGTTTTTTTTTGGAAAATCCTGCATATTTTGACTTTAAAGTATTTATGTGTGCATTGTTTGTACAACTGTAATGCACTCATGGTATTTTAAGATTTTAACCCCTCTGAGGAATACAATACACAATGAAAAAGGAACATATAAAAACATCCACCCCATCCACCTGTTCTTATGAGCATTTTCAATTTGAGTATTAAAAAAAACACTTGAGTGGAAAGGCTGGAAATTGAAAAAGGAAAAAAAGATACTCAGTGCAAAGGGAAAAAGACTTACCGAAAACATCTACAAGAGGAATGAAACACTGAGTCCAAACATAAGAAGTGTGTGACTTAAATGTCCACTGACACGTCCGCTGAACAGACTAAAAATAGCAGTGGATGACAACTCTGATTTGTGTGGAGTGATGAGGAGACTGTAATGTTCCTCAAATTAATACATGTAGCAAACAAATGTCACATTCACATGGCACTTTCTAGATGATTTTCTCTTTTTATTACCTCATCACATTGTGCCCTCCTCTTCTGCAATGGTTTCGTGGCACCTGACTGCAGAATTAGCACCAACAATTACTTCTCTCTATGAACTGATCACTAGTATTTGCCATAGTAGTGGATGCAAACATACATTAATCTGAATTTCTTGGTACTTTGGACAGAATTTGCACTGCAGTTGAAAGGAAACCAGACTATTGTTGTGTCAGTCATTTTGTGTTGCACAAGGTAGTTGCAAAGGGTCCCACAAGACACAGTATAAACTTATGTTCAGAAAGATTTGTCTTTTGTTTAATTTTTTCTTAACTATGTCTTTCTTAAAATCACTAAAATAGCATCTGAATACTTAATTCATGAGTGTCTCAGGGTCTTTTAACTAAAATTGGACTATTCCATGATCTTACTGCGCATTTGCGGAAATGATTCGGGAAGACAGTAGCGCCTGTTCACCTTATTGCCATCTGGCAAGAGATACAGAAGTATCTGCTGCTGTACCACCAGACTACAGAACAGTTCCTCTCCTGAGGCTGTGAGACTCCTCAATCCATTCTCCATACACACAATAAATAAAGTTAATTTTTATGCATTATATATTCAAGGATTGAAAAGGGGGGCAGAGAAGGGCCCTATGGCTGTGTTCTCCTCAGGGCCCCAAAATGACTACACCCAGCCCTGCCTTCAGACTAGACTTGTAGTCAAGACCGCCTAAACCGAGACCAAGACACTACCAAGACCAGAGAGACAAGACACACCAAGACCAAGGACCAAGACCAAGACCAAGACAGACCAAGTCAAGACCAAGACTAGTTCAGCTCAAGACCGAGACCGAGACCGAGACAAAAAAAAACCCCTAGTTTTTTGTCATCTTGCATGAGTTGTAGAACATAAGCACCATACTGGGTTCAGCTGCTTAGTGTGCTATTAAGGACTGACATGACTATTAACTAGTCCCAAAGTCACCTAACAAAATAACAAGCCTCCAACACCACCCTGCACCTCAAAAAAAGTCTAATGAATGGTAAATATGTCGCTGATTTAAATTGTACTTAATTTGTAGATGAAACGTGAATTTTAAATATTAAAGATACACACAAATTATCAACTTGAAATTGCATTATTTACCATTATAGTAGCCAAATTACACTGTATAATATTAGCATCACTGAAATGGCATAGGCCTAATGCTTAATCAATCACAACGATATGCAAATATTATTCAAAGGCCAATGATGCCATATATTTATTCAAACAAGGCCATTATAAGCACAATACTGTAATTAAATACATAGACACACATGCAGGTGCACCAAAAAATGCATTAAATCAAATGCAAAATACAAATAAAAAACTGTACTTCAAATTGTACAAATCCCTTCGAGAACCACTCGGCCAGTCCGAGACATTGCGAGACCGAGAGACCCGAGACCGAGACAAGACCGAGACCAAAGACTGTCGAGGCCGTGACAAGACCAAGACCACAAAAAAGTGGTCTTGAGACCGGTCTTGAGACCAAGACCGGTCTCGAGAACTACATGTCTACTTCAGACATGTGTTAATACATTTATAAATTGCTCTGATTCCAATAATTCGAATTTGTCACTTGTGTTGTCATAATCTTTGAAATTATATCTCTGCCTTTATCAAAAAATCCAGTGTATGTGTGCTAGACATTTCAAGTTTCTACCTCACACTTTTGCAAGCTGAAAACTGGACCGGGATTGGCTCTCAAACTATTTGTGATGTTACAAATCATGCTTTTAGGACCACCCCTGAAAATGGGATTTTCATTGAGCATATGGAAACTTTCCACTTGCTGCAGATGGGTGTGAAAACAACTTTCTGGTGTCAAACTCTGCATATACTTCATTCTGCACAGTGAAGGCCAAACATTCAAGTGTAGGATCAAGAAGAGAAACATATTTTTGACTGGAGGGGACCTGCCTTAAGTTAGAGGCAAGCCTGTTTCTGATTCATCCTTGCATGATAATAGTTTTAATGAGCCTAAGTCTCAAGTGAAAACAAAATGTACTAAATGGGTCATAAATTATTACAAAACAACTGGGCTCAGTTCAAATTCAGTTCAATTACTTTAGGACGTCCTCAGATCAGATTCATAAGAAAAACATTATGAAGCATGAATATCACAGTGATGTATTTGTCTGGTGGATTATTCGATTGAACTGAAGCTGTATTGAGGCCAGCCTCTAATGACAAGGACAGTACCTCTTCTCAGGCTTGGTAACAGTCGGCAGTTTGTCATCATTGAAGACTGAGTTGAGGGCCCGGTGTAGTCTCTGGAAAAACAAGCAACACATTAGCTGTCACATTACAGTAAATAATTTTGTCTGTGTCTCTATGATTGTTCTATTTTTTATTGGGAACATCAAAGGATGAGTGTGTTTTGCACATGTGCGTTGATGAGAAAGACACAGTGGAACCACAACAAAATGTGTCACTGTCTAAAAAGGTATGGACTAAGGTTGTTCCAATACCAGTGTTAGAAAATGCTTCTGATACTGCCTATAATGCTGGTATCGGCAAGTACCCAAGTCTCTGCACCGATCCGATACTGCATAATTTATCAGCCCCAATTAGAGGCCCTGCTACCTCCCAGCAATGTCTCATATGCCATTTTTTCACCACCAGGATGGCAGAGTCATGTTCTATAGCAGTGTTTCTCAATCCTGGTCCTCAGGGACCCCTGTCCTGCATGTTTATTTCCCTGCTCCAACACACCTGATTCAAATGATCAGGTCATTATCAGGCTTCTGTGGAGGCTTGATGATGAGCTGATCATTTGAATCAGGTGTGTAAGTAAAACATCCGAATACCCCTTCTGCTGGTGACTGTAGTGTGGTTCAATCTTAGTTCATGATCAAGAGGGTGCTTCACTGTGTTATATATGTGTGTAAGTGTGTATGAGTTCAGTACCTGGCTTGTGTGCAGCCAGTACTTGAAGCGTGGCTCCTTGACCCTCGGGATCACCAGCTTGTACACAATGTGCTCTGCTATTGTGGTCAGTAGAGATAAGGCCACGCCCACACAGAGCATCACAAACAGACCGGAGAAATGCTTTATACCCATCTGCAGCGTCTGGAGAGGCACAGAGGTAGAGAGTGAGAGAGGTTACGGCAGGGGAAAACAAAGTGGAGAGATGGAAAGAAAGAAGGAGATGTAGAGGATAAGAGATCAGGGATGCATATATATTGCTTCTAATGGAGGAGTAATTGTCTATGCATGTCATTAAACAAGACAATTTAAACATTTGTTCAATTATTGATCATACCCTTTATTTTGAAATTCCCACAGTCTGTGTATATTATGCAACACGCCCATACATACAACATGCATAAATTTTTGGCAAAGTACAATATCTATGCACAATTGTATGGAAGCCCATTTCCACCAATTTTATTTTAAAAAGATCTAATGAGTCATTATAACGAGAGACTTTCTCAAAATAATGAGAAACTTTTATGACTTAGTTACAAGGTCATTATTCTGAGATACTAATTCTTATTAAGAAATGTTCCATTTTGAATATTAAGTCAATATTTGAGATACTAACTGATCTTTGAGAAACTTCTCACTATTTTGAGATGCTGACCTATTATTTGAACATTTCCACTATTTTGAGATACTAACTCATCATTTTGAGAAATTAAAGAATTATTTTGAGGTAAGTCATCACTTTGAGATAATGACTCATTATTTTGATAAAGTTTCTTGTTCTAATGAATCACTGTACATCTTTTGCTCCCATCACAATGGTGAAATTGGGCTTCCATATAATCATTCACAGGGTAAGCTCAATAAATGACAGTCACATGTAACTGTCATTAAAATAAAATATTTTATTCCTGTTCTTATTTTGCTTTTTGGAATTTGCTGTCTTTGTTGCTTGTGCTTTATTATTATAATAAAAAAAATTAATGAGAGTAATACAATAATACAACTGCATGTGTGTGGGCATCCTTATCTTATTCAAGCAGATGTTGTTTTCAGTAGTAGGCGTGGTGGCAGCTTTTGCTTGGTGTATGCAAAATTGTTTCTCCAACGCTTTAATGATAAAACTTGTGTAATTGTATTATTATTATTATTTTTTGCCATTTTTACCCATGAAATGTGTGAACCCCTTGATGTATTCACCACAGTCAGAAGTTCCTACGCCGTCTCTGTTACTTTAAGTTTGGCCGACCTCCCAGGAGTCATCGGCTCCCATTGTTTTCAAAATTCCATTAAAAACAGCTCGCATAGACAAAACACTGCACTGACAAACCTAATGCATCATGCATTTTGTTTTTCCCATAACTTGACTTTATAACACCACAATCACTGCAGCTACAGTTGTAAAAGCTTTCTACATAAAAAAAAGAAAAAAGAGCATGAGGAGACTGTTGCTCAGGTTTTTCTTCCAACTCTGTTTTCAGAGCAGAAGTAAACAACAGTATGAAGCAGTGGAAAAGTGATACTAGTCTCCAAACTGATTAATTAATAGCATTACAAAGTCAAACTGCTGTACAGTAGGAGAGAACAGTCGAGGGTAAAATGAGTCACCCCTTGTATCTACTACAAAGTAGCTAACCATAAACAAAACTAATCATGTGACCCACAAATTTAGGAAGTATAGTTCACATTACTTAATCCATATTGGACTCAAGACAATGGGTTTTTGGCCAAAAAAGAAAAAAAATCTGTCTGTCTCTCTGAAAAATGTAAAAAAAACAAAAAACTTCCAATTTCCATACAATTCTTTACCAAAGTCACAGGGAGCCACTAGAGGTAAAATTAGCATCCATGCTAATTTTGCCTTACCATGGGGTAAATTGTTCCATAGGTCTAACTTTATTTGATACTGCAGGTCATTGTTCAAAAACAGGGGTGTTAAAATTTCAATATTAAATCGGAAATTGATGGAAATGAGCTTCCAGTTTCAATAATCAAAATCAAAGCCAGAATTCTCTCCACCAACACCTACATGTGTTGTCTCAGAGGAGAAAAACAATACTTAATACTAAAGATGACACAGTTTACCTTCGTTTAAGAGGATTTTGAAAATCTAAATGACAGTTATCTCTTGATCAGCGCAAATCACGTCCAGTTCTCAAATTGAATTGTGACCTTAAAGTCGAAAGTCAAATCGAATAATGGATTTGGAGAATCGGGACACTCCTGTTTTATAACCATAATAATTAGATAACTTGTTTAATTTCCATGGCTACACAAGACCTTCAGGAATGTATTTTAACTATTATTTGAAACAAATACACTTTTATTGTTCAGAAAAAACCATTAAATGTGAAAAGTGGCGCATGTTACCCCATTCTCCCCTACTGTATTCACCATTGTATTTTAGAAAATTTAAGATACTTCAAGAGAATTTGAGATCTTAAATAACACAATGTCACCTTCCCTGACTTCTCATGGAAAAATACAGCATGTGTTTCATTTTGAATATTTTCTCCTTTGACAAACCCCTCAGATCGTCTCACTCTGGGATATCACACTCCTCACTAAAATTGTGATTTCATCCCCTCACATCTTAATTCGCACTCATTCTATTCTAAATGTGTCACTATGGAGAAACCTTTCAGAAACGTATAATGAGTCTGCAAGGGTAGCCATCTGTGACATCACTCTTTTCTTAATAGAGCACCTGTGGCAGCACTTCCTGCAGATGTACATTCCCATATGAATCGTTTTACTGCTGAGTATGGAGCAGCTCGTGATACGGCCGCAGCAGCAATGATTGCATTATAAAGTCATGTTGGAAAAAAATATACATGATGGATTAAATTCGTCATTGCAGTATTGTAACTTGGCGGGCTCGCTGTAATGAAATTTTGGAGAGTGGGAGCTGATGAGTCCGTGGAAGTTGGGCAACACAGACAGTGGTAGCATCCGACTGCCGGAGGAAGACATTTCAAACTTTGTGGGAATTAATTTGGATAGGAAAAGATAAAATTATATTGCCGTGGTATTATCCTTTTACAGCAAGACAAGCTTGCTGAGGATACGTGACATTAATCTAATCTAATACTTAGCTCCAGTGCATAAAAAGCAGTGTAAGTTATTGTGTATTAACCCACTCCAACATTCCTCACAGTTATGGGTGTTCTTTGGATCAGCAGATTTAAGCAGATTTTGGCAACACGCACACTTTATGTCTTTTTTTCACTGTATGCAACCATATAGAACAACCGTTTCTCACAATGTTATAATTCACAACTACACTTCTGTTTTTTTATCTCCTTTGGTTCACTACACTCACACTTAATTGCACAAATTTGCGGCAAAAATCTATGAATAACTTCAATAAAGCACATAGTACTCATAATCTCCATCCCTTTGATCACAATTTATTTCTTGGTAATGTTAAGTTTGGCCCCCTTAATGTTAGGTAATTGAATAATATGTCATTTATTGGTATTGATTTTATTACTTCGAATGGGATCAACTTCTTTGGGGTGACAGAGAGCTGGCTGAGTGCCAGAGAGTCTGGCTGCCTCACTGAAGCCAATCCATCAGATTTTTTCATCTTTTCAGAATGCCAGGCTTGCTGCTGCTGCCGGTGGTGTAGAAGTCATTCATCGAAATAAAAGATTGCTAAAAAAAAAACTGCTGAGCAGGAGTAAACTGGGCCAGCCTAGTCAGTAATTCATACTGCTTATATCCCGTGAATTTCCTGCTGATGTCGTCCAGTGTTCGTTTTGACAGCACATTGTTACTGCGCTAAAACATGCAACTCTTGTTATCTAAATGATACATACTCTAAAGGCTATAACTTATTAAAATATGACTGGGTTGCATCAACAAGGATTCATTTTTGAACCCGATTAAATCTTAAACTAGATTAAAATGAAGAGACATTAGATTTAAACCTCCCTTGAAACATCAGTTTAGATTTACTGTAAACCTTACACATATATATAATTTAATTATATTGCACCAAATTTAAAACCCCAATTTAAAATGTGTTCCAGCATAAACTCACACTTGAAGATGTTTAATTTTTAAAAAGCCTACCTTTTGGAGATGCACTGAGCAAAATAATCAAGTTGATCCGTTAAAACAATCTGCCAGTTGCCATTCTCTTTTTCGTTATTGTGCTGTTGTCCATTTTTAAATCTTATATCATTTTGCCATATTGCTACATTAATTCGGCCAATAGGTTTTTCTCATGTTAACATTAATGATTTGTTCATTTTGTAGCTACCTAACAAACAATGTAACATTTTCTTAACTTTTTAGCTAGTTAGCAAATAGTGTAACATTTTGTTAATTTTTAGCTAGCTAGGAAACAATATATGGTTAGGTTACCTTTTTAGTTAGCTAGCAAACAATGTTATTTTGTCATCTTTTTGATTAGTTATCAAACAATATAACATTTTGTTAAGGAATACAGAGCAGCTTAATGTTAACACTTTCCCCCTTTTATACTTACTAAGTCCCAAACTTGAATTTACTAAACTGAGATTAGTTAATCAGAACTAATCTTAGACTAAATTATTTTTTGTTAGTGCAACCCAGTCTATGAGAGGTACAAGTACATGATCATCATGTGTATTTCTGCACGGCTCCTGACTGTTATAGTTGTATATAAAGTTAAATGACACACAGATGAAGCAAAATACTGGTCAAGCAGCTTCCTCTGCTGTCACTGTAGGCAGGTGGAGGCATGATACTGCAAAAATGAAATGTGCCTGGAGCAATTTAAATGTCTGCAACAGTAGATAGCATCTGAAACACGTCTAGCTGTTACACAGTGGAAAATGGTTCACTTCAGTGACACTGAATCTGTTGCAGCGCAGTGCACTACTTCTACTACTCATGTGAGACTCATAAGATGGTAATTTACATTTATGTATTAGATACTGCTGTCATTCAATGACACACACCAGGGGTGCTTCTTAATTAGATATCATAATGAGCAACCAGCAGAGATTATATGCCTTTGAAAGCAGAAGTAGCTGAGAAAAATAAATAATATAAAAGAAAGCTACAAATACAAGGAGAAGACGGGCAGAGGAGGGACATGAATTCCTTTTGGAAGAAGTGTGTTTTTAATTCATGCTTGGTAATAGGGAGTTTGCAGTCCACACTGAACTAGGAGCCACTTTTGGGGATTCCAGAGTCACAGCTGCGTGGAGAGATGGCCAGGCTGCTAAGAGAGCTAAGTGCTCGGTAATAGCAGAACAGAATGGACCACGGGGCCCGGACTGCTTAGGAGTGAAGTTATGGGGACACAGCTTGGTTAGCAGCTGGAGGGTCAGGGGCCAGAATCTGAATTAGTAAGGAGCAATTACTGTACGTGGAGGTTGTGGAGGCAGTGCAGAAAAAGAGCAGCCAGAAAAATGAAACAGGAGGCAGAGTCCTTGGTAATGATGCTTTTAAAGGGCTTTGTAAAAAAAAAAGAAAAAGAAAAAAAAAAAGAAAAACCCTTCCATTTAACTAAGTGGCAGGAAAGCTATTTCTACAATGACCGTATATTCAATTATGAAATCCGAATAACCAGAGAGAAAGTTTTTTTATTTTATGTTTTACGATAAAGACTGCACCTTTATAGTGACATGATAATTCTACGTTACGTAAACACACAACACGTAAGTTTTGCCACCAGGGGTCTCTTTCAAATTAAAACAATAACAAAAGACGTAGTTTGATGGCATTGTGGGCAGGCAAGTAGCATGAGAATTTGTTTTCTTTATTGTTAAACGGCCACTATTTTCAGACATGGGTAGTAACAAGTCACATTTGCTCCATTACATGTACTCAAATAACTTTTTTTAAGAAACTTTCCTAAGTCCTGCCCATTTTGAAACCTCAGACAACTGTCTCTTGTCATGTTTATTAGCCCATCTATTTTGAAAAGACAAACAAATTTTAAAGATAGTTAAAAGATAAGGGGATCTGTAAAAGTAACATTTATATATATATATGTATATATATATTTATATATAGTCACATCTTAAGTTAAGTAATGCTCGCAAAACGCTAATTAACTAGCTATATAATTTACATGTATCATTTGCTAGGCAGTTAGTTAATGTTCTGCTCTGTAGTCTGTAACTAGCTAGCTAAGCTACATCAACCATTAGCTAGCTAGTTACATCTGATTGCTAATGTTAGCAAAGTGCTAGGTAACTACGTAGCTAATCTACATGAATTGTTAGATAGCTAGTTAGCTAGCATTTTGCTAATCTTGGCTAACTTAAGATGCAACTACATATATCCCGCTTTCACAGGTCTCCAGAAACATCTTTTAACCATCTTCATAATTTGGTTCTCTTTGAAATTAGATGAGCCTGGCACATACTGTAGCATATCAAAGTGAAGTAAACGGGTGAGAAGAAAGTTGACCGAGGTTCAGCTGTTATTGGAGCGCGCAGCAAGAAGAGGCAGGACATAGGAAGGGTCAATTGTCCCTGTCAGAGTAGTTTTAATACAGCATACTTTTACTCTTTACGTATCCTGTATTTTCCTTTAAGTTAAATAGCAACTAGCGGCTAGTAAACATATATTCTGGATTTCTCTATCGATGTAAGTACACAACTCAACAAAATATATAAAACATGTCTCACAATTTTAGACATTTTTACATAGAAATGTTACATTTTATAGCTTTAACTTAAAGCTGCATTAAATTATTACTTTTTGGCCAGGGAGGCTGTGGAACAGTGGTTGTAGGCACACCAGTGATGTTTTATCTCTGTATAAGTTGTCGTGGCAGTTGCCACAGTTGCCTATTTACATATCCACCAAAACCTGAGCAACATTAGCATTTATTTAGAGTCATGCCTCTGGCCATCTAACAAATATGTCCAGCAGTCACTCTCACTTTGGTCTCCACTTACTCCAAGGGGAAAATATCTGGCTTTTTTTAGCTGCTGTGTGCTCCACAGTGTTCACCAGGTAGTCACTAACTTAGTTTGTCTGCTGCTTGTTCTCTGAAAACAGCTGCCTGCTGCAGCTGGACAACAGGATGATGAGAGCACTGACATGTAACCAAACACAGAGGTTCTGGGCTGGAAAACCAAAACAATGAACTGGAAGAAGCTAGAAATGAGCTGAGGGAAACTGCAGGTTTGTTATGAGCAACCCTTCTGCATTATGAATAGTTCTTTGATTCATTGCAATATAAAAATATTGATTAGTGCAGCTTTAAAGTGGATTTTTTTTGTGTTTGATGTGCTTGGCAGGCAGGAACTAGAAACTCATGATACCAGATGAAACACCCCTTTATATCTGAGCCTACTATGGATGGTGATAGGAAGATATAATATGTTTAAGGAAAAATTCACAACTTTTTGTATGGATGCCATTTCAGTGTCGATGGTAAATGTAGTCAGTTGAAGCAATAAATTCAGCAAGGTTGGACGGTTGGAAGCAAGGTTGAGCTGAACGCTGTATCTAGTTCTATTATTTATCTATGGGTGATATATGGCGACGTGAGTGTCAGAAGTTCACGCGTGGTGCGTCCTGGTACATGTAAGCAAGAGAACTCATCTTTCTTGGTCAATATAGCATGCACTAAGCAATTTATTGCTTCAACTGACTACATTTACCATCACCAGGGATTGGACATCCACATAAAAGTGGTGAATTCTTCTTTTAAAACTGAACATTTATATAAATGTCTCCATCATACAAAACAAGGGACACACGATTAATACTGGGGCCAATTAAATTAATTATTGCTCATTATATTTGAGACTTTTGTACCTTCAGGTGTGCATAAACTACAGGTTATATGAACTTTTTAAAATACAAAAATGTGAAATAATTGGTTATCATCTGCTGTCTATCAGTATCGACCATGAGAAGCAGGTAATTACTGGTTATAGTATCAGATGAAAAAAATTCATATTATACATTGCTATACAAAACAATGCATTTGCTGCTGTTGTACTGTATGTAATAGGTGGCTCTGTTCCTACCTCAGTCACAGCAAAGCTGCGCTTCCCGCAGGGCACAACCTTGTACCATTTGTCATGCAGCATGTCCATGAAGCCATCTGACTTGTATTGACTAACAAGCTCTGAGATGTTGGAGGTGAGTGGAGAGTTCTGAGGGAGGCCAATCCCGTAGCCTGCCAGAGGAAATACACAGTACAGAAATATTATTCCTCTGTCACAACAGCAAAATCATTTTCACTTATCCTTCATGTTCTGCCATTATGTTCTTTTTTTTTTTTGGTTCATAGCTGTGCACAAAAATAAGAAAAATGACTGCTGAGCAGAAAGAGGGGAGTCTTGGCAAATGTTGGCAGTGCTTATCAGAAAGCTCCACTGTCACTCTAAAAAACAAAGCAGGTACTTGACATTGAAAGTAAATCTCGGAGTTTCTTTGCATGCCAGGAAAGTGTGACAAATTCAGCAATAGCCAATTACAGAAGTACCTTTCCCTGGTAGGAAGTGCACTGATTGATTTGCATTGTATCCTGGAGGCTTAAGTGTGCATTAAGTAATTAACAACAACGCTGGAATCGGGGACTGTGGTGCCCTGTAATGGAGGCAACCACCAGGGGAACATTTTCACAGTGGGAGGAAGAAGCTTGCTAAATGGACCAAAGATTAACATAGACAGTGGAGAATCTAAGCTGTTGAAAGCCAGAAGATTAACTGCTGTGCAAATGTTGAGAGATTGATATTGTTAAATTTAGGGCTGGCCTAAAAACGCTCATGGTCAGTTAGTGTGCAGTCATGCAGAAAGACCGCTTAAAGTCTGGAGATAATTAAAAACCAAAACTGCCACAAGTCAGACTGTTTCCCAGTACTGACTAATGACTAATTTAATCTAATAGTTTCTAAAATGACCAATACTCTAATCAATTACTCCACTAATGTGGAAAAGCCTCACATAACTGCTGTGGACAGGATCAGCAGCAAAATTTATTTTAGCCACTTAAAAAAGGTTCACCTAATAAAATCAGTATCAGTTCAAGTGTACGCTATATTTAGAATATTTTCACCACTTTACCCTGCCATCAGACAGCCTTTTTTGACAGGAAACCACTATTATATAATTATTATAATGAGCTTCCATGTTACCTTCTATAGCAAAAGGTTTTCCGACTGTTAGTGTTTTACAGTCAGCATCTATGGAAACCTCATAGTCCAGCAGAGCTTTGTCCATGATGAACGCGTCCAGCTTCTGAGGGTCAGCCCTGCAAACACACAGCAAGCAGATACAATCATTTCAGTCCACACAAATTTTTTTTTTTGGTTCTCAACCCGAGGACTGCGACCACAAGGGGGTCACAAGATAATTTCATGGGGTCACCAGATGGTTGTGGAGAATACATCAAAATACTGTGACAAACAACATGGAATGAGAGCCAAGAAGCAGCTCTCAGCGATGCCCATGCTTTAATACCAGTTGACATGTAAAATGCCGCTGGGCTCAAGAAATGAATTAGCCACCTCACTAATGGCTTTAACTATAAACTAGCAAAACGGCAAGTGCCAACATAAACCACGCTAACAAAAAGACAAAACAAAACAAACTACTCTGTCCAGCATGATGTATGTCCAGTATGATTGGAAATGAGGGCTATATTTTAGACTGGAGAATGGATTTTACATCACATTGCCTGTACAAGTGATATAATTTGTCTTAAGGCCCTTTCAGACACAAAGCCACCAATGCAAAGCCATTGAAAATGCGGTTTCAAAGCACATTGGTGCTGATGTCATGTTGTGAGACTGTTTGTGAGAGTAAAAGTGTGAATGCATGAGTTCAGATTGGACACACACAAACACACACAATTTTTTTTTTTTGCTTAATTTTGTTAATTTTGTGACACAGTGTTGTGCTTGAGCAAGCTATGGCTTCTCAGAAAAAGTATTCCAGCTCAAGACTTGGAACAACAGGACACTGGACAGATAATTGAGACTTTGTCTGAAGGTGGGTCACCTGAAAGTCATTTCCAGCAGAGCCCTGAGCTCCCACCAAACTTTGGAAATACCACCCTGTCTTTCTGCAATACAGATTATTTGTGGGGGCCACGTACAACAGCCTGATTATTCTAGGGGGGGGTCGCCACTTGAAAAGGTTTAGAACCACTGCCTCAGGCCAACAAACAAACATGATCAAGTCAATCATTGCATCATTCCACAAAATATAACACAGTCAAATATATGGCATTTCATATACCATGTGGGTTGTTCCAAAAAGTATGCTGGAGGAGAGTGTTGACCTGAATTGTGCCGTTCAGTTTTATGACAATCTGATCAGTGGCATTTGAAATGTTTTTGATGGATGACTGAGCAGAGAGACAGATAGACGGACGGGGACTGATCTCTCCCAAATTCAATGCTGGGGACAAATATAACCTTAGCATTAACAAAAATCTTACATCTTCGGGGAACCAACCCCAGATGCACGCAAACATTTTAAAGAAACCCTCTGAGTTTCACATGAAAAATTCACCTTTAACACCTCCTGAGACATAAACTTAAATGAACCTAACTTTGTCATCTCACTCCAGGGCTGCTACTCTGAGTCACATTCTCTCAGTTTTTGTCCTCATGTCACACCCCTGACCTTACAGAGAGAGTGTAAACAATAAGGTGAGCTGGAATTGGACTGTTTTGGTAGGTCATAGATGTAAACTTTATCTGCTATATGCTTTCACATGTTATAGATAGACAGAGTAGATAGGAACACAAATGGGGTTTTGTGTGTTTTGTGTTTGAAACAAATAAGGTCAAATAAATGGTACAGCTTCAGTTCAAACACAAACTGTAGACATACTTAAAGTCAAGATGAAATGAAAAATGCATTTTTAACCCTTTTAGATGACATCCCCAGTCATATTGTGCACCTATTTAACAATATATGCCAGCATAAATACAAAAATATCAATTTCTTTGTATTTTTAACAAAATCGTGGAGAATCCAACAATGTTTTCCTCCTGTAAAACACAATATGATGCATGCTTATGTAAGGCAGAACCAACCAATCTTCAGCTTTTTGCTGTGCAGATCTCAGGCTAAGATTCATTAGTTAGCTTGCTAGCAATAGTATGATGTGCCAGTCTGCTTCACCAAAACACCATGGTTACAGGCCTGCTGGCTAAACTTTTTTTCATTTTGGGGAAAATGGTATCTGTCACAGCAGATTATGCACAGAGCATTTTACAGTGGACTGTTTCAGCATACTGTTATCTACATGGAGCATACGATTGGCTGGGGGCTGTACATTACTGTACAAAACTTAATAAGTTGTACAAAAACACAGCTTAATGACTATTCACTGATTTGGATGAAACTGGATCATATTTTATGGAGAAAATGGTTTCTGGCTTTCCACCAGATGTTCTCCGGCTGCTCAGCTTCAACTCTGGGTCAGAGATTTTGCTAACTTAGCTGCCATTAGCAGGCTTAGCAGCCTCATACTGAACACGGAATTTTCCTGATCCTTTCCTGAGCATGCTGATAGCTTTACTTGTTGCTAAAGTAGCTACCCACTAACTGCCATTAAGCTTGCTTAGCCATGCAGTTTTGGGGGTTCCAGGAGCCAACCCTAGTGCAAACCACCTTTGTACTATTTACCCTGTTGTCAAATCTCACCTCGGTCACAAAGGCAGTGTTCAATCTCAGTCCCACCATATTTACTGAGAGCTCCCAGTGCAGGAAGAGCCAGCCAGGTCATTGGAATGCTATGTAGCTGTATGGTTGGGGGCAGGGCAAAGTGTCATTTGAATAATTACTCTATGATAAATTTTATTTCATTTTGGCGGTATCTTGGCATGCTGAGTTGCCAAATTCATCAAATGCAGCACACTTGACTTCGCCACCACAGACTGTAAGTGGCTGCTTGCTGCAACTGTGGTAGTCGGCCAATCATATGTTGCATTAAATCAAAGAACACTGACTGACTGTGATCATAACCATTGAGAAGTAGCCATTTTTTTCTTGATCTGGGCGCAAAAAGGATCAAATGCAGGCATTGTTTGAGTGGAGCAGTTTTGATACTATTTGGTACTGGGTTACTTAGATCGATATCTCAAAGATACTGAGTACTGATAGCGCTCATTCAGTGCTATTGACTACTGCGAAAAGTCCCTCCCTACCTGCCTGTTTTTTTTTGTTTTTTTTTTCAATTTTTTTCCAGGAAACCCATAAATATGCAGAAGCAAACAACACTCTGATTTCCATTTCATGTGGACCTGAACACAGCCATAAAAGGCGAAAAAATGAAACTGAAAGCAATGAATGGATAACAAAAAAGCATGTGAGAACGAATGGTTTTGTTTTGTGCTTGTGGGTGTTTTATAGAGCTTTTCAGGGGTTATTTTATACTGCAATCACTGAAAATGGGATGAAAATGATTCAACAAACTTCTCTCATCCGTTTGCCTTGTCTGAACCGCATATTTCCCAGTCCAGTCTTGCTTGTGGTTTTCCAATACTTTTACTGGATGTGTGCCAGTAAAATTACTGCCTGCCAGTTTCTGCCAATTTACTCACATTCCTCACTCCAAGTCTGTTATACAGAGGTGAGATATTAAATCACAACACTCTCAGTGAGGCTTTTGCAAATCAACTCAAAATGTCTTTACTGACAGCCAAAGCCTTCTGGGATACAAATTCTACAAAGGCTTTTTCAAGATACTGTCTGTATTTTTTGCTTGTTATCAAGGACAGTGTTTGAAATCCTCCGCTATCTTCCACGCACAAGCTGGCTGTTCATTATTACAGGTTGAATTAGGTTGCGGCTTACGTCCTTGGTCTTTCCATCATGGTGTGCTATTGATGTTATGTATTTTATGACCAGTGCAATACCATGACATCAGCCAATTAACCAACCAACGTGATTAAAACAGGATGCCTCCTTTTCGGCATCGTCTTCCTGCCATAATCCTTGTAAAAGCAGCTGAATCATGTATTTGCATCCCAATGGCATGAATGGAAAACACGATTAGTGACAGGACATGTTTCGGCGGGGTGGTTTTATTTAATACAAGCGAGACACAGCAGTTCCATTAATTTTAAATCTCTGTGGTTGATCAGAGAAAAATAAGACCTGTTAGGACCCGCTTGAAGTGTTCTATTTCAGGTGTGAGCTTCTGTTTTGTGAGACTGCATTAAGGCATATAAAAGGATATCAGCCACTTTAATAAGGAAGCCAAAATAGTGTAAAATAGTCGTCTGGTGGCTAATAATGCTCCAGTTGGTGCACTTTCTCACAATGCTCTAATTATAGCAGACAGGCTGCTGTTAGTAGGTGTTGTTAGTTTCAGTGGTTGTGTTGAGACATGTTCATTAAACTGAAACACTACAGTAAAACAGCACTGATAATAACACATACTGTCATGGGTGTACAGCGTGCAGGGATGAGAACAATGACAACTGCAAACAGACCTCTAAATATGAGTAAATTTCCACAAATAATGGTGTTATAGCAAACAGGGTGCTTGGAATTTTGTATCTATCATAATAAATTAAGTACTTGTCATGATCCAAAATATGACCATGGTCATGAGCCAAAGATTGAAATTGAAAACATAAACAATTTGTCTTTTTTATTCTTGAAAAATACAAACATTAAACTGTAGCTCATTGGCCATAACTCTTACCGTAATAGGTGATGTACTCAAATACTGGCATATTGTATTGCTTTGGTCTGAATCTAAAGTAAGAGTGTGCTTGGTCGCTGTGGGGAGAAGGATTTGCCTACCATTCTTTTTTCCACTGCTAATTCAGGTGTTGCCATTGTAAGTGACATGTTTTTCCTGTGGTTCCACAGGCAAATCCGACTTCAGTTGGACAATGTCAGCACACAGTTTGACACCAATCTTTGTCCATTTTTACCGTAACTAACCCAGAGCAACAACACTGCATGAACTAGACTAACTGGGCTAACGGAGCTAAGCTGATTAGCATGCTACAGCTGATGCAGAACAACTGGCGCACTGCCAAAACGTCTTGGGTACAACAACTGTATAGTAGATATAAATAAATAATTCTAACAGTTTGGTTCACAGGATGGACCGAATGAGGAAGCCACAGACCGATCCACACGTCCTGTATCGAACGGTTTTCACGAATACACGTATGGTTGCACGCAGCGAGTGGATATCCAGATAAGGCATATCCAGGCCAAGACTTCCTCTTCCCTGCACCTATCATCGTTTACAGTCAACTTGAGATGCAGGAATGGAGTTGGAGTTAAGCTTGGCTCATCA
Source organism: Lutjanus argentimaculatus (assembly GCA_034769285.1). Taxonomy (NCBI): domain Eukaryota; kingdom Metazoa; phylum Chordata; class Actinopteri; order Lutjaniformes; family Lutjanidae; genus Lutjanus; species Lutjanus argentimaculatus. The sequence continues at coordinate 7,450,961 of JAWZSL010000021.1, forward strand.
CTGTGAACAGATATCTGCATATAAAGGCAGATAAATTAAGAAAACTGATAAAAAAAAAAAACAACAACAAAAAAAAACCTTAGTTGTCATCAGAAGATAGCCTCTGGATTCTGAGATTGTATTTCAGCCAGTGTGCTGCCTCTTTTACTCTCCACATGGACTGTTTATCTACATGTAACGAAAGCCCACTCAAAGTATGTAATTCGTCAATACTTGGACTACAAATGGACAATAAAAAAGAACTCTACTACGCCTCTGATACCAAAATCTTGCCCCTTGCCTACTGATTCTTCATTCATATACATGTGTCTGTTTATAGAGACCTAAACCTAAGGAGCACCTTCAACACTTTTTCTATGTACAAAGGCAACTACAGCAATCCCCATATCCAGTTTTTTTGGGCCATTTTATGAATATTGAGTTTAATCTCCATATGGGGGTCCTCCAGTTAATGCAGTATACAGCAGATGCATTGCTGTCAACTACAACATGAGATTTAAGTGTCCAATGCATACGCAGCACTATAGCTGATGTAATGTGATAACTAATGCCTGGTCCCTTGGGGAGTAAACCCTGAGCGCTGAGTATTCAAAGTTCCATTGCGGCACCCTTGTATGCTGTCTTGTTCCCCCCGTTGTAATTTTCTAAAGATGACATTTTTCCTTGAACCCTCTAATCAGCATTTTACAAGCTCAGTGAAAAAATCTTGTTTCATCCATTCAAATTGTGTCCTACGCAGCCTCGGCCTGCATTCCAGCTGCCTTTTCTCACTATATTCTGCTTTGCTCCACGGGGATGCCGGTTGAATGTTGAAGCAGCTTAGGATGACAGCAATGGTTGGGTAAGGAGGAGGGTGAGATCTGAATGCAAACAGGCAGACTCGTGGCGGTGAATGACAGCAATTTTTCTTTTCTTCAAATGTTGACTTTCCTTGGACACACAACTCACATTCTTTTCTCTTCCAGAAATGATGCAGTTTATTTTTTCTATTTGTGTAACCAGACAGATTTTCAGGGAATGATGACAGCAAGAGATTACTGTTTGGCTAGTTACTGAACATTAGAGGACAGATGACAGTGGGACACTCTTAGAAATAAAGGTGCTAACTAGAACCATAAAGGGTTCTCTTGGCTTGTCCTCTTTTTGGTTCCTGTTAGAATGTTGGAACTTGGAACTCTTTCAGAAAGTTCTACATAGAACCCAACATGAAGGGTTATACCTCAAACCATCCAGAACCCTCTCTGGAGGTTCTGTCCTTTTAAAGGGGCCACAAGAACCCACCCAAGAGGCACTACCAAAAACCTTTTTATATTCCATGAATTTATCTAGAACCCACCCAAGGGGCTCTACCAAGAATCTTCTTTTAGTTCCAAGGGTTTTATCTGGTACACACTTAAGGGGTTCTACTGAGCACTGTTTTAAATTTAAGGGTTTTATTTAGAATGCACTCAGGGGATTCTACCAAGAACCTTTTAATATTCCAAGAGTTTTATCTAAAACCCTGCCAGGGGGTTCTACCAAGAATCGTTTTATATTATGGTACAAAAACCCTGGATGAAAGAGTTCTTAAAGGATTTCAACAATCCTTGAAGAACTTTTTTTTTTTTCTACAAAGGGTCAGTCGGCCAGTCTTGCAAAGCACTCTTGACAAACCCTCTCCTCAAAAAAGGGAACTCTTGTTTCTCAGAATGTACAACATTCAGTGACAACAGTGTATGATTTCCCATGAGTGTGTGCCTGCATCTTTATGTGTGCGTCTGCATGATGTACGTGGACCATACAGCCTATATAACATTGTCTTACTTGAGATGATGTATGCCATCTGGCGTTGCCGGGACATTGTATCTTCTCATGTATTCGTGCATCTCAGGGAAACTCTTCTTGACGTAGTCCTCTGCGCTGCTTTCTCTCACTGTGGCGAATCGGAATCCCTGAGAGGGATGGTGCAACTGCAGGAAAGAAGAAGCAAGTTCAGATGCTAGAATGCCTTAAAAAAACATCAATATTGATTAATATTGATATTTTTCATTTTAGTCTGTTGACTCTCTTTTCATCAGTGGGACTTTTGAAAATCCTCAGATGCAGGAGGAAAGTTCTTTATACTTTTTCTTCCTTTTCTGGAACCAAACTCAATATCCATGCACTTTTGTGATTCACAGAGTTGGTGAGTTGACAAAAAGCATTAATTACCTTACCCCAATTGCCCTTATAAATGTGGTTTAATTAAAGAATATATTTGCTGACTTAAAGTTTAAAAGACTGTACTCCTTACAAGAGGAGCCTTAAATTAAGGGGACAGCTAACCTTCTGGTCTGCAGTTTCATAAAATGAACATCATAGTGCTGCACAATTATGGCTCAACTGAAAATTACGATTATTTTGATCAATATTATAATATTATAATATCACTACTATATCTATTATTTATTGATTTTAGAGAGAAAATATTTTTATTGCATCTAATTAAACAGAGCACTGCTGTCATTTTCATTTTGTGCTACATGTCTGCTAATGCAAACATTTTATACAATTGTACTGAAACTTTTTACCCAAAATGAAATCAACAGAGCACTGCTTTTACTTTCATTGCTGGCTACATATCATACTATGACATGTTCTACAGTTTTGCTGTTATAGATGTCTGAGCTGACAATCGACAAGGACAGGAATTCAGTGAGGTAACATTAGCGATTTTATTCTTCTTGGCCTTCATACATTCACTGTACTGCAGTTTGTGGTAATTTTCAGGTGGTTGAATAAGTTAGTCTTGTTGTGCTGCTTTGCAGTGTGCAAGTCTCATTCTTCATTCATATGATTTGTTCTTGTTTAACCTCTCTTCTTCCAGACAACGGCCAATAGTCTGTTCTGAGGGACTAGCTCTTGACTTTCTGCTTGGCGATGTCTAAAAAAAACCCCCACTAGATTTGCGAGACTTGTGAAACTCATGGGCTTATCCGTCTGCTCTGTGTTGTATATTACTCTTCTACTCTGAACGGCAGCTACAACATCCAGGAATTTTGCACAGCCTGCTGCTGCAGGGTAGCTGGATTTGTTTAGTTTAGGAAGCTTTTGACTTGATATGCAGAGTTTTGTAATGTGAGGCATACATTTTAAATTTCAATATCGCGTTTAATTGCGGAAAGCTAAAATTCTTATCAAGACTAATATTAGATTAATCCTGCAGCCCTGGAGCATAAGGGCCATTTTCAAAGAGTATTTCCACAACAGCCTGTTAATCATTATAAACTTAAGAGAAATTAAACTACCATGTTTGCAAAGACAAAAGCTAGTTAAATCTAGTCAATATCAAAACCACACTTTTAGATTAAAAAAAATGTTTTGGAACATCTCGTCTCAAACCCGAGAGCAAAAATGTTATTTTAATCTGAGCTGATATAGAAAAAAAATATGAAAGAAAATTAATATTGTCTTTTGATGAAATTAAATCCCTCTGAAGCATATTTCTATGTCATATTAAATATTCATGACAAAATAAGCCAGTTAAATAAGCATCTTTGGGTACAATTCATTAAAAGTTTAACAATGAAAAAGACTGTTAATCTGCTTTATCAGCACTCTGTGAGTGTGGTTTAATCAGATTGGATTGACAGTAACCCAACAACAGTCATCAGATTTTGACTCAAATTTACTGAATCCTAATTTGGTGGGAGGAAATATGTGATATCATCTTTTTCTAGCTGAGTCCCTCCCACTTTAAATCAGTGATAAAAGTATAGAGACAAAAACAAAGAAATTCAGAATTCTCTGATGTGAAGTTACCAAAACTGTTCTAACTCTGGTAGAAAAGAGTGAATTAATGTGGGATATCATGATTCATATTAAAAAGCTGAGAAGGTAAGTATATAGGGCCTTTATAGTTAAAGACTTTTGTACCTTTGGGTCATGTATCCCTGACAGCTGTTCATATGTCTTCTCCCCAACCATGACAGCAGCAAGGTTAGCAGTGTAGGTGGACAGACAGAACAGACAGAAGATGGCCCAAAGGTTCATCAGCAGGCGGCCCGTCCAGCACTTTGGCGGCTTGATGGCCACCGTCCTCCCGAAGAGAATAGCGTAACATACGTTGAGCGCTGATGAGAAGGAGAACACCCGGTCGCGGTTGCGTCCGCGCGGCGTCATACCAAATGGGCTGTGCCACTCATACAGGGTGAGGAAGACAGCGGTGACATGGAGGGAGACAAAGATGCCGAGCCACATGGACCAGTGGAGTGGCCACATGAAGGCACCGATGGGTGCAGCTGTGTCGCGAGTACGAACCTGAAAAATACGGGGGTGGGGGGTAGGATTAGTTAAAAATGATATTAATAAAATTAAAATAAATTAAAAGAAAATTTTCAGATTTAATTGTACTTAACTTTACAGGTTGTGTGTGTGTAGAATCAGCTCCCTAAAATGAGTGTCTGCAATTAAACTTTATTTTTCGGATATGCATCATAGGGATTTTGTGATTTGTTCATTTTTAAAAGGTGAAATAACCCAATGGGAGCACGAGTTTACACCAAAGATGAAATGATGAAGTTGAAACTTGTTAGTAGTATTCGTACTTGTAAAAGAAAGTGGTCTGCTGCATTCCAAAACCTGCCAGTTTATATCATTTACTTCAGTGTTTCTGTCAGCTTTCTGTTTCTGCAGCTAGACAGTTTGTAGCGCAGCTCCCTGCTGCCTTCATGGGAACAGGACCCCAGAGTATCATCTATAAAATTTAACCAACATGGCTTTTACTGTGTCAACTCTTCCTTAGTCCTGGCTGAGGAGGAGACTTTTTCCCCTCTTGAAAGCATTAATTTTTCCAGAGTATACAGCGTGAACGCTCGTGAACAACGGGGATATTCAACTGTCAGACTTCCTGTAAAAGCAACTTGAAGCTACAGCAGGAGTAAAGCACTGAAATAGCAATAACAGCTAATATTTACAGATGAATGAACAGGGCACAGTGAAGCGGGCTCCAGTTAAACGGTGATCTCAAGTCTGGCCTTCATCAGAAAACCTTGCTGCCATGCTACCATGCTTCTTGACTGGCAGCTGTTTGTAATCAATAATGGGATCTATTCAAAGTGTGAATGTCAAATTTCTAACTGTTGTACTCACAAATTTCTATTTACATGGCTTTTTTGCTCCCTTGAAAATTAATAATGATATTCCAAATGTTAAATAACATGTTTTTAATGATAGAACAAAAAATAAATAAAATAAAATAAAATAAAATAACATTTATATACAGGGAAAATAATAAGCTTGCATTTCATTTGATGGGTGGTGGTAATAAGGAACCTGGATGATTGATAGGGGGCACAGGCTCAAAAAAGGTTGAAACTAGTGATTTAAATGATCATGATATAGAAAAATATTTATTTTTTAATTTATTCATTTGTTTTTACAAAATACTTCTTTATAGTCTGCTTTTATTTTTATTAGACTTTTAGCGATTTATACAGACTAAATTGAATTAAATTAAATTGAATTTAATTTATTTTAATTTAATTTATGACTAAATTGAATTTCCCCTTGGGATCAATAAAGTATTTCGTATTCGTATTCGTATTCGTAGACTATTTCTTTTCCAAACAATTTGTAGGCTATCATACTGGAGTCTCAGGTTAGGCCTATTAGTGTTAATTTATGTTTTTTTATTGAACCTATACTGAGGGTCCTCATTATATTTCTTATATTGTAAGGGGTCCTCGGTCCTTCTCCTTGCTGAGAAAGAATTGAAAACCTCTGGCTTAGAGAATATTATAGATCCACAGTAAAAGTGACAAAAAAGACCGAGACTGAGAAATAAAAGGTGCAATTACAAATCTGTCTGCTACTTCAGCACCAAGGACAGCACCATGGATTTATCAATACACAGCACAGGTAGGCTACTGACATTTCAGAACCACGGTCAGGGGCATGGATTCTCATATGCACAAATCTCAATCAGATAAAAGATCAAAAGAAATATGAGCTAAAGTAGAGTTAATTATACTCTGAATAGAGTAAAATCCCTTATATTTAACTCTCATTGACAAATAGTTGGTGTCAGAACTGAATGCCAATTCATAGTGTTTTTAAATCAAACTGTAAGTGTCAGTGTAGTAACATTAACTCTATTTACAACTCTATTTAACTATTTACACTTAACTCTGAGTAACATTGTTGTGACACTTCAAGTGTTAAATTAACCCCGCCCCCCATTGTTGTATACACACCCTCACAGACTGAGGCCAGAGCGTCTGGCATGAAACCTGCAGACTGCGTTTTTTATTTTGATTTTAAACACTGTTCGGTAAATAGGCCTAAATAAAATGAGGTACTGTCGGTTAATGTTATGTTTACATATACATATACATGTGTTATAACTTCTGGCACCCGTTCTTTTTCTGTGGTGAGCCAACGTTAATATTACAGGGCAAGCAAGAGAGTTTTCCTATTGAGCTGATAATAAGCTAAACAAGCTAATGCTAACTTAAGCAGTGTTTTTGGCTGTGGGCTACATGTAGAAGAGCAAAATAATGAACATGTTGTTTTGCATTGACCAGCTTGCTTTTTTTTTAGATCCTAAATAAGCAAGAGAACATACATTGTTCCACAGTGTAATGTTTTAAAATGTATATGTGGTACTCCAATTTTAAACTAAATCTGTTTTAATCACGCATAACCTTCTTATTTTAGTAACCTTTATTTTCCAGGGTGTTTTTTTTTTTTTTTTTGTAATTCAGAAAATTACAATACAGTACAATACAATATAGTAAATATTAATATGGGGGTAACACATGTATAATTACTAGTTACAAGTTATCAAATGTATTTATATAATAGTATCTTTTTGTTGTTTGATGTGGTATAGCTGTTTCAGAGTGGGGTTAAAGTGTTTGGGTATTTGCTCATAGGCTTATTTCACCAATTTGAGCTGTGAACTGAAACAGGATCAGGAGTCTCACAAGAAGTCACAGAAGCAAGATGGCATGCTATAATTAATGCCAGCAGTTCACACAGGGAAGCCACACATTCACAAGCCCAGCTTTAATTGGACAAAAATTGGCTTCATAATCCCAAAAGTCTACTGTTATCAAATGCAAATCTACTGGGTGTGGGTGCTGTTTGTGATACTGTTGTTTTGGAGAGAAATACTTGAAAGTAAAATGGATAATAGAAGAAACAGCTACTGTAAATAAAGCAGAATTTCTCCCTCTATAGTGGCATTTTATGAGGGAAAAGGGAGAGGAATGATTATCACCTTCACTGCCTGTCAGCCAGTGAGACTAGGTATAGTAATTGTAGTAATAGGGTCACCCCACAAAGCTGTACAATCACCAGTCCAGCCCCATATGGGGAATTGCATTAGAATCCAATAAGGTAAGGCTTGCAGTAATAAAACGCTGCCATATTGATACTGACCACCAGAATACCAAGCGGAGAGAGTTGAGGTGAGGTCAATGACAGGGAGCGAAGAAGCACAGGCCAAAGAGTAACAGAAGTCAGATACATAACAAGTGGAGAGGAAAAAAGAAAAATCTTTGGTAGGCCTGGGCAATATAGTTGAAAAGTGTGTCATGATAGCCAGTTGGTCGATATAGATAATTATTGATCACACAGATTGTGCCTGATGACATATTTTGTATGCCAAAGGGTCTTAGTCGAATAGTTTTCCTGCACAGTTTACACACACCAACAGGTGTTTGGATAGTTCATCCATCCATCCATCCATCCATGGATGACATTCTCTGCTTATCAGCAGTCGGGATGAGGTGGCAGCAGGCTAAGAAGATGTTTCTCCCCAGCATTGCTTTCCAGCTCCTCCACCTCAGCTGCCTTCTATCAACACAAAAGACCAGCATTTCGACTCCCTCATCCTCTGATAGTTGTCCAACTTAAAAAAAAAACAAAACATATATATTGTCTAACTGCGAGCTGACCTATCCTTTTTTATTGGCACTCATTTTGTCACTAAACGCTGTTTCTATTGTCGTCACTTATCGATCCACGCTGTTTCTCATGTGTCAGTGGTACAACTGAACAACACATCGTTTAAATGATTACTTGTTCATGTATCACACACTGAAGAAAGAAAAGGGCATACTGTATTAATTATTCTGTTGTTATTTTTATACATACTGCTGAGTTGCTCAAGACTCCACAGGTCCAAAATCTATATCGTGGTCCATGCTGGACTTGAACCAGCCACCCTCCAGTTGCCAAGCCAAGTCCTTATGGAATGAGCTACTGCAACCCACTGGTTGACAAATCACCACGTCACTGAAGCATTAAAAAAATTGAGCTTGTTGCTCTTCACACCTGTTGTGGACATCAGTTTCAGCACACTGTTTATGAGCTGGGTGTATTTACTATGTGCTTTCATGGTGGTTTGCATTTGAATCATTTAAGTGAAATCATTGAACATTTTATCAAATGAAAAAGAGGACTACTGACCAGAATTCCCAGGCTGGTGGAGAAGAAGGGTGAGGTGAAGTCAATCACTTGGCTTCTTGCTGAATTGATGCTAAAAGATGTCACTGCCAGGTGGGCGGCGCCGCTGAGCAGATCACCCACCAATCCTGTCCAGCGACCATTCTTGAACCCCCCATACTTCCCATCGCCTACAATATAGAGATCGAAAGTGAAGCCCATATCCTCCGCCAGTTTCTCCAGCAGGTCAATGCAGTAACCATAGCAGCACTTCTTGTACTCCGTGGGAACAGATACGTTGGGTCCTGCAAGGTTCTGGAAAAGTCTTTCCAAAACCGAAGACTCGTTGGTGAGAGGGTCGAGGCACAACTGGCCTGCTGGACACATCCCGTCCCCATCCACCTCGCGGGTGAATACAAAAGGGTGCTCCACCAGCGTCACCACGCGCATGTGCAGCCGTGTGGATCGGCGCCAATCACCTCCGCCCCCAGAACCCTGATGGCTTGGCCAGGCCCCCTGGTCCATCAGAACTTTCCCCCTGCGCCAGCGTCCCAGGCGGGTCCAGGTTGGCTGGCCTAAGGGGTCCAGCTGGAGGGACCAGATGTAGTGATGGGCCTCTGAGATGACATTCTGGCTGTGAGTGTCTCTGGATATAAAACCGCTCTGGCCCTCAAATGATGTGTTGGAAAGAAATCTGAGGAGAATGAGGGGGAAGAAATGACAGGGGAGGAAAGGGGGAGATGGGGGAGGAGAGCAGTGGAAGGAGGATGAGAGAGAAAGAGGATTGAAGAAGAATTAGAGGAGGAGAGATCACATTTAGTCTTTCCAAAATTTAACCTACTGTATGGACACACACAGTATGTCTTGCTTGTTTACTTGCTTGCAGGTGTTTCCCTCCCTGGAAATAACTTAAACTATGTTCTCAGTTTTTCTTAACAAATTCGGAATCCAATTATGTTCCAAACAAAACAAACAAACAAAAAAAGATATATTGTGGTGGTCGATTTCTACTCTAAAGGCACTCATAAATAAATATTCATAAAAAATGATTAAAATACTTTATTATATTATTTTCTCTGTCTTTTAACAATAGGATTAATAGATAAAAATGTGCCTTACTCCTCTCCTTTGTTTGCTTGCTAAAGGGGGTGTGGCTCTACTGCAGTCTACTTTAGATTTTGTGCAACACTGTGATTGGCTTATGGACATCCAATCAAATATGTTTGTGCATTTGGGTGGAGTCAGATGACAGCAATCATGAACTAGACAGACTGGGTTTACATGTTTCAATAAAATGGACGAGAACAGTGAAGTCTGTTTATCTCTGTCGCCTACTAGTCACCAAATGTATTGATGCCGAGGGGTAATGATTACAGTATTAGCCAATAATTAGTTTCATCCTGCCTGCAAAATACAATACGAACTCAATTAATGGTCAGGTGAGAGAGTATGGGCTTTGCCCTTCCAATTCTATTCTTTAATTTCTCAGAAAGTATAAAAGTCATCTAAACTGAGTTAATTTTTAAGATTTCAAATAAATGTGTGGTGTATGGTTACAATAGCAGTCCAAACTTTGAAATGACTTTCTTGCTTTTACAACAAGTATAAAGAAGACCTCAAATTGAACTGGGCTTTGAGGATTCTTTCAGCTCTTTTGTCTCTATTCTCTACGGAGAGAAAATAGGTTTGATCAGTGTCAAAAATAATTGCATACTGATTCTCAGAAAGCAAACACCAAGCAAACACAACAAACCACACATTTTGATGTATTATGGCTGGAAAAAAGGTAACTAACTACTTTAAAGGTGAGTCATATTATGCTGAATGCCATCAAAACTGAGGCAACACCAGATGTTCTACTGTAGAAACAGCTTCAGTGGTGATCTGCTAATAAGGACGGCGTCAAAAGGTCTTGAACAAGCAAATAAGTGGACCTTGAGTTGAGACAGTTTTGTCGACCACTTGATTAAAGCTACAGAAAGACCAAAGATTGTTCTTTGGGTTAAAATAACCGTTATGGTCATGGTTCAAATAATTACTTGGTTAAAGTCACTGAAAGGTTGCGGTCTTCTTGAAAGAACTTGTAAACACAAAACAAACTGCAGTCTCGTTTGTCAAAGCTACATGCTTTGTTGACTTATCGATCCACCCCAGCCTGCTCCTTGACAGCTTTCTGTGTTGTAACAACATCACGCTACACTACTTCAGATTTTTGTGCACGTAAAAATAGGTTGTTCTGGGCAAATTCCCCAAGGCATTTAGCCATTCTAGGCAGACTAGTTTTTTTTTTTTGGTGAAGACAGTCTCATCTGAGAGGAACAGTTATCACAAGCTAAAACTACCCAACCAGGACATAATGGTTATGTTGGACGAAACTATCTTGCATCAGCGTATACAGTACATCCTCTTTATGCATGATGTCACTCAGAAAAGGCACACAAAATAAGAGCACATGGTCTGCAGGGTCAGCAACAAAAGGTATTTTATCTGATCAAAAATGGCAAAGTGAAACTGAATTTAGAACGTTTTTGCTGTTCTACTTTTCCATCAGACAGCGCACAGTACAACAGTACAGCTGCATCAGTCTGTTTGTTTGTGTTATTGTGTGACTTCAGTGTTGTAAAAGGATAGTTCAAATTCACTGCAGTCACACAATAACAAAGAAAGAAACTACAAAATGAGACAGTGGCAGACCATCAACTCCTGCGTTCTGCTAAAGCTAAGCTAAGCTAAAATGACCGATTTCGCTGTTTTTATCTAGGCCACTTAAAAAAGTGGCTAAAATACGTTTTACTGCTGACCCACTCCCTTGCTTAGCTTCTGTGCTGGTGCCCCTCTCTGCCTCTCCAAACTGAGGATGTGCCAGCAGGCATCTACTATAGGTAATACACTGACTATTGATAAGTACCTCATGCTGTACAATCCCACTTCAAATAATCCAAAATGTCCCTTTAACTGCAAAAAGCACGGCTGCTGAATAAGTTTTCTACTTTCTTTCTTTTTTGGTCATTTGCCAACAAGAAACCCACCTTTCCCAGACACCTTAGGATTACTGTAGCTGTGACTTCCAGGCTTAAATGTACGATTATATTTTAGCCTTGGTTAGTTTATGAAAAAAATCCCAATTTAATGGTGTAATAGCAGCACAGGAGAGGTGTATTATCTTGGTGGCCTCAGTGCCTGTCTGGAGTGTGTTTGTGTGTGCATGCATGCATGTGTGTGCGTGTATATGTGTGTGTGTGTGTGTGTGTGACAGGATAAGACAGACCACGGTCCAGCGATCACGCCATCTCTCTCACTGAGCCATGCTACTGGCTGTCTGAGAGTGTCAGATACCAGAGCAGACACACACTCACACCCACACACACACACAGTTGTCCACTGGAATGGATATGTTGGATGTAAGAAAGAATGCAGGCATCCATTCTGTGCAAGTAGATGCACACCTCTGCCGTGTGCCTTCAGGAGGTAATGATGTAAATGATGTGACCTTTTCCAAAATATCTCTTTCGTGTCACCTTGCTCACTGGAAAATTCCCCTTTCCACCACCTTGTCTACTTCCCTGCATCTTTAACTGCCGTTAAGTCTGCCTGACAGCTCAACTAGTCCGTCTGAAGGTCAGTGTCTTCACTGTGGCTTGTAGATGTTAAAGCTACCTGGGGAGTGTGTCTTTTTCCTCGTTGTACACAGTGGAAGTGACACACTCCTGCACATTCCTGACAGCGCAGAGGGTGTTGCGTGGTAAAAGTGAAATGTCACATTTTAGTAAAAGGTCAAATATTATTACAGTTAATAGTTCATGTCAAGTCAAGACATCAATAACATATTTCATTGTTAGAATCTGAAGTAACAGACAGGTTCAGCAGAGCATGTCAGCAGCAGAGTTGTATAATCGGAGGTGAGTTTCTCATGATTTTGCCTGTGGTGGAAAGTTGCTTCTTAGAAAGTCAGATGTGCTCTTTTTCACTCAGAGTTCACTCTGTCTTTGCTCTGTCCCACTAGTATGACACAGGACATGCTACAACAAACATGGATGGAAATATCCAGCTTGAACTGGTGCAGTAAGTGCTTTTTTTCCCCCCCATGTACAACGTAACTCCATGTACTTTTTAAGGGATATGATGAGCCATTTTCTCTCGAGCGTGAACAGGAAACACACAGGGACCAGTAAGTAGAAAAAAAAAAAAAAAAAAAAAACAAAGTGGAGAGACAGCACTGGCTGTGGAGTGGAAATTGCTGCCGCTCTACTCACATAATCAGAACTTCAGGGTACTCATTACAACTGCGCTTGATCCTGATTGGCTCCACTCGTTTGTGAACTGTGGTCGTCCTCTAATCAGACCAATTTGCAGTTGAGCTGACACACCCACAGGACTGCTATGTCTGTGATGAGTTAGGATGTCTGAGGTATGGTCTAGAAACCAGAACATGCACAATGAATTATCTTCACATTCTGGAAGAAGAGGCAGTGGCAACGATGATTTCATTCTCTGCTCTATATTTCATTTGTGGTGGTAGAATGTAACTGAAATATGTACGTAGCCTACTTAAGTATAATTTTGAGGTACTTTATACTTCGACTTCACTACAGGAAAGTAGTGTATTTTTTAATCCACATTATTATTTTGAAAGTTATGGTTATTAATTACTAAACAAATAAAAATTGTACAAGTAAGCTCATTAAATATGATGTAATATTATAGATTAAACCACCTAAAAGTTAGTAAAAATCACTCACATTTTTCTGCATTTAGTGGAGGCCTGGGCAATAAAATAATAGCAATATGTACTGTCAATAGACATTTCATTATTAGCAATAAGAAAACTGTTAAATAAAATGTTCAATAGTTTCAGTAAAATGCATTAAATGCAAACCACCGTTAAATACATAACAAATATGCCCTGACTCACAAACAGACTATCATATCCCTTGACTTGTGCTACAAGTGACACGTAAGGCAAGGCAAGTTTATTTGTATAGCACATTTCAGCAGCAAGGCAATTCAAGGTGCTTCAGTAGACAGCCAATCATTTCACAGGTGTTAATTAATTAGTCTATCAAGCCTATTACCTGTGTGCCTTGATAAATGAAGTGTTTAAAGTAAGCCAATTAAATTCAAAATAAAGTGGTTGAATTCTTTTCCTGGTCTTTATCAAGGGTACAGAAATAAAAATGAGCAGTTTTGACATGTTGGCATTAAAATACCGGCAAAACTATTTTGAGTTTGTTTATGGTGGCTGCGAAACGCGAAAGGCTGAATCTAGAGCCAGCTTTTGGTTTGTCCGTTTTGGTAGACTACGAGGAAGAGGACCTGTGCCCTCTGTAAATACAAGCAGCTCATTCTTACAAACGCACATATTACATTTGTGCCATTTTCTGCCAATAAATTTCTGTAAATCTAACACATTTTACCTTTAATGTCTGAGTGCAACTTGGACAGAGTTTGCTTTCAGTAAAGAGTCAAAAGTTGGTTTAGAGAAACTTAAATGACAAAAATAAAGCTGATACTAGTGCAAGGACAGGTGGTTGTTGGATACATCCGTTTTTTCAGGGTTGCCAACTGTCAACATTGGGAACTGTGACAGCGCCTACACACACTCCTACTCTCTAAATAAATACTATGGTCTAACTTTTTGTACAGTGCGACATGATTCATTTCCACCCCATTGAAATGAAAAATGAAAAATGAAAAATGGTGGCATTTGAGGCAGAGGAGTCTTGATGGTATTTTAAGCTGAAGAGTGGCGTAGGGGTGAATCACATCTATTACACGTTAATACTAACTCAATGTCACATCTGCGTTGTGTTCTTCCCCCATGAATCACCTAAACAAGATTTTGAGGATAATATCCAGTATGACCACAGAGCTGTGTTCATGCTCACACCACTGACCGCACTAAAAGGGGGTGTGAGCAAAAAACAAGCTGAATGAAAAGAGATGGGAGTGCGCTTAAATTTTCATATCTTATCTTGCTTGCAAAATATTAATCAGCAACATTAAACATGATGTTTTTCAGTTAGTATCAAAAGAACCTGCTCATAACACAGAAATAAGTAAATGCCGCTGTGTTTTTAGCAGCATTAAAGTGTCAGCCAAGAGCATCCCTCCTTGTTAAACCAATCTCTCCCTGAAGCAAACAGAAAGTGTTTATACTTGCTTCGGTTCAGGCAATGCAACCCTCAAAGGGGACATTTATTATATAGCATTTTCTATCTTTATAGCTCAGCTGGCTGGCACATCAGGGTACTATCCTTGGCTTTGGTGGGCATGCATCACTTTAAAATGATTTTTATCAAGAAGGGTTGTCTCTGGTGGGAAAAAGAATGAATAAGATAAGCTGCTGAAATTTGTCCTGCCTATATCTTATCTGTTAATACAGGACTTTTGCCCCCTGCAGTTTATCTGTAACTACATCTCTAGGGGTTATTACAGTATTTACGTGAAATGTCTTCCTCTCTTTATTTTCCGCTCTGTCTTTCTCTTTCTTTTTCTGCACCCTACTTTTTCTTTCCCTCTGCTTTGTTATCACATCTTTTGCCACCTACCCAGTGACTCTCCTCCCTCAGCTTCTCAGACTAGTGGGCAAACCTTATCAGTCCCTCTCACAGGTTTATACACACTATAAATACACATACTTTGAAAAAGTTTACACCGTGTTGCTCTTAACCCTTTTAATGGAAGGAGCATAATTATACCAAGTCAGCCTGCACACTTGCACATAAACAGCAAATTTATTAAAATGGACAATGTTTAAATTCCAGTCAGATCTTCATCAGGTCACCAGTTACATGTTTAATGTAAAATGTTGATGTTCTTTACACTTTACATTATCTGGAATGATATTTTGAAATTTGAAACTTTCCTTTTGAAGATAATAATGTATTATCCACTGATATTAAAAATAGAAAAATATACAAAAGAATCCAATCACTATGAAGCAAAAGCAGGATAGAAACTTCCTGCCTTTTCCAATCATAAAGTAGCAACGACAGTCAGGGATATAGTGGTAAATACAGAGGTGGGTAAACTGTATTTACCCACTTTTTCCCTTCATTGATTGATACAGTTGAGCTGAAAACAGATGAGTAAACTCTCATCCTCGTTTCAAAGAGGTGGATATACTGAGTTTACTTGGTTGTACTTCTCACTACACCCCTGACTGTAACCTGTCAAGGTTTGGATTTCTCTACGGGCTTAAGTAGCGTGCATTAGGCTGTAGTAAGAACAATCCAGTGCATGGAGAGTGTGCACAGTATTCTTCTCAAAAACCAAAATTACAAGAAACAAGTGTTGAATTGAACCTTAGCACATCTGCCTAACTAGCTTGCTGCCTTAACTTAGCCAAGATCAAAGCAGGTATTTACATTGTCACTGTACCACCTACCACCACACCAACCCCCAGAGTCCGGCGCAGTGCCGACTCCACGTAAAATGCACCTGGCTACATCACATAACTTACAGCAAACTTCATGGAGAACATGGAGGGCAAAACATAAATGTAATGTAATAATACAGTATGTCTTTGTTCAGTAGGTAAAGCATCTAGAATATCTAGCAGCTTATAGAATTAGTTAACAGCTTGTTAACTAATTCTATAAGCTGCTAGATATTCTGCTAGATATTCTACAGTCCAATGCATTTTTGTTTCTTCATGTTTTCTGTAATAACAATTAATCAATTAATTGATTGTTAATGTTACCAATGATTGATAAAGGAAAGTGCTTACAATTTACAACTGTAGTAGTAATGTGCAGACAAACAGTTAATTGAGGAAATTCAGTCAATAAACACTATCCTGGAAACTGGAAACTTGTAAACAGTGGTGCATAGTGCCAGCTATGCTTATACATTTGGCAGATGTATGGCGATGACATGGGCCATTACAACTTTATAACTAAAATGTTTGATGAAATAACAAAGTGGTGATTTTAAAATTTTAGAGCATAGTTTCTCAAAGATGGCCCCCGAAATGAAATGCATGCTTCACATTTGAATCATCTGCTGTCCATTTCAATAATTTCACTTTCAATAGCTTACATCCAATAAAATTCTCCACTACTGCATCAAAATGTGCCCCCCTCACATGTCTGTCAGGTTAGGAATGACAACTTGTAGCTAGCTACTGGTTGCATGGCAAGGCACCTTATGGCACCTTATGGGTGTCACGGAGTTTAACTAAATCATGTTTGCAAAAGTTAGCATGGACAACTCAGCAGTTTACTGTGGAAGTTCAGAGAAAGGGAAAAATGGATGAACTGTTACGTCGTCTTTTCCTCAGGGAACAGATAAAGTGAACTACCTTATTTGCAAACAGGTGAATTTGTTGCTCAAGGAATTTCACGTTAAGTGCCATTATGGACCGATCACAAATCCTATGGCAAGTTCATGCCAAGTTCATGACAGGATTTAGAGGAAAGGGTCTTTTTCACATAGTAGGAGAAGGATACAGAGTTTCTATATGTGTGCCATTGCTGTGCTGCACTATATACTGTACAGTAACTCCAGTGTCCCCTTTGGGCAATTTCCTAAACCTAATGGTAAGTAATGTGTCTTAAAAGAATTTTCCCATAGGATCAACTAAGCGAATGAACAGAAAGTGCAGCGCTCAGAGTGCTGAGCAAATGGAATCCAGAGATAAATAGACAAAAAGGAGAAAAGATCTGGGATGTGACCATCAGGATGAAACTCTTGGATCGAAGCCTGACAAAGCATATGGAGAGGAAGATGGAATGAAAGTCATAATAAATAAATAAATTAGCCAGGCAGAATAGCCAGCGGTAACTGATTAACCCTATTCAAAATAAGGAAAAATTAATCATCTGATTTCTCATAATGGAATGCTAATCTTTCTACATTATTAGATTATCTTTGTTTCATTTTTCATTCATACCATACATTATTTATGTCAGTGTATTTAGTCCATAAATATTCCTCACATGCAGAGGAAAATTGATCTGGAGATGTTTTAAATTTCCCTCAGTAGTGAGAATTGGCAAGTTTCCCTTAGAACCATTTTCAATTGGGAATTGAAAGAATCCAACTTCCGCCACTTTAACACACCAGCCAAACATTACGCCACAACTGGCTGATTAGCTCTCCCTTCTCTGATGCAGTTTCAGTTCATGAGTTTATATACATACTATATCAAGCTTATGTCATCATCATACATTTCATGCTACTGAAAAACAAACATTTTTAGTGGACCTGCTTTGATGGACCACAGTTGCCTGGAGGGATTATTGTATAGCTTAGTTTTGCTACTTTGCTCACTACTGGACCTTTTCTCTTTTTAATTCCCCCATTATTCACTTAGACACAAAAGCGTTGGAAAAAGTTAGCCTTTAAGACTATACCTGACATGTTTTCATACCGGCAGGTTAAAACCACAGCAAGAAGATCCACTTCTGCAGTGAGCTTTGAACTACTGTTGGTCAGCGGAAATTTTATGTTTTACTCGTAAGTTATGATTGTTATGACTGTTTGGAGAAGAAATTCCACCAAACACCAGCACCAGCACAAGACGGACAAGTAAAATGCTAATTAGGGGGTTTCCCTAAAATGGGTACATGCCCAGGTGCATCTTGATTAATGAGGATCACACACTTAAAATTAAACTTCCCAAGTAACCCCCTCATCCATTACACATTCACCATCCCTGTGGTAGTCCCTTACCTGACACTTGCTCTCTAGTTTGATCACATAGCCTGGGGAAAACATCTGGGTAAATATGTGGCCAAATGTTATTGCTAACTGCCTTTGCATCTCTTTCATCCACCAAAGTGGCTCTGTGAAGTGGATTCTGTAGAACAAATTAATGAGGTCTTGATCTATGATCGTACTTTCTTAATATGTTTTACTTATATGTTTCAAACACAGTAAAATAAAACTTAAACATTTTCCAGCAGCAGCTAATTGTCTGGCTTTTTTCTCATCCTGCTGCAGCAACATCTAGTCCCTAACTTGCTTGGTCACACTGGAGCATCTAGCATCTAGCTGGTGGTTTCTACACTGCCTCACCTGCCATGATCCTCTATGATACCACAGTTATCTGATGACAAACACCTCTATATATCATCAGCTCTTATCCCTTGTGACTGGTGGATTGCTCGGCCGGCGACTCTCCATAATAATCACGCTATATGCTCCCTGGAGGGTTTCAATGTCCAGCTCGTGAACTGCTCCAGCCACTCCGTTGCTCATCTGTCACATGCTTTCTGGCTTCAACACTTTTGTAGCGACAAGACTTCCCTCCAGGTCAGCTCATCCACCAAGCACCTGATACCACAGCGCCCACGCAAAACTAAAGGCAGTCCCCTCACAGCAACAGGAATGCCAAAAATGACTGAAAATGGCAGAAGTTTAAATATTTAAAAGTCATTGGATTTGAAACGTTTTAACGGGGGGACTACATCTGTGTTTTTGTTTCTGAGTATTTAGATGGGAACACCATTAGCAAAAAGCAGTGACGTAGGTTGCAGTGCCCTCCCCTCCCTCAACCCAGGAGGTTTAGATGTAGCAACGTCAACACGCAGAAACCTACATCAGGTCAAGTGGGAAAAGATTTTTAGAAGGACTTGGGAAAACAGCCCTTTGACGGTAAAACACATCAAAATTTTAATGTTTGGATTTAAGTACATAAGGAACCCTACTGGGAAGCAACAGAATAATACAAAAACGTCAAAAAATAAAAAATAAATAAATAATGGACCCACCCTTCAAGACATTGGCTCCCAACGTGGCGGTCTGGACCCCCCACAGGTTTGGATGTTAAACGCAGTAGGAAAGATAAAAAAAAACTATTTGGAAATACATTGAACATTTTACATTCTAATCATTTTGAGAGAGGAACGTTGCTCTTTATCGAGCTGGTCACAACAAGGGGCCGCGAATAGACACAGTAGCTCATTTTCAGGGGTCATGGGCCAACAAGCTCGTAGCAGGAACATTCAGTTCTGTTTATCGTGATTTTTTTACATCGCAGCGCCAGTGCTTTTACAAACGATAATCTGGAGTTGCAAGTTTTTAAAGACATAGTCCCTCTCAGTCATCATTTGTGACCCATTTGAAGTGTGTGGTGGTGTATCTGACAGCAACTTATCCTGCATATTCTCCCTTAAAAGGTGGCCTTTTCATTTGACTTATGTCACGGATGTAATGTAGTTAAGGTCGCTGGTGGTACACTCCACTGGCAATATATGTAATTTTGGGAGTCACTGGCAATCAGCCTGTTCTGTGCAGGTATGAAGATGTGTTGAAATTGCAAAATAAGCTCTTAATGGTGGATTCAAGTGGTACCAATATTTTTTCAGTCTTTTCATCATTTATTTTCTTCTAACGTGAGACTGTTTGAAGTTATTTCTGCACAATAGGGTTTTAAAAGCTTTTTGAATAAAGGTTGATTATCACAGAAGAGGGCGGAGGTATGAACTTGTCTGAGAAACACTTATCCTTTGTGACAAAATATCTTTGACTTAAATCAGCGTAATCTCGGTGGGACTGTGTTAACAAGACCTGCTAAACGGAAATTCGGTATCTGCAAACAGGCACGACAGTAAAAGTCACATAACCACTGAGCTATGGGATTGTTGATTGATGATTTTCTAATTGCTGTGTCTTATTAGTTCAGTGATTTTTATTTGTTTGCAGCAGCACTGTGCTGCCATGGCAACGTGCTGGTAACAGGTGGAGATTCTGAAGTGGATGTAGCTGTACAGTAACTCACTCCAGTCATACACACTCCTCCAGTGGCAGAGTGAGGCTGTTTGAGGGGAGGGGTGACAAAAGCTGTGTGCGATGGGGCACCAGAACGCTGAAAGTTGTGATGCACTTTACCACATTTTGTCCCCTGGAAGGACACTCTAGAGGGCACTTTATCATGTTTTATCGACCTTAGGGTCACTTTTGCTGCGTTTTTTTGAACGTAGGGCCACCAGAGGGGGCAATTACCCCCCCTGCCCACCAACCCCTTCTCAGTCCACCAGTGTGCTCCTTCATCAGAGTACCTACGAAGTGCTGCAGTGGGAAAGTGACATAAACTGTAGTGAACAGCCAAGACCTGCTCTTCCCGCCACCCGTTTCAGCTGCTTTTTTTGGAAGCAAATGTTTTCATTTGTCAGTTCTTCCTTTTAACACCTGCTTGCTTTTCACAGAACCAATGCCAAACCAATGTTTTTGCTTTTCAGGGTGAAATCTCTCTGTCATTAACAGAAATTCTAACTCAGGGAAATATCTGTGTATACTTTTTTAATATTACAGCAGATGAGACAAAACTATATTGATCAATGTTATGTGTTAGGATTTATTCACCCAAGGCTTGTTCCTTCTAGACCCTGACTGGTGCTGGATTTGTGGGACCAGTGCCACAACATTGATAGTAATAGTTTTGATAGGAAATTGATAGTTAAGAAATTCCAATATTGATATACTGAACCTATATCCTTGAGAATAGAATATAGCCTATAGAATAGAATTTATACATAACAACACATATTTTGCAGTGGCTCCTCAAAGGTGGTTAACACTTATATAGTGGAGGCAGGATATTTTACAGTGAAACAATAAACCTTATTAGAGCCTGACCAATGTATTGGTCAGCTGATATATTGCCCCCATATGTACCGATATGAAAGCTTATTTCACAGAATATGTAGTGCAGGAAGTGATGCTTGGAGTGATTTGTGTTTAGGACAATAAGATAGCATTTGGCGGACGTAAATACTAAGAAGCTGCTTCTTGTTTTACGACCTGCTCTTAAATGGATGATAGTAATAAAATATTCAGCAACTGACTGATACTGAACAGTGCTTATGTTTATATAGATATTTATTTTATCTTTATTAATTCTTAATTTTCTCAGTGTTACATTTTAGAATTGGTTGGTATATGCATATATTAAATTATTTAACATTCTTTGCATAACCATACCAGTGCATAATTGGTGCCCAATTCCACATAGAAAAGGTCTATTTTCTTTCCAGCTCAAAAATTCAAAATATCGGCCACCATACTGATAAGATTCAGGGCACTGAATCTTTCACCTGTATTTTTTAATAATTAGAATAATAAGTATAAAAAACACAAATAGAGCAATATGCATGTATATTTTAAACTTGAATTAATAACGTATATGTCAATACTGATATAGATTGAAAAGCTGTGATAGGCCAGTCTGATGGGCTGATAACATCAGTCGACAGATATGGTCCGGCTCAGCTTCTTACACCACCTCCTTTCTGATCATTCTCACTTACACTGTATGTTAACACCCCTTCTTTATACTACTCTTTTTTAAACAATTGAAAAAAGCGAGCCTCATTAGTACAAGCACATCCTCTGTGTTTAAGAAAAACAAGGTTTTAAGCTGAAACATTATGTAAAATGTTAATTACATGAGCTTGCAGGTTACAGCCTCTCTAAAATCTCACCATACTCTGTCCGATATTTCCAAATTTGCCTCCACCTCATTCTCACCCCCAGATCCCCAGGTGAACTCAGACTTAATAAAAATAGAATTATTAAAGAATAATATCAAACTTTTATGTGTCTAAGCGCTTCTCCTGGGTCTAAGGGTCCAACTGCCCTGAAGCAAAATATGTCAAAATTGCTTTTAAAAAAATAAATAGTTTGACTTTCAGCAACTTTCATGTGCAAATATCAGCTTCTTCCTCTGCAGAACTTCAGGACTGCAACCTTTCGCCACACCCTCAACTCATTCATACAATATGTCTCACTCTCCCTCAGGCCGTCTACAGTCCCTGAGTCCTCTGCCATTGTGTGGAAATATTATGAAGGAATGTTTAGAACTCGGTCTGCACTGTAAAAATAAACTATTTGCTTTAACTAAAAAAAATTAGTGTCCAGGCTGCCTTAAAATCTTAAGTTGCTGAATTTGAAAAGAAAACTTGAGGTAATTTTGTAATCAAAAATACTTGATACTAATTCAGTTTTATTTGAGAAAACATTGTCAATAAGCTTAAGATATAAAGCTGAACCAACAACTCTTCAGTCACTGATAAATATTACAATCAAATTTGATTTCCTTTTACATTTTCTCAGTTTGAAAAGTCAGTTCTTCATTTCACACAAAGATCTTACAGCTGCAGCAGCTCCTGTTGAAATACTTTGTTCCAGAATCGGCACTGAAATCAATATTAACCTTTATCATGGCTCACAGTCTTAAAGTGTATTAGAGAAACAAAACAAGATCATATGTTTTCTTCAAACTGTAAAAAGAAGGGTCTCAGGGGTTTTAACTGATCATGTCCCTTTAGAAACTTAATATGAGGTAATGTTTATAAGTTCTGAGGTTTTCTGAAAGTAAATACTAGAAATTAACTTGAATAAATACAACTTGTATATTTACTTTATGAGAAAAGTTTAGTTTGTGTATTATTTTTTTAGTGTATACTGCTTGTTCACAAATGGCATGTCCGTATTAACAACAATGGACAAAGCGTGATGTAGAAAAACCTGGAAAACTATCAGACAACAACAACACCGGCTACTAGCTTTTTGGAGAGCACAAGAAGCACAAAAATCTTGAAAGCTCCTTGCACTCATATGTGGTGCTGTATTAAAAATCCAAAGCAATTGTGCTCTATGAAACAGGTAGAAAAAGATACGGGCGCCACAGTCTATCTGCCCTGCCTCCACAGTCAGATTAAAGATCATCTCAAAAAGAAAAAGAAAGCAAACCAGTACCACTGTTAGACTGCACACAAATATATTTAACACTAAGTGGAACTTAAGTTAACGGTAACAGATGACGTTCATGACCCTGATTCAATTTATCGTCAATCTTTGTAACCTCGAGGGACATACGGAAATTGGAAAAAGAACAATAAGTCAACATCTATTAATCCCTAGAGCATGAATGCAATGCAGCAGTCCCACAGCTTTACAAAAACTGAATTACAAAAAAAGGAATAACATATCTCAGACAAAACTGCCTTTCTTTATCTTTGCAGGATACATACAAGCACACTATACATCCTTTCCTTTTTCCCCAGCATCCACAGCTGGTTACAGTATATCATACATTGCTATCTAACACCTACAGATTTCCCTGAGCCAGGCATGTGGCTGACTTTCCCAAATCCCAGGAGCGAATAGCAGCTTGGATTAGACGCAGTATCTAACATGGGAAACTAAACCTCTTCGGGTAAATCCCCAGCCTTCACAGGGTCAACAACAGGCCTTTCTAAACCTGGCAAAAGGTCGTGTGACACCTGGTCATTGTTCTGTGATATGCTGAGAGACTAATCAACTTCATAAGCAGCTTACAATCAACCAAAGAAATGTAAACACAACCAGAAATCAGCCCCGCCAAGCTCATCATACTCGAATAATTATCTTCCTGGGATGATCATTCTGCTGATTCAGGTGTTTTGAGGAGATACTCAGAGAGAAAGGTCAAACTCTTATTGTAATTCAGTGGTGCGTGATCACACACTTTTCATCACCCGTATCTCAGCAGTATAAAGTAGAGCGGCCCAGCTGCAGATTACTGCACTGCTGCTAAATGCAATTTATCACACGTTATCATTTAACCACACTGCTGCAGTTTTTATTGAGTGAATACAGCATAGTGTGCATTCAAGTATGCTGCGTGCTTGTGCATGCAGGCGCCTATGCACATGTGTATGAATCTGTTTCTGTGGCAAATTCCAGACTGAGATTGCAGCTGGAGTGTGACCACACATCTGCACGATTTGAGAGAGGTACATTCTCCCACAACAAAAGGATTATAGAGGAGCCGAAGTAGAAGCAAGATACAGAATGGCATATATAAACAGCCCAGTGGAGACAGAGGCTGAGAGCTATGTGTTTTTTTGATTTAATACTGATCACAACCCTCTCTCCTAGAAATTAGGTTTATATATTACTAAACTGTTTTCATAATTACCTTGTGGTGGCAACGTTTCTTTGAGACAATACATTTATATAACACGCTGGATTCGCAAGGAGGTTGTTGGGGTGGATGATGGATGTGCAAAGTGCAGGACTTTAATGCCAGGGTTTGCATCCAGACTCATACAAGGAAAAAAAAAAGGCTTTGGTTAAGGTAAGGCAAGGAAATACTGGTGATTTTGCATAGTTTTAGGCAATGAAAGGACTTTAAAGGATGTTAAAGATTGTCGTTTTGGTTGAATATTAAAAGAGAAATCTTAAGTCACGGCTGGTTGTTGAACACTGCTGTAGTCACGACAACACTACAACTCGACAGTACCTTGCAAGATTACCTTTTCATTGGAAAACTAATAAAATACATTGCCAGCAAACATTTTACTGATGCTTTCAGTACAGTACAGTTTTGCGACTTGCCAAGTCCATTAATTAATAACATTTCCTCATTATGTTACTCATGTATTTCGGTTGCGTTGTTTCCTTCAATTTTCCGGTTGCGGGACTAATAAGGATATCTTATGTTATTTTAAACACATTTGCTGTGCAAAGTAGTTGTCAAGTAGTTGTGTGTATAATATATATATATATATATGTGTGTGTGTGTGTGTTGTGTGTATATATTATATATATACATATATTATATATATATATATATATATGTATATATACATAAAATCTATGAGACCCAGGTGAAAACAAAGATTTTTGCCTAAATGGTGTGTTAGTCCATTTTAGCACCTTACTGGTACATTTTTGCTGACAATATCTGTGATAAACACTTTTAGATGTATATTTCATACTGTTCGTTTTGAAATGTGACTATAATCAATATTTATATTTACATTAGCAATGGATCACATGACTATTTGCATATGAAAGGGGTTGCTTATAGTGACAAACTCAGAGAGAGAGCTCTCTCCTGACTCCCGTCTTTCAGCTTTGGTTCCCTCTAACCGCTCTCATCAGCATCATTTATTAATGCAACAGGCAGCTGATTTCAGTGATATTGCTCTAAAAGCCAAAGACAACACCATATGGCAGACAAAGTTAGCTTTCAGCTTACATTTAACATTTAGCCACTAATAGCCAGATCTTTCCCTCAGGAGTTGGTGGAGACTGAAAAAAAAAGAGTGAGTATTGGACTTTCATTTTCCAGAACCACAACCACAAATAACTGCTAATACTCCCTTGTATGTGCTGGATGTGTAATTATGCAACAGTTTGCTAACAAATTTGCCATATCAACTTAAAAGGTCTGTTGTTTTTATAACTTCAACTACTGCTCCCAAGAGACAAAAAAAACAGTTATGGCAGGGAAATTGCTGATAGATCTTTAACCCATATGGAAATGAGTGGAAACTAAATGATGCCTGGAGCACAGAATGAACAGCATGGTCTGCAAAATGCAAATACTATACATAGCCTTAAACCCATCACTATTCTTTTCCAATATTGTTTATATTAATCTTCACTTTTATATATTTTCTTGAGATACACACATAACTGGTATGTTCGTGTTGCTGAAACAATCCTTTTACGGTGCAGAAACACTGAGCAAGTATTAAGCTGAAACGAGTATCTAGTACAGATATTATTAATGTTTAAGTATCACCAAAGTACAATGTGTCAATATCTGTAATTGAGATTAAGGGAAAATCCTCATTGGAAAGCTAATACTACGTGTACTGTATTAATTGATTCACTTAAGTTATTCATTCAAGTTTATGAAAAACTTGTTCTGCAAAATTTCTCTTCTTCTTTTGATCTGAAACGCAATTCTGTCGCTGTTCTGTAAATAGTTTTCCTTTAAATTGTAAATGTAGCAATTTCTGATCAACCTTTATCAATTTCAGATTAACAACTTCCGATTTAAGCACCACCCACGTGTAGTTTAAGCCCCATCTACTGTATCCCGAGCACAGATACAGCTACAAATAGTTTTGTGGTTGGTGGCTGAACAGATACAGATCATCAGAAACATCATCACCAATCATCATCACAAAAACATCAAACATCAAAATCAAAATCACATTATTTATGTTTACAACACACATTTTAAGAGAATGTGTGGGTGTAACTATCATTTAATGTTGATTTCCTACCTTGCCAAGAATTCCCCTGAGCTGCCGTTGCTCTGTTGTACATCCATACAGTTCGTAGTCCCAGGTATGAGGGCCAGGGCGGGATTCTCTTGGGCCGCGCTGCCCACCGCCCGCGCGACCAGCTCCACTGAGTCCTGGACGTAGTGATCCAGAGATGGGGACCCCATCACCCCGTGTGCCAGCAACCCCAGGGGCAACCCCTCTGTTCTTAGCTCAGCCACATTCTGGCTGTCCCCCAAAACCCAATGAAACTCCGGGAGCATCATCCTGGTGGCTAATGTCCAGAGACGGCGCACCTCGCGGATCTCGCACCCAAACGTCACCACTCCCGTTATGGATGAAGGTTCTCTCAGGGCCTCCAGCTGCCGCATGAGAGCCTGCTGCTGGTCTGATTTAGCAGATGAAGTGGATGAAGAAGCAGGGGATGAGGCAGCGGGGGAAAATAAGGTAAAGACGACAATGACGCCTCCGCTCCTGTCGCGACACCTGATGCCACTCCCGGGTATGATAATGAAGATGAAGACTGTGACGAGGTTGAGGCGGTACTTGTCAGATTGACAAGAGCGCCTAGGTGGAAGCGCGTGTTGTTCTTGATGAGGAGGATAAAGTCACTAATGTCCCACTCCTGACAGAGCAGGACACTGATGTCCCACCAGCCGTTCATCATCAGCAGGGAATAGAGGAGACGGGATGGTGGGGCCTCCACTGTCCGCATCGCCATTTGGAAATGAAGAGGATTCTGTGGGGAGATTGTAGAAGGGGAGCGGGTGTAAATGGGAAATGATTGTGCAAGCGGGTGTGAAAGGTTTACACAAAGGAAGAGAAAAAAAGGATAGAAGGGGGGGAAACAGAGAAAATTAGGTGATTGGGTAAAGCAAGGGTTAAGGGTGTATTTTTGGAGAAAAGAATGGAATAATTGTGCAGGGGGGGTGAAGTGAGGAAGATTTAAGAGATGATGGTGGAAAATGGAGGGACGAGATATGAGGCAAGCCCATTGGGAAAGGGATTGAGGAAATGGGATAGAAATGAGGGACAGTTAAACAAATAAACAGGAGGAAATAGAGGAAATGAAAGTGTAAGGGTGATTGGTGTGATAAAGAAGTAGGGTTGGGGAGGACAGAGGGGTTGGTGAGGGTCAGTTGGATTTTACAGAGGGCAAATAGATACGAGAAAAACATTAGAGGATGGTTTTTGGAATGAATGGTAGATTGCAAGACAGGAGGAAAGTGAGAAATGGAGAGAGGCAAAATGAGGACAAGACAGGAGGTTAGAGAGGAATAAGGATGGGAAGATGGGACACCAGGAAGGAGAAACAGAAGTAGTGGAGCGGAGAGGGGAAGAAAAAAAAGGACAGAAAGAAGGACAGAAAGGTTATAAATCCAACAGTAGAATTACTTTTTATCTTAGAATTCAATTTGTTCCTGGAGAACAAACACAGTCTGTTGGGTATAATGGATTTCAGCCTCCACTTACCTGCTCCCATGAATATCATTATTCACATCATAAGAAATACACTACATCTATTTTTATGTGTAGTCTATTTGTATTTTAAGCAACACTCAAACCTACTGTAAGGCCTCATTTCAAAGGGGTCTTCCACATACTTGGTCGATTCCGATATAATATACAACACCTCTCATTTGCGATTCATAATTCTATGTGTTGATTGATGAGGCCTGGACAGATCAATGGACAGAGCAGGGCAATGGTGTGTGATTTCCACCTGGACCAAGAATGATGAAGTGGGTGGTCTCATAGTGCTGTGATGATCCACCAAATGGCTAACTGCTCTTGAAAGATACTAAAATGAGAATCATATGCCATTTTAAAATACCCTAAATGCCATTAGCTTTGCAAAGATATATATAGATATGATAAACATAATAATTTTTTTTTTTTTTTTAATTATTATTATATTCTGTTGTATTGTACAAAGCTGGGACACTGTCTAAAGGGTAAATAAAAAACAGTACAAAGACAAGATATTAAATCTTAAAACTGATAAACATTATTGTTTTTTGTAAATATACACACATTCTGAATTTGATGCCTGCAACATGTTTCAAAAAGTTGGGACAGGAGCAACACAAGACTGGGAAAAATGTGGAATGCTTAAGAAAACATTCATTCAACAGGTAAACAGGCTCGTTGGTAACCGGTGGTTGGTATCATGATTGGGTATTAATGGGGCATCCTCGAAAGGCTCAGCAAGGGGGGGGGGGGGCTAGGAACACCACTTTGGAGAAATCTGGTGGCTATAAGTTAAGACAATGTTTTTCTGCACAAAACTGCAAGGAATTTGGGATTTCACCATCTACAACCCATAATATCATTAAAGGATTCAGAAAATCCAGAGATCTCACCAGGGTAGGCACAAGACTGAAAACCAACATTGAATGCCTCTGACCTTTGACCCCTCAGGCGGCACTGCATTAAAAATGAATTAAAAACTCCACATGATAGTATTAAGGACACGATATAGGCTCAGAAACACTTTGGAAAACTGTTGTCGATAAACACAGTTTCTCACTGAATCTATAAATACAAGTTAAGACTCTACCAGGCGAAGCAAAAGATGGACTGATACAAAAGTGTGCTGTGGTCTGACGAGCCCACATTTCAGATTGTTTTGGAAATCATCCTCCTGGTTTAAGAAGAGAAGGACCATCCTAACTGTTATTAACTGTACTAACTTCAAAAGGCAGCATCTGTCGTGGTGTGGGGGTGTGTTCGTGCCCACAGCATGGGTAATTGTCACATCTGCGAAGGACCCATGAATGCTGAAAGGTACATAGAGACTTTGGAGCAACATATGCTGCCATTCAGACAAGATGATGAGGTGTCCCTGCTTATTCCAGCAATGCCAAGACACATTCTGCATATGTTGCAACAGCATGACTTCGCAGTAAAAGAGTTTGGGTACTAGACTGGCCCTGCTGCAATCCAGTGCTGTTAAAAGAAAAGGCGACATATCACAGTGGTAAACATACTCCTGTCCCAGCTTTTTAGGAACATGTTGCAGACCTCAAATTCAGAATGTGTGTCCATTTAAAAGGAAATTTGTCTTTGTGCTGTATTCAGCTATAGGTTGAAAAGCATAAACAAGATCTCAACTACAATTTGTTTACTAACAGGGCTGAGTGCCTGCTCAACTAGTAATTTGTGAAATGGGCTCTCTGTCGGTAAAGTTTTAAATTGGCCTATACCACCTTCAGAAGAAAAGAATATAATCTGTTAAAGGTGGTATTACATGTTTTAGCCCATCAGTGACAAGCTGTGTATCCCTTTATTGCTGCTGACCATTTCCCAAACGATATAGTGCCTCATCAGATTGATTTCCTATCTTCCAGACTACATTTGGATTCACTTGATTTCAGTATGTTAAATCACTTTTGAAAGCCTCTAAATGTGCCTCAGATAGCTAATCCACAGTGAAAAGTCCATTACTTTCTTTATTTTCCTTGGTCACAGTTAATGTTATCTTCATGTAAGGATGCAAGCAGGGAGCAATTTCAGATGTCTCCTTGGTTGGCGCTTTGATAACCATGTTGTCAGAAAATCAATCCAGAACGTGAATGATGAGTGAATATTGAAAATGTGTGATTATGCATTATAAGTTGATATAAGTTGTCGTGGCTGACTCTCAAACCTCAGTACTAAAAGTAAATAATGTGACTTAACACCAGTATAATTACAACTGCAACATTTTATATTAACTTTCACTTTCAGATCACAGTGTTGGTTCTGTCTCTCCACTCTAATCAGCATATTTTCCAGTGGTACCAGGCAGCTTTCAGGGCAACACTCTGACACATCACAGCACTGTACGCTATCTAGGACTGGACAACTTTTATTGTATTGTCAACTCAAAGCGCTTTACAACTGCACATTGCATTCACCCAGTTATACACCAGGTAATTTTGGGCTCAGCATCTTGCCCAAGGACCCTTCAACATGAGGACTGTAGAATCAGGGGTTGAACCACCAGTCTTCAATTTAATGTCTGATCCTCTCTAATTCCTGAGCCACACTTGTTACCGTTGCTTCCCACTGTCACCGCCTACCTCCAGCTGTCTCACTCAGGCAAGAAACCTCTGGCTCCCATCAGCACAGAAGGGAGAAGGCAGATCAACTCTCACATTCCTGCTGGACAAGCATCCAACATACATCCCAATGCTGGAAATAAAAGGGTCTCCATGCCACTTGTTCATAACTTTCAGCGTCTGAAACTTTAAACAAAATCAGCCAGCTAGCTGTATTTAGGAAACTCAGCTAATAAAACAATAACGCAAACAGTACTGCCACCAATGTAACTGAGCGTCTTGGGTTTGCTTAACCGAAGAAAATAACAAATAGGACATTGTATTGTAGTGGAAAGACCACGCAGCAGCAGTTTCTTTTCATTTCTTCTGACACGTCAAAAATGGAACTTTGCCAACTAGCACTGTTAGCACAGTTAGCAACTAGCCAGCAGACAAAGTGGAGCGTTTAGATGCTAAAGAACCAAATATTTCCAGACCAAAAATAGAGCTATAAGAGAATGAATATTGGCCTAACATTCATATAGTAGCCAGAAACACCAGAGTGGACAATAAATGTGTTAATCCATTAAAATAAATATGTATGTAATGTAATATATAAAAGTGACTCAATGCTCTCTGTGATCAGTTACCTACCTTAACTAAGTTAAGCACTCATTTTCACACCATGCCTAAATAATGTGAAAACAGATTTCTGCAAGGTTGGACATCTCAGAATATACTGTTTGTCATAGAAAAATGGTTAACAGTAATGTAAAATATGGATGATTTAGCTTTAAACTGGAAGGATACTATACCAACTAAGTGCAGAGTGCTTGGATCAACAAGCAGCTGCAAGATATACAACTGGAGACATGCACCTCGAAAATAATTTATTGCATTCATGAGTGAATCAGGAAACCATTTAATTACATTATTTAAAGAAGAGATAAAGGAGAGCTTCTAGCTTAAGCTTAAACTTAAACTTTATTTTTTGTTCTGAATGTAAGGGAGACATTAAAAGTGAATAAGTGTGTGTGTGTGTGTGTGTGTGTGTGTGTCTAATGAATCTGGCATTTGTACAATGAAAACTCAATAAAGACGTTCAAAAAATGTGGATGATTTGTAGGTAATTGGCTAAAACAGACAAAACCACCGCATCTGTCCACTGACTCCCTCAGACCAGTCCAAACTACAGTCTGCACATCCTGGGCATTGCACGTACAGGATTATAGTAAACCAGAAGATCAGAGCAGATATGCTGGGAACAGATGACAGTCATCCCTATAATACTTTAGATAAAATTAAATAGGCCAGATCAGGCAGCATGAGCTGCCAGATTTGCTTCAGTGTACCTTGGCATACTGTACCCAGCTCAACATACCAGCCACCCAGGCAATCAATTAGTCATGCATTTGCTAAACACACACACACACACACACACACACACACACACACACACACACACACACACACAGAGCTACACACACTTAAAAGGCCCTCAGCAACTCTGTTTAATTGACTTTACAACTTTTACACAAGCTTTGCACTAAAAGTCCATTAGATTAATCTATTGGTTAATTTCGTTTATCCCATTAATCACCCTACTCAATAGGCATGCAAATAAGACAATTATTCTTCTGCTTATTGCATATACACAGATGGATTATGGCTGCGACAAAAGCACCAACAAAAGCAATACCATGTGTTTTATTTCAGATTTAGAAGTCCTGTGTCAGGGAAGGAAATGGTAATGCAGTCCACAGGGCATCAGACCCTCACCTGCTCTCATCTCTCAGGAGGATTGGAGGATTTATTCTCAGCTGCAGCACTTCTGCACTGTGATCACCTAAAATCTGTAACCCTCTCTTTGTTCCTCATGTAAATAAACAGGAAGGATGTTGCTAGAGAGTGTGGCTTCCTGCTCTCTTACATAAAATCAGGGGTCTGCTGCTTTCCAGGCACCAGGAAATCCCAGCTCTGTCACTGTGCTCTCTTTCATCACTCGTCTCTCTCCTCAAATATGTAATATATTTTGTCTGTGATTTCCACCGCCAAAATGTATTTGCTGAGAGTTTTTAATGCCCGGAAACTTGCAACCCTTGCTGTATGGTAAAACTGCAGGGACTAGCAGAATCATGAGCCAGTGGACAAATCAAATAAACTAGTAATGACTTGGTTATTGATCTTTTTTGATTAAAAGATCCATTGTGGGGAGAGTGTGAAAACTCATTCAAATAAGTTTTTTGGTATTTTTCTTTTGTAAACATACAATATATTGTCCTGTCTTTGCAATAGTTTGCAGAGAACTGTTGATTTTACAGAGAAAGCTTCAACAATATTTTGCAAATGTTGCAAAATGTCCTGGAGGTTCTTACGAGTTCCTTTCACAGCAAGAAATCCCTACGGCTCCAACGAAACACTCTGAGACATAAAGGTGCTAACTAGAACTGTAAAGGGTTCTTTGGCTTATCCTCATAGCGCAAACCTTTTTGGTTCCTAGCAGTCACTTGAAACCCTAAAAGAGAGTTCTACCTAGAACCCAGTATAAAGGATTATAGGTAGAACCATCTTTGAAAGGTTTCACACAGAATACCCTATGAGAGTTTTCACAGAAAACCCTTCTATGGTAAAATGGTTCAACCCAGAATCCTGTCTAGGGTTGTATCCAGAACCTTTTCACCCCCTAAGGGTGCTAACAAGAAGCCACCCATTAGGTTCTACTGAGAACCCTTTTTATATTACAGGGGTTTAATTTAAAACCCACTAAGGTGGTCCTTATGTTCCAACAGGTTTCTCTACAATCCACTCAGGGGGTTCTACCAAGAACCCTTTTATATTTCAAGAGTATAATCTGGAACCCACCCATGGGGTTCTAATGAGAACCCTTTTATCTTCCAAGAGTTTTATCTTGAACTCACCCAGGGGGTTCTACAAAAAACACTTTAATATTTTAAGAGTTTTATCTAGAACCCACTATTCAAGGGTTTTTAATCTAGAATCCATCCACGGGGTTCTATCAAAAATCCCTTGATATTTTAAAACTTTTATCTAGAACCCACTTGGGGGATTCTACCAAGAACCCTTTTATATTTCAAGATTTTTATCTAGAACCCACTCAAGGTTTACCCTTTTATATTATGATACAAAGTACCCTTAATGAAAACGTTCTCTTTCTTACAAAAAGTGTTCTTTGGATGAACGGGGTTCTTAATAGACCCCTCAGTCTTACAAAGAACTCTTGGTAAACTCTGTCTTCACAAGCAGATGGTTCTGAGTAGAATCTCTGCCCTTAAGGAAGAACCCTTATTTCTAAGAGTGTAACTCCATGAAGACCTGCCTATAGCTCAAAGCTTCTCATCCCACTGGCCTCTTTATGTCACCACCAGCGTAATTTATGAACAGACCAAACTCCACTAACTCCCTCCATCGCCAGCAAAGCCCTATCAGTCATCTGTTATCCTTGAATCAATGCTGAGGACATAATTACTCTGATATACTGATCAGTGTAATCTGCAAATTAATTTACCAGCATCTAATTGAAAAGATAATTCCATGATTACTATGTGTACCTGTGCACACAAATGTCTTTTTCATGTTCTCAGTACAAATATTCATGACAAAAACCATCTCTGAGTTATTAGTGTAATCCTTCAATCCTAAAGCCTCCTGTCTCATTGGCCAAAACTCATTGTGAGATGTAAAGAATCCAACTATTTATTGATGTATTGACACATTTTCAAGAACAGACCATTCCTGGATATGGCACATTGTATGAGTGTGTAATCTACACACCCCAAAAAAACGGAGGCTGGACAAAATGATAATGAAAAAAACACTTTAACTATTTAAGTCATTTTTGAGGGACATGTGAAGTTCCAACTTGCCAGGTAGAGTTTTCTGTCAATACTTCATACACTGCATGTCAGTTGTATGATTGTCGGTGTGATTGTTGCGTTCACTGTTTATTTTCATCAGTGCTGCTGTTGCAAGGATAGTCTGTCTTAGGTTGTCTGTTTTGGAGCTCACAAATTAAAAGACTGATTGTGATAGCTGACACTGACAAATTATGCTTAGGTGGTATTCAATATGACCCATTTGGGAGACAGTGTTTGTAGCTGTGATTAAGTTGTTCCAAAGCCAATGATGTATTTACAATTTGTTGACTCATTTTCATTGGCATGTGAAACAAATGGCTTCCTCCTATCTTGCTAAAAATATGTTCAGACTGCCATATTGTATTAGATGCACTAACATAGTTGTTAGTTCCTTTACACATTACACATTAGAGAAAGCTCATATCACAAACACCTTATATTACCGCTATATTGTTAGAATGTGCTGAAAATGTTCACGATACACTGAAGTCATGTCTCAACAATTTGAAAGCATCATGCCCTTTGCAATGTTTTCATTGATGCAAAACAAACCCGTGTTGCTGCTGCACTTGCATCTGGGACAGCTAACTTTGTTGATGCTGGACAGCATTTACCATGGGTTTGTCAAAAGCATGGTAATCAAAAACAGCGTGAAACAGTAATATCAACCGTCAGGAATTTTACATTAGTTTATCGTAAAAATGGTAAAAATGGTTTTATCCCTAGTACACATGCATAAGGTATTCCAGCACAACACCACTGACTACAGCTTTGAAGGGAAATTCCGGCACGTGTCATGTGGTTGTCTGGTCAGGGTCAATGGTAAATGGTAAATGGTAAATGGTAAGGGTCACATCTTAAGTTAGCTAATATTAGCAAAATGCCTGCAAACTTGCTCGTTAATGATTGATGTAAATTACCTGGGTAGCTAGTATTTTGCTTACATTAGCAAACTCAAGGTGAGAATATATGTTCTTTTTACAAGTCCGCCAGCAATGCTTTTTAACCATCATCAAAACTAGATTTTCTTTTCAAATAGATGAGTCTGGCACATAGCATAATTACAGGAAACTGGAAATAACAATGTTGACTGAAGTACCAAGCTTGGCAGCCGTCATTGGAGCACAGAGCTGAAAGGGGCAGGACTTCGGAAGGAAGAACACAATAAATTCCTCAGCGCATGCTACTGTATAGTTACTGAGAAAGTTCCCAGACCTACCCAGTGCATACGTGTACCAGGATGCATTGCACTCTGAGCTCTGATGCTCACACCAATGCTGCTGTATCACCACCCTAGCCTATGGCTGTTACTTTGTTGGCCAAACCTTACACTATATTTTGATGCAAAAATATGATATAGAGACTACAAATCCAAGCCCTGCATCCAGTGACATCACTGTGACATCACTGGATGCAAGGAAAAACAACAGATTTGAGCTAAACCATTTTTCATAACATTTAGAATTACCACGATACAACCACTTGAATACCACATCCACGTGAAAAGTGCCACATTGTCCCTTTAAGAATAACCATAACATTTAATCAACACCAGTCTGATTCTGTCTGAACATGACAATCTTAGCAAAGGTTGAGTTTATTGCAAGACCTTTGCACATTAAATTAGATATAGTACAGTGCAGATGTATCACATGAACTGGCAACATGGTGAATACCTCATACCTCTATATGTAATCTATATTGCCTCGTATAGTTTTGTAATTACACCCTTCGACATAAGGGGAATATCTGCAACACATTTTAATGCAAAGAGCATATATTTATAGATAATTGGATTAAGCTGCAACAGATATTTGCATATATGCTTCACGCTGGCAGTGTAGATGCTGCATCTATTTCCCAAATGTTCTAGCGTTGTGGGCCAGCATGGGATAGATTTCCACTTCAAAACTAGGTCCCCCTATCAGAGAGAGCTAGTCTTTCCCAGGGAGTTTCCTTTCCCCAGGAGCTTCTCAGTCCCTGGCCTTTTATATGCTAAACTCTCAACTCTGTCCTGTTTCCAAAACCCTTTGCCACCGACTCCCAACCCACCTAGTCCCTGTACTCTGGGGGTCACTTCATCCTTTGGTCCATAAGCTCCGTATTCTCATGCAGCTGCCGCATCGTTTCGGCACTTACATAACAAACTGTGGGCAGATTAAATTATCAAAGGTCACTCGCTGATTCATACAATTTTCAACGTGAACTTTTTATGACCTAAATTATAAACTTTATTAGGAATAAATAAGCCAAAGGTTAAATGAGAAGTCATTAAATAAACACATGAGATCCTCTGAAGACATTCAAAACATTTCACATTTTGAGAAGCCTGTTTTCGGAGAAATTGCTGTCAGCCTTCAGTTGGGATTTGCCAGCAAAACTAGATTGAGTCAGAGGGGAGTTAAGCCATTTCTCTAAAAGCCACACTGCACAATCTGTTTGTATAGCTGTCCATTTCCCGGTCGAGTTTTCTGCCCGTTTATCCATCCATCCATACAACCAACCACCAAACCAATCTGTCCATATATCCACCCATCCATCCATCAATCAATCAGTCTTTGTCGGCTGGTTTGTCTGCTTTACCTGCACCTGTTCTTTCACTTTTACAAGTAGTTTGGACTTTAAACACCTGCTGACTCCTTACAGCAAAATGCTTCCTTGTGCACAGAGCAGGAAATTAGATATTACCTTGCAAATAGACACACAAACTCACCGCCACACACACACATGCATTACTATAGCTCAGTAGGTGGCAAGTGTCCCAGAGCCCTTCAGTCTAACTAATGGTTCGGATGTGTGTGTCTCTCTGTCTGTGTGTGATGCTCTTTGCCCCTCCCAGGATGGTTGTGTGTGGAAAGTCAAGAGCACACACACAGTCTGACTGCTAGTCGCTTCTCATTGATATGCAGTAACTGCCCTGTTAGTGCCACCTAATTAAAGAGGTTTACAGTGTATAGTTACACTAAATCATTGTGTGTCTGTGTCAGCGTGGGTGTGTCTACTTGTAGCCCGTGAGAGAAATTTCCACCTGTACACCAAAATGAATACACACACACACTCACAAATACACTCAGCAGGTGTCTTTCCAGAGAATGGTTATTGATGAACCATCCCAGTGATTAATTTAAAGTGTTTACACTTCTGACTCATTTTCTCTCTCGTTCCAGCTGCAAACTCTACTGATAATCTTCAGTTTGTGTATTTGGCACAAGAGCACCTTTTTTTTTTTAGCTCTTGAAATTGACTGAGCTCACCCATGTCCTGCCTCCTATCAACCGTCAAGGTTGATTTTCATTATAGGGGACGACAATCCTCTAACCTAAACCAAGTGGTTGCCTAACCATAAATCCATAAGGGAGACAGACCAGAAAATGTTACATCAATATGTTTTGGAGGGCACTGACAAACTGTTTTGTTGCTCCTGCGCTGTGTATGTGGGGATTGTTGCCTACAGACACCTCATATCTTCAAAGATTCACGGCTTGTGTACTTGCCCAAACCATTTTAAATATTGAAGCTAAATTTCAAAGATGGGTGGTTGCCAATCAAAGACACAAACACACAAAAAATTTACATATTACTGAATCATTAGAGTTAACTTAAAAATGGCACGTCACCAGTTCATAAAATGTGAATGCTAGACTTTTACAGAATGATCAGTGGTACAGTAGAAGGTAGTTATGATGGGCCCTAAAACCGTTTTTATGTTTGGCACATTTTGCACCTAAACTGGCTAACATATATCATATTTTCTCATCACATGATCAAATAGAGACACTGGACGACATCAACATTACCCAGCAACCATCATTGCATATCTGTAAGAAGAAAATAAGAAATTATTAATTTAATTAAGCTGTTTTTCATGGTGTATTTACCTTTAATTTTATTTTTTTTTATCTTATTTTACGAAAAACATGAATTTACATGAACTCCTCTTAAAACATAGGTGCACAGCAATTTGAATCATTTTCAAGGGCCCGTTCTTTGCCCAACACATTGTTTGAGGGCCCCTTCACCCCGCAGGCCCCGGTGCAGCCGCACTGCCTGCATTGTCCATATTTACACCCTGAGACTGATTGATGGCTCTTGATTTTAAACAAAACATGGTAATATAATAAAAAGATATTGGCCAATGGTAAAAAATGATAATGCCACTGCAGAATGTATTCTACTGTATGACTAAGTTCCTATATTGGTGTTTTCCTGCCAAGTGGGTATATTGTTTAGTAAAAAGAACTGTAGTCTAGCCAACACTATAGTGAAGTCATTTCAACAATTCTGATCTCTTTGTGAAACGCCTTCTTCAAGTTTTCTATGTGGTTGACTCACTGTGAGCTATTCAGTGTGCTTTCACTTCTGGAACAGGCCAAACGCCAAAAGTGATATTCTACTTACTCTGGCTTATGGGTGGCTGTGGGGGTGGATGGGTGGGTGCATAAATGGGTTTTTCTTGTACAGACATAATAGAAGGCCAGAATCTGGTCAGAGGTTTGACTTTAGATTGATGGTGCTGCTCACTGCAAGCACTGGGCCATTTGAATTAACCCTATAATTCACATCTTAAAGGGTAACCTTAGTTTAAAAACAACAAAAAAAGAAAAAAAAAAAAAAAAAACAAAAAAAAACAGGATCCATTTTCCCCGTGTTTTTGTGATTCATTTCGGAAATTGGTCCAGTATTGATCAAGACCAGTGCAGCCGTCAGCCATGAAACCTTCCTTGGAAGCAACTGACAGGCTAAGATTGTTATTACAAGTGTCTGGCAACATTATATAAAAGGATCCCTATAGCAAAGAGCTTTTTGTTAAAGATGAGATTGTTTTTGTTTAACCAAAATCAGCCGATTTATTGCTGTCACCAAAGCCAGTAGACTCCATTTACAGAAACACGGTGGGTTTCAGGATTTATTTTGATTAAACCAGAACTGGTGATTGTCGGAGTAATATGTAAGTAAGATGAACCAAGGTGGTTTAGGTGAATTTTATTTAGCTCATGTTGAGTCTTAATAAAGTGTGTTTTACAATTATGTAATTACTGTTTCTGTAAATGAATCTGGTGGGTTTGCATAAAATGTATTTAACTTTTTCACAAAAATTTCTCTCTCTGTTGGAATCCTATCCATACTGTTGTCAGACACTTAGAATCACAATCTAAGCCTGTCAGTAGCAAAATGAGCACTTTTAGTGGATGTACTTTGCAATGGCTCGCAAGCACCCATAAGAATTATGTTGCAGCCTGTTTTACAGCTAACAACTGCAGCAGTCTTATTGTTCTTCCCATTAGTCACTTCGACACAACAACATGTGAAAATAGGGACCAGGTGCAAAAATACTGAAGTCACCCTTCAACACAGAGTACACTCATAAAGTACAAAAGGTTTATATCTCTCAAATTTTGTTTACAAATTTGTAAAAATCTGTTAGTAAGCACTTGTTCTTTGCCAAGATAATTCATCTGACCTGTCCGGTGTGGCATATAGAGATGCTGATTAAACAGATTATTGCACAGGTGTGCATTGGACCGGTCATGACTTTGCCCTCCAGGGGGAAAAAAATTGTATCTGGAGCCCTATGTCAAATGGCCATAGTTCTGTGTCTAAAAATAAATCTTCCAAGCTGCACATCTTAGAGTGGACTTTTGTTTTCACTGTGAGCAGTCCAAGACAAACGTGTGCAATAATCCTACTGTTTAATCAGCATTTTGATATGTCACACCTGTCAGGTCGATGGATTATCTTGACTAAAGAGAAGTGCTCACAAACACGAATTTTAACAAATTTGTGAAAACAATCTGAGAGAAACGAAATGCTGTGCATGCAGAGGAAGTCTGAGATCTTTCACTTCAACTCATAAAAATGGGGGCAAAAAACAAGTGTTGTGTTATATTTTTTCTGAGTGTATGATTATCATATATATGTCAAGGCAGATGCCTTTGTTGTAAGAAAAGAAGTTAGATCAATACTGCACATCAGCACAACTTGCATCACTGTGTGTATGTGTGGATTAGTCTCAGCTGCCCAGGTAGTAAGATGTCAAAATGAGGTATAATACAAATTGACTCTTTTACTACACTATTATACTGCTGTGCTCTCTACCTCTCTCTATGGTGTTGAACTTGTGCTTTCTGTATACACAGTAGGATGCTGAATACCAACAAAGCGTTTGTTTATGCAGATATACCTCAGGGTATGTGCTGCTGGGTGCACGCACACTTCAATCACATTCTCTACTTGTAACCTTGTCTATAAAAGAAGAGAGGATTCACTCTCATGCTGCAAACACACAACCAGTGCATACAGACTGAAGATTTCAGCACCATGGACAGAGCCATTTTGTGCTCTCTCCATGCTCCTCAAAGCTTCAAGGAACTTTGATATTTTGATGATTTTGGAGGCTTCTGTGGTAGTGTTTCCTCCATAATAACCACAAAATATATAATTAAATGGCCGATGTACTACCCTCTGTAACTTTGTCAAAGAAAATATAAACACAAACAAATCTCATTTCACATTCTCTGTGAAATGTGGCGGACATTAAGACCAATTTAAGAGAAATAGCCACTCTTCTCCTCGGTGGTTTCATTTCCTGATGTAGGTCATAAAGAGGCATCAGGATTAAATTGAGTCTCTT
This sequence comes from Lutjanus argentimaculatus, assembly GCA_034769285.1. NCBI lineage: Eukaryota > Metazoa > Chordata > Actinopteri > Lutjaniformes > Lutjanidae > Lutjanus > Lutjanus argentimaculatus. The sequence continues at coordinate 7,491,909 of JAWZSL010000021.1, forward strand.
TCATAAACAATTAAAAGCTCCTTGTAGTAGGTTTAATTTTGCCTCAGACTGAAGCAACTGCAGCTTTTCTCAGACTTCCCAATTTGATGCTTTATGTGAACATCAACTTGTGTCACAAATTGTTTCGCCACTTTAGCTTAATTTGGGCCATTTAACCAAGCCTGGCCAAATCAATACTGGACAAGAAAAGAAAAGAAAAGAAAATGTTCTGATCTTCATCTGGAAAAAAAGAAGGAGGAGGAGAAGAGGAAAAAGACCAAAAACATCCCCTTTCAGACTCTGTCTAATATCTGGGCCACTGATGGTGAATTAGGCTTAGAAATCCACATGGACTGATTCTCCTCACGTCTTAAAACTGAGATAAAGATATCTTGGGTAAATTTAACGGCTTTTGTTGGACTTGATCACAGGTAATCCGTGTTTGTTTTTCTTTACTTAGCATCTGTTACAGCTGCACACACACACACATGCTCCTCTGCAGCTGTATACAGAGGTGCAGTAATCAACAGTTAACAGCAGTTCAAATGTAACTCAGGAATAACTTTTTTTTTTTTTTTTACCTCACTGTGGCGCGTAAACTCCCTTTGCACAACGCTGACTACTGGCATCTGAAGCGCAAGCGAGACGAACTCCAACTTGACGAGCTCGTCCCGGTTCCGTGGGAAAGCGATCATGGCGGAGACCCCCTGCACGACCACGGTGTGACACACGCTCTCCACGAAGGACAGCGGGTCCTCGTTCTCGGGGCTGCCCGAGGAGGAGAACGCCGGCAGCTCACCAAGCCCGGATCCCACAGCCATGACGAGCTCCAGGGATAAATTGTAGGGCAGCAATCCGGCCCGGTTCAGAGCCTCCACCGCGAGCAGGATCGAGTCTCGGGGTGCGAACACGCGGTTCTCCCTTGAAGTATTCTCCTCCCGCTGCCGCGCCTGGCTCTTACTCCTGCTGGATCCCCGCTGAGTGTTAAAGGAGCCTCTAGTCCTGAGGCTTCCATATCCAGGCGCGCTGGCACTTGTTTTTACCTGCTTTTCCAACTCCACCCGCCCAAACAAACCTCGCTCGGTGTCCCAGTCCCGCTCAGACCCGCTGCCTGAGGCGGTGGCGGAGAGCAGGCGCGGCTGGACGTGCAGAGCCCCGATCCGAACCGTGTGGCCGATCCGTTTCAGCACCTGGCACGGCTGCGGGTGCGAGTGAGCGCACGGCGGGAGAAAGACGAGGGCGCACAGAAGTAAACATAATGGTGGCGAGGCCGGGCCATTCATCATCATCACCACCGGCTTCATCATCTGCGCGCCACAGCTGCACCGGATGCCCCGTCCAACCACCACAGAACGGCCGAACACCGGGGCCGCTCCGCTGGTCCCCCTCCTGCCCCCGTGCGTGTGGCCCTGCTGGTGCGCCGCTCAGACCAGCTGCAGCCCCCGCTCCAGCAGCTCCAGCTCCAGCAGCTCCAGCTCCGGCTCCAGCCCGCGGCAAAGTTGTGCGTTTCTCCACGGACACAGACAACAGGCTGCTGAGGCGCGAGATTAGGCACGATCCGCGCACAAGCAAAAAATGATCCCCAAAAGTGCTGTTTTTCATCTCAAAAGATTTTCATCATTCAAGCCTTTTGATTACTAAACAGGTCGAGGAATCAAACGGTGAAAATTGCACATATTCCAGTGGCCAAATAAAAATAATCTGGAGCAGAGTGTGTAGGCAAGCCCAGAGGAGGAAATGTCGAAAAACAGGTTAATGCGCATCAAACACATTCCAAAACAGTGAAATCCACCACTGGAAACATCTGATGGCTTCGAAGGAAAATTATCCCATTATCATCCAGAGCGCATGCAGGAGCCAACACAACATGACTTCTTCGTCCCGGTGCGAGAGATGGAAAAAAAAAGGAAAAAAAAAATGTTTGTTCTTCCTTGTTAAACCCACGAGTAAAAGCTTTCCAGAGCGGTGCGCGCTGCTTGGGTCGAGTCAACCTCTGTACAGACAGTTGTACCGGCGAGACCTCCAGCACGAGAGCGCGGTCCTCTGCGCACGTTCCAGTGAGAATTAACCCCGTCCTCACTTTACCCCCACCTCATCCACCTCAGGGGAGAGGCTGAGAGTAGATAAGTTGTATAGCGCAAAAATAAACAAAAACACAACCAAATAAATAAACAAACACACGTGCAAAGGGATAGATAGATAGATAGATAGATAGATAGATAGATAGATAGATAGAATAAAACATTCCTGTATGAAAAATAAAATAAAATCACTGTCAAATCAATTCTCACTGCTCAGATTGGGAAAGTGATGCAGATCTAGTCAGTTACTGAATACAAATTACATGTCAGATAGTGTAATCACCAAATAATAATATATGTCAGACTAGTTTTTCATTGATTATTTGGTCACCATTTAAACAAGTTTCAGAATTTAAAAGTTTTAAAGACATAATAAAAAAATGTAAGCATCAAATAACCACTGACATTCTAATTACACATTATTTCAAATGTAATCTGGGCTGATTATAGATACCTATTTTTTGTAATCTGATTACATGTAATCCATTGCTACCTGATCCTGAAGATTCTTACCTGACCTTTAGTTTTATGTACAGAGCAACACATCTTATGTCCGCACAGGAGAGCAGACTGAATTTACTGTTACTGTTTCATGCAAGCGTAACATTACCTCCGCAAGTCTAGTAAAACTTGACACACCATGAACCAACAACACCACAATGTACTTATCTGTACAGCAACCCTGCAATAAATAACACAATGTGTAAAGCTTCTTGTTGTCATGTCAGAGAGGTCATTCAGAGTTATGTTCCATTTTTAACCCTTAGTGGTTGCAAAAATAAGCACGATGTTGCTAATTGCATTATGTGTGAATATTTAACACCCAAAAGCTTGATGGTGTTTATTCCAACACTGCACAGTGGCCGAACAAATAGAGATAAATCAAGACTTCTGTTTCAGTCTCAACTAGAGCTGAACGAAAGAATGTTGTTGTGCAATATCCAAATGGTACTACAAAGATACCCTGGTCTACAAATCAGAAAGAAAACAGTTTCTACATGAAACTGCTCACAACAAGCACTGTGGATTATCGGCTCATTAATTTGGAACGAGACACTAATGTTGAGTTTTTCAAATTTGCAATTTTTTGGGGCTTTGAGCACCACAAGCCGAGTGCCATCTAGTTCCATTATATTTGAGAGTAAGCAGACATTTCTATGATTGTTTTGTAATTGTGAGTTGCATATGTTTAGAGATATCAAAGGTTTGGGTCTCATGATCAGAGGTCTCAAATTTACTTGGTGCAACATTTCTGAAATTTTTTGAAGTTTCCATTACCAACAGATTTTTGTTACACTTAACAAAAAAAAAAGCAAACAGCAGTTTCTATACATTTTTATATACACAAGTTAGCCGTGCATTGGACACAAACCCAGGAACTCTTCTGCCCCTTTGAATTTGTCATTAATACCCCTAAAAAAATCTGTCTGTGCTTTCATCAAACGCAGTATGCAGTAATTATGTGGCTTCGTCACATAACTGATCATAAATGTGACTTGATAACTTATAATCTTCTCTGCCACTATGTTTGCTGATAGAAAGATACTGTTGAAAAAATGTGTTATTTCTGGACGTAGAATATCAACAAATTGTGACGTCCCGCCCCTCAGAAATATAGAAATACAAAATATTTTTAAATAGAATTGCGTTATTTCAATTGTAATTAATTGAAGGTTAGATTAAATTGGTATGAAACAACTAGAGTTGTGGGCCGTATTAATATTATATTTCTGACATCCTGTCATGGGCCAGTGGGAAAGATAGAAGGAGCCAGAAATGGCCCCTGGCAGTTTACGATAGATAAATAGGGTTAGAGGATATACACAAAATATCTACTTTTGATTTTGGGGTGAACTGTCCCTTTAAAAGCAGCAAAAGCTCATCTTTCACGCACAATCTAAGCATGTCAAAAAACATTATGCAGCACATTGATTAGATGCTACATGGAAAGATTTGTAAGATTTTATTGTAGATATGGCTCTCCAGTGTGCGTGTGTGTGTGTGTGTGTGTGTGTGTGCATGTCCTCAGCCAATTTAGACCAAACCAGACAGCCACCTGCTCTTAATAAGATTGTTTTATTTAATCATATCTAAGGAGAGCCGATGAGATCGTTAACAGCTGCTGAAGAGGGAATGTTTAACTGATGTGCCTTGTGTTGCTGTGGTAACCCACAGGTCAGAGGTCACCATTGACCCAATCAGCAGCCTCAGTTTAAATAGCGACCCAGATTAATGATTGGTTAATTGTCTGATGTAGATTAATGATTGGCTAATGGTCTGTCTTGAAATGAGAGGCTCGCCTACCAGGATATTGGAAGATCAATGACCCTGATCGATCGCATACAGCATGACCTCAAAGGATGGGACAGGGAGGAAAAGAGGGAGAGACAGAGTAGGGAGATTTTGACAAGAGAGGAAGAGGAGGAGGAGGAGGTGGTGACCAGAGGGGACAGTGGGAGAAGGAGGCGAGAGAAAAAGAGGTGATGGAAAGGGACGAGGGGCATAGAAATGGAAATGTGGGGATTGATGGGAGGAGAAAAGATGGAGCAGCAGATGTGGAGGTGAAGAGGAGTGGATGCTGTAAGGACAGGAGAGGAGGAGAACAGGTAGATGAAGACAGAATGCGTGGCATGAGAGGCGATACAAGAGGCTGCTTCAGCTGCAGCCTCTTTAAAGAATCAAAGGTATTTCGAATACAAGAAAAGATTTTTACTGAAGAAGGTGAAACAAAAACAGAGCAGAAGGAAAAGAGGAGAAAATTGCACTAAGCGAAAGATTCAAGGTGAGATTTAAGAGTGAATCTTTGAAAGAGTCATCACAGCTGTTGTTGCATCAAAAAGCAATTCTGTTTTTTTTTTTTTACAATTACATTTTGCACGTGTGGAGGAATGGCATATCAGACAGTCATGTGCTGCACAGGGCTTTCAAAAAGGCTTCAGAGTCAGAGTTAATACTAATTCCAGCTCTTGATAAAGAGCAGTTTAATCACAAATGTTGGAGATTACCTCTGCCATTGGAATTGAGCTCAGTGAAGTAAGTTCACACTTTTTCTGCCATCATATTCTAGCTTTTTTCCCCACGGGCCTTTTCACACTTTTTAGGGTCTGTACTGTATGAAAATTTATGGTGGAAATTTTATTCTTGCTGACGGGGGGTAGCCTGAATTTTTGGGAGAGCAGGAGAGGGTGTTTTATTTTTTCTTAGCCCATACATACGTTTTATTTCAGCCATTCCTTGTGAGATTTACTATATATAGTAAAAGAGATCAGATGGAAGTTCCCAGATGAAGAACAGAGCAGATGTGCGAAGAGTTTTATTTGATCTCATTCTTAGCTAACAGAATTAGCACTTGAACTGTTATGTACTTATGGCAAATAAAGAATTCAAATGAGGACATCAAAAAGATGGCTTCTGCATGCTGAATGCGGAGGGTACATATGCACGTGGCAAAAGTGCAGTTGTTATGTTATCTCTGGAAAAGACACACAAGTTGAAAAGTATTAAAAATTAGCCTATAATTCAAATACAGCATCTCACCTTGCCAACTTGTTCTTCAGTTCACTGATGTGAAAAGAAACATGACAACGTTTTACAGTTTGGAATGTTACTCATGCGATCAGTTCACGTGTTTTTTCTTTAGCCGGAAAACTGATCTGAACACACACACCTTATCATTTATTCTCCTATAGTTACTCCTTGAGTCCACTGGGAACATCACATCACATCACATGTGGTGATGTGGTTCTGACCCGTCCTCCTCGTGGCTTCATGCCACCCCAGTAGCATTTCAGAAGTGGAGCATTTCACTCGGCTGATTACGCTGACTTTGATTTGACTCAGATTTTGTTGATTTGGTCATTTTTCCTTTCTTTTTGTTCTCCTACCATGGGTAATTTGTCTATGTGGTTAGTAGTAGTAGTAGTTTCCCTTTTTGTGTTGTTTTTCTGAGTCTGCCTGGGGGTCTTTTTATTTTTTTAAAACTGACCAAATTCTTTGTGCTGTTTCTGGGTTTGAATGCCTGCTCTGTGCAGTTCTGATGCGGCATCCATCAAAAATAGATTCTGCACGTATTGATTATGGACCAGAGTGGAGAACCATTTCTGGGACGCGCTGCAACACATCTGATGGAATAAGCCCCATCACCACATCAGCATTGTCTAAAATGACCGCAGTCAGGCAGTGGGACAGCCGCAAAGCGGGCAGCCATGCCCAGTGGAATCAAGCCGTTAGCTCAACTGTAATACAGATATTTAAAGACTTGCGTAAAAAGCTGTGTGTCAAAGGAGAGCCTGCCAGTGGCACAATGTGCGAGCACATAGATGTCTCCCTCTCACATTCAGAACCCTGGTGAGCCCAAAACACAGCCATGCCTCCAACTGTAGAAACCCGCACAGGAGAGCAGGCTGAGGGCAGAGGGCAAATGTGTGGTCTGCGTTGAGATTAGTCCTGTTGGACCATTTGTCATCCTGTAGCAGTCCTTTCCTTACTGTTGTAATTTCTTCTGAGGCAGTAATGCATGTACAACGGGGAAACTAAACAGCTGCTGCACAACACAGGAGAAGCAACACAACACAAGAGAGCCAACCCCTCAAGTCAGGACTCAGCAGTCCACCTACACCTCAAGGCCAAGGGACAAATTTTTGAGGACAGCAATGTTCGTATTTTGGCGAATAAGTTGTCGTAATCGGCGAATAAACATTTCATGTCCTATGAATTCTTCACAATAACAGTCCAATGGTATTTGGTTATCTAAAAGCTTTTATTAGGGAGTAGCACAGTCAAGAAATTGTAAGTTTTCAGCAGCAGCAACCTAACATGATTTCTATCCAGCTGAAAGCGAACAAGAAGCAGTAAAATAATGCAGATACTTGAAAGTACAAACAGCGATGCTGGAGAGAAACTAAACTTCAACGCACAGAGAGTCAGTGAGAAGTGACAAAAGTACTGAGAGCTGAACACACAGTTACTTTTAAAAATGTCTTTCCACTGTACTGCACATACAAGATAAGTCTGGCAACATCAAAGTGCTTGTGCAACTGATTCTGGTAATCGATTGTGTGCAGGCCTGGTTCATCTCGAACAAGTTGGTCACTTTTTTTCTTTCTTTTTTTTTAAACATAAAAACTGACCAAAACTAAACCAAAAAAATGTATGTTAAAATGTTTTCCAGCACTGCCTCTGTCTTTCTTACTTTTCTTACTCTTTTGTCTTCTGTCCTGGCTGCCTGTTTGTCCCTCCGTCCACTTTCGATTTCTTTATCTAACTTCCTGTTTACCCCCCTTTGTTTGTACCTGCCAAACCGTCTTCCTGTCCTCCTGCTCGCAGGCTCATCTGATTTCACATGCCTGTCCGCCTGCCTAGTTGGAACACCTATAAGTCTGTCCTCTCTTTTGTCCCTGTCTGAATATCTGTCTGACCCCTTGTCAGATTGCATATTCATCCGTGTCCCCGTGTGTCTGCTCTGGTTGTCTGACTTGCTGACTATTTCCCTCACCTGTCTGCTTTCCTGCTGATCTACCCACCTTTCTGTCTTCCTCTTCTGTCAGCATCATTGCGTAACTGTCTGCCTGTCTGACGCTCTCGTCTCGTCTCTTGGCTCGTCTGCTTGCTGTAAAGTGATGCTGCAGACTTCGTTGACCCTTACACCTGCCAACCAAATTCCTCCATGGTTCAGTTCCTCCCCCCAGCAGCGGGGCTTATGAACCGATGAAACCTGAAGGCACAAGAAAAAAAAAATCAAGGTTAGAACACCTATTAAACACACACCTGATCAGATGGCTTAAACACACAGAGACACAAAGCCTTCTATGCATACATTTACATCATTTACATTGATTTACATGAACAAATACAGAGAACTGAATTATTACTTCTGTGAAAAGCATTTGAAGAGAGGAAAGGCTTGCAACCAAAATGATTATTTAGATCATTTATATATTTAAAGATGTAAAGATTTAAAGAACAATTATTGACTTGATATTTTGAATAGGTTCTAAGCCTCCTTTTCCCCTATTTTTGGTTCGCCTGGTCTTATTGTGCAACAATGCTCGTAAAACCTCAGTCCTGTAATGCACAGTCAGGTTATTTACATCTATTTTTCCAGAACAAGTTATGTCACATGAGTGTATAAACAGCTCTCATCTTAACTAAGCAAAAAAACAAATCAGTGACTGAATCTCACTGAAATTTATTCAGATCAGACAGAGAATAATTTGAAAAAGTCCTGTCAGTCGGGGGAAAATAAACATTCTAACAAACACACGTCAAAAAGTATTCACATATTTTCAAAAGAAGGCCTTTTATGTGTGTTTTTAATCCAAAAAGTTAGTTGTCTGCCTGTCTGCAATGAGACAAAGGGCCAAATCACCTTCCCTAAATTTCATGCAGAGGGCACACTGAATGAGTTGCCTGTCCTGCTCACTACTAATAACAAGAGAGTGTTTCTTCCATGTATGTCCAACTCAGACTACGACTGCAATGAATCTAATGGCTGAGAGAAGCTGCCTATCCTCTGATGTCACTTCTAGAAGTCAGCGTTCAGAGGTTGAAATAAACTGTGTAAAAACAGATTAACAGCTATATATCCATGGAATATGCAATGCACCCTGGACGAGCAATACTACATGAGGCTCTCCGAACGCGCAAGGGAGAATCTGCACATGATTTATTACATATACAATATTCTATTCAGCCTTCTGGAGAGTGTCAAGGACCCTAGGAACCAGCGTAGATCAATGGGAAGCTATGAGAAAAGGGAATTCCTACTGTGCCATACATGGAGGTTGGAGCTACCTTTGCACGTGCCAGAGACAAACACAGTCTCTGGTTGGTCCAGACTCAACCCAAGACATCATGTGGGTGCTGATGGAAGGCTGACTACCATACTAATATCAATCACAGAAGACATTCAGTGTCCAGTTCAATTTAATTAAATTTTATTTGTATAATGCCAAATCACAACAAAGTCATCTCAGGGCACTTTTCAAATTGAGCAGGTCTAGACTGTACTCTTTATGAACTCCCACCAAGAGCAAGCACTGAGGTGACTGTGCTGAGGAAAAATTTCCCATTAGATTTTTCATTATGGATTTGTTGTACAAAGTCTCCAAAAAGACACTCAGTTCACGGATAGATTAGAAAGCTGAAAGGGCTGAAATCACTCCGGACACCTTGTTTGAACTGTGCAGCTCTAAGACTCAACTGAAAAAAGTATGTCACTAGCACACAGTATTGACGAAATATTAAATATTAGATTAATGATGCAAATTTTTGTCGGTATCGACAATGCAAATAGGAAGACTGTCTTTTATAGTTTTTTTCAGAAAGGTATACAATAAATGAATGAGGATTAGTATTCAGGTGAGGTGTTTGACTTTGCAACTTGGACATAAATGAACAACAATCTGCCCTTGTGGCCTGACTGACACATAACTATTTATTTTACTCAGGTTTGCATGAAAGACTTGATACAGTCGAGCCAGCACGAGCAAACGCCTGATCTTAATTATTTACTAATCCCCTCATCAGTCTGCTGTCAAAGCTTCAAGCTGGTATCATAACTTTTAAGGTGACTTTTTGCTCTCTAAATGTTGTTTTTCTCATCCAATACAACTATTGTTCAGGGGCATAGTATATTTTATATCTTGTTATACATCATACACACAAACACATTTTCTTCTGCTGTTTTCTTTCCCTTGCGAGTCTCAAATGAAATGATTTAGTCAGGCGAGGCAGTTGGTGTTGGAGAGCAAAACAGGGAAGGATTTCAGTTTTTGTCGAAAAATCCATAATTAGGCACGCATTGAGTGATGAAGTATATTCAGCAGAAATCAGACTTATGTAAATAAACAATTTAAACATTTTGATTTCTACCCTCTCCATGCACAACCGTTCCCAGAAAAGAAAGAATAAAACAGAGCGAAGAGAAGAAATAAAAGACTGATACGCTTGCAATCAATCAGTCCACGGCGTGACTTTATGTTCTTACAGCACCGCTCCTGCCAAGGTCAAGTGGTCGAGCCAAAAAACAGTAAATAAAGCGGTTTCCAGTTGCCATATGTTTTCATTATTTATTTTACAGCAACTCACAGCAGATATTCAAAGAGCAGCATTTTCATTTCATTGAATTGTTCATTCATCAGGGCTCAGACTGTTACATTATGCTACATTTAGCCTGCTGATGAGGGGACCACGTATTTTTCACATCTCAAGTAACAAAGGAGTTCATTCAACATGTTAGTACAGAGTGTATTACACCACATGGAGCACCTCTCATGAATGAAAGCTATTCTCTGAGGGGAGAACAATTTACATTCAAATCGTAGCCACTAATAGCTTTTTATGCATGCTATCGCTCACGATAATAGTAGAGTGGGAAAAAAAACACGCTAAAAATATTCTCATCCTAACCAAAATTATCTCAGCTGCACTTTTGTACAAAAACTGCACCATAAAATGACTTTTATCCATTCTTTGAAAATGGCAAGATCTTAATTATCCAATACTGGTCACAGAATATAAAAAGGCAATAAAAACACACTCTTAGAAATAAAGGTGCTAACTAGAACCATAAAGGGTTCTTCAGTTGTCCTCATAGGAGAAACCTTTTTGGTTCCAGGTAGAACCTTTTAGAGGGGTTTCACTTGGAACCCTTGCGGAAGGTTCTACCTGGAACCCACCACCTTAACCAAAGGGTTATACCCAGTACCATTTGTGAAAGGTTTTCCACAAAACTCCCAAGAACCTTCCTATGGTGTAATATTTTCACCAAGAGCCCTCTAACATGAAACAACCAAAGGGGTTCTACTGAGAATTCTTATTTTTTTGTTCCAAAGGTTTTATCTACAACTCTATCAGGGGGTTCTACTGACATCCCTTTAATATTGCACAGGTTTTATCAAGAAGAAACTTTATGGAACCCTTATTTCTAAGAGTGTAGCCCTCCAAATGTGCATGCTGGGACACGCAGGGAAGATTTTTTTTTTTTTTTTTTTTGATGGTGGTGATTTTAGAGGCATCCAAAGAGGATAAGGAAGAAGAAAAGGCTTTCATATAAAATGGCAGGTTGGGATGATTGGGATCTAGTTTCATAAATAACCTTGAGAGTTTGGAGTGAGTCATCTTTGGGTCTTGTACTCTTATTTGTGTTGAGACTGTGGAGTGAATGAGAATACAACATGACAAGACGGGCAGAGAGAAAATTTGAGAAAAAAAAAAAAATAGCTGGGGCAGCAGCAGAGAAAACACACAGAAGAAATACACAGATTGCAGAGAAAGAGCAGGAGAGTGAAAGAGGCAAAGTCTGTTTTTTTTAAAACTATTTCTCGTGTTTTCTAATCAGCATTGAACTACAACAGTCCTTCACTCCAAAGCGCTGTTTTATCTCACAGACAGGCAGTCTCTGTCAATCCCCCTTTGGACCATTGCCCCAGATTACAGAACCCAGATTCGGCAGAAGAGAACAATACCCTTGTTTTCAGTCAGCCACCCAAGGGACAGCATGGTGCCACACAGACCAGGAGTCGAGGAGGGCTGAGCCCTGTTGTGCTATCTCCTCTGCCTGGTCTTGTTTTGTCTCTTTTCCCTAAATGTTTTGTTTCCTCCACCTTTAGCCTCTTCCCCATTTTTCCCCATTTCTGTCTGTGTATTTCAGAACCCCTTATTTAGTCAAATGAGCGAAAAAAAAAAAACCCCACAGCGCCAAGAGTGCAAAGACACACTCGGCATGACTAATACTACAAACAAATTATTGGAATCTCCTCAAACGCAGAAAAACAAAGCAAAAATATGGTTGTCTGAAATGGTTTGGATTGAAATAAGGCTTTTTCGGTTTGATAAGAAGGACAGAATAATATCATACTCCCAGTGACACAAAATAGTAAGCAGATTGAAGTTGTGGTAGCATATTTTCAAAGACATTAGCATCACTTTTCAGCAGGCAGAAGTTTGAGGGAAGTTAAAAGATTGCAGGAGGTGGTTTAAAGGTCTTTGATTGGCAATGATAAGAGGCACTCCATATATCTCTGACTGGTGCAGAAGCAAAGTGGTAGATTCGGGCAAGACGGAAATGAGCCCAATGATTCATTTCCCCCGCATCCATTTACACTGAAAAGATGTTTGAGTGCCTGAGTGCAGTCAAAGATTGTCTGTGAAAGTAGAATGAAGACCAGGTAGGGCATTTTTGCTGCGACCCATTTCTTGCGCTGATTTTACTGCACCTGAGACACAAAACTTTGCTTTGTGAAGGAGCTGTTCGGCACTGCCCCTTTCCCTTCAGAGAGAGATGTCTTTTCACTGCACTTCACACTTTAGATGGAATTATGCCTCTCGGGGCTGTGCTTAGGCAAACGTGTAAGGGCATCCCTTGGAGAACTAGTGGCTTTTGGACAACTTTTTACTTTTACTTTTTTTCGCTTCTGTTTCAAACTGCGTCCTGACAGGAGTTGAATCAGCCAATCGACTTGAGATTTGAGAGGTGTGAGCGCTGGCTCCTCTGCAGTCCACGCTTACCCATAATGCCCTTCTCCGTTCAGGTTTGCAGACAGCTTTACATGTATCTTTCAGATAGCATAATTCCAGCATAATTCCAACCAGCCCGGCCTCATTTCCAACTGACCCACTGACAATTCACAAACCCTCTGTGACTCATACAGGACCGAAAGCGGTGCACCAGGCCTTTTCAGGTGACTTTACTGTAAACCAAATCAGTGGCTGCTGGGCTCTGGCTATTGATGTAGTATAAAGAGGGAGAAAGTCCTAACATGGAGGAGGTGGGATGGATAGAAGGCACAAACAAACTCAGGACTTTCACGCAGGAGACCAGGGTTCATGTTCCATGTGAAACCAAAAAGTTATTAAAAGTTTTAAGAAACATAATGTTACATGTCATGCCACTTTTGTAGTGTGACTTTCGTGCTGTGAGTCCCCTCAGTGACACGACTCACGTGTCACATGACTTAAGTTTTGCGATTTGCTTCAGTGATGTCACATCACGTGACATACGTAATGAAATACAGTTATTGTCACCCCAGTCAAGGTCTTATCTAAACCTAACTTAACCTAAATCGTCTTCCCGCTTTCGTCTGACAGCAAGAAGGCTGTGGGTTCGGACTCTGCCTTTCTGTATGGAGTTTGCATGTTCTCCCTATGCCTGTGTGGGTTTCCTCCGGGTGCTCCGGTTTCCTGCACCATCAAAAACATGTATGCTAGATCAATTCCCCTGTCAGTACCCCTAACCAAGTTGGTCCCTTGGTGCTGTACAGTGGCTGCTCACAGCTCCTAATAATGATTGTGATCACAATTGGCCTTTACCTTTACCTTCTGATAAGCTGAATCCTCCCCAAATCCCCAAATAGTTCACATAAATGTATGTTTATATGTATATACTATATGTAATTATATGGATCAGTCTGCCATTCATAGGATGGAAATCTGTCACTATAGGCCTATGAAGTTTCTGTTTAGCAATTCAGCCTCTGAGAAGGTGAGCAAAATATAAATATTTCACCACTACCTACTGTAGTTTTCCTTTTTTTTGCTTTGGTGTGCTCTCTTTTGGTGCTTTGTGTCTGTGTGTGTATGCGTGTACCACCAGACTTTATTGTTCTCTTATGAGGAAAGAGTTGCCCAATTTACTTTGTCGTGGCATCATCAAGATTAATACTGTGATGCACAGATCCAGAAGAAGGGAGAAGACAGTCTTCATTGCAGCATCTGTTGACTGTTCCATGGATCCATCGCTTTGTGCCCTTTAGCTGTCCTCTCGCCACGGTTGATCTGCCATTTTTGCTGCATTCACATAAAACATTCATTCAAAATCTGCAGCCTCATCCGACATGCCACGTTGTGATCCATACTGTGTTAGGTAATTGCTTCTGCAAACCTCAGCAATACCTAATCAATACCTCTCACTCATCTCAGTGAGATGCTTATTACACCAGCTCATGAGCATTTTCATCTATCCAGCAGATGACACCGCAGAGACAAAAGAATGCTAATATTGACACGGAGCAGAAGCCATCATCCCCGTGATGCTAATCTCACGCTGACGTTAGCGTCATGCCAATTGCTAACGTGTCACTACCTGTTACTAAAAGGGCAAAGCTCTTCATATGAATAGAATGCCAATATTGACACTGGAGCTCACATAACGGATCAAAATGGTAATGAAAATGGTAATGTACTGTAATGCTATATGGTGAGAGAACATTTGGGCCATGCCTGTCTGAGAGACTGTCTAACCTAATCCCACATTTGCACAATGTGTTATACATTGATAAAAGGTTGAATGAAACCACTCAAAAAGCAGAAAGTTTGAAACTGTTCTTGCACACCAAAAAGGCTCCATAAGACCAAACCTTTGTGGACTGAAAAAAAGCAAAGAATCCACACACAACTGATCAAAGCTCCCTTTATTCAGTAATGATATTTCCGTAGACCTTTATCTGGTACACCTGTGGACTTTAGGGGCAGGCTATGTTCGACCTATCATCAATAAAAATTGCAAAAGTGCCCTCTTGGAAGCCACTATGGTAGATAAAACATGATAAATGCCCTCGAGAGTAGCTCAGTGTCCAAGACAATGTGATGAAGTACCCCCTAGGGTGCCCTTCCACTGGAAAAAAATGATAAAATGATAAAGTGCCCATAGGGTACCATTCCAGTGGACAAAACGTGACAAAGTGCCCTCTCGAGCAGTCATTCTCAGAGACTGGGCCGTGACCCACAGGTGTAATATAAGGTGGTGAGGAAACTGCAGTGAAAAGAAAAAGGTTTGGGAAACACTGCTCTAGAGTTCCCTTCCAGTGACCAAAACATGATAAAATGCTCAAAGTGTCCTCTCGAGCAGTGTTTTCCAAACTTTTTCCTGGGGACCCACTCATTAAAAATGACAAACCGTTCCGACCCAATTCTCAACAGGCCTCATCAATAAATTCTGCAAAGAGATAATTTGTGCATAAATGAACGCTGCTGACCATTTTTAATGCAATAACTGCATCACCTTATATCATCCTAACACATAAAAACTTTACAAATGAAAAATAAATTTGTTCAGTTAACAGGCCTTCTCATTGTTTTTATTTCCTCTCTTCAAGAAAACAATATTGGACATTATAGCTTCTTCATAGATGAGACGAAATAAGAGCATTTAGATGGAATCAACAGGCTGGTGTTTTTTCTGCTCATAAGTAAAAAAAAAAAACACATTTTAAATGTTTTATAAAAGCTGTACTGTAGATATAAATCTTAAATTTGCTGAAATTTTCCAGTCTTTTCATTTAGGGACACGAATAAAATCCCCTGTGACCCATAAAATGTGATAAAGTGCATCATGACTTCCGGCATGATGGTGCCCCTCTGGATACAGTTGGTGCCCTTTTTATATTCTTCACCCCGGCCCTACAGAAATCCTCAGTCCGCCACTGATCTGTAAATAAACAGACTATACACAGATTTCTTAGTTGAAGAAAGATTACATTCCTCTCTGAATCCTGATCTTCAAAGTGAAGTCATTGTGGAAAATCTCTAAAATTCCACACCCTGGCTCTGTGGTGCAAGACAACTGCCAAGTGTTCTGAACAACTTTCTACTTCACATCTCCCTCAGCTGAAGCGTAAAAAATTGAAGAATTCCAGCCCTTGAATGTTTATACATTTTGTTCTAAATGAGATGTAGAACTGGGAGTCATTTGTGTGGCAATGGATGGAGATAAACAGCAAGTATACAAATTATTCTGCAGAGTAAGTGCATGGAGAGGGAAATGAGGATGGGGCCTATCAACCATGGTGAACCCCAGAGGTGATGCTGCCTGGCGAAGATGATGGATTGCTTGTCATGAGTATGACGGCATACTGGAGAGATGGGATGTGAGCCAGCACAATGCTCAGCATGAGATGTCCAAGCATATGTACATGTTAGATACAAGGAAAGTTGAAAAATATAATAAATGAATTCTGTTTTTAACTGTATATTTAATGCTGCCGAATGGCATTCAGTGATGATTTTGCTCTATGTTAAGTCTGTGTGGTTTTGATCCATATATGCCAAGAAAGAGGTAAAAAAGAAACTGGCTGAATTGTAGCGTGATGGGTAGAGCAGGTTTTTTTTTTTAAGGCGAATGTGGAAGAAGATCGGTGTTATTGGAGAGAAGAACATTCTATCCTTAATTCTTAAAAAAGATTTTTTTTTTGGTCTAAAAAATACCCCTGAGAGTCAGAGCTACTTTGACAAAAGTGGGAAGGTCAGTGCACCATTGGCAGGTCAGTACAGAGAACGGCCTTTCTGAAAAGAAGTGTCAGAATATGGAGCACAGTTTGATGGGTTTGGACACATTATAACCGGGAGGTATAGTGGCATGGGGCTGGATCATGGCCTGGAGATATGCAAGTGTCAAGCCCCTCAACGTACCGCCGGAGGAGGGGGAATACGAAGGGGACGGCACAGGAGATTTTAGAGAGGTTGAAGCTGACACCAGCTGCAGCCTTCTGTGTTTTAGGAGTACAGACGGTGGATCATTATTGCTCAAACATGGAGCCGGGCAAGGACGCTGATACACCTTCTCCATATTTGATGAAGATTTCAGTGTCGTTATGAACTCCTGTGGTTTTTTATTAATGAAGTTCTCACATATTTAAAGAAGCTGAAAGTGTGTTTTTTCTCAGTAATTACAATCGAAAATACCTCCTTCAGGTAAATTTGCCTAAATGAGTCACTTAGCCTCAGACTTGAGACTAAAAACCACTTAAGTAAGTTAAAGTTAAAGCTACTACAAGGAGTTTTTAACTTGTTATGAGACAGTCTTGATTTATTACTGATGCTGTACGACCTACATAATTTAACAAGACTATCCACAACAAGATCTGCTATTTCTATAAAGTTGTTGGGTCGGAGTCTCCTTAATGAATGAAACAAGCCTGTGTTTACATTTCACGGGCCAAGTTAACAGTGAGTGGCATGTTAGCTGGTTAGAAAGAAGCGGGAGGATATTTTATTAAATTAAATTCAATAAATTCAATTTAACTTCAATTTTTATTTTTGATGTTATATTTTGTTGTTATGTCAGAGAAAACACTACCACTTTTGTCCACAGGGAATATTAAAATTCCTTGTAGCTTTCAAATAAAGATTTTCAGAAAATTCACACAGTAACTTTAATGTAAACAATGACCAGCTAGGCTAAGGTTTTGTTCAGAAAATAAGGCTATCAGTCTATATCTACTTTACTGTCATTACATATATTTATATAAAGGGCCTGAAGGTAATGTAAAAGTTAGCAATTACTTTGCAGAAATATAATCAAGCATAAATGTATTTAGGAATATGCGTGTAAGCACACAAAATAACATAACTGAAACTGAATAAAGTCAAACAATGAGGCTTTAAACCTAGATTTTCACCTCTGAGTCCCTGTGAGAAAACTATGTAATACAGCAGACAAATTTACAGATAATCCAATTACCACTTTCCCCGGCTGGTACTGCAATGTTCACATAAAAAATTATGTTGTGCTTTTTATTGTACCAGAAACAGATTTAGGATGATTACTTTCCATAATACCATGTATAAATCAGATTTTTTCCTGGAAAGCAAAATAAATACAGTTTTCTTTAGATTAAGATCTTAGTACCATATGGTTTTGCCTTCCTGTAAGAGAGGGGCTGATTTGACAGATGTTAAGGCATATGTATAAGTGTCTGTTATTGACACTCCCATATGCTCTACCAACCGTACCGCTGTGTTCATGTGCATTGTACGTGTAAGAGAGCAGCTTTCTGCAGCTGCACATGACCAGCACACAATACCTTACTGTTTTCTGTCGATAATGAGAGAATGTTTATCCAGACAGATTGTCATTGACAATAAGCACTATCCCATCAGCTAAAACCAACACAGCTGTCTGAGATTGTGGACTATACCCAGAAATATTTAATTGGTGGGCAAACTCAGACTGAATAAAACCACACCACTACTGTTAGAGACTTCTAAAAAGACTCAAGACATATGCTGTTCCAGGGATAAGATGATGGTCTTTTGCTGGAGAACTTACATTAGTAAAATACCAATCTATGCCAAAGACCAAAAGAGAACACCAAAGAGAAAGTTTGGGATCCATGTCACACCCCTGGCCCTAGGCTTGACAATCTGAGTATCTGTTAACCTCCAAACATTAAGATCTCTTTCCATCACATGCCTTTTTAGCTGCCAAAAACTGAGCATTGCCTAAAATGACTCGGCACTCTATGTACTGGAGAGCAACTGCACCTCTGCCTTTGAATCAAGGGAAGCAAAGTCGATTTTCTACCCCAATTTCTCATCATTACATAGTCATTTTCGCTATAAATAGATGCAAACCTGAGCGAGCACAGAATTACACACACAAACCCAGACAGACACACGTTATTAGACACATTCCCTAATCAATAGATTTGACTGGTTAGAGCGTTACGCTACCTCGCTCCCACTGTGTTATTGTGTTTTCTAAGGCACCTGGGTGAATGACTCCCAGCTTGAAACAGAAAATAAATAGATTTTTTTTTTTTTTGTCCCACAGAGGTGCTCTGGAAACTGCCAAATGATGAGGTAAACAACAGGAAGGAGCTTTCGGACGATAAGCCGCATGTAAGCTGTGAAAGCTGTCTGGGAGGCAGCTAAATTACTTTATTCTAATGAGGCGAATGTGGGTGTAGCATGCCACATGAACATGATGTAAGACAAACCTGACAACAAAACACAGAGTCAAACTGTAGTTTAGAGACAGAAACATCAAGAAGATGTGCTTGCAGACGTTTAAATTGTTATCTAAGATACTGTGGATACCGCAAGCCAAAGATATTTAAGCAATTAACTCTTCACGTATTGGGTCACAATAATTAATATCATAACACAATAACTAATAATAACGGGTAGACTTATTTGCATAATGTTTTGGATGACATCATTTTAATTCATTTTCTAAATATACCACAATTGACCTTGTTTTCATGGCAAGCTGATAATTTAGTTAATCACATTTAAAATAAGCATAACCTTTTAGCTCTTGTTCAGGCTAAATCCAACTAGGCGTGACTGCATGTGTGTGTGGGCTGATTCAGAGGTATACACACCAGGAGCATCTGTGACAGTCTACACAAACTAAAACCATTTTACCTTGAACAGTTGTTGATTGGATGATCTCTGGAAGTCTGAAGTGCAAAACTTGATAAAAATCACTTGATAAAATCATTAATTGCACGACTTAGCGTGCAAGTTTTTGTTCAGCCTGTTACTTGTGCTCATGCGTGAGCTGTTCAGTCAGCAGGTGAGACACCATTTACACCTGGTATGAAAATGGGATCTGTGTCTGGATACTAAACTATCCAATCTTGCCTTTGCTCTTACAACTGCTTTTTTTTTTTTTGTGCATTCTCGTTGTCCTCATTGAAATTGGATCTCTGTCCTCCAGAGCAAAGCCCGTGTGTGAGTAATTTGAGGTGGCAGCAAATCGGCCCCAGACTCCCTTAAAAAATCGTGGTGTTTTGTGAGTTGTGGAGTGATGGGAAACTTGATAAACCTTGGGAACGCTGTTTACGACGTATTCTTCATTATTTGTCCCCTCTTGTGAATTCAGCAAATGTTATACGTTCAGTTAATCTCTTTGTATAAAAAAATAATGTGTCAGGTTGTCCTGTTGCAGTATTGGCATGTAGGCTGCTCTGTGACTGGATAAATTATGCCTCGTTAACAGCAGATCAGCTGAAGGACAAGGCCTTAACATAGGACACTAATTATGTCACGTTATTATTAATTTTAGATCCAAAATAATCAATATTTGTATTACATTTTAAGATTTTACTTAAATTCACCTCAAAGATGCATCATCTTTTAAAAAGAGGTGAACACTGATAGCCCATTAATACAGTTTCGGTCTCAAAATACACTAAACTACAAATCAAACTGGTTCTTTTGCATCACTGCCGTGAGAAATAAAGTTTGGTGTATCTGTACTGGGCAGGCCACATACGGTGGTCAGAAAGCCATGTGAGATGATGCGGTCCAGGGAAAAAGAAGAGTCAGGTGAGAAAAAGAAAGACAAAAGTGAGGGGCTGGCTTTTGTTGCCCAGGTCAGGGGGTTGTGGTCACAGGCCACAGCTGGCCAAAGATAGCTGAAAGCTGGGTCCATGGGCAGAGTTTATACATAGGTATGAATATCTGGAGGATTATGGGAATCTTGAGGCTGATTTCAGCGGCTCTGGTTGTTGATAGAACAAAGGCCCGGAAATGTGGTCTCGGCCAAAGCCTCTACATACATCATAATAAAGTTCAGTTCGAGTCACACAATGAACAAAGTCATCCGTGGAGTCTCAGTGGTCCCAACAATTTCTTATGTATATATGTATATCATTCATCCCCCCACCCGTATTACTTTAATTTTTCACCTAGTTCTGTTGCATAACGCATCGATGTCCATCTGTCTCGCTCTCTCATTTTGAACAACACTCTAAATATATGTATCAATATGTTGTGCACAGATACCAGCAAACTTTATGGATGGCATTTATACGTACCTGAGTTCTAAACACAATTCCAGTCAGAATACATCCAGATGTGGTCAGTCAGATGTGATCACATTCCAGTCACGACTTATTTATTCCTTGCATTAATGTGCGTTTTTCCTCATCGATGCCTGGCGTCCAGATACAGATTGCATTTTAATATCAGGTGTAAATGAGATAGAGGGGGATGCTCTGGTTGCTGCTTTGCATAAATTCCTTATAACACTTAATTATGCACTTAAGTAAATGGAGTTTTGCAAAGAGCATACAGAAGGTGGCAATCTACGCGCAGTGAACGCACCGTCAGATGAGTCATCTCTCACTCTGTTCTTAGCACATTTAAGGACTCCTCTGACTAAACAGGTCACAGAGTTTGTTTACAATAGCGTCTGAACACACACAGAATTCAGGCTGGAAACCCTTTATTCAAGTCACCTGGATTTTGGCCAAAGCAAACTACCGTCAACAACATTTTTATTTTATAGACTCAAGAGCGTCGAAAAGCACACACGGAACAACCAATTTCACATTATCTTTTTCACAATGTCCACGTGTGCCTATTGTTATTGTTTGTCCTCAAGGTTCAATTTTCCGATAACATAACTCTTGCCTGCTCATTGTTAACATGTGACTCAAATCTCAGAGCAGAAAACTGGAGTGTCCTTGAATGCACCAAAAGCTTTCGATCAGATCTCTGCACATTAAACAGAAACACAATAAATTATTATGTGCACCCTGATTAATTACATTTTTGGAGTCATGAAGTTGATTTTCACACTGTACAGAAACACAATATTTGGGGATCATAGGGTGTAAGCACTGGTATAAGTTTATGGGGTATAACCACTGTCCTCAACACAAATAAGAAATAGTTGGCAACAAACTAGACTACTCTGTGCATACAATATGAAGTAAACATCGCCAGTGAAGGGTTCAGACATTTCCTATGAAATGAGGAGTGCATTTTCTGGCAAAGTTTAGGCCAAGTGAAATCCTTGGGGGCAAGGTAAATGTTAACAAATACAAAAATCAGAATAATGAAACTTTTCTATTGTGGCTGGGAATGTCTCACTACACTGCCTGTCTGTGGGGTCATTTAATTGTTAAAGGAAAATTATTATCCAAAGTTAGTTCACCAAATGACAGAACTGTGAATATGACTACATGTGAAAATGATTACAGATTCTAACATACCATGGCTTTTGGTGACCTAACATCTTATCAAGAGAATCAGTGTATTTCCTTCTGTTTACACCTTACAATAAAAATCACAGTGAAGTGACAAAACCTAAAATTAATTTGAAAGTGAAAATGCTGGAAAATAAGTGAAGTTATTCATGCTCTTTAAGTCAGCATGGATTTTATCACTCTGACACTCCAAGCAGTTAATTAATCTCAGATCATTTATAGAGTTTACTTGAGAATTTTGCAAATTCATGATATGAAAGTTTTTAATCCAGAGACACAAAAACTTTCCTCGACTCTAAATTGCAGCTCAGGAACTTCAGAGACAAGGTCACGGAATTTAATTCTGCAACTTAAACAGACATTTAACAAGCTGTCAGGGATTTCTAAGGAAAAATACCGTACATCAGATTGTCATGGTGATGCCTCTCTCTTCAGCTTGAGACTCTCCTTCTTTAAAGCTTCAGTGCGTAACTTCTATATGTCTGTAAATGTCCGTTTCACCCAAGCCACTACTAGAGGAGATGACACAATGCTGATTAAGCCGATCGGCTCCTCTAACATCTCGCGGTATTTTTCAGTATATATCATTTTTGCTTTGCTTGTCAACCGGCGACATTCCCGCGCTGGCGCACAGGAAATGACGTGTTTTACCTCACAACAAAAAGGGAGGGGAGGAAGAGTGAAGAGTCTCATAGCAAGAGGCAGAGCGCAGGTAGAAAGAGAAAGCAACATGGCGGAGAACCCAACGAAGCGGCCAAGACACGGTTCAGAAGTGGATCCTACCACAAAGAAAAAGCCTGGACGTTCAGCTGAAGGACTGTTAGCAAAGAAGGAAAGTGACCGACGGACAACAAATGACTTCTGCTGACTACCACTGGTCTTTTCATCCACTAACCTGTCAGCTACAAATTAGCAGGCACCTTGTCTCCCGTTTGTAATAGGCTATTTGCGTTTCTGTGGCAGAAAAAAACACACAATAATTACCTCTTCCGAAGAGTCCATCTTTTTTTTCACCGGCTGTCCTTCTTCAAACAGAATAAAAATGCTGTGGAATCGCAAATCACGTGGCGGAGGGATAGCGGTGGGGAGTGGGGGGCATAGTGGAGGGGCGGGGTACACCTGGGCATACGTCATATGGAAGTGCCGGCTTTATTGTTGTAATAACGCAGATTCCGCTAGGTGACAGAAGTTACGCACTATAACTTTAACCTCATGAAGGCCATATTTTCATTGTATTACTTTCCAGACCATGTCATCTGTCCACCAGTTGCTCACCACAGCCTGACCCTGCTACACCTTACCACTTTAGTCCATGTGCATGCAAATTTATTCATTAGGATGATCATCAGTGTTGCTTTACTGTCACTGTGTCCCAATGGTGGACAGAAAGTCATGTGATCTAAACTGGCAAGGTTTTTCTTTGTGATTTTTGTAAGACAGTGTACTCATAACAGGAGGAAAAGGGAAACAGCAGTGACAGTGACTCCCATGATAGTGAGTGCATGTTGATGTCTGTGCTTTTTCCATGGCTGCAAGTGGACATACTTGAAAAATACTGACCAGGGCAGAGTCATACGTTTACATTTAAATCTACTAAATTGTAATTTAATTTTACTGTTGTACTGGAAATGCATCTATAACAGTTTTTTGAGACCCCTCAAACTGATTGAGTCTCTTCTGGGGGAGCTTTACACTTATATTCTATGTTTTTCAAGCAGCTGACGTTAGATCATGCAGGTAAAAGTTTTGAGGAGTTTTCACAAATGGTACAATTGCTATGCAAGATCCCAATAATGGTCTCTCATTCAGATTATTGTACTAAAGCCAGCCAACACTAAAAAAAAATTCTTACTGGCTCCACTGGTTAAATTTTGTGCGACGAACACCAGACTGGTGCACAATAACCAAAGAAACCTCCATGCCTATGTGCTCAGAAAACGTTTGTTTTGATTTTGTATTCTCCAGTTTCTACTGCAAATCAACAGGCATGTTGGAGACGGATGCACTGAAAACATTTCACACAGTCTCATGAAAAATAGATGGAGAAAGATCAGTTACATCTTCTCTCTCTGCTAATAACTCCCTCAGGACCATCCGTGCCTGCCAGTCCTCCCAGTCCCAGTGTCTTTCTATCCAACACACTGTATAACCGGTGCAACAGCTGCACGCATTCATCTTCTTTTTAACGAGTCTGGCCACAGTGTTGCCTGGAGCACCGCATATTTAATTACAAAACAGGTAGATGTGTGGCTGTGACCACCAACATGATGTAATAGACTGTTCAGGTTAAATTTTATAGTGGTGTTTCCAGGAAAATCCCAGTTTATTTGTGGATCATTACCAGGATCATATTTATGTTGCAGTATGAAGATTAAAGCAGGTAATGATTTCATTCCCAGGTTGCAGACATCATTTTTACATCTAAAACAGTCAAATCTAACCCAATTAAATTTTTAGGATCTATTTACTGGGCGGCGCGATGGCGCAGTGGTTAGCGCTGCTCCCGCACAGCAAGAAGGTCCTAGGTTCGAATCCCGAGCCGGCAGGGCCTTTCTGTGTGGAGTTTGCATGTTTCCTCGTGTCCGCGTGGGTTCTCTCCGGGTACTCCGCTTCCTCCCACAGTCCAAAGACATGCAGCAGGTTAATGTGTGACTCTAAATTGCCCGTAGGTGTGAATGTGAGTGTGAGTGGTTGTTTGTCTCTGTGTGTCAGCCCTGCGATGCAGATAATTATTGTATAGATTATCCTCTGAGAAAGAACCACAGGATTCCCTATGTGCATCACAATGACGAAAACCATGTGTTTAAAGGGGATGTAATACACTCGTAAGGTGAGTGGGGATAAGAGGCATACTACAGCTGGGGCTTAAGCCTGCTCCTGGCTAATGTCTGGTCAGGAAAATGAGACGGACAAAATGGGCCAAGAAACAGGAAATCAAACACTGTTGTGCCACATCCTACAGACATCTGCTCCACAACATCGTGGATCGGGGTCTTGCATTAGACGGGTGGATTGTACTCTGAACTGGCAGGATGCAACACACAAGACTCAGACAGGACGAGGGAAGGAGGACTTTTATTTTTTTGATACTTCATGCACAAATGCAGTCAGAGTTGATGGACAATATTTACCTGATGTCAAACTTTTTATGTGAAGATGTTAACTTTTTTCTTAGTAGTTTCACCTTACCAATGTCTGCTTGTAAACAGCTGGTGTTATGTTGATTCCCTTTTCCACCAAAACCTAGGATCATACATAAATGGGGGCTCATCCGGGATTTAAACCCAGGACCTCTCGGCCATTCTGGTTACAGTCCAAGTCTCCGAAAGAGACTTAACAAACTTGATACCTACACTGACTTGGTGCAAATATTTATCATCCATGAAGGCATCAATGATCTCACACAGTGCATTAGTCAGTCACCTAACTGAAATTCTCCACGTGAAGAGAAGCAGACACTTTACAAAGGGCATTACATGACCACAGCACACATAAAAGCAGCACAAGAGCCACTTGAGCTGCCTGATGTCACACCATAGTAATGATATACTGCACTGAATGTTATGCAAATGGACAATGAATTAATTAGAGAGTACTTCTGTGCCAAGTTGTTCTCAGACAGTCTGTATCTTAAAACAATTAGCAGTTACAGTAGTTCCAACAAAATTGTTTTTCCCTCTAATTAATATTTAAAGTCATGTAACAAGGTGCTTCAGAATCTAATCAGGTCATCCACCCTATTAGGGGAGCCTGTGGCGTCATTATGAAGACTGCATCTTATATCGTTCTTTAGGTATTGTGCTGAATATTAATTTCCTTTCCAACAGACAGTGTAATGATTCGGCTAACCTAAGCTAGAACAAGAGGCAGTCAAATTACAAGTTAGTACAGTAGATGCATCTGTGCTGCTGAGGAGGTTATATGTATGCAGCTGCCTGACATCTCTGGAGTTTTTTTTTTTTTTTGTTTGGCTGAAAGTAGTCAAACATAATGCCAGTAAGCAGGTCAGAGTGTGCAGCGCTCACTGAACAAAACCCTCGGTATCGGCTTGTCTCTCTCTGAAATCTGCTAAATAATCCAATAATATTTTGGACCCTCTTATTTCGAGGAGGCACTGGAGTCAGCATTTAGTTCATTTCTCAAACTTTTCTCTATTTTCTGTTTTGTAGAGGCAGGGGATTACTGGCTCGGCAGGGGGGCCCCCTCGCCGAGGTATTACACTACAAGCTGGCCTGAAATGATCTGCTCCTCTCTTACTGCTACGTTTTTTGAATCCCTGTTCCCTATTTCTGTATGTCACTCTGGCTGTCTGTCTCTGCACATCTGTGAAATTTATGCTGCCATTTCTCTTTTACTACCCATTACTATCTTATACTGTATACCCTCCCTCATCATAAATCTCCCCCTCCTTCATCCTCACACCATTTACACCTCCCTCTTTCGCTCCACTCTTCTCCTCAGATTTGGCAATGTGGGTGTCCTTTTACCATTTACCCTCTGCACTCTACATATGTAGAAATATAAAAGGGTCTGTGGCTAGTCCCCACAGGAGAACCCTTTTGGTTCCCAGTAAAGCATTTTATAAAGGTTCCACTTGGAACACTTACAGAGAGTTCTATGTAGAACCCAACAAAAAGGGATATAAAACTTAACCGTCGGTGAAAGCTTTCACCCCAAACCCACTTTGAGAAGTTCTACAGAGAACGCTTCAATGATGTAATGGTTCCACCCAGAATCCTCTCTGGGGTTTCTATCCAGAACCTTGTCACTTTTTAAGGGTGGTAGCAAGAACCCACAAAGGATGTTCTACAGAGAGTTCTACTGACAAGTCTTTGATATTTCATGAGCTTTATCTAGAACCTAACCTGAGGGTTCTAGCAAGACCTTTTTGCTAGAACCCTGAACATTTTATTTAAGATCCACCCATGGGGTTCTACTGAGAACAATTTTATATCCTGAGGGTTTTATCTAGGATCCATCCTGGAGGTTCTACCAAGAACTGTTTTATATTCCAAGGATTTTTTCTAGAATCAGCCCAGGGGGTTTTATTGGAACTCTGTTACATTCCAAGGGTTTTATCAAGGACCAAGGAAGGAGCGTCTACCAAAAACCTTTTAGATTCCCAAAAGGTTTCATTGAGGACCATGCCAGAGGGTTCTACTGAGAACCCTTTTATATTTCAAGCATTTTAACTAGGACCCACCCAGGGGGTTCTACTCAGAACCCCTTTATATTAAAGAAACCTTTACGAAAAGAGTTCTTCAAGTATTTTAATGCCTGAAGAACTCATTCGTGAAGAAGAAATTCATGAAGAAAAGCATTCTTTGAATGAAAAGGGAACTTAATGGAAACTTAGTCTTACAAAGAACACTTAGGGAAACTTTTATAAAAAAAGAAGCAATGATTCTGGATAGAACCTCAGCCTTCAGGAAGAACCCATTTGGAACCCTTATTTCTAAGAGTCCATCCATCCATCCACCCATCCACCCACCCACAGTGTAGTCACACAGCAGGTCACAGCAGAGCAGGGGGAGAAGGGGGAGATGGTTTGTTTTCTGTCTCTGCTCTGTCACTCTTTGATTGCTCCACTGTGTCTATTTCAGTAATAGAGTCATCACAAACTTACAGGGACTTAATGAGGCAGCAATTAACCACCAGCCAAAGTTGTGTGTGCATGTGTGTGTGTTGGGGTAGGCTGATTTTAATGTACAAATTGTGCGGATTTGTGTCCACATGTGCATTTGTAACACTCTAATAAGTGTTCCTCTGCAGTGTTTCTGGTGTGCATGCGGCCAGTTTAAACTCCCAGTGATGGTCCTCATTAATCATTTCAACAGTTTAAATTATGAGGACACTTTGGCAGAGTGATCCATTACAGATTTCACATCTTGTTATTTCTGTTAAATGATATATGTTCATTTCAAAGAAAGTTCAAATCATCATAGAGAAGTAAAAATGCAATTTGTGAGAAATGTCATATTTCTTTTTATGTCATTGCTCAGTGTGCTCAAGCAAAATGTGATTTTGAATCCATGTTAAATGCATATTTGAGCATATTTATATTTGAAGTAAAAATAAACAAATTAAAATTTAAGATTACTACAACTCCCAACCGTCTACAGTCATTCATATCACAGTGCCACAGAATAACAGCTCACTCTTAATTACACATGTATTTGTTCTGTATTGCATAAACTGAAATATTTCTGTTACTTCCTGTTAATGCTCAGTGTGAATATTTTCTGTATACTGATATTGTTTGTGCTTTTATATGCTAATTCTGCAATCCACTCTTTCTACATACACGTATGTGCACACACACCACTATACTACAACAAGGACCACAATGGAAATAAGTCCTGTGACTCTCCTTATCATTGATGCTCTTTACATGTTACATGTACTGGTGTTGCAGCCATTGTCCTTTTCATGAAGGGTCAAATAAACAAACAAACAAAAAACAACAAATTGATTTTTGTCCCATCCCCGCTTGTTACGACCAATGCTGCTGTGTCATGCCCCTGGGCATCTCTTACTGACACACAATGTACCCTTTAGGGGCTGTATAAAATGCTGCCGGAAAGCCTTGATGATTAATGTTGTGAAACGGTTGCAGTTTGGGTGGGTTTAGAAACAAAAACTACTTGGAAGGTTTTAGGAAAAGATCATGTGTTGTGTACGTCATGTGACAGCAATAATAGCCTGTGATCGACTGTTGTGTCATGCGGCCTGTATGCAAGCCCATGGTAATGGCATATATGTATAAGGCCAGCAACTATCAGAGTGAGCTCAGTGGACTAAAAAGATGCAGAAATAGCTGCATATTTTATAAAAAATTCTAAATTAATGCCATCTCTGCAATTTTCACACTTTGCACAGTCATCCAGTGAGCCTGACCAGAATCTTTGGCCTGGCCTGTGGGCAGTAAATGGTACCTTGTGTGACTGTATGAGTTGCCAAAGGGCATGAAAAAACATCTGTATTTAACGACTTGGGAAGGAGAACGGGCAGAGTATCCTTAGAGATGTTCATCAGTTTCTGGGCAGTAGTCTTAAAGGTGGTTTTATGAATGAGGGAAGGTTAATACATGAACTTTTTAATTCTATTAATTCATTTCAGAAACAAACAAAATCTAAAAAGAAAAGAGTCTGTGAATGTTCTCATTCTCCAGTCATTGTAATATCAAGAAAGGATTAAAACAAGGCAATGGACTTGTTTATATGTCACTGAAGATGTTTCGCCTCTCATCCAAGAAGTTTCATCAGTTCATGCGTGTCAGACTAGTCTGAGCAAGTCTGAAAAATAAAAAGAGATGCATGGGTTTACTCAACAGCTAAATTCCACCAGGCGCGGCTGCGTCGCATCATGGCTGCACCACGTCAGCCAGAGCTGATCGCAGTCATTCTGCACAGTGCTTGTGATTCCACCAGCAATGCCTCAGCGCATCCCAGAAGCGGCTCTCTGCTCCACTCCACTTCAGATGCATGCCTATATGAGTCTATTTCTGACAGATGCCACGTCAGTTAGCACAGAACAGATCGAACGGGAAGGTAGACACAGAAAAGGCAGGAAGAATTTGGTTAATTTTCAAAATAAAAGACCTGTGCAGACTCACGATCATAAAGACAGCCAGAAAAGAAACCATTTAACCACGTACCCTGCTTATCCATGGTAGAAGCACAAAGAGCAAGGAAAGAGGACCTAATCAACAAAATCTTGGCAAGTGAACATAATCAGGCGGGCAAAATGCTCCGCTGCTGAAACGCTTCTGAAACTCTGCTGGTGGGTGCTGCAGCCGTGTGGAGGACGGATCAGAACCGTGGTGCAGACGTGCTGTGCTTGGTGGAATCAACTGGTAACAACCTCGTGATGCATTATGAACAATAGCTTCGTAATGCAGTAGCTGTGGAGCTAATTTTAACCTGATTAATGTGTAGGTGTGGATCTGTGTTCACTCTGTGATCACAATAAAGTTATGTGATAATGATAAAGTTTATCCACTGTTTTAAACAGACTTTCTCTGACCTTTACTCGACATTGCTTGCAACTCCCACTCTCAATATGATATAATTATGCCCTACTGTGATCACAGTACACAGTATAACTTCAGAATATTTTAACATGTACACTATTTCTTTCTTCCTTTACAGTATATTTCTCTCTCCCGTTGGATTTCTCTGTCACATTCCCTCTTCTATTCATTTGCTTTGAAAGCCTGTTGATCCAGAACATAAAAGACAACCCTCAGAGAGCTCAGGCAGTAATGAAAATTTTTTGATAAGCTCCCAGCTCTTTTTCACTCCGAGGAACAGTATTCTGCTCTCAGTTCTGAGCTAAATGAACCTTGATGGGTCCTTGATGTGCATCGAGTGGTTTTTAGTTTAGATTTCTAAGTACACAGGCCTCGGAGCTTGTCAGCATATCACCCGTTCTAATTTGCAACCAGTTGTCCCTTCTTGCTCTATGTGAATCTGCTTCTACTGTTTTGAATTATTGCCACACTCATTTTTAAATGCATGTTTTTGTCAGTGTCACTTATGCAGAAAAACAATAGCAGCAGAAGTGGTACGCTGCAGAAGTCTTTAAAAATAAAAAAAAAGGCCCCATTTTTGTGCCCATTGACTCATCTTGGCTTTTCATGTCATTTCAGGAGCTGCACTTAGCAATTCATTATGTGTTCAAACATTTCTTCTGTGAAATAACACGTGCACCTGTGATCCATCCATGAAAAATTACACTTTCCCCAAAACATATTTTGTTGATGCAATATAGTTGCATCATAACATAACAACACTGTCAGAGCAACAGCTGTTTTGGCTAATCAACCGCTTTAAGGAGGTGTAAATCTAAAAGGTGTTAAAGATGTACAAACCCTAATTCCAGAAAAAATGCAAAAAAATACAAACAGAATGCAATGATATGAAAAAGGTTTTCAACCTATATGCAATTGAATACAGTACAAAGAAAAGCCCTTTAATGTTCAAACTAGTTAACTTATATTTACAATAAACAGTAAAGTTTGAACATTAAATATCTTGTGTTTGTTTAGAAGTATGTAAATCATTGCTTTCTGTTTTTATTTACGTTTTGCAAAGTGTCCCAACTGGGGTTTGTAGATGCACATCTTTGAAAAGCATGCTGAATGATTCACGGGTTTATAGTGCTGCTGTGGCTAGAGAGTCAATTCATTCATTTAATCAGGAACAATTCATTAAGTAAGTGGTCAATATTGAGATTATACGATGTCAAATCATTAGACACTGGGTCATTAACATAATAACCTCTCTAGTCTGTATGTGCAGACAAGATGGAGTCCAACATATATATGCACATCACATATTTACTGGAGATAAGGGTTCCAAAAGGGTTCTTCCTAAAGGTCTGAGGTTCTACCCATAACCATTTGCTTCTGAAGAACCAATCCAGGGTTTGTCAAGGGTTCTTTATAAGACTGAGGGTTCCATTAAGAACCGTTTGGGAAGTGTTCTTCAAAGATTGTTGAAGGCGTGGGTGTTAAAAACATAACAAATATCGAATATTCAAATGCTTACCCATGTTTCACATGGTATTTTAAAATGTATATGTATCTGGAATCACCTCAATCAATTTATTTTACTTTTGTTCTGCCATAGTTGATGTCTTTGCCATCATTTCATGCTTACAAAAGTGGGCAGAGCAGTGTTTGTTGCTCTCTGGCTCTCTGCTAAGCTAAATGTAATATTTTATTTCAGACAAGCTTGAGTCTAGCTAAGGACTTTTGGTTGAAGGTGGACTGCTTTTGTGCTAGCATTTGCTTCTTGTTTTTTTTTTTTTTTTGTAGAAGTGAACTCAACTGCCTACAAAGAGGCAGTGGAGGCTTTTAGTATAGGATAGGAGAATAGGCTTATTCAGTCTTTTCTACCACCATTATTATGTGCCCATACTCCTACTGCTCTCATTGGACCCAGCACTACTTTGTTGTTTGGAGATGGCTTATGAGTCATCTGGTGTAGTAAGTGGACCTTGGCATGATGTTACTAATTATCATTTTTCTCTCCCTTCTCTGTCACCGTTGCTGGGGATGAAATGAATTCACCTGCTGAGGACAGCCTGTGAGCTCTGCTGAGATCAGGTTTGTGTCGTGTTTTCATGTTACTGATTCCCTGCTCACCTGTGACTTTTTCCCCTGGGACCTACACAGCCTCTCCTGTAAAGTGTGTAACTCGTTAAAAATAGTTTGAATGTTTTCTCAGTTTAAACATTGGTAATTATAACATACAGTAGATTTTTAAAATGATGAATGACCACAATAGTTAATATATGGGACTCAATAAGAAACTCAGGAAGACAAGTAAATTACAGGTGAAACCCTTATAAAAAGGCAGTTTTATACACCCTCCAGATGAAACCCCTGAAAAATAAAAAGGGTAGTAGAACCCACTGGGGGACCTTTTTTTACCAAATGAGCTCTGGTTCTTGAACTGGTTCCATTCAAGACCCATGGAACCTTGGTGCCATCTAGTGAACCAGCCCGCATTTCCACCAGTTTTGAGTAGAACCATTCTAATCAAGGATGTCATCAACAGAGAGTGTTGCACAGTACACAGCAACCTATAGGATGTGACACACCCACTTTGGTTCCCAAAGAAAACCTGCTATTTTTTGGTTCCAGCTAGGGAACAACTTTTCGGGTTCTGAACCAGTTTAGCTTTAGTTGAAATACTTGTGCTTGAACCAGAAAGGGGCTGGTTCCATGTGGGTGGATGAGGCCTGTGGGTGGGTTCTTGTTTTGTCCCCCTAGAGGGTGGAAAGGTTCTGGATAGAACCCCAGAGAGGCTTCTGCATGGAACCGTCACACTAGAGAAGGGTTCTTTGTAAACCTCTGATAGGGGATAATGGGTGGAACCTTTCACAATCAGTTTCCCAACTCTGTTGCTGAGCATCTGGTATTACAATGGTTCCACTTAAAACTGGTGGAAACATGGGCTGTTTCATGACATAGCACCAGGGTTCCAGTAATCAAGAACTAGAGCTAATGCTAGAGCTAATGTGGTGGAAAGGGGACCCTTTTGCAGAGAAGAATAGACAAGATCTGATTTTGTCTTTAACTGTTCCAAGTTCTCCCAATTGTGTGTCCCTGAAGGCAAATCATACCCTGTTTAATTTTAATTGAGATGTTGGATCCTGGGTTTGTATCTGTGTCAGTAGTTCATAAGTTTATCTTCTCCTCAAACTTTTGTATCCCCATGTGTCTATGTCTCAAATATTATATAATTAATTCTCTCCCTGTGTGAATTCTCTCACCCCCGTCTCTCTCTCCTGCAGGGATAAAACAGTATCAGTTTGGTGAAAGGAGATGTTGGTGAAGCTACTTTAAGAAGACATTAATGCACAGACAGTTACACTCACAACTTTGTGAGAGTACCATTAGATCCCTGTCAACCAGCGCCAAGAGTACCAAAAGAAAAGAAAATGAGTGAAAACAGCAGATAATGACACAGCAGATAAGAAAAGAAACAGAAAAGTCTGAGACAGAAGAGAACAAGTAAAGCAAGGTGAATTATGTTATTGTGAGTTTGAATTGCTTCAGTGAGACAGTAAGAGACAGAGAGAGACAAGTAAACAAAGAGGCAGAAGTGGAGGTTTGCTGCTTCTCCTCATCTGGTTGTGTGTCCAGCCAGCAGGTTTTGGCTGCGGCCTCTCATTCAATGCAAATGGGGTTTCCACCATACTGCCTGTTACTGTACTGCTACATTATATTTGCTGAGGCTGGGGCGCCCTGATAACGCTCCACTTCTCTTCTGCTCGCCGGCTCTTTTTTCTTTCCAGTCCATGATACCCATGCTGCTCTGTCAGTTCTTTTTGTTCTTTTACTTTTTCATCATCTGTCTAGTATTCATTCCTGCCATTGTGTGTCAAACTCTCTCCTTCCCTCACCTGCTCACCCCGACTCTCTCCATTATCCAGCTGCCATCATAGTGATGGGTGGAGCGGCCGGTGCTTTTCAAAGAAGATTTTATGAAGCCTTTTCTGAGCATATCACACATGTGATACGGATATTTTTTTTCGTGGATGCCATCTTGCCAAAGTGCCTTTGACTAAATTACAGCATTGACTAGCCCAGTAGGAGTTAAACCCTTAACCCTGCTTCACCCACTTGACAGTGGAATGTCCCGATCTCTGAACTGTCACCACTCACCACTAGAGCGGAACACTAGAGCAGCCAAGGTGGTCATTTTGACTTTTTTTCAAATTTGTGTGTATAAAAACTTTGCTGAATTCAAAAATACAATGATGCTGGTACCTGGCTTTGTCTAAAAGTGTAACATGGGGATCATTTATATTTCACATAACTTCTTTTCTACATTTTCTAATGGTGAGTCTTCTTACTGAATTAGGGAGTCTGAAAGCTTCTACCCTCCTGGAGTCTAATGACAAGGGCAAATGTCCCTGTACTATTGATTAAATTACACAACAGTGAAACACTTAGCCTCTTTAGGAAGGACACACATTTGAGTCACACGCACTCAGACTACTCTAGTGTTAACACTGTCCTTCATTTATATTTTAGCTTCTTTCCCCCCTGACAGAATGAAGTGATGCTGGCAAGAGAGTTGTAGAGACGCATCAATGTTTTGTGGGGTCCAAAAGTTCGCATAAAACTTCATGCAAATATTCTAGAAAGTCTTCATTAAGATGGCTGCCGGGGGAAAGGTTGTTTTAGGGTAGGGTATCAGGTAAATGACCACAGGATGAGGTTCAAGGCCAAGGCCACGTCAATATGCATAAGTCTCAATAGCACAAAACTGAAGGAGGCAAGTTTGTGTGTGTGTGTGTGTGTGTGTGTGTGTGTTGTGTGACGTGTATTACTTATTGTTGTGGGGACACAAATCTGTTTATACACTCACATTGTGGGGTCTCGCCTACTTTATGGGGACAAACTGCAAGTCCCCATGAGGTAAATCATTAAATTTTAGGGTGAAGACTTGAGTCAGGGTTAGGGTAAGGTTAGGTTTAAGGATTGTCAGGGTTTGGTTAGCAGGGATAAGTCTCCAGGAAATGAATGTAAGTTAATGTAATGTCCC
The DNA here is from genome assembly GCA_034769285.1 of Lutjanus argentimaculatus. NCBI lineage: Eukaryota > Metazoa > Chordata > Actinopteri > Lutjaniformes > Lutjanidae > Lutjanus > Lutjanus argentimaculatus. Next base: position 7,526,751 of record JAWZSL010000021.1, read on the forward strand.
CAGAAGTGATGGAAACACAACGTTGTGTGTGTGTGTGTTGTGTGTTGTGTGTGTGTGTTTAGAATGATAGCATACTCATTTGCTTGTTTTTCTCTGAGAAGAAGCTGCACTGGACAAGCTGTATTATACATTTGCAGATATATCTTGATATTTTTTTGATATTTTTGCTGCATCAGGATCTCTACAGGTTCTATTGGAAATGTTTCCAAACTGCTTTCTATTATGTCATTTTCCTCTTTATAGTTCAGTGGTTCTCAGACTGGGGGGTGGGCCCCCCTCGGGTGTCACAGAGCCACTGCAGGGAGTTGCAGAGGAGCTGGGAAACACCAAACTGAAACTAGTTTCAGTTTCAATTACAATTTAAGCAGGGAAAATAAACACGTTTGCTGCCACTATCATGCTGACCTTAATTTCACCAAAATTCAACTTGGATCCTTTTTTATTATTTGCTTCCTCTATTACTGTTAATGGAGAAGTGGGTGGGTGTGGAACTTTCTTCAGTGAAAGGGGGCATGCCAGAAAAAGTCTGTAAATCAGTTGTTTAGTTAGTGATGAATTTTGTCTTTCATAATGAAGGAGCTATTTTTTTTTTCATTGCTATGATTATGTCTTAGTCTATGTGTCTATGGCTAAAATGAGCTCAACCTTAAGCATCTACAGCAGTAAACAGCAGTAACATTAAAGCAATAATATTAATCCAAAAACATCAGACATAATAAAACTAAACAGGGAACATTTTAACTGCAACATGATTACTTTTACTTTAAGCATATTTATTTGATGATATTTCCATATTTTTACTTAAGTAATGTTTTGTGAATGCATGCACGTATGACCGCATGTTCATGTGCAACATGGTTGTCTTTTCCAAACTACAGATTATAAACGCTGCTGCATGTTGGGGCTCATCAAATGTGATAAATAGATGTATTTCATTTTCACTTCTGTCAGACACAAAGTCACTGTACAGCCCTGGATGTGGCTGTAAGCCCGACACAGACAGACAGACTGCAGCACATCTAACATTAGAAGACAGAGATGCATCATGTGTGCAAACTATCACATCACTTATGTTACTGTGCATGTATGAACTTGAAGAGGAGGAAACACAAGTTTACCTGATAACTGTTCACCCCATTCATTCTCAGATGTTTTTTTTTTTTCTCATTAGTTCTGCTTCATCCTCTCATCAAAGTTGTAAACACACCTGCTTTGACACAAGGGGGAGGCGGGGCCCTTCTGTACCTTGTGGGCAATACATATCTCAGATCACTTTTCACAATTTAATTTTACAACATTTTAACTTAAATTGTTCCAGATAAGCGGTGTAGATTAATAGTGCCAAATTGGACTTGTTTAAATCTGCCCTGCTAATGTTCCCATTAAGCAAACTGTAAAGCTGTCTGTATTGTCAGAAAAATCATCCACCAATGGACCAATATTTCAAAAAAGAAACCAAACTAACTGCCCTAAACTGAGCACAGGAGACGTGTGTTGTTTCCTAATGCAATATATTTGTACAAAATTACACTTTCACAGTTAACTGAGACATTCTATTTATTTTATTTTTTTAGGAAATCGAATTCCACAATGCCTGTCACCTTGGACTATGTGACCAGAATGAGCAACACTGGTTTTGTGCCAAAATAAAGCAACTGATACCCACTCAAGGGCGTACATGGCAAATACCTGTTTTTTTCAAAGTTGTTGATTAATTTGTCATTGGTATGTGAAGCAAAGAACAGGTCTATTCATGTGATGTTGACTGTGAATGGCAGCCAGTGGTGCACAACTACAAAAAGAAACAAACAATGGCCCTGTGGAGAAGAAAAATGACCATCCAGCCTGTGCTTTAAAAAGGGCTGTTGATGCAAGCATCCAGGCAATTTTGTGAGCTCTTTTTTTAATATATCATGCCTCCTCATGGTGAGGAATATTGAGAGTTTGAGATCTGGCAGTGCATTCAGTCATCTATGAACTAATGTAAAGGGCCCTTAACACTAAATATTTTTATGATTTGTATAGTATGTTGTATTGTTGTCTCTCCTTTTAGCCATCCTGCTTGATATTACCACAGAATTAAATGACGCTATAATGTGAAAGGGTTGCAGTGCTGCAGCTCCCAGTGAGAATCCAGCCCACTCTCATGCAATGGTATAGAAATAACTTCACTCTAGAACTTTAGGACTAATTTGGACAGCACTTGAGAGTTCCTTGGAGACTCACATATGGCTCAGGAAGGCAGCTAATTCGCTAATGTTTGCTAACCTGAGCATTTTTTCATGGACACCTTTGATGACAGCAGCAGTTTTCGACTAAAGGATGAAGTCTGGCTGTCTACTAACTTGGCAAAATGGTCAATCCTGGCTCAGGACAGCTTGTCCAGCTAAGCAGCAACATTGTGCGTTGTGTAGAAATAGTTGTGGAATCCTCTTGAAAAAATGGCCAAGGTCAACTGGATGGTGCAAGCACACCTGCGTGCAAATAACCGTGGGCAATTTCAACAGTTTGTGACAGTTTTTATGTTTAGACTTGGTAGATGACAGTAGCTGTAAACATATAATGATCAAACATATCTTTCTAATCCTTACTGTTCTTAATTTATTAGCTTATTTTAGTTCCATGACTCTATGTTGGCGAGCTCTCACTTTACAGAGGCTGGAGGACTTTTAACAAAAAGAAGGCGACCCTGATGGTCAACAGTCAACGCTGCCCACTTGTTGTAAAAGGCAGAAAAAAGTCTTGTGTCAGTCTATGAACGGTGCAGACTGTGTGTGGCAGCATGTCGGCCTATTAAAACTGAGTGGAAACAGAAGAATGGGGGCAGAACATTGCTTTTGGTATGTATGTCCTTTAAGGGACGTAGATTAGTTAGCGGCCCTTCTTGCTGGCGTTCAAGCAACTACCTTGCATTTAGAAACCTCCAGAAGATTGGTAGTGAAATTCCTGATTATCTGGACCATGATCCCCTTACAGTAACCATGACGTTCGGAGTGAATGGTCTTCAGGTCTTTACAGTCGCAGAAATATTTAATTTAGTCATCTTTTTAGAGTAATTTGGTTACTTTCAGCTTGTCTCATATCTTGAGATATACAGGGAACATTTTGGTGTAAGTTCATTTCTTCAGGCACCATTATGCTGACAAGCCCATCCTCACTGCTCCCAACAAGCAGAGAGATAATAGGTTTAATGAAAAATTTTAAAATAACAAGTTCTTCAGTGAGTTGGAGAGTGAGAGTCAGGACACGCTGTAACTTCAAATCTGTCCCTACAGTTCAAACTGTCCATTCCTAAGGGCCTTAATGAAAAAGATCAGGAAAATACAAGTTTGCTGATGTTAAGAGTATGACACATGATGACTGCTGATTGGTGACAAATGAATCTTTCATTTGTTCATTAATAGGCTGTACAATTTTTTATGAACACGTTCTAATTTTTGTACTTGCTCTATTTTTGTATGCAACTGTTCAGTTCTATTCATTTCTTACAAATGTTACAAATTAATAATTTAATTCAGGAAGAGATGAAATGTCAATAAAATGTAGATGCAGATGAGGTATAGAATTCCAATTTAGGCTTTTATAAAGTCTTTTTTTGAATGCTGGATATGGCACTTCGTATGACATTGTTCAAACAAGCCTTCTAATTAATCAAGGCCATATGAGGAAAAGTTCCTCAAGGATTGGTTTTCCAAATGATGATATGAATAATCTGAAATGTTTGAGCTATGGAGCTGGCTCATGACTTGGCCTGGAGCATATTTCAAACCTGGCAGGATCAGATCTGAGGTTCCTCTCTGTGATACTGACAGTAATTGATATTCAGCCTGCACCTGTCAGGGTGCCAGGACAGTGTGTAGTCAGGATGACCTTTATGGTTTTCTTGAAATAATGACATCTTTTTTCACAATTATGAGCTCATTTCTTGATAATTGGGCAGAGTGATGGTGAGACAATTCCAAACTGTTTTGCCATCAGCTCCTCGTTGTCCAACTCAGAAATGAATTTGAGCTTATTGGTGCCAAAAAGGAAGTTTTATTCCACAGAGAAACAAACTTGGACGGACCTATCACAGTTCTCATACCTAGGGCTGGATATCCTGACATGTAAATCCAGGCAATAAAGTCTGTGTGCTGAAAGCAATATACACATTTCTGTTTCAAACTAGCTTCTCCTTGGGACTGAAAGTTAATCAGTTAAGCCACTCTCTCAAAGGGGCACAAATGTGCTCAACTCAGCTGGACTCCAACAGGGGGAGGGGACTGCCCAGTGTTCTGACAGCCCATTATTCTAAAATTCTAACAGCCTGAAAAATGTCCCATTGGATCAAAAGCCCATTTGTTGGACAGCCTGTTATCCTGGAAACAAACGCCCCTTGCTCGGAAGGCCCATTGCACACTTATCCTGCAGTTGCACACTTCAGCTCAGTGAAAGCCGGCCCTGTCCATGGTACTGAATTGGTGGATGTTTTGCCTTTCAGAGAATACCTTTCTGGCCTTTAAACAAATGACATTTCAAGCAATTTTAGTGTTGCAGACAAGTTTTGATGGAATAAAGCTGTCCAATAGTATAGCTGTCCTAATTGCCTACACTGCTCTCATCTTGGCTGTTCTGACTAATATCAAACTAATATCAAACTAATATCAAACATGTTTGATATTAGTTATGAGAGGGTTAGAGCTGTTTTTGGAGCAATTGGTCTTCAGAATAATGGGTATTTGTTTTCAGGATAACTGGCTGTTGAAGAAACTGGCTTTTGGTTCAATTGGACCTTCTTTGGACTACTGGGATTTGAAAATAATTTCAGAACAATGGCATGGCACTCTGGGAGAGCCCAATAACAGCTGCTCATTCCTGGTTAGCTTTGACTGTCATGCTACGCCATGTACTGACAGTTACGGAACAATATTATTATTCATTTGGAGTCATGATTCAGGCCACCTGGCTAATGTAAGTCAAACATTCATTCTCTTTTAGCTCTGTTTTTGGTCTCTACCAACTCCTGACATAGATGGCTGGCTATTCATCTTTTAAATGTTCCACTCCACATGTTCACCAGCTGGTTGCTACTCTAACTGTGTCTGTGAGCTCTTTGGTGCTGAGCAGGTAGTGTACATTGGATTTTTAGACTTATTTGCTGAAAACAGCTGCAACATGCTAATTTTCTATGGGTTCGTCACAATGAGGAACCCCTTTCACGTTGGCACATTGTTTACTCATTGTCAACTGATATATTGTTATTGTATATCCGCTTTAACGATGACACAAGTATAGTGATACCTTGAACTTTGTGTACCTCCCTTAAGATTGGCACGGATGTTAGTCTTGAGGCACCCCTCCAGGCTTCAATGGCCTGTACACTTCATGTACTGTTAACACTTCAGAGTGTTGCCTTTAAAACGAGACCATGCACGTACTCCAAAAGAATTTCAGTTACTTTGGATATGCCTTGGACAGGCATTTAAGACTAACTTTACAGGAGTGCAAAGAGATCTGTCAAGGCTAGACAGAGATGAGGGTTGAAGAAGAGTAGGTGTCAAAACTAAGATTTCCTTTTTTGAAAAAATAATCAGTAAACACTACAAGCATTTTTATTTGCAGTGCTTTTTATGTAGTGAAAAGTCAAGACTGGAGATTATAAAGTAGAACATCTATATATCAAGATGCAAGAAAGGATATGATGCTTGAAATACTGCAAAATGGACTTTTGTTGCTTTGAGGCCTAAATATCATGGGTTATACGATCATAGTTTGTTGCTGTTTGTTTATTTGACCTGCAGTACATTGCCCAGTTGAATGCATATATCACCAACAAAGAAACACTACATTGAAAACAGATAGCAGCCATCACTTTTACGATGCTGCCCACTTTTCAGACTTGGATAAGACTTGATTTGCTATGGTCTTTGGGAATGACTTTGGGCTCATTTATGGTGGTCGTAACTTGGTTTCTATGAGTACTGTGCTTTTGTTGGGGAGTGTCAGGTAGTTTACAGTAGCTCTTCAAGTTGATGATGCGTTTTATTTGAGCATCCATAAACTGCAGTAAAACTAGCCACGAAAAGAGGCCAAGAAAAAAGTTACAGCACTTCAACAGGGCAATAAGAAGATCAAAGAAGAGGTGGAGAGACTGGGGAGAACAGAGGAGGGATGATATGGGGAGTGGCACTTAAGATAGATACTCTCTGATTCCTCATTTGATGGGGAAGAGGGCCAGAAAGATGGAGCGATTAAAGAGGACAAAGAAATGGAAGGATGAAAAGCAGATAAGGACAAAAGAAAGAGGTTGAAAGGAAAGGGAGAAGGTAACTCCGAGACTTCATGTGTCACGGAATTGAAAAAAAAAAAAAAAAAAATCAACTTGAACAAATATGTTCCTTATTTAAGTACAGTTTTGCCTCAAACTACTAACTGAAATAAGTGAGATGCCTGAGCCATGTTGGCATTTTATTCAAGATGTGTAAATAAAGTCACAAAGTATAAATCATTCAATTCATTTAGTGCCAATAAGATTGATTAAAGTGGTGTGTCGTCTGAATATGGTGTTTAGTTGTCTTTTCTCTTTTATCCTTGAATAATACAGACAAATGTAGGCAGCGCTCTGAGGTCACATATAATATTTTATCATTCTAAGAGTAGAATTTTCTGATTAAGAGTCAGAAAACATAATTACAATTGTTGATTCTTGCATTCGACAATATTTTTTCATGCCACAATGCTGGCGACAGCCGTGGCTGGAGGCATTATGTTTTCGGGTCATCTCTCCATCCATACACCCTTCCTTCCGTACAGCCAGCCGTCCAATTCTTGTAAACACAATATCTCAAGAATGCCTTGATTGAATTTCTTCAAATTTGGTACAAATGTCCACTTGTGCTCAAGAAAAATATCTAATAGGTCTTCCCTAAGTATATAAGTTTGGACAGACATGGACGTAAGCTGCAGCTTGACTGGTTGTTGTGAGGCAGTAATTCTAGTTCTGTCTGGTTTTCAAATATGTGTTACTGAACAATGTCTAATTTTATTGTGCTTGTTATATATTGTGCATATCTGACCTCCAACTTCATGTAATTCCATCAAATATTAAATAAATATCTGAAAATGTCTTTTTGAATAAGATCAGAAATAAAATGTGTTATTTGTAGTTTTGTAGTTTTTTTTTTTTTTGTTTTTTTTTTAAATAGTGGAGGGCACATCATCTCTTTCAACCAATTCACTCATTTGTAGGCCTGGAGTAACAGTTGTCAACCAACTCAAAGGGTGTTCATGTGATTCACTGTTGTGAACCAGAGCCAGCAGCTATAGGTTTTGTATTTCAAAGCACATTGGCTCATTTGATTGCATGCCACTGCTAAGCCAATTTACCGTGACTGAACCACTTTTAAATTTTATTCAAATGAACAACTGATGCCTGAATCAACCCATCTGTGGACTTTCTTTTAACTTGTGTGCTTAATCTCTTTTTACTATTGAGAGTTGCAACTAGAAAGTTTCTTGTTTTAGGCTAATGGGTTCATTAGTATCGTTCTGGCACTGCTTCAAGGTTCTTGATGAAGGGGCAACATCAACTTAGGGAGTGACAAACAGATTTGCATGCTGGGTCAATATCATGTCAGTACAATTCAATCATACACCCAGATGTTTTGCAGGTGTGTATGATGCAACAGCCTTGTTTCAACAAACTCATGTGTTCCTAATTAACACTCAAAAACCCAAGGGTGCTGTAGGTGCAGCTAATGAATAATCTTGAATTGCTGACTCAGGCTTTTAACCTAACAGTACCTCACCCATAAGTAGTTTTCACAGTCTCAGAAGAAGCTGTTGTTATTATACACAGTGGTATGACAGAAACGTCAATGATGAAATAACTGATTTAAAGCAGTAAGCTGTAGAAAGCTAAAATGGATATTCCTCCTGTCGCAACCAAGGAAACTCAATACCTCACAAACAATCATGGTCAGTTTTTACAGTCAGCGATTAAACATATATTCACATTCTCCATTTCACTGGGGCCAAGTTCCACCTGGTGAAACCTCTGGTCCATGGGCTGCTCCCTCACTGCCGAGTGGGTGAATGAATGTCAACTATACAAATGAAATGCATTGCATCAGGCTGTAGAAAGGGAATGGAAGAATTGCCACCATCCCTGCCCACCAAGCCAGCCATCTGTTCCAAGTGCTTCCTTTTGGCACAGTGTGCCGGCATATTAAATCCGAGACAACTTTTTCCCCCCCTCAAGATGTTAACCTGTTTAATCAGCCTGCCAGCTCCTGGACAGCCCCACAGTGCCCTGCTGTGATTGCGATGTAAAAAGAACTGTGCACTTCCTGCTGTTTATATGCAATATACAATTACTTTGCCCACATCTACAGACGGGTACTGCTTACTTTGCAACTACCCTCTAATCTGAGACCTTGCACACTGTGACACTGTTCACACCTCGTGCTCCAATCTTAAGTCCTTATAATTTATTTCAAGTACCTAATTCTTCCAAGCACAGCACTCTGGACCATGACCCTGTAAGACAATCTGCACTTTACAGTAAATCACTGCAACCCTGCAATATGGCTCATGCTTGACTGGTCTGTGAGGAAAACCTTCACTGACCTAACCCTTGTAACTATAAAGTTGTCCCTTTGCCAGTTATGTCAGTCCCACAAACAGTGTCCCACAAACAGCAACCTTAAGGAATTTGCACACCAGATGCACTTTTTAGTGTGATTAATTCACACATTAGTAATACTTTTCAAGCCTGTATCCAGCCAATGCAAGCTTTCACATCAACAACAGAATTTCACAGAGCGATATTGTGGCTTTTATTTTTGTGGACCAAAGTAGATTTTTCCGAGGTTTTGCTTCCCATATGCACACATCTGATAAATTAAACTGCATGTTGTTGACAGCGTCTCATTCAAAACATTCAGTATGGTGGATCACTTGTTTTACAGAACTCAGAGACAACTACTATAGAAGAATGCACAGATCAGCACCAGGAAACCCAAAAAGAATAGTTGGATGTACCACCTTTGTAATCACAAAGATTTAACTGTAACAGATTACGATTACATTTACTTTGTAATAACTCTCCAGCTCTTTATATATCCTGTTAGACATATGTGTGAAATTTTGTAAAGATTAGCATATGAATCCTTGAGTAATGGCCAAAAACATGTTTTCTGGGGTCACTGCGATCATGACCTTTGACCACCAATCAGTTCATCCTTGAGTCCAAGTGGATGTTTATGCCAAGCTCGAAGAGACTCCCTCAAGGCTCTCTTGAAATATAGTGTTCACAAGAATGGGACGGACATGAGGTCACATTGACCTCGACCAGTATGGAGCCATGAAAATTTTTTTGGATGTTTTTTCAAAATTTGTGAATCACAGAGGCCCTTCAACATACAGTCATGAACGTGCACAAAAAAAAATCAGGCTGATGGGTCAGTTATTATGTGAGATTAGCTGCAGAGAAGCTCCAGGTCTGTTGATCATGTACACATGCACACACACCCACACATGGAAGTGATCGCATGATCCCCTCCAGGGAAAATCCAGGTGGATGTAATAACAATTTCAAAGGCAATTTGTATGACGATCATGTGTATATAAAGCTTCAAGAGTCTACGGAAAACATCTTGGTTTATATTTCCAACTAAGCTGCAGGCGACCCTCTTTCTGTGGAAGAATATGAATGAGCCAAATGCGCACTGCACACAGCTGGAACTGTTTACAAATCATATAATACAAACATATGGCTAGCCGCTGCTCCAGGTCAATCTGCTCTTGGAAATTAGTCTTCTGCTTCTTAAAGCTTGGTTCCATCTGTTGCCTCAGTGCTTCAAATTGTCCAACCAACATCCTTAAGTATGTCTTGAAGTGGCTGTGGTACAGTTTCAGCACCTGAACCAAGCAGTGAAACTCACCAAGTTCTCCTCTCTTTCTCAGTATTGGGTGTACCCAGTATGTATGTATTGATGTGGATTCCATCTTTTTTGGTGTGGTGTGATTTTTTTTAGAAGCTCCAACTACTGTAGCTAATACACTGACAATCAATAAGGACCTCATACAACCCCACTTCAATGATCCGTACTATCCCTTTAACTCAAAGTGTTTCTGCCTTCTTGATTACATGATCAGAGGAATATTCAAAACAGTCAGTACTGCATTATCAAAAGACAAAAAGCTTCTGACAAGAAATAAAGGTGATGTGGCGATTATCTCCCAACACATATCAAGTCTCTCTAAATGTTGCCACCATACTGACAAAACAGAAGGAGCCTAATTAGTATTGTAATTAGTGGCTTAACATAAAAATGCACAGCAGAACCATCCTTCTATGTTTCCATGCAAGTAGTAACGTCGACCTTTGCAATCACATTACCCATGAGACAGTGACCCTTGTATTCTCGCAACCCTGTATAACACAGATTACATGCTTCCACAGGTTGCTTCGCATTTGAATTTCTAATCTTGTGCACAAGCTATTAACCTATGTGTCACAAAAATCTTATCTGCATAAATTCCAGACAGCAGTTTTGAAGTCAGCATGATAAAATGCTCTCCAGGAACAATAAATATATGAATGCAAATGATAACAAAAACAATTTAAAACTGCAATGATGACAGATAAAAGAAGCAGGTAAAATGAGTAGTCAAAGATTACATAAAAAGCTGTGACCCATTAAAAGGAACCATTCTTTAAGAACAACAATTCTAACATCAGTGTCACTAATGGCAAAAATATTGGTTTTATACTGGTTGTATGTAAACCACTCATCAGTAATGCTGTTCTCATTTTAAGCAAATTTAGGAAACTACACAATTTTTCTAGTCAGAACACATCCTCTTGTGACTCTTTTTAGGTGTGAAATATAGCCAGAGCTGTCTCTTCCTCTTATTGTGACACATATAATAAATCTTCAATATTCTCAGTCATTCTTTTTGGCAAAAAAAAAAAAGTGTTTTAACATCAATTAGGTGATTTACAATCTCACAGCAGACAAAAGCTACATTCTCTAGGACTGACAATACAATGGTAGGGACACTGGACTGTTCTAAATATGGTGATGCAAGTCTTTACATCAATTCCGTCAGAATCTGTAACTGCAGACACATGGTCTGTGGTCACACAATTTGACTGTCACAAAAAACAGTGCATCAGCGGTAAGCAGCTGTTACCTACCCCCCAGATAACATGCTATACATATCAGCTGGAGCCTGCTCTGTCTGTTTGAAAGACATGATAAAATGAGGAAAGTGGTGACCATGTCCTGCACCACACATTAATGATGCCTCTGATCTATTCAAGTGTCCCAGCAAGTCATGACAGTGTGACAGTGACCCAGCATGAACAATACCAAGACCCTGAAACTGATGTAGCTAGATGGATTTCAGCCATCGTGAATTTTATTTTTTACAACTGCGCTTTTCCTGCTGTGACATGTGGGCTGAAAATACCTCATTCATTACAAAAGAAACAGCTGTGAGAGGGCGTTCAGACCAAAATCAACACAAGCAGCTCCATGTGTCGCTTGAGTTACTAGGGAGTCTATGAAATGTAATCCAGGAACTCCAGTTTAAAGACCTCCTCCAGTTAAATTCATGTTTTTAACCTTGTTAACATGTCCATGTGGTATTTTTCATGTGTCACAAGACATATCAGGAGCAAAAAAGGAGTAAAATCCATGTCTGAGCGTTTCTTGCTTTGAAACTGCAGTCACAGTCTAAAAAAAACTGGTTCAGTTAGGCTGGGTATATGACATCATAAACCTAAGGAACCAATCCTGTTAATCAAGGGGGTGGTGCTATACATACCATTAGCCGTGATGTCTACAGGAGAAGCTGGCTAGAAGTAGCTAGTTAATGTAATCAGCTAGCAAAACAGAGGAGAAGCCAGGTGCAGCTACTTAGGAGTAGGGGTGGAGGTTGGGTGGTGTGGAGAGGGTGGGAAATATTCATATTCTCTAATTTTGCTTCGCCAGAAAATCCATGACAATGAAAAAGTAAAGATTTAATGAGAACTTTAACTGGTTAAAATAGATACATTTTTCCACTGCAGGGTGCGGCTTGACTGGATTCGCCTTTGGTACTTCTACTTCCTTTTCCACTGCACAGAGTACCCCCTCAACATAGACCTGGCTGACTGTCATAGTGATGCAATTCACATCAAAGGAGTTGGGAAACAAAACACTGTCAAACTGTAACCTGCACTGTGCATTTACTCCCAGAGTGACAACTTTACTGCTCACCTTCTGGTTCCATCTGCCATGCTGCATTGCCATCACTCTCTGCTGCTGTCTTTCCTGCCTGCTCAACCACACAGTCACTACTCTACTACTCTACTGTGACCAATCAGTGGACTGCAGTGTTTTCATGTCACCCTTTAGCACTGGCTCAGCTCACTTGGAGCCAGGTACCAGGTACTGTTCACAATGGAAAACCAAAAAGAGCGAGTAGAGTTGAGCCGAGCCATACTATGCAGTGGAAAGCATGGCTTTATAGTTAGTACTCAGAGTGAGGTTTTTGTTTATGTATTTAGCCATCCTTCAGAAAGTCCACTAAAGTAGTGTTCACGTCGTGCACACTACTTCCTGCTAACAATCCAAAAAAGTTCATTGTTGTAAAGAGGGCTGCATTTCTTGTATGAAAAGTGCTATATAAATATTGTATGTCTGAATTCTCAATTTATTCACTATGAGTAAAGGATTGAGCGCCTCTCATTTAGGGAATAATGAAGGACTGAACGAGAGAGTGATTTCAACACTTAATGACAAAATCCTCAAAGTGAGAGTATTATGTCCATGGCATTGATCTGTGACCTACATCAGACTGGTGATATGCAAGAATGTCAGACTAAATGTTTTATGTCATATGCAAAGTAATGCTTATAGGAGATAAAAGCATGTGTCTCTCTGTTTGTGTCTGTGCATGTGAGAGCCTCTGTGCAGCGATAACCTCACATTCTCTCAACCCAGACAGATCCTAATCCTGCAAGACATGCCACTCCCCATGTCCTTCGCCTGTCTTTCACCATCTTATCGCTGCCACATTTCTTCTCTTCTCTTCCTCCCCCCCCACCATCATCATCCCACCCGGACTGTCCACCATGAGATGGCAATTACAACTCTGTTGACACGCTGACTCCACGGGGGCCTTGCGCCTGCTTTTTCCTGTCCTGCAGCATCTGTCTCTCTGTCTGTCTCTCTCCCAAGTCTCCCTGTGTCTGCATGTTGCTGTCCTGCTGTGTTTCTGTCTACACCTCTGTGTTTCTTTTCTTCTTCCTCACTCAACACTTAAGCACCGATGGGGTGTCTCGTTCTCTTTTTGTCCCCCCACCAACAGCCCCTCTAACTCTTTTTACACTACTGTTGGTAAGATTGGAAGAGTTACTTTAAAAATGTGTTCTGATGCAATTTGCAATTACCTGTGAAAGCACACAGCTTTAAAACAACCGACAACAGTGAGATGCACCGCAGTGAGGAAGAGTCATGGCCGACCTGACAAGATCTGGTGTCGGAGCACCATAACAGATTAAAGCATCATCACTGTCGGAGCACCTTCTCATATATAAAAACTGGTGACGTCACACCTTTACATGGATGAAAAACATATTGGCTGGCAGGTGACAGCGCACCTTAATACGGATGAAAATAGTGTTAACTATCACAGGTGCACTCTCCATATACATCCATGGGACTAACCCGTGCTGCTCGTCTTTCTGAAACTTTCTGAAAGAAAGCTATTTTTGGAGGCTGCTTTCTCCTTCTCTGCTGCTTCTTTCAGTTCTGGCTCTCAGACTTACTTTTGTGTTTGTATTTTGCTCGTTTCTCACTTACTTGCTGTCTTGACACTTAACTTCAGCTAACTTTCTGTTGATTTTCCCTCGCGGTATCGCGGTAGTATTGCGCATGTCCGTAAGTGTAATAACCCAGAATTCCACGCGGCCAATCTTTGTACATTCTTGAACATGAAGTCGCCAATTAATCCTTACCTGAACTTCATTTAGAAATGTGACATACATGTCTGAGTCAAAAAATTTAAACCTTGTATATGTAAAACTATGTAAAATCTTTGTGTTTGTGTTATAGTAATGTTATTTACTTGGCAAATGAAAGCAATTATGTTGCACCATGATCCAAGTGTCTTAATTGAATAAGCACTATAAATCCTTCCATTCCTTTTCTATTTTGGAGGTTCCTGTTCAACATTGGTTTTCTGAAGATTAGGCTTTGTTCTTATATAGTAAATAATTCCAAACTCATATGTGTGCCCCTTAAAGCAATTATATTATGTGCATACATGGTAGTTCCGCCCCTGCTGGGGTTTAATAAAGTTTGTATCTACACAGCATCCAGGTCACCAGTTTCACCACCTACAGTCCCCAATTTTTTTAATAGTAGTTGTAGTTTTGACCGGTTTAAGTGTATTTCTGTGTAGGAATACTGTGTAACATAGTGGTTGTTCTGTGTAGCTAAATTTAGCAGTTTTTCTTTACAGCTAACGTGTTGGTTGGTTCAATTAGTTGTTAGCTAACATTAATGGCTGGTCTGTGTGGCTAACATTAGCAATTGGAAATGTTTCTTTAAATATTGATCTGTGATGACAGTATTTTCACAGCAGAATTGTCATTGTACTGTGATGTTCTTTCTCTTTTTCAGATTGAAATATATCATTAAACTGTGCTGTGGGAACCATGAAGTGTTGAACTGTGTGCGCACTGCACATGGTAGTACATCGTTCTTTATTTTAAATGCATTTTAAAATTGTAATCCTGCTAAAAATCCTAATTCCTTATTATCCTGTCACATGTAATTCATTCCTCCTTAACTCCTTAAGTCTGCCTACTGCACCTTTTGCGCTCCTCTCCCTTTTGACATTTTTAGTTTAAGTTTCCCTTTCATTTCTTCATTTTACCCAGCTGCAGCAGATTTTCCCTCCTGAGTCCATCCATACTGAACTGAGTGGCTGGTTTAATATCCATTATGGCTGCAGCTGAAGATACACAAACACTGTGGTGAGTGAATGTCGTCTATTTTGATTCTTTTTTTTATTTTGTCATCATCAGGTCTTCCTCGTCCTACAAATTCTTCCAAGAGCAGTGAGGCTTTTCATTAAGTCACTGAGATAAATGGTATCAGCCCCAGAAGCACAGTGCAGTTACACTGCTGTCTTTATGATGTGAAAACAGCTTTATTTCTACTCTTTAGCGCTATGGGAGGTTATGCAGGGACAGCCTATAGATCTAAGAATGTGTCAGCTCTATCAACTGTGTGTTTTTAGTGTGTGTGTGTGTGGTGTACGTGCTCTGGCAAAAGGCCAAGTTAGTTGGCAGGACTGTGTTCAGTGTCAGCTTTTATTGGAAATCACGCAGTGTGGAGAAAGCACTGCTTTTAGTAGCTCTTATTAAGTGTGGATATAAAACACTATCTTGAGCGGCTGCTTGTGTAGTCTTTTGATATCCATGTAATGTGGCCGTAGAAAATGCAGCTGTGGGTGTAAGAGTGATAGAGCTCTTATGACTTATTGCATGTGCATTCAAGACTTAAATACATTAAAGACTATGCAAAATATTGCCAATATGTATTTGAACTCATGTGAATTTAAGAAGGCGAGCAAGAGCCCCCGTAGGATCTATTCATAGAATTAAAGGAGAAATATTTAATATATTTACTGTACTGCATCATGACCATGTATGTTAAAGAGATTACAGGTGCAATATTTAAGCATTTTAGTATAAGACATTAAAAAAAACTACAATTATCAACAGAATGTGAAGAAATAAGTAGTGGTAGTAGTAGTAGTAAATAGTTTTGACAATATGTCAAAGATGTCTATGTGTTCTGTGGCAGAGAAGTTAGCATGCTAACCAGCTAGCCCCAGTCCGCCCTGTCTTGTAATACCACTTTGTACCTTAAGGGACAGTTCACCCTAAAATCAAAAATAATTATTTTTCCTCTGGCCTGTAGTGCTATTTATCCACCTTTATTGTTTTGGTGTGAGTTGTGGAGTTATGTGTTATATTTCCGCCTTCTCTCCAATATAATGGGACTATATGGCACAAGTCATATTTTGCTCCAACCATTAAAAAATACATCTGAGAAAATCTCAACCAGTGTCTCTTTCCAAATTTCATGACCTGGCTGCTCAAAACAATCCACAGACCTTGTTGTGAGCAATGTCATGTAGGAAGTACTTTCTTTTTGCACTAGAATCTACTGGAACTACTTTTTCACAACAAGGTCTGTGAATTTTCTTGAGTAACCGAGTCATGATTTTTAGAAAGGGACACTCGTTTTGAATTATTCAGAAGTTTTTTTTTTTTTTTTTTTTGTTGTTGTTGTTGTTGTTTTGTTTTATTTGTTTGGTGCCTGGGGCAACACAGGAGAGAAGGCAGACAGCTCTACTGCCAATATCTCCAAAACTCTGCAACTCACAATAAAACAATCTAGATGGATAAATAGCACTAGAGGCTAGGGGAAATTTGTGTATTTTTGATTTGGGGGTGAACTGCCCCTTTAAGATTCTATAGCAAGTCACTGTAGTGTCCAGTCTATCATCAGTCCAAAAACTCTGGTGGTTTTCTTGCTAGGTTTGGCTCCTGGCACCCTGTAACACCAGCTAAGACCTCCAGAGGGTGGGGACTGACTGATGCCCGACCTCCCTCTTGCTCCTTTCCTGCTTCACACCTTTTCTGTCCTCGCCTGAATCTTGGCTGGGTACTCTGGACTCTGGTAGGCAGTATGGTGGGCCAGTCACTGAACTCCAACTCCGGAGTGTGTATTTTCGGAGCAGTCGGCTTTTGTTTTTGGGATAATGGGCTTAGCTTTCAATCCTACTTTTTTAATATTGACCAACCATTCTTTTACTCCAGACTACAAAACACTGATACAGATTGAGTATGGCATAATATAAGGAATGATGTCACTTCACTTGGAAGTTGTAGGAACAAGTTCATTCAGTACAGTTAAGTAAGTTTGGAGTCAAGTAAGTCATCTACTGTTAATGTGATGAGACAAAATTGAAAGTGAATCGTTAAACACCAGGAGGCTTATATCAATGTTCTCAGATAGTTATTTAATAGTGTTTATTAACGGTGACAAGTGTGAATGTGCAAACAACATTCAGCCTGTTTTGCCGCAGGCACATACCATCAGTATCAGGCACATTCAATAGCTGCTATTTCAGGATCAGGGTCCAGTCAGACCAGCATTTATGACAGCAACATTTCAGAGCCAATTAAATCAATTTCAGTTGAGCCTCTGATTAATAGATTCACTTGCCTCCAAGTAAAAAACACATAGATCTGATTAGTAGATTCACTTGCTGCAAGTAATGCCACATAGGGTACATCCCAAGTCTCTTAATTGCATCCATATTTCCCTCACTTGGTCTTTTCCTTGCCTCTTAATCCCTTCCACCAAGGATGCATGGAGAGGCACAAGGAGAGAGGAAACAAGGAAATGTGTTTTCAGAGAAATCAGACATACTTTTCTCTAATGTTTCATGTGAAATGATGTCCATTTCACCCAGTCCACAGATTTACTGCAATCTGAGCATTACAGACCTAGAATCAACCCAGCTTTTTAACTAAAAGGTGAATCAGAAAACAAAAAAAAATACAGTATAAAACTTGAGTGCAATACGCTTGAGTTTGTTCTCTGTCATGACTCTGGTATAAGATTCCAGTGATGTTATGATATATGGAATCAGTGCGAACAGCTGCAGCATTCAGTCAACAACTGATTTCCAATAAGGTTGGCATTGTCAGCAGATAAAAAAATTGTGAAGGCTGCTTTCATGTATCCACATCATTCTTCAGTGATCCCTTCTTGCTCCTCAGAGCTGAATAAGAGCTTTGAGAAGTCCTGCAAGATGGCGGACCAGTAGGACTTGTGGTTCAAATGAGAATCGAGGATTGAGATGTAGATAGATCTTTAGCTTTGAGCTCGACTTCGGTGAACTTTGACATGCAAATTTGTACCACTGACCCGACTCAGTATCCCAAGAGAGCACGTCCATATTGGATGATTCTGCAACTCACCATTTATGTCCACTTTGAATAATCGGTGTGTTAAGATATGTAAAGGTGTGGCGGCTGGGATAGTGAATGGGCATGTAGAATTTCATTCACATTTTCATGAGTTCACTTCCAATTAACACTAATCATGATCTTTCCCCAACCTGCACATTGGTTTTAGTTGCCTAAAACTACATTTTATTGCAATAACCAGGATATTGCCATGTATGGATATTTAAAAAAAAAAAAAAAAAAAATGTTTTGTAGAATCGTCCAATATCAACATTCCTGTCTGGCAAAATGAAACGGAATGAAGAGCTGAAATAGAGCAAGATATCATGTCTGTGGTATTACATGATGAAATTTATGTAGATTTGTGTAGACTCTCTACCACAGTATAAACTGCTCCATAGAAAATGTATGGTTAGCAGTCAGCCGTGATACAGGAGTCGATGGTAAAAATATATGTTTCTAAAACTGTGTTAATGCAGGGAGTTAGGCGGGGGTGGGAACTGCAACTGTTCTAACCCCAGAGAGGTTCTGAGAATAGACTCTTTTAAAAAAAACATAAACATTTCAAATTAATGCCCATCTCAACATCATATTGGTCAGTAGACATGCATCATTTAGAACACACAGAGTTTGATATGAATTCTTCAAAAGCAAGTTATTCAGCTTTGCATACAGTAGAAAAACTTTCCCATATCCTCTTTATTTTTATTTTCACTGTTTAGTTTTTGTCTATGCTGTCATTTCCCTGAGTCATAGACACCAGTCATTATGTTGCTGCCACTACAGGAAAGTGTGAGTCTGTCATTCTCTGTTGGGTTAGGGGCAAGCAGGGCATCTTGTCACATGAGTAAGTTGTCAAACTGGTTTTTATCTCCAGCACCAGTCTGTCTAAATAAGACCAGTGGAAAGCCTCTGCTTTTTTACATGTTCTAATGTGTGGAAAAATATAATTGACGATATAATGTGACGACTTATCTAGTGATGGAGCAACTTGTCACAAAAGCACATTTAAACCTCTAGCCTATATTAAAGTGAGATGTAAAAATCTATATTATCTAGATTATACACTTGTGCACAAGAATTTTTTACTTAATTTAATATGGAAAATTACTATGATGCACTGACACCTAGAAATTGAAATAAAAGCAAAAAGTGTGACATAATGCCCCGGTCTCCCCTAAATGTGCTGTGATGCTGCAAATTCACAATTGTATCTAATTAACAGACTCTACACTAAATCTATTAATGCAGTACAACCTGTTTATCATAATCCAAATCAATACAAATAAGATCTAATTTTGGACTGTGGGAATATTTTACTCACTAGGAACAGGCACGTTGCAATGTAACATTAATTCTTGAATTCTTTAGGGCTTGTTGAGTTTATCTGTAACGCTTGCTCATTGTAGATCAATAATAAATGCATTTTGTGCAGTCTTTCCTCTCAGTTAGAATTAATCTACCATGTCCAATAACTGAGATCCTAATAACACTATAAGCTCAACATTGCGCCTCATTACCAGAATGTCAAGGAGATGTTGCCCTAATGCAATAGGCTCACTGCTGTGCCCTTAATGCTACGCACATTTTTCCAGGTAATGTGAATTAGCAGAAGACAGGCAATCATTAAACTTTGTCTTTAAATTGTTTTGAGAGTGAACATACAGCCATCTTAATGTTTAAGTCTTGACATATCCTAATATTAGCTTCATCTGCATCAAAAACTAATGGATCTGAGATCAAATGTTACATCAGATTACATCAGAGACAGTCAGCATGTGAGTGGATGAAAGCAATAGATCAGCATAGAAAAAAGGAAGGAGAAACATGAAGAAATACAGAACATACAAGCAGATGTACAACATGTGTAAAGAGTGCAATGCATTCTTAAGTGAGTGGTTCCTTTAAATGAACATGTGTATGTGTTTTCTGGCATGTGTCAGTATCTCTGTGTGTGTGTGTTCAAGGGTGGGAGACTGTTGGGGACAAGGAGCCAGAGGGACATGAGGAATCTGTTTGATGTCATCACCATGTGTCCTTTCTAGTTACCCTTGGCTCTAATCTGTGGTGAGACGCTGTCTGAGTCCCTCATTAGTTACTGGTAACTCTCTTTAGTGTAATGTCAACCTCCGGAGGCAAGGTTGACTCGTGGACTGAATATCGCTGCGAACAGACATGTGTTGAAGATAGATTGTCATGAATATTACCGTCACATGAATAAGAACATGATGATCGTGGTAATGTGGTTTCCTCGCCTGTGTGTGATCCAGTGGTACATCCAAGTCTCAAAAATAGCCTCCTGTCAGGGTCTTGATGCACACTGAATAATCTGCAGATCGTTTTCTTCCTGTCGCAGAGCAAAGTGCAAATGTGTTTCTACATGAAACCTTATTAGTTTTTGGTTTCTGATGGTTTTTGTGGGGTGGAGGGGGTGCACCGGGACAATTTTTATAACGCAATGCATTCTAATTGAATGGTTGGGGCCCAGAAGACTGAGATTACTGACCTTACATCTTATAAGGTCATAACCCACCCCTGTAAACCGGCGTGTTTTTTATACCAGAAGTCTGTGTAATCAAGCTGAAGTCAGGTGGGATTTGACCCCCCCAACCTGCCAGATGCAAGCTCTTCTATCAGCAGAATGGAGGTGAACCCTGAGGTCACCTGTGCCCAATGTACACACATGCACACTGTTCTATGCAGGAAAACACAGAGGCATGCACAGAAAGAAACAGATAAAAATGAAAAATGCTTGTGTTTGTGGAACTTGATTGATTTTCTGCATGTTTATTGACAATTTTTAAAATTCGATTTGTTTTATTATAAAGGAGAACCAGTCATATTAATGCACGCATGGCATTTCCCACTTTTTGATATGCATGAGAACATACCTAGCCAGCCGTTAGGGTCTAATTTTCGTGGCAGTGGGGACCGAGTGCAATGACCTTGTGCCAGGAAATGGGAAATTTTGCTGCGAGCAGATTTCTTTCTGCTTTTGTGGCTTTCCATGACACTGCAGGTGCCAAAATGTGTGACTAGTAACGACAATGGTTTGTCAATAAAAAGTAAAATGCAATCTAAGTGCAAGAGTTTAAGTGTTACAGCTTAAGGGTCCAGTGTGTAAGATTTGCACACTGGGATTTATTGGCAGAATATGGTAAAAATGGAATATAATATTCATAAATATGCTTTCATTGAGTATAATCAACTGAAAATAAGAATTGTTGGGCATTTGTTGCCTTAGAATTAGACTCACAAGTCTCTAAATGTTTTGCTCAATCGAGACTGAGGACAATCTCCCAGCCTCCATTGCTAAAACTAAGTGGAAACAATTACAGAGTAGAAAAAAAAACAAAACTCCATTGCCGAGCCAATCCAAAGGGTCGCCCTTTATATTGGTGCTTTGACATGCAGAAGTCATGTGCCTACCACTGAGGAGAATGAATGGAGAACATTGTTTGGTAAAGAATATCTTTGCAAAAACTGTAAAGAGTTTGTAGGTTGTGGGTAGGTTTGTTAGCAGGAATTCTTGCTGCCATTTAAGCCACTATTTTGTATTTAGAAATCCACTGATGTTCATTTGGCAGCAAGATGTCTGATCATCTGGTATCACAAGAATAGCTTAGAATGAGCTGTTTACAACAACACAGAGGGTGCTGGCCCGCCTCCACGGAGTCCGTCATCTTGTCATGTTTCTACCAAACACTGGCTCCACATATGGCCTTTCATGTTTTACACCAGTTTCATGGCCGCTGTAGGTTCTCCTAAGATGAAGTGAATCTGCAAGCTCACCGCTAGAGGCGACTAAATCCTCTACACCGGTCCTTTAAATTCACAACAGAGTACAAATTTGGACCTTTGCAATATCACATAACATTCTCTATTTATTGTTGTTTACTTCAGCTTGAAATTTTGCAAATTTTCACATAACTTTCAATCAATACACACTATAAACTAGTTGATATAAAAAATACAAATACAAAAAAGTACACTACTGTTAAAGGTGTCTCACCCTGTGGCATCATATATATGCAATGTTTTTTTAGATAGGGTATATGTGCCAAATGGATAATGCGATACACAGTCCAGCTGATGGTTTCCCACTGTTCCACAACGGTGGGTGTTGGTGGCAAAGAAACACAGCATTGCACCAACAAAGGCAAGTAAGAAGAAGACTGCCAGCAAGAAAACCATGTAAACAATGCAAGTTTCAAATTCTTCCAAAAATCAACACATATTTTATGAAGAAGGAAATACATTTACAGTACCACATTTAGGCCACAATGTTCAATGTGTTTTGGCGAGAAGCAGTGAATGTAAATGTAACGTTGTTTGTTTACAAAAAAAAAAATCCTCCACAGGGTACCTTTAATTTGCTGTCTGCAGCTGGTTCCCTCATAGGGGACTCTGTGCTGAACTCTCCTCTACATTACAAAGCTGTCGGTCCACCACAGCAAGGTGTGCACTGCATTTAAAAGGGATGAAAGTAGTTGATCTGATTGGCCTTGATTGATGCCAGCTGCTATCACACCCACTGATAATTTAATCCTCCTAATCCAACCACTTTTACAACAGTGCTGCAGGTGCTCTGGTCATGGAAATCTGTTGGTCACACACAGGAGAGCCAGGGCCACCTCCTGCACTTTGAGTGATAAAAGGAGGGACAGAGTCTATACACAGAATATACCGTAGATAAGACATGCAAGAGGCATATGGAGCCGAACGCAACCATGCCGTGAGGGAGGAGTAAGAAAAGCCGTTATCCAAGGAAAAGCAACATTTTTAGACATCAAACTGCAGAAAGGCTATACCGACTCAGCTAATTAATTCTTGTGCCATGAATCCTAAAGTCATCATCATCATAAAGCACGCTTACAGTAATATAATGTACACTGACTCTTAATATAGCAAACATTTACAAACTTATATTGCCCACAACAAGGTTAGATGGAGGGGAGCTGACACTGCCCTGTGGCGATGCAGTAGAGGACAAAAGTGCACTGGCCAGGGTCCCGCTGTTCAAAAAATCCCACAGCCAACAGATAGTATTAAAGTCCATGTCAAAGTTGGATATGAGCTTCTGAGAACATGGGGCTATATACAATTACAAGCTGTGAAAAAGTCAGTAAAAAACAATCTGGCATGGTTTCTCCGTCCTATACTGATTCCCTCTGCACAGCCTCTTACACCAAGGTGTGGGAGAGTCACTTTGGCATCATCCAGTCCAATTGAAGCCCTGCTGGTAACATGGAGAGATCAATTCCCTCACCTCTGTGGTGAGTTCAATCATGAGATATTCAGAGAAAAAATGTACAACTCATGATTTTTCATTATGATAACTAAACCATTTTACTGATGCAAACAGGCTGTGTTCAACAATAAATTTGTATTATTGTCCTACAACTCATCTCCATATCTAATTGAACAACAAAGGCAATGCCTCAAATAGCAAATGATTAATAGTTTATAGCAGGCATACTCAACTTGCTTTGCCCCAGAGGCCAATTTTGCAAATTGACAGGAGGCCAGGGGCCAGTTAATAAACAAACATTAATCATACTGTTATTTATCAGCTAAAATTATTAATAAAATGTCTTGCTGTGCTTCCAGGAATACTGCACTGAACTCATGATAGCGCCTGATTGTTAGCAACACAGTGGTTTAGGATTGGTGTGAGGTGGCAAAATAAAGAAAATTCATCTGTCCATTTTTCACTTAATTGCCTACCTTTCTGTGTTTGCTATCTTCACTCATCTTTTCAAAGTAGTAAATCCAAACACAGGTCAGCTGTACATAGAAAAAAAAGTCAGAAAAAAGTGTCACCATAGATGGAAGTTGCAGGGGAATGGGGAAAAACAGAGTGACTAAATCTTTTTTATCATTAATTAAAAATGGTCAGAGGGCCACCAAGCACTCTATAAGGGGCCACACTTGGCCCACAGGCCTCAAATTGAGTATCCCTGGTTTATAGATTTGTGAATACAAACAGAATAGGATAGAGCAGGCAACTCAGGGATTTTCTTTCCCTTTCTTTACCATGAAGCTCCGGTAAGAAAAGGAAAGGAAGGACAGAGGAGAACAGGAGATTTAAAAAAAAAAAGAGGAAATAGGGCGGGAGGGGATGAAAAACTGAGACTGACAGCAAGAAGAGAGCAGAGCTGGTAAAAAATAGATTGGTCAGATAATTGGGAGGCGAGTGCATGAGAGGCAATATGGAAATCTGGTATGTGAAATGTATTATGCATTCAACATTGATGGAAATATTAAAGCATAAGTTCGGTTTTTTGACACCTGGACCTTATTGTTAGGATTAAATACGCTCGTAGACTCACCCAGACAATTTTGGTGGAGCTCGGAGCCGTTTTTCGAGCAATTTAGATCCAGCCGACGGCGTTTTTTCTCATGCCATAGTAGCGGACGGGGCCAGAAATCGAAGCCCCTAAATTAGACATTATCTGCTGTGAAACTCGCTCATTTCACCTACATTTTATAAATGAATGGCCAGTGTTATCACCATGTCAGCTCAACTTCGTTGTTATGGTCATCCGGGACTTTACAAGGATGGGTAACTTTTGGTGACATAGACGTGCGCCGCAGGACCGCAGCTGAGAAGAGACGCTGTTGTTGCTAGGCTACACGGCGACACGGCTATTTCTGTGCAGCATGGCGGAATATTTATCCGATGTAGAAGTGTCTGACGACAACTTTGAGTATAATGGATGCCCGTATCGTTTTGAGCCAGAATACACCGACGAGGAGCTATTTGAAAGGAGGATGCAGAGTAGGGTGACCAGGTCCCAATAAACCAAAAGAGGGACAAGGGGTATGTTTGTGAGGGACAAAGTGGGACACCGCCTGTAGCTGCATCGTCTCTTCTTGTTTGGCGTCTCCCCCTCCTCCATTTCCAAAGAAGAAACGCGCGATGTGAGTGTCATTCACTAGCTGTCACCTCAGCTGTTGGTAGCGCGGAGAAAATTAGGGGCGGGCCTAAGCGCCGTACGTGCGGTGCTACTATGACAACAACAAACAGCCCAGAGTGCAGGAACATCACCGGCTTCTCATTGCTGGGGCCTGAGGGGGATGTTGTGCGGGACATGGTCTCAATTTGCGTGATGCGTGAAAAGAGACAGAAAATGCGTGAAATCACGCTCAAAGCGGGACATCTGGTCACCCTAATGCAGAGGGAAAGAGCCGAACAGCTGGCCAGAGAACGAGCAACCACTGCACGTCCACGAATGGGGGCTAACTGGTGGTGTTGTTGTGGACATTGCACGAGTTTCGCAGCAGATAATGTCTAATTTAGGGGCTTCGATTTCTGGCCCCGTCCGCTACTATGGCATGAGAAAAAACGCCGTCGGCTGGATCTAAATTGCTCGAAAACGGCTCCGAGCTCCACCAAAATTGTCTGGGTGAGTCTACGAGCGTATTTAATCCTAACAATAAGGTCCAGGTGTCAAAAAACCGAACTTATCCTTTAAGTATGGATCCACTGGTCCCTACATGAGGTTGAACTGCAATGTCATAGGCATAATCAACGTTTGTGTATGTTTTTACCATATCAGACTGGTTCACCAAAAGAAAAAGTGTCAAATGAGGTTAAACAGATGTCCATTTTGTCTTACGGTGTTATCGAGCGCAAAACCAGTAACAGGTATCAAAGTACTTTGAACTTTTTGCTCTTTCACTCCAATCTTGTTTCAGTGAATTACTGCAATACAGACAATTTCCTCTACCCTGATATAGCAGAGACTTCTGTCAAAAGAGAGAAAAGGTATGCTACATATAGATGAGAAATTAGTGGTCAAAGGGTGATACAGCACTTTTAAAGCTGATTTAGGAGCTCATCAGAAGACCTAATTTTATTAGTCACACTTTACTAGTACACTAACTGCACAAAGCCACACTTTGGATTAAATTAGACAAAAACTAGAAATAATATGTTCTTTATTAGACATAATTAGACCCTTAGTAGACTTTATTAGAGGTTAATTACTGAGGGTTAATTAGGATTAGTTCAAAGTGGAGTTCTATTGTAATGTGTCCCACATTCCCCTAATAAAGCCTAATAACTGACTAACAGTGGGAAACAACACACTTTAATGCACAATACTGTTCTGCTGTAATGTGTCCTTAATTACCCTTCTAATAGTGTAATGGTATGTGTTGTAGATTTTTAATCTTCTGCTCATATATCAATGGAGAAAGTACACAGGAGTCCAATATGTCTTACGCTGAAACTGGTTTAATAAAACTTGATCAAGGAGAATGAAAGAATAATTAATACGCACTTTGTGTTGATGTTCCCTTTAGCATATGCCAATATATGACACCTACATTTGGAAAATTCCCTAACATATAGAGTCTAATTCGGGTATACCTACTGTCTAATAAAGAACATTTTATTGTAGTTTTGTCTGATTACATAAAAAGTATGGCTTGTTATGTCTTAGTGTACTGTAAAATCAAGTTCGAATTACGGGGAGCTAGGGGGAGCTGGCTCACCTGAAAAGGACATGAGCTCCACCAAAAGCCTCATTGGACATTTGGGGGAGCTCTAATATATGATGGCCCTGAAATAAATAATAACAGTGAAATATGGCAAAGTTTTGTGTTTATTCACACATTTTATGTATGTCACTAATTAACAAGATGCTGTGTGCGCTGTTGTTGCGCCATGACTGCTGCGCTGTCCGTGGTTCTGACACGGAGCAGAGGTGACTGATAGACTTAACATGTTACTGTCGGTTCCTGTTTGCTTTTCGTTGTTGCAAATTGAACTTTTGGTCTGAATTCCACTTTCTCCCAATTCTAACAATCCACAGACAGAAGGGAAACGACAGTGAGCCGATAGGACAGTCAGTAAGGAGAGAGTGTGTGAGAGAGAGACGCATGCAGCAGAACAGCTGTTTCTCTGTGACATTTCATAAAGTTGTCCCATGTAAAAACAAATGTGAGTTAATTTTGATTTAAGATCTCTCCACATTAGTTTACATCACAAAGATCAGATTATGACGTTAATATTGAGGCCAAAACGCACTGATGGCGTCTGACTCGGCAGAAAGCGCACTGAGAGCATCTTGATGCGCGTCAATTTGCCTTAACGCCTCCACTCCGAACTTGTTTACATTATGGAGCGTGAAATCAGGACCAGAGGATTTTTTTTCTGCACCCGCTTTACGTGTTTGAGGAGAGTTAAATGGAATAAAAAAGGGTCATGGACGTGAGGATGCTGATGGAGCTGTAGCCACACCTGAAACAAGGTAAAAAAAAAAACAAAAAAAAAAAAACAACACCCGTATGGAGGGGGGGGGGGGGGGTGCACAATAGGGCTCCCCCGAAAGTCATTGTGTAATTCGAACCCTGTGTAAAATAAAGGTGCTACCGGTTTTTCTTACATGCAAAATGGAAGGAAGCTGAAGCACTGAAGCCAAAACAAGTGCCAATTGCTCCAAACCTATGGACTTCACTGTACCTGCAAATACAAACATACACGTGGCATTTTTGTACAGAGGGGCACAGAATGCTTGTACGGAGCCTGCAGGGCTACATGTGGCCTACAGAGACACATTTCTGTGACAATTAATTAAGTATGAAAGGGTAAAACAACATTATTTGTAAAACATGTAGCATGCCTGCAGAGATGCATGCTGATGTCAGCACTGCAGTCTTTTAGCTAAAGCAAACAGATGGAGTCTTAAATATGAAAGACGCCACAGGAGACCCTCCCATCAATTATATATAGTCTTTATTTTCCAGCAGCATTGCAGATACTATTGTAGTACTGCATTAACACAACAGAGCATTGTCACTGAGCAGATTTGTACTATAACAACAATAATGTGACTATTAGTTACGTAACAATGATCCAAGTTGAACATATTTGTTGTAATATGCAGTTTTTAGCTAATAAAAAAGTATTCAAAAACTGTTGAATTTTCTGTTGAGGAAGAAGTTGTTCAATATGCATTCACAGGTGGCTGCGGATGTTTTAATGTATAATAATGCATATTAATAATACATAGTATAATAATACAGTAATGAAATTATACCATGATTGAGTGGACAAGATGATAATGTACATGGCTGACATGTGGATGTGGAAATGTAATGTAATTCATTATGTTTTACTCAACCAAAAATAAAATGGAAACAAAATAAAAATTTTAAAAAGGAAAAAAAAAACATTGAGTACTGGAGCTTTCTGGTACTTTGGGGGATTTGCTGCTTGTTCTGTCAGTGGGATTTATTTATTTATTTTGTTTTTGTGTACTTGCTCCATGCATTTTGTTTATTTTATGGCCACATGCAACATTAAAACAAGGACGTCCCCATGTGGTTCCCTCTTGGTCATATGAGAACAGTTTGTTGAGGACTTGAAGGGACAGTTAACCTCAAAATCAAAAATACATTTTTGGACCTCTGGCCTGTAGTGCTAATTATCCATGTATACTGTTTTGGTGTGAGTTGCCTAGTTTTGGAGATATCGGTTGTAGAGATGTCTGCCTTCTCTCCAATATAACAAACCTCGGTGGTACTAGTAATGTGGTGACCAAAGCAACAAAAAATACATTTGAAAAACTCAAAAGTAGTATCTCTTCCCTGAAATCCTGACCTGGTCACTGAAGGTAGTCCACAGACCTTGTTGGGAGCAGTTTCAAGCAGGAACTACTTTGTTTCTGCAGAAGAATCTACTGAAACTACTTGTGGATTGTCTTGAGTGACTGGGTCATGAGTTTTGGAAACTCTGGAAAACTCTGAAACTCATACAAAAAAAAAAAAAATCTAGGGATTGCAGCACTACAGGCCAGGGGAAAAATATCTATTTATGATTTTGGGGTGAACTGTCCCTTTAATGAACGTTTGCATATGGATTAATTTATGCAACAGCCTGCTCAGCATGTTGACAGTGACTCTGTTCAAGGTTGGAGGAAGATTGTGGCTTCGGTTAAAAGTCGATAAAGTAAACATGTTGTGCTTCAAGTCACTGTTGACTTCCATGACTTTCAATAAACATTAGAAATGTGAATAAGTACATTCACAGAAACACACACATACAAACATACACAGGGATAGATTTTTTTCTTTTGCCATCATTCAAAATTTCTCACAATGTTCCAGTGTTTCCTTACTGTGACTTCTCCATGTCCTTTTCCTCCCTCCCTGTCTTGCTGTATTCCTCCTAATGAATGTTTATCAATGCATACTCATCGAACCAGAGAGACCTGCAATATATCACTAACATATACACTCACTCTCTTTTCCTCTCGCTCTCTCTCTCTCTCACACACACACGCACACGGCGAGTCAGTGAAGCGTTGAGAAGAGGTCTATTCTGACTGTGGTCAAATGAGTCACCTGGGAATCAGACAACATCAATCCTGCTGTCAATACAGGACAGCTGAGCCATTCATCCTGCTCCCACCCGCAAGGGGAGCGTGTCAGTGCGCCTGTGTGCACGTGTATAGAGTGTGTGTAAGGAAAAGAGCGCATTTGTTTGCTTATGGGTGCACTGGCGAGATGGAGAGAAAGTAAAAGTGTATGCCTTTGCAATAAAGTGCGATGACTCTTTCGAGTGACTTAGCTCCAACATAATCCAGTGAGGAACTGTAGGATTATTTCTCTTTTTTATTTTTCACAATTCATCCTGTCCACATGAAATTGTCTTTTTAAAAGGCTATTCAACATTATTTTACCACTGACTTTGATGATAACAATTTTTAATGGCCTCAGTGCAGGAAACCATATATGTAGTAATGTGCAGTGAGATCTGACAGGGTAGACAGTGACCTATGGTGCGTATGTCTACAATCAATTAACGCAGCAGCCGCAAGTTCATATAATGCATGGATAGACAAAAGAGTCTACATTAGGTATAAATCAACAAATATGGCGAGTGCCTGCTGCAAAGTATTGCTAATGCACATTCAGGCCAATAAACATGTACAGAATAAATGCCAATAAAAAAGAAAGTCATTGTGACAGGAAATGTGGGAAAATATTATGTTTAGAAATGTAACAAGTCACATTAGTGAAGCTTTTTAAAATTTCAGTTTTTCTTTACCTTTGCATTGTGCACGCTAATATGCGCTTCTCGAGGTCACATCAATGCGACCATTTACAAAGGTTTTGAAGGCAATCTGAGAGTGGACAGTCTGTTTGAAAAGTGTGTGTAATCTTTTGCCCCTTCTGCTGGGTTACATCCTGCAGGTCAGCTGTTGTTTTCCCAAGTGAAAATCTTTAAAGTATGAAATATCCATGCTGACCACCGCTGTTAAACTACCTGTGCTGAAAAGGGTCAGGATGTAGGGAATGGTCCAAGCATCACAGTAAAATTGCAACAAAAAGGATTTAAGACTATAGATAGTATCCGCATGGCATCAACATGTCCTTTGAATAGATGCTACTGGTCTTTAAAAACTGGTAGCCATCACTACATGACATGTAAACAAACTAATCACCTAGCTAACTCACCGCACATACTCATCACACTCATGTCTGCTACTGGATAACAGCAAAGTCTGGGGCAAGAAGGCATGGAAGGTAGCTTTTTTGGTTTCCCCATTGGTGACCATAGGCTTTTCATCTTCATAAAACCATGCTGAAAATCTTTTAAAGCATCAAATATCCATGCTGACCAACAATGTTAAGCCATCCACGCTAAGAACTGGCATAAGTTGGGAAGTGGTCTAACTCCTGAGCTGAGCATCACAGTAAAACCGTGAAAAAAGCCTTTAAAATTGTAGATAATACCCACATGGTATCAATGTGTCCTTTAAATATACATTACTGGTCTTTAAAAAGCTGGTATCCATCTCTACATGACATGTAAACAAACTAACCAGCCAGCTAAGTTGTTGCAGATGCTCATACACACTCATGGGTGGAGAAGAGTGAAGTTCGGACCAAGACAGCGTGGGTGTCACGTGACATGGAACAGCCAATGCCACGCACTAATCTATGAAATTTATGTTGGCCTTTGGGCAGACAGAGGCACAGATATTGTTTGCATCAGCTTTCAGGAAAGTTAGTCTTTAAAAGCAAGATGTGTCAGAAGGAGCAGACTGTAATGAAAATTAGAAATAAAAAAATAAATTCACAAAATTATAGATATGAAGAAATGATCAATAGATATTTCTTCTTAGCTTTGGTGAGGCAGTGCTTACCCAGGCCTTCCCTGACAACCTATAGACAACATGATGCAATGTCTATACCCACACAGTATAAAACACAGTTTATCAGTTTGTGTGCTTCTGGCTGTCTGACAAACAAAAAAAAAAGTTGATTTTGAATTTATGTGTGTATGTTCTTATCAAATGTGAAGCGTGTGTGCATACAGAGATTATTGTGTGTCTGTGTGTGACCTTGAGTTTAAATCTCTGAGGTACAGTGTGTGTGTGTGTACTTGTGTGTGTATGTGTGTGGGACTTGTGTGTGCAGAGGATGCTTTTGCATTGTATGTGGGTGTGTTCTCTCACCGCTGGCTGAAGGTATCATTAAACAGAGGTTTTGCCCCTAGAATGCTTCATCACCCTATTATTAACCTATTGCTGATTTAACATGCGGACACATATACACACAGGTGAGAATCGTGGATGATGCAGTTGCTTCATAGTTAGATAGATTTATAGATTTTTCTCTCTCATGCTTTCTGTCTCTGTCTCAGATATGGGTGATGCCCCTGGTCATGTTCTTCTCTTTCTGACTTTTTCTATTTTTTCCTTTTTTTTTTCTCAGACAAAGACAGGTCATCCCACAGGCCACTCTCCCATCTTCCACTCTGACTCGGTCTCTATTCTCCCTGCCCTCTTTATCTCCATTTCATGCCCCTCTTCTCTTTCTCATGCTCTTCACTCTGAATCCTCCATCACTCTGGTCTTTTTGCCATGTGTGACTAATCTGCTCTGATGACATCTGTGCTCTGTGTGTTTGTGTGTGGGTATATGTGAGTGTGTGTTTTTTTTATTTTTTATGCCTGTACTTGTTTGATTTGGGGTGCAAGACCTACGGAGCTCTGTTTTGGGCATGTTTGATGTAACACTGAGTTAGATCCTTGCTGTGTGCAACGAAAGGCAACATGTTAACTGATCATTTCCAACACTGTGGAGGGAATTCAGTTTCTATCTTTGAACTAGCCAGTGGGACGGTGTGCACAGAGATGGAATAAACTATATCTTCAGGAGGATTATGATCAACACATCACCCTTGGTCTGTTCTTGTCTTTAACAGCTGAGTCCAGGAACTTGGTCAATCAGTGAACAGCCTGAAAGTTTGTTGGCTCAACTCGCATCACTGGAAAGTTATATGACTTTGCATTTTTAGCCATGCTCTAGGGCAGTAGTTCTCAACTGTTTTGACTTGCGACTCCCCTAGGGTAATAAGGTTGGTGTTCATGACCCCATAAAAAAAATCTGTCTTATACAAAGTCAGGGTTCGGAAGCTTGGTGAATGCTCGGGGCTCTGTTGGAAACACCAGTGTCTTATTTTTCTCAGTTGATGGTACTGTTGCTGGACTTTCAGGTGACCCACCTTGAGACACAGTCTCTATTTCCTGTCCAAACCGATATTGTGCCGAGTCACAGTTGGAATCCTTATTCTGAGAAGCCATTTACTCCATAGCAGTCTTTCCATTTGATATAGCTAGCAAAACTGGCTGGGTCAAGATCGTGTAAAAAAACAAACAAAAAAACAGTAAATGTGTGTTCTGTGTTTGTCACACAACAGAAACATGTTATTAACCACCCAACCAAATTTGAATGATTAAAAAATTGCTAAGTATCTAAAATTAGGTTTCAAAATCATGAAAAACGGAGTGGTTTTCTCTGCTCTGAAACGCAGGGGGCGTGTCCACTCTGCTCGCTCAAACACCACTACGACCTGAAAACAACTTTTTTCCTTCATCCAGACTTCAAACACAACACTATGGCACAAAAGCTAAATGAATAACAGGTTTTTGTGTGTGTCCAGTCAGATAAATTTATTGTGGCTGCTTGCCACAACATCATATTTTATTCTCTACATCCATCTGGTGACCTCTGTAAATTACCCCTGACCCTGAGGTTGAAAATCACTGCTCTCGGGATGGGAAGGTCCGTCTGCCCATTTGGTCTTTTGGTCAGTGCAGCAATATCTCTGATGGACTGTCATGAAATTTTGTACACATAATTATGGTGCCCAGAGGATGTATCCTACTGACTTTGGAGATCCCTTGACTTTTCTTTTAATGCCATCTGCAGCATAATATTACTTACAAATCCAACAGCAAAAAGCCCAGCCTGACATCTGTCTTGCAGGCTTTTATTTCATGATGCAGACAGACACCCAACAGTTGAGCTCTTTAACCTGATCACAGTTTTTTTATTATTATTATTTTGGGCTTTTGTCTTTATTTTTGAAAGTGACAGCTGAGGGTATGACAGGAAAGAGGGTAGAGAGAGGGGATGACACGCAGCAAATGGGCCGCAGGCGGGAGTGGATATATTAAAAGTTAACTATGCATGCTACAGCTAGCTATTATGAAACTCATTAGGCTTTTATTAACATTGTGAAGCAGCCTATAAACTGTTAAGAAGTTTCTTATAAGTGCTTATAATGTCTTGTAATCTAACAATAAACGTGTTTATGACGCTTTTACAGTCTTATTAACACAGCATCTTACAATGGCCTTATTACCTATAAAGTGCCACTTATTACAGGCTCTGTAATATAAAGTGTAACCAAGATTTGCAGTTCACCACAAAGATTATTTGAAAAATTATGGAAGCAAAAAAGGAGAAGAAAAGCAAAAAGAAAAGAAAAGAGAACAAAAGAAAAATTCTTCACCCAAACATTCTTCCAAGACTTTTTTTTTGTCGGTATAACATCACACCACTTCTGCCTTTGCGATATATAATCCCAATCCCGACAAGCCACTTGTCAGACAGAAAGAGAAAAATGCAGAATCTGATAATTACAAATATTGTGAAGCAGACTGCTACTCAGAATCACAGAGGTTGGTCACATTAGGATAACACTATCATTTGCACTCATCTGCCTGTGAAAATGAGTATACCACATTGCACAATTTGCCGTTTGTGCAATGCATTTTAATATGCTCAGTACAACTGTTGTTTTCTCCTTCAGAGTGATGGATTAACTTTACTGTTCGGAGCAGTTGTTTTAAAGCTTTTAGAACTGAATGGGAGTCAAAGAGCCTGAGAGTCTGTTTTTTAAGTGTTACATTAGCACTCAAGAAACAAGAGGCACATTCAGAGCATACATTAAGTAGATGGAAAACGTGAAAATTTAAGTGAAATGTCACAAGCCAAAAGCGTTCGAAACTGCTGCCTTAATCATTGTCTTTAACGCCACAACACCGCTCGTCTCTCCCGCTGTGTATTCAGTGTGAGTAATGTGCTGCTTGACACAAGAATGGATGGCAAAAGAAGGCAATGTCAATAGTGGGTGCTGGCCGAGAAGTGGTTTTTCATTGCTAGCTGTCATAACAGAAGTGTCTGGTCATGCATCTCTCTGACTCCATGTAGTACATCACTCATAGCACTAAACACACACAACACCACACGCACGCACACACACACACACAGGCTCAAACTCCACAAATGCAAGTAAACATGCAGCATTCTTCAGTAAGTGAATGCATTGTATTCTGTAACACTCGGCACTTTGAAAAGTATGTGCTGCAGCGAATACCAAGCATTCAAGCACACACAGAGTGGCTCTTATGTTACCAGACAACACAGGTGGGAAGTAACTAAATTCAAATACTTTGTAATGGTACTTTGAGTTTTCAGGTATCTATGCTTTACTTATTTATTTTTCTGGTTACTTTTTATTCTACCTTCCTACATTTTACCACAAATACTTGTACTCTATACTTCTGATGATGATTTCAACTTAAATGGATGAAAAATTAATACATACTGTAGAAAAGACTACTCTGAGGTGTATCCATCAGTACATATCACACATGACGAACGTAACAAGATGAAAATGACACTAAAAATGTAACAAGACAAAAATTATGTAAAAGACATTAGACAAAAATGACATAAAAGATATAAAAGACAAAAGCAATTTAAAAGATGTGATACAAAAATAACAAGATTAAAATGATGTTAAAGATGTAATGAGACAAAAACAATGTAAAAGACACAATAAGACAAAAATGACATAGAAGACAAACAAGAAGAAAATGATCTAAAAGACACACGACCAGACTAAAACGACATAACAAGACAAAATTGATTTTATGAGAAAAACTTCATAATAACAAGATGACATAACAAGATGACAATGAAGTAGAAAGACATAAATGACATAGCAAGACATAAATGATGTAATGTAAAAATGACATAACGAGATTAAAACAAAGTAAAAAACGTAACAAGACATAACGAGAGGAAAATGGCATACAAGATGTGACAATGATATAAATGACATGGCAAGATGAAAATGACATGAAAGATGTAACAAGATAAAACAGACGAGGGGGAGACTGGCAGAGAAAAGGTCAGGGTCAGTTAGCTTTTGTATGTAAACAGCTGGTAGAAATGTCCCCCAGAGAGCTACTTTTAACTTTTACACTTTGAGTGCGTTTCAGAACCCATACTTTTTCACTTTTACTAGATTAAAGAAGTTGAATCATTACTTCTGCTTTCACCAGAGTTTTTGTTTTACACAGGTATCTGTACTTCTGCTTGAGTAAAGAAAATTTTCCACCTCTGCCAGACAAAAACACAGGGTGAAGGAGGCTCACAAAGGCCAACAAAGCAACAATTAGAGAAAGAAGGGCAGGCAGACAGAGACAGATAGACAAAAAATTGGCATGAAAAGAAGAGAGACACGCAGAAAGAGAGAATTGCTGAAAGACAGTAACAAATAGATTAAGATGGAGAGACCAAGCAAGATGTAATTGTTCCCACGGTGGAATGAAAGTATTGTGGTGCTGCCAGCGGAGCCAGGCTTGTTTAAAAAGAAACTTCGATCCAACTTTCTCCCTTTAAGAGTGTTTATATCCCCTCCACACCAGCCGACACCTCCTCCGCCCTCCTTTGACTCTCTCCCCACTGTCCTTTTTCTCCCACATCTCAGCACGGCAGCAGCTGCGCTCTCTTGTTGAATCCTAAAAACCTCCTCCAAGTGCAAAAGTGTGAACGCGCGCAAAACAAGCGAACACAAAAATCTATAGCTGAATGGAGACATTGTCTGCTGTCAGGCTGTCTCACAGATGTTTGTGTGAAAGACAGATGGATGAGCAAAACTGCCAGTATGTGTGTGGGGGTATTTCTGTGTATACGTGTGCTTGTATGCATACAGAGGTGGTCCTGACCTCCCTGGAGCCCTAAATAAAATTCTGCTAAGGGGCCCCAACTGACCTGTGAGCCAAGTAAACCATTGGCCATTACCACACAGTCACACCTGACATCCCAGTACTCCCACTACAACCAGAGATGTAATCACTGGTGAACTGTAACTGGGTACATTTACATCAAGTACTGTGCTTTTTAAGGTACTTGGACTTAACTTGAATATTTAAATTTTATCCAACTTTATATGTCCACTCCACCAGTTGCTAAGCCTGTCATAACAAAGACATTATTGGCTTCCTTAATGTCAAGCTGTCATAGGAAAGACATCTCCAACAATGTCAACTTTGCATTAAAAATGATATTATTGACAGATTAACACAAGTGACATGAAGGTGTTAAAACAGAGTAATGACAGTCTTATGCACACCCAGTCAAATAAAGTGTTAAAGTATATTTGTGCCTAAATCGACTTTGGATGCACGACTGTCCATTTTTCTTTATATGTTTTGGTGCATGCATCTTTTCTTTTGGTGTGAGTGGGAATGCAGTTCCATCTTTTTGTATGCACATCAGTTTTTTTTTTTTCAGAGGGTGGGTGTGAATCCATCTGTGTGTGTACGCATGCGTTTTATAGGCGTAATAAAGTTTAGAGTTTTATTGATTTGGACTCAGTCCTGACTCACAGCTATCAGCTTCATCTCCACGCCGACCCGTATCGACCGGATTAATTCCGATGGACAATAAAACTTAAACTGTTCCACTGATCACCACTCCAAGACTCTAAACTGATTGTTCGGCACTATTAGTATGTGGGAGGAGGCGGAAGACCAATAGAGGGATGGTAGGGGAGAAAGAGAGGAGAGGGAAGCAGCGGGAAGAAGGTAATTGTGGTCCAATCGAATTTAAACAGAGAGGATAGAGAGGCGGGGAGGTAAAGATTTTGAGTGCAGTCATGAAAGGCTGGAAGGATCACACTAAAAAGAAGAAAACTGATAATAAAAGCTTATCATTCTCACAGAGTGTAAGCTAATTACCCTGCTCTGTTACTTCATGTTTGTGTGCATATGTGAGCGTAAGTATGGTGAAAGGTGATAGAGGGAGGGTGATAAAGGAGAAGATGAAAGTAAGGAAGGAAGGGCACTGTGATAAAAAATGTAACAGCCTTATCCCAGCTGCTCAACAGTTTAAACCGAGCGACTCTTGTGAAAACGGAAAGATTAATGAATATTAAGTGGAAAGTGAAGAGATGCAGGTGGTGGAAATAAGGGGAATTCCAATGGACACACTAGAATATTTAACTGGAGATGGAGGATGGAGGAGAGATGGGTTGTTAAGGACGTTGAAAACGAGCAGCGATGAAACTTTAAACATCCTTACGCCATCAGTTGAAACTGTAAACTGATTTTTAATGGGAGGAAAGATGGAAAGTAGGTGAAAGGGGAGTAGGAATAGCAGAGAGAAAGACAGACGAGGTTGAAATAAGGTAGTAAATTCTGATAAAAGTTTAAATGGATGTATTCCTGTAGAAGAAAGCAGAGCAGGGCAGAGAAAAGAAAGATAGGAGAGTAAATGTGATAATTTTGGGAGCAATTCTTCAAAATTATGCAGTTCTAATTTATTCAGTCCAATCTACCAACACTGAACTACTTAAATAACTCAATTTTTGAGCTCTTGATTTACATGCTCAGACAAGAAAGAGCAAACTCAGTTTAATAAAGATGTGATTTCTGAGGGTCACTGAGGGTCCAGTGATCATTTGCACTTTTGACAATGCAAAACAGTGAGAGGTTTCTCAAATCTCTGTTTGCTTGATGTGTCTGTGATCTCTATAGGAGCCTGTTTCATTTTGTCTGTTTGTCAGTCTGCACACCACAATAGCAACCTACACGCACAACTAACAGTGATGACCTTGCTTCGTTCTGGTCTTCTTTAGCCATAAATGTGCTCTTTATAATGATGAGTTTATGTTTCTACAGTGACATAATATTTTCCAATCCAAGTTAGGCTACTACAATGCTTTGTTATGGTTAGGGGAAAAAACACAGTGAAAAACCTATGACACCCTTACTTTTCACCCCAACACAGACGCCTGATACTTCCTGCAGTGGAAGCTGGCTTGGTGTGCTGTAAAATTGTCCAGTATGAAGACAATGGGGGTGTTGTGCTTTTCTAAGTGATGCTGAGCAGAATTTCAGTTTACATTTACTTGTCTGTTCAATATTTATTTATAGTATTTATTTCATCTCAGGAAAAGATTAAATCGAAAGCAACTGGACTTGTTTAAAAGCAACTGGACTTGGTTCAAAAGACATTTTTAAAACAAGTCCAGTTGCTTTCGATTTAATCTTTTCCTGAGATTACAATGACCTGGACGAATGAGAACATTCACGGACGAGTATTTATTTCAGTATTTATTCTGCGCATTAAACCTACAAAAACAGATATTTTTTGGCCACTTGGCAGGGGAACAAGTTGTAAACACATTCATATATTAGTTGCCTATAGTTGTCTGTTTTCAGGGTTGTGTTTCTGGCCACCTGGTGAATGGAAGTCCAATATTCTCTTTTCTTTTAGCTCTGTTTTTGGTCTCCACTAGCTCCTGAGGAAAATATCAGCTGGTAAATGCTCCACAATGTTCACCTGTCAGAAACTACCTTTGTCTGTCTGTTATTTTGAGCTGGACAAGTACAAGTACAAGAACATTTTTAGCCACACAAGCAACATCGTTCTATGGATTACAATGTCAGTCTGTCAGTTGGTCCACCACTTTGGTCCAGACTGAAATATCTCAACAAGTGTTTGATGGATTGCCATGAAATTGCATTCATGATTCCCAGAAGATGGGTCCTACTGGCTTTAATAATCACCTGACTTTTCCTCTAGTGTCCCACTGAGATTTAAAACTGTCATCAGGTTAAAATTGTATTTGTCTAAATACTTTGCAAAACACATAATGTTCCTATCAGCCTCAAATGTACATTGTGCTTAGTGCTAACTGGCAAATGCTCGCATGCTGACACGCCAAACTAAGATGATTATCATGGTAAACATTATATCTGCTCATTAGCATTCTCATTGTGAACATGTTTGCATGCACATTCGCTCCAAGCCCCATTGTGCCAAGCATGGCCTCGCAGAGTGAGAGAACAAAAAACCAAAACCAAAACCAAAACAAGGATCTGACAGAAACTATGAAACACTGTTTTCTCTAATTCTCTGTAGGTTTGTCACTAGAAGCAACCCCTTTCATATTACACATTGTCATCTGACTTTGACTTAATATCTCCTTTAAAGCCACCAAAGTATTATTGGCATGACATTCTGTAAGCATGTTCTTTGCAAGAATGTCCCACACATACTGTAACTGAGTGAACCTGTTACTTTAAAGGCAGTTTTAATACTTTTTGTTTGTGCACAACATTCACTGTCCTGGAATCTATCATTGCATTTCTTTATCCCACTGGGAAGACAGTGACAGAGATTGGACGTGAAGAATGAAGGAGAGAGGAAAAGACTGATGTCAACAAATAAAGAAGGAGGCAGATTTTATTTATACACACACATGATAAAAACAGAGGAAGAGGGAAATACAAACTGTGTGGAGGAGATAAAGAAAGCCAAAGAAGCACCAAGGGGAAACAGTCAACAAGACAAACTGAGACACACCTGGGAAGAAACTGAGGAGAAAAGAGATAATGGTAAAATTTAAAAGGCTTCACTCATCTTCTCATGAGTTCGGACCGATTGTTGCTGGCAGAGGAAAGGTATTGGAGACGAGTAACGAGGGAGAGAGTGGGGCAGAAGATAATAGAAAGAGATGGAGCAGAGGGTAGAATAAAGATGTTGCACAATAATATTTTAAACAGCCTGGTGGAGATGGATGGAGGGGAGTAAGAGGAATGGAGGTGGAGGGAGATAGAAAGAAGAGACTGACAAAAACAAGGCAAGGTGGAAGCATAAATGTAAGGTTAAAATAATACATCTGAAATGGTTTCACTTTGCTGGGTCAAGAGACTAAATGGTTCGCCTGCTCTACTGCACGGCAACAAGAAGAAGGAAGGAAAAGGGAAATATGGAGCGGAAATGTTAACAGAGTAGGATTAGGAAGGACGGAGCGCAGATTTAAGTCCAATTTTCAAGTGTGGACATACTGTGCTTTCCTTAATTTTATCATTTAATGTTTTGGGTTGTAGACTTTCGTCAAAGAAAAAAGTTATTTGAAAATCTCACTTTTAGCTCTTGGAAATTGTGATGGATTTTTTTTCTGACATTTTTAAACTAACCAATAGATTTGTTAATTAAAAAAGTAATTAGGACATTAATCAATATTGAAGTAATTCGCAATGTGTTCATAATTTGCTCAATAATGGCACATACGATATCCAATTTTGAAATCTTATTTATTTTTTCTTGTACCAGATGTAGACAAAAGAAAGAGAGGAACATAGAAAAGAGATGGACGACAAGTGAAAGATACTGGGAGGCAGAAAAAGTGGTGGGACTCAGTTTGAGGAGGTGTGGAGCGTGAAAAGAAAATGAGAATGTGTATTGAAGTTTTACAGGCTATCTTGCTCCCCTCCGTGGGATTTACTTGACCCCCTCTCATGAATCATCGACTTTTATTGGGACGGCTCTTAAAACTTCTTCACGGAGAGAAATTTATGAAGTGAGAAGATGAGAAAACTACTGTAGCCTAGTGGTTTCAATTTATGTGCATGTGTGCTTGGGAATGTATATGTAAGCGTGATTAGTACTGTACGTACACATACGCATTTTTACTTGCACATGAGGCTGTGGTTGTGTTTTATTTGTGGTTATGTGTGATGCTGCACTCTGAGATATTTGTGTTACAGCTGTGCATGATGTGTTAAATCTAAAGATCACTAGGTCATTCCAATCTATACAGTACAACCTAACCCAAAACCCTAACACTATCGTAAAAACTATATCTGTATTTGTGTCTCCCTTAAAATATGTTGTTACATGAACATTTTTCAGCTTCTCGAGGGATGCATGCCGAAAAAGTTTGAGAACAATTGGCCTAGAGAATTATACAGCAGATCCGAGTCGACAAAAGTAGACTGAAGGGCAGGACTGAGAAAAAAGGCACGATTACAAATCCTGTTTGTTACTTCAGACAGCGCCATGGATTTATCAATACAGCACAGTTGGGCTGCTGATATTTCAGCAACCCAACTGTGCTGTATTGATAACTAACAGCAAACTAGACTAACATAAAAAAAAATGTTTGGTAGGAACGCTTCCTGTACTGAGTTTGTTTATCCCTTGGATAGGGAGGTGTACTCAAAAATCACACACACACACACACACAAAACAAAACAAAACTCCAAGGCACTCTCTTTTAAAACAATTAAAATGCTGTAATTTTCATGGCATGGTCAAACTCTGAAGTGTTTTAGCATACAATCCTTTGCCAGGAAGTCAAACAGATTAAAAATCTGCCTGCTGCTTCAGCACCACGGACAGCGCCATGGATTTATCAAGAGACCACACAGTTACGATACTGATATTTCAGAGCCATGGTGAGGGCCATAGATTCTAACTGGCACAAACTACAGTCAGATATATAAGCTATATGGTTTAGAAAATATTATGGATCCGAGACAAAACTAAAAGCATGCTGGGAATGAAAGAAAAAGGCACAATTACAAATCTGTCTGCTACATCAGCACCATGGCATTCCCCGTTATCCCCAGAAAGACACAATTTATCTTATAAACAAATTCAACAAAAAATAGTAACAGAGGTAAAAAAAAAAATCAGTTTGTTCTTTATATTTTATCCATTAAGTCCTCAAAACATTTAAACTCTCAATTTTAGGCGGGTGTGTGTGTTTGTGTGTCCCACGTGGCAGAGTGCGTGTGTGTGTTCCAGACATTGCTGGATGAGCGTTCATCACCTTCTGCTCCCAACTCTTCAAATATGGCGGCTTGGTCAGTGGCCCTACACGTACGACGAAGTTTTGCATGTGCAGGACTCCGTGGTCAAGTTACCAGTAACAAATGCAAATAAATGCAAGTATGCAAAATCTAGGTAAATTTCAAAATTAGGAACAAAAACTACCTTATGTTTAGGTTTAGGTTATGTTTAGGCAACTAAACTACTTAGGTTTAAGAAAAGATCATGGCTTAGGTTAAAATAGGTACGTTGGTCATAGAATTAACATGTGTAATGTTACTTTTGAAATATAACTTGCATATATTACATAACTTATATGGTTGTTACATGGGTTAAAGGAAGCTGACTATTGTTGACTGACACAGGAAATGAACCCTCCTGGGTGACTGTGTTCGCCTGCAGGTTTTAAGATAATACAACATGTGTTTTGTGTGTTTAGATGTTTGATACTGTATATATGTGTCAATGCTTTCTTTCCTGCTTGCACATCTTTTCTTCCTGTTTTTATTTTGTGACTATATCTCTGACTTCAGGTAGACAGACAGCACACACCCTGAGGAGACAGCGTTCACCCTGAGGACACAGTGTTTGTCAAAAGGT
Source organism: Lutjanus argentimaculatus (assembly GCA_034769285.1). Taxonomy (NCBI): domain Eukaryota; kingdom Metazoa; phylum Chordata; class Actinopteri; order Lutjaniformes; family Lutjanidae; genus Lutjanus; species Lutjanus argentimaculatus. The sequence continues at coordinate 7,569,603 of JAWZSL010000021.1, forward strand.
GAGCAGTGTAATGGGGGCAATTCTAACACTGAAACAAAAGGAATGAAAGAGTCTTATATCCTCTGCAGAGTGTCTAGAAGCAAATGACTCCCTAGGTAGTTGCAGAACTACGACTGAGTTTTAAAATATGATACTTTGAAAAGTCCCCGTTTGTACTCGTGATTGGATTTGTGCCTATGTGATATCTATTGTGGTTATTTGCTGTATTTTTGGGAATCCTGCCTGCAAGCCAAATTGCACTCGTGTGGCAATAAACCTTTGAACTAAATGCCTTGAAGTAACTTCTCTATTTCACGTCTGGCTTTAGTATTGATTTTCAGGCTTCACAAAAAATTGGGAATAATTGAAATGTTGGATTCATGCATTTAGGATGGATATTCTTCTAGTTAAAATAAGTTCTATTGTTGAAATGATTAAGTGAGATTTAATTTTACTAAGCAAAGCAGATGGCAAATAAAAATGTCCCATGAATTATTAAAGTGGCATTTTGGAGGTGGTTAGATGCCTCAGTGATTTGAAACAAGGCAAAGGTTTTGAAGTCTGATATGGTCTCATTTGCCCCTGGTCAAAGCAATAATGAATATTAAGCCTGAAGCATTCTGGTGACACCATAAACATCACAGCTGACAAATTAACTGCTATAAACTGCTCCTCTCCAGCTGATTAGAGTAGAGTGGATGCCAGAGATAATTTCCAGCCCTGTTTTGCAGGTGAGAGTAAAAATGTGGGTGTCAAAATATGAGTTGGAGCACACAAATTATCTGTAGAGGACACAGTGTGTGGGCATAGTGATAATGTTAATAAAGCTGTGTGAGATGTCAAAGATTCTTTTTCTTTAACTAATGATAAGTACATACAAGGATGTACAATATATACTTTCACTGAATTCCCACTGTGAAGGATTTATTAGCATCTAGCCGTGAGATTGCAGAGGGCAAAAACTGTGTCACTCTGCCCTTTCAAGAATGTAGGAGAACCTATGGTGGCAACGAAAATTGCACAAACCCTACAGTCCATATCTAGAGCCAGTGTTCAGATTGTTTTGGAGAAATCCACCACAGAGATGTCTCTACCTTACTGAAAAGAGGAAAAAATATGGGGTCGTTGTTATTACCTTTCCAGCAATGTACTTCACAAGCTAGTTAGCAACCTAGCTCTGTACCACCTTCTGCTCAGCTGTGACGTGTACTCTCCTACAAGCGCTGTAGAAACCGCCCACATTTCCCATGATGCCTTCTAGTGCTTTAACATATAAGTCAACTTAACAAACTAATCAGTAAGCTTTTTTTTTTTTAAGGTTGCTGTTTTGTGTTCCAAAATGCAAATGTTACCTTTTGTTTTCATGTTTGTGATTTGCCTGTTCAGAGCATTGTGGTTTGTGTTGTTGGTAATTATGGGTCATTTTTGTTCTGAATTATAGAGCACCGTGAGTGAGGTGGCTGTTAGATTTGTTGAGGCCAGCTGTGTTACAAATATAGTTTTTAGTGAATGTAGTGAAAAGACTGATATTGAGATTCTGTCTTTATAAATTTGATATGCACTTGAAAAATAACAGCAAAACAAACTTTGGTATAGTTGGTTAGCATAAAATTAGACCAATTAGGGTTCGTGCAGCAGATCAGACTCAACCCAACCCAAACCGACCCGACCTTAAATTTAAATAAAAAACTGTAAAGGGGACATAAAAATAAGCTTCTTTGGTCATATCCTGGTCCATTCAAGTTGGAATCTAAGCTAATAATATGGCACCACACCATGCCAAAGTTGTCATAGTCAAGTCACAACAGCAATGAAGGATAATTTGTGTGTGTCAGTGATTATAACTAGAGCAGATGTGCTGAGCAAGTCACATATGCCCTTTTGTCATCTCTGTGTGAATGAACTTGAATTTGCATGATGAAGCTTAGGGCTCTCTCTCTTTGTGTGTGTGTGTGTGTGTGTGTGTGTGTGTGGAGAATGGGCGATACTAGAGGCTGGTAATCATGAAGATTAACATCACATCATCTACGCAGTCATACGTGATGGCTGCTATGACTGATGCATTCCAGTAATAGCACTTACCAACAAGTGATGACAAATCAGCAACTTGAAGCAAAACGTCTAAAGTAAGATTTAATAAAAATTTGACGTTAAAGGTCATGTGTACAAATTTTCTGTTGTGCAACGTCTATTTTTCCAGCTGTAAATGATTTTATTACATTAACTAATCACTTCAAATTAGATTTGACAATCAGCATTCATTTCACTCAGAGTAATTGTGCACAGTTTAGCTGGAGGCAAAGCTTATGTAACTGCAGTATAAAGCATAATTCATATCGGTCAGATCTGATGCTCATGCTCTGTAGGCACACTGCAAGACATAATGAAAAGATGCCGCGTCTCACATGTAACAGAGTTGACTGATATTTATACAGTAAGTCCCAAAGATAATGTATGTCGCTTTAAAAGCCTGTTGACACTAATCTCACATCAGCTTATCTGATTCGACATGACAAGAAGACACTGCATAATAAGACTTGATTCTGAAAGTTTGGACGCTGTCACTACTGGTTAAGAAATAAAAATCATCTGCTGATGTGGTTTGTTTTGTTTTTGTAATGTCCGATGTCTGTGATGGACTGTCCTCTGGAGGAAGCCGCAGAGCATTTTTGGCAGTGGCTTATTAAAAAAAAAAAACAATTCCAGTTTTTCTTTTTCAGGAATACCACTGATCTGAGCAATACTGTTTGTGCTGACATCCATGACTGTTTGTGTATGAGCAGATGCGATGTGATAGATGCATTGTAAATAAATGCAGGCTTGTGCGAGTGCGAGGGTGGAACAGAATTTTTGAAAGCCAGAATGACTGTACTTGTGTCTATTCCTTAGTTGCCTTGAAGCACTTTCTTTATAATGATTTTAAGAGGATGTAAGGAACCGTTCTAAGGACTCTTTGCATATTTGTTCTTGCTCTTCTTATGAAGAAAAGAAAGAAAAGGAGTATGAAATTAAATCTCCTCACAGGCTGAATCATTTCAATAACATACAATTAAAATAAAATGCAACAGTTGCAAAACTCTCAACTTTCTGAAACTAGTGTCAAACAACAGCCAATCAAAACACAGATGATGTATCGACTGGTTATAACTGATTGATTGACAATGGCTAATTACCAAAATAAACAAAATAATAAAACAGAGGAGGGTCTTTTGGATATTTTCAGAAGAAAATGATAGACTTGATGTCAAGTGGGTAACACTGTCAACAAAGAAATGTGAGCAACACTAAGTTTGTTTACATTGCAGTGAGTAAGTGGCTTAGTTAATGCTAGCTCTGCTTTAATATAAAGCTTTGATGAGAAACAAAGCTGTATAAAATACAATCATGTATCAAGCCACAATTTCTACTGATGTCGGAAGGTGAGCTATTTATTCAATAATTGATTGATTGATTGGTTAATGCACTCATCGGAGGCTCGCTGGATCACGCTTCTTGAACAGAAGTGTGAAATGATCCATTGTTTCTTTTGAGTAGCCAGTATTGCATGTTTTTTTCCTCCAGCAGATCAATAAGCATTAATGCACTGATAGCTCTCTTCCTGTTCACCAGAACAGCCATTATGAAAAGAAGTAGGCATCCAGTGCCAGAAGAAAAAATCCAAACTGATATTATCCAGTGAGAAAATTATATGAAATAAGATACAAAGATGCAAATGTAGTTAAAATGACAGTTTCCACTTTTCCACTTTAAATAATATAGTAAGAAAACAGTCATTATTATAAGAAAAATATTAATTTAGCTGGCTAACTTTGTGGTGAAAATAACTATTGTGTTGTTTGAGACTTTGATCATTTTTGAATTGCTTCATGTCTCTATCAAGTTGCATGGAAATTTTTAATCAAAGAGTGTGCATAATATATATTTGCAAAATATTCACAGAATACAAAATGAATGTCTTTTCTTTTAACATATCCAATCTTTGTACACAATATCTACCCAAAAGCAGGATTCTAAGGTCAGTCCTGCAGGATATGAGAGAATGTTTCATGATTACAGTGCCTTAAAGATACATGCAATGCCCTTTGGTGACAAATGAATACTCTGAATACATCTCTTTAGTATCATTACTGTACTACAGAAAGAAACTTAGGAGAGTTGTGCTGATGTTATGATCACACTATACATGTATTTCTGTGAGCCCTGTTTTGATATCTAATTGGTCTTCCAGTTGGACTGACTTTGCAATGACTCTTGGGACTAATGTTTGGTAAACTTGCTTATTTTGCAGTGTGGGGAATATTGAATGTTCACAGCAACCAATCGAGCCGGGGTCATACACATTTCATTGGAATTCACGCCTCAGATCTGGATCTGGTTTGATTTGCAGGAGGCGAAGACACAAATCTGACAACACAGACTGTGAATGGAAAATGAAAATTGATCTTTGGAAATTCAATTGCAAACAATTAATGAAAGATGATAATGACATTGTGTAATTCACTCTGGTGTAATATTTTGCCTGAAATACAAAGCCATACAAACGCTGTCCTGATAAGATACTCGTAACTATGGAGAAATCAAATCTTTAGTTTTCTCTTCAATTATTGGTAGTTATTCAAAGTAGAGGCATGGGCCAGGGCCAGAGCTGCTGGCTCCCCGGACTGCTGGCAAAGCTTCGGGCTGCTCAGAAATGAATGCATGAGACTGATCAGGAAAGCAAAACTGGACTCACCTGAAGTCTCTGCTGACCTGCAGCAAAAACCAGGCAAAAGCATTACATTACAAAGTCACCATGAATCCCATTTCAGGACTTCTTAGTATATATAATACAATGCATTATAACCATAACAATTTAAATACTGGTAAGACTTGATTTGAAGGGGTGTGCAGACTCGCATTGCACTGTCATAACCATGTCATGACATCTGTTATTAAGTGTCAATTGTTCAGTCATTTTTAAGACAAAGTTGACATTGTTTGAGATGTCTTTGTTATGACAACTTGACATTAACCAGGACAAGATAAGCTGTCAATGTTTTTTTTTTTTTCTTTGATAACGTGACATTATCAAACTTAAAGAAAGTGTTTAGCTTTATGTTTTAACATCACATTATGCTCTCTTATGTGGTTGGTTTTGACATTGGCCACCATAAGACCATTATAAGTGTGTCAAGTATTTTCCTTGACCTCTAGTAAAGTGATATATTTTGTAGTTGTTATAAGGATGTTATTACACGTTATAAGATCGGTTTGATGACAGAGTACAGTACAAAGGTGATTTAGCTTACAGAGTTACCTAATGGACAGATAATGGTTAGCTAGTTTACTTGTTGTTTACTCATAGGCTATCTGCTGTCTGCTGTTATTTATAGCTGGCAATAGCTAGTTAGCTTGGTTAGCCATAGAGCTAGCCACCTAATTAGCTGATTCAGCCTTAGGGTGCCAGGAGCCAAACTCATCAAAAACTGATCAAATGACACTGAGCTTACTTGCTAACACCAGCTACAGATAACAGCAGACAGCAAGCTAAAGCAAAACCATGGTACTACACTAGTTGTCAACTGGCCTTAAAACATATAATGACAACGTCCAAATGGTACCACTTTTGTTGAAGTCCAGGAAATTATTCATGACACTGTTACAAAACCATTTGACAATGCAATAAAACTAAGTAGCATCTTTATAATGCACTTATATTGCTCTCATGATGGCCAGTGTCAAAACCTGCCACATATAACAGATATTTAAATAATGTCAGGTTGTCATGACAAAGACATTAACAGGTTATGTTCTCTTGGATAGTGACAATAGATTAATGTCACGTTGTCAGACAAAGACAACAAACTTTGCATTAAAAATGGCAAAACTGAAAATAATACTTCAGATAAAGTGTTACCAAAATGCTTGATTATGATCGTATAATTATTGTATAATTCTTAAATTATTTAATAATTATATAATTATTTTAATGCCTCTCTCACCTTTATAGCAATGTTTGTATATCACTAAAATGTGACAGCTGCTGCTATATCCTGAAAATGTATGCAAATGTTTTGAGCATCAGGTCTGAGGTATCGTGACAACACTAGTGCTGAGCATGTACAGTACTTGTATAATGTGATGAAAAATGTCATTGTCTATTTGTGGAAGTTAAATCCTTAGTGGATTTGTTTATTTCATATCAGATTTTCTTACATTTCTGCTGTGTGAAGGCACCTATCCAACAACATGACAGGAAACTCTATACAGGCACAATACCTAATGTGAAATGCTCTTTGTTTTTTTACACTCGGTTGGATTTTATAACTTGTAGCCTGTTGGAGGATTACCGTGAGGCACGCAGACAAGACTTGAACGGGCTGATGCAGAAGGGGAAACTTGTTTCCAGGATTTTGCTCATCACTCTCTGATACAATTCATGATTGTAGTTACATAAACAGGCTTGTACACAGAGCTACTCTGGAGGCAGAAACGCTGAAACAATCTGACTGGTTGACTGAAACATCAGTGGGCGGAGTCAAAGTACCACAGGCTAAAAACAGCCCAGTGAACAAAGGTTTTTTTTTTTTTTTTACCCTTTTTCCCTTTTTGATCAACTAAATAAAATCTGATGTTAGTAAGAACACCTTTGCTTTAAAATACCAAAAAGTCACCACCTTTTTCTTTTTTCCTGTAGTCTAATCCTTTTGACTTTTAAACAAGGTTTCTGAGATTTAGTGACCCAGTAATACCCCTTTGCTGCAACAAAGGTCACTAGTATATTTTATTTGACTGCCTTTACAACACTATTACACAAATCCCAAGAGGAAGGATGTAGTGGAATTTCTGTGAAAAGAAAAAAAAAGTGGGATTGAATGAATAAAAATAAATAATGTTGGCCACAACATCGCAGGAATTTAGATGAACTGACATGCAAACACGTTAAGACAATGTACCTGCAAAATTAGAACTGTATCTAGGTCAGTCTAAATTAACTGGTTGGTTGGGGGGCTATGTAAAAAAAACAAAGGAAACTGTGCAACATTAGGAAATATCAACAACTGTTCCAGACTGCCTGCTTGCATGTAGAACATCATCTTTGCATTCTGCTCAAACTTCACGTACCTGCTGCAGTAAACAGCAGACAGAGGCAGCAAAGCAGCAGTGTGGGACAGTCATCACTGTGTGTCTGTGTCTGTCAGTGTTTGTGCCTCTGTGAGATTATGTAAGGAGGAGATTATATAAGTCAGGAAATTCACATTAACACCTGACCTGTTGTTGCAAATCCTGCTGATGCTGCAGGTAAGAGGGGAAGAAGGGGCGACAGACAGCGACAGACAGACTGACAGACAGTTTACAGGATCACAGAAAAGAGAAGCAGAGACAACAAAAAGTGATAAACAGGAAAAAGAGAAGAAACTTAAGGTGCATAAATAAGGGCAGACATGCCTCCTCATTTTGTTTGTTTGTTTGAGCTGGTGGGAATAGTTAAATCCTGACGCAGACCAAGTAAATCCACAGAGCGTTGATCCACCTCCAAATCTGCACCAGTTGTGTTAATCCAACACTCACTCATCACAGGATGTTATGATACCGACATGCAACATCTGCATGAAAACAAAAGCTTAACTGAAACTATTTTCCCAATTCACCTCCTGACATTAGCAGTCATTTCCTCCACTGATGAAATAGGGCAAATGTCTCTTTCCTCAGCTGTACAGCTAAAAACTAGATCACTTCTTCTTTTTTTTTTTTTCTTTTTTTTTTTTTGGTCAATTTCAAATGGCCGATTTCCTCTGTACCGTACAGTTCGAACTGCACTGGCAGGAAATTGGCAGTGACAAGCAGTAAGCAGCCAGGTGAGGGGGTAGACAGCCACATGTCTCTTTTGATACACATTGAGTCACCAGCCGCCTCTTGTAACCTGCCAAAGAGGAGCTGAGAGGGTGTAACTTGTGCAGAGGTTCCAACTATTCCTCACAGATCCCGCTTTTGTCCATACATCAGGCCAACATAGCATCATCAAGTCCCAAAGGCTGTGGATGCTTCTGGGGAGAAGATCATGCTTTCAAGGGAACCAGGAAAATACATAAAATCTGTGTGTATCAGGCTATAAATCAAATAAACACATGAATCCATCATAATCTCTAGTTTTCCATCCTTCCGGGAAAGGAAAAGGATCCTCAAAGGGGAGCAGTAAGAATGTTCAAGCCTCCAGAGAACAGTAATTCTTTATTTTGGCAGCAGCATAGATTCATTTTGATGACAATAAATATGAATTAGCTTCTGTCATTTAAATTATGCAGAATAAGAAAGTATAAACAAACGTATTCATAACCAAAGCTTTCACACTGAGAGTTGAGGCACACAAGATGCATGAATATTCACTGTCAGTGTGGTAAATAGCTAAATGATGCTGGTGACAGTTACTACTGATGGATAACTAACGCAAGCTTGAGTGGGAGGCTGCTGGAGTTCAGTCAAAACATTACAGTCTTGCAGCATCAGTCTGTCATCTCCAGCTAAGTCTTAGCCTAGTTCAAACATCTTTGTATTAAAAAGTTGGTTATTTACAGACACAACTATGCCTAACTACTCCCCTTGTAAATGAACATTTTGATTATTAAATCAAAATGTTATTAACAAATAGAGGATTTGTTAATAATGAAATGCATGCATGCAAACCTGTGAAAACTTGCAAGTCAAAAACATGTCAGTTTGCATTGATATCTCTAGGATTCTCTTTTTTCTATTCCACAAGAAGTGGCCATTAGATTTTGCAAAGTACCCATATGTGCTGGTCTCATGTACACAGATGAAGGTGTCACCAGCCCAGTGACAAAAAGTTGATCCCTCACCAGCTTCCCACCTGAGACCACCTCCAGTTGTGTTTACTGGGGCAACTGCACAAGCTGGAAGCACTGCAGCTGCAGTAGTTTAATCACTTCCTGTGCTCCTGCGTTAAAGTTCGCACCAAAGACAGTTAAAGCTTAGAATTAACCCCAGTGTCAAACCCCAACATCCACCGAGCATGATTATGTTGATTCACTTGCTGTCATGGCTGCTGGATATGATATAGCCAGTGTACCAATGTCCATCGGATGAGGGTATGGAGCTTCTCACTGGTAATCTCTTTTCTGAAAATAGAATTTGCATGCTGCATAGAGTAATTAAAGAGTCCAGCCACAGAGTATTTGTTAGCACATCAGTCATGCATGTGTATTCAATATGATTGTGAAGAACCAAAAAAAAAAAAAAAAAAATGTTGGCAAAGAAAGTTGGAACAGCATTATGCTGAAAAACAGACTGCTGTAGACCCTCTGCTTCTGAAATGCTCACAGCAGACACTGGAACTGCAACAGAAGTGGACGTACTGTGAAAAGCTTTATTTCTTGACAAAATATTCCGAGGAGATGTCAAGGCAGAATTCATGATTCGCATAATATATCATTAAGTTTGCTGTGGACATTTTACTTTACCAAATAAGAGCTATGATAAGTTTACTGGGGATTACAGGGAATCTCCACAAATATGACAACTCATCTGTCATATCCGTGTAAAAATGTAAATACCATGTAAACAGGACTTGGGTGAGGTACAGATAAAAGGGGATGAATTTACATCATTTCATGGACATGGTACAGTGAAAGACCATTACACTAAACTAATGGAAGGCAAACATGCATAATGGTTGATAATCATATGGAAGAACCACTTCCCTGCCTAGTTTTGGGGCAAGCAGTGTGAGATAAGACTTTCGCACCAATTTACAGACTGTCCTCGTGGGTCATCATCATGGCCTGAAGTGTGTGCATGTGTATGTGTGGACGTATGTGTGCGCTCTCGTGTTAAGCCTGAGGGGCAGCAGACAGAATGACAGGAAAGAAGATAAGCTGCAGTGACCTCCCTCCTCTCCTCTTCCTCTCTGCCTGTTTAACCTTGCTGTCAGACCCATGGGACGCGTGCTTGCTATGCTGTGCACTCTACAGTGAGAGTGTGCTAACGACTTTAAGCCCGGAGGCTGCAGGTGGAACGCAGACTTACGAAAAAGCGGGGCTTGTGCGTCTGTGTGTGCTGCGTGGTGGCAGATGTGACCTTTTCTCATCACTGAGTGCATTTTAAAAAAGTATTTTCAAGTAGTTTGTTTGACTCTGCTGTGTGTGTGCCACTCCCTTGTTTACAAAAAACCAATTCCTTACATGTAAATGATGAAAATCCCCTTTTTTCAATCCTTGAATAAATAATAAGTCATAAATATAAAGTTTTAGTCTGGTGGAATGCGGAAGATGAATTCACCCTTCTCAAGCCCCACCCCCTTTTAAAAAATATGTGCTCCAATGACAGTTGAGCAAGCTTACCTCAGTTAACTTTCTCCTTTCCTGTTTCCTATACTTAGATATGCTATGTGCTAGGCTGGTCTGTGTTGAAAAGAAAACCAAACACTCACTAACTAGCCAGCGAATCATACAAGAATCATTAGCTAACTAGTTAGATATTCTACATAAATTGTTCAGCTAGTGAGCATTTTGCTATTATTTCCTATCATTTGCTTATTTACTATTAGCTAATCTAAGCTGTCAATATGGTCATTTTTAAGTTTAATTTGTCCAAGGTACCAAGCTGCTCAACTGTTACTGAAACACAGAGCAAAAAGTGGGTGGGACTTAGGATGGGTCAGTTTTATGTCATAGCCCCAGCCTCAGAAAAGAAGCTCTTCTGAAGTCTGGTATGTCAGTGGATACTTCTGTATCTCTTGCCATATGGCACAGGGTGAACAGGCTGTGGCTGGGGTAAGTATTGAGTTTTTGTATCCTCCTGCTTACACCACGCACAGCTGTTTGTTTAGGTGAGTTGGCTTCTGTTGTCCTGAATAATTTCGGAAGATGCACATCATGGAATAGTCTAATGTAGTGGAAAGACCCCATGAAAGACACTCATGAATTATGCATAATGATGGCATTTAAGCATATGGATTTTTAGAAAGATGGAATTATCAGTAAGTTGAAAAAAAAAAACTTGGATACACAAATTTAAGTTTATGCGGGGTTTTATGGGGCCCTTGGTAGCTGGGGGCCTGAGGCGATTGCAGACCTTTGCCTAAGTCCCCATCTGACCAATATTAATCAGTTCTGACATGTAAAATTCAGATCCTGTTTACGGTGATCAGTGAAAGCTCTTTTAACTTGCAGTCCCGATACTGAAATTTAAAAGTAAGTTCAAAACTAGTTTTGTTGAAGTTTCTCACTGACGACTTTCAGATGTGCTAAAAGCCATATTTTTTGCAGTATGCTTCCTTTTTTCAGATCTCATCTGAACCAAATAGATATGGTGTACAAAACAGGACCCTGGGGCTTTCGACCTAGGCCACTAATCTCACTATTTATCTGACACATTTGTCATAATCTTGGCATGGTGGCATGTTTGCTGAGCCAATATTTGCACTGAGGTCAACGGAACAAAACAAAGGCATTTCGAGGACACATTTCTGTATAAGATAAAGCCTCAAGATGTTTTGGGAATTACTGGAGGTCAGAGATTTTATATTGCTCTATTACATATACACTATATCTACAGTATGTCAGTTCATACTGTTAGTATCACTTATACACTATAAGATTAATTTCATATTGTAACCTGGGCTTGTAGTGCAAACATACTGGTGCAACTGTTACTGTAAGTTTGAGCTGGGAGACTGTGGATGGTGGAGCTGTATGTAGCTGTTATCTCTTTGTCCTACAACTGCAGTATCAGGTGGGATGCATTGGATCATTGATGCCAACAAGCCAGCCAATCTTCCCTTCACCCACTCTAGAAAAATCCTGTCGTCATTGCCGTGAGGAGGAAGCACAGAGAGAGTTTTGTGGGTTGCCCGAAGCTAGGTTTTTTGAATTCTGTCAGAGTTTCTTCCTGCCTAAATGACTATGGTCAATCTCACTCTCTTCTCTCTCTCTCCCATTTTTTCCTCACCTCTCACTCTCCACATACAATTTTCTGCTCATTATTTAATATAATTTCATCAGCAGGGCTTGACAATAAGCTTTTTCAACCACAGTAGCAGTAATGTTTTACTTGGCCAAAGGCCAAAGTCACATGTCCAAAATGGAAATACAGGCCTAAAAAAAGAATCAACAAGGATTTGGACGCTTTTACTTTAATATGGTGTAGAATGCAGTACTTTTGCTTGCAGTGGAGTATTTTCACAAGTGCGGCTGTTATAAGTACTTTTTCTTCATTAATGGACCTAAATACTTCCACTTCTGGCTAGCCCACTGAAAGCCTTTCTACATCTTTGTATTACCAGCTACTGGCATGTGTATGTTAGTGCTGGCTGTTAATGGTGAGCTTTTCCCATTGTGTGAACAGCTAGTTAGCAGCTTCGAGTCCGGAGGTCTCCCAAATATTGTAGCTGCTAACAAGCTAGCTTTGACCTCAGTGGAGTGGACAGCTCTGCAGAGTTGTGTAATTGATTTGTGAGATTTCAAATCTGAATCAGCAGTGGCAAAAAATGTAATGTTACATAACAGAAGAACTGGTCAGTTTTAGGTGGCTGGAGGAACATCCGCTGAGCATTTGGAATCAGAGCTGCCACACAGTCAGACACACAGGAAAATGGATAAAGACATCACATTTATTTTTCACTTGCCTGATCGAACAATTGTGTGAGGCATTCAGCTCACCCGAACACAGAGTTTACCTGCCCTGGGCAATTTTTGACATTATCGCTTTTAGTCTTAATTGCAAAAACGTTAAGACAGAGGAGACACAAAATCTGATCACACACGCACTTACATACACACATATGTAAATACGAGGTTTTTGCTAGGAGATCCTCGTAAATGTTGCAGCTGTTGCTCTGCATGTGTGTGTGTTTACGCCCACCGGAGTGTTGGCTGCCTTGTTAGAAGAAGAAAGAACTGAAACTTTATCTTCAGTCCCCCACTGAGTTTCTGTCTACCTGTTTTTCTTAACTACATCCCATGCTGGGCACCACTTTGTGATATCCCCCTGTGCGTGTGCAAGTGTGTGTGTTCACACAGCTTTGAATGAGTTATTTTTTTCAACTTGAGCCTCAATTTCCTTGTCAGACGCTCTACTGTGTGTGTATTTGTCCCTGTTGGTTGTATGTATTTTTCTGTGTGTGTGTGTGTGGCGCGTGTGTAATTGACCATCCGACAGTGTGGCAGAGAGAGGCAGCAAGCTCGTCAAGCAAAGGCAAGGTATGACACATCAGACACATGGGGTTCGCAGCAGGGGAAAAGTAATGGAGTGAAGTGCCCAGCGCACACACAAGCACGCATGCATGCACCTATACACACACACACAGACACACATTAAGGAAGAGAAATAACTACGGACATAGAGTAACCAGGTGGTGTGCTAAGTGAAGCAGTTTCATTGCTGATTAACGCTAAACACTGAACAATACTCTGATTATGCAACAAATACCGATATGATGAATCATATGAGTAAATTAGGATATTGAATTAATTAGAGCTGTTTTTCCACTTGATTGATTAGTTGAGCAAATTAATTCATCGGTAGCTACTCAAGCTTTGGTTCATGAGCCTTACATGACTCACTGTTACTAATCTTCTCTTGTTCTCAGTGTGTCCTGTGCCAGGTCTTGTGCTGAATCATGCAGCACGTTAGTCATTTTCCTTTCACACACTCCCACTTTAGAGGGAAATTTTTAACAATTTTGGGAAACATGTTTATTTACTTTCTCTCTGTGAGTGCGATGAGAAGATTAAGAACAGAGATGGAGTCAGGGTGTTAAGCCTATCTTACAAGGGCTGGATCTGTCCAAAGTGAAAAACAAAATCAGAACAATGTCGAGTAAACAATTGTTTTATCTCATCTGTTTAATCCATGCACAAACAGAAATGTAAAAATGACCAAAAAAAAACAAAACAACAAAAAAAAAGTCAGTGAATGAAATTTGGTGGGCTTTTCCCCAAATAATCCAATGTTGCTTCAGTAAGCCATAAACACTTTTAAAGGGACATTTCATCCAAATATCAAAATACATATTTTTCCTCTGGTCTGCAGTGCTATTCATCCACCTGGTTTGTTTTGCTGAGAGTTGGAGAGTTTTGGAGATATCAGCCATAGGGATGTCTTAGATAGTTGCTCTACTGCAGAGAGAGTTCTGGTAGATTCTGCCGTACAAAAGAAAGTAAATTCTATGCGAAACCATTCACAACAAGGTCTGTGGATTATCTTGAGCAACCAGGTCATGATTTCTGGAAGGAGACGTTGCTGTTGTGTTTTTCAAATGAATTTTTTGGACACTGTGAGCACCACAAGCTCATGAGTACAATTTACTCCCATTATATTCAAGAGAGGGCAGACATCTCCACAGCAGATGTCTTCAAAACCTTGCAACTCACACTGAAATGATCTAAATGCATAAATAGCACTACAGATAAAAGGAAAAACATGTGGTTTTGATCTAGGGATGAACTGTCTCTTAACCTTAAATCATCTTTTCTACATATTGCATTTACTGGATAACTACAATACAGCAGCAAATACATTTTACAGGTAACTTGCTGCCCAGATTACATTTTCTAGCAACATGAAAAAAAAAGTGTTAATTAATATATTTACCAAGTTGACTATGTTCATATTGAATATACAAATGTTCACTTACAACATTGTATTTTATTTGTTATTTCTACAACATAAAGCATTACTAACCTTTTTAAGGTTACGCTCAGGTCAGACAACACTTGACCCTGTTATGGTGAGACAACTCTTTCTCATCCCAATTTATCATATAACACTGTTTTGTCACCGCTCCTCATTGTCCCATACTGATGCACAAGGTACCCTTCAGTGGCTGGTTTTCACATGGGACACGAACCCACAAACCATTAGCTTCCAATTTAAAATTCATATTAATTGTATTGATATAGTCAGAAATTATCTGAAGGGTATGAAGAATGTGAAATTTGTCTATGTTTCAACATTAAGGGAAACCACAGATCTCTGATAACAGTTTTGATGTCTCCTGTCTGTATTTAACATGACACATTATCAAGGAAACCGGGAACCAGTTGGCAAACTGCTTAAGAGACACATTTTCACCTAAAGAGCCAGATTTATGCTCCTATATTAAGTACTTTATCTGGGATGGTGACTTGTTCAATATGTGAACCAATTCAGTTTTAATCTCTTCATTTCATCTCACAAGCCTTTAATATAATAAATGACTTGGGGCGAATTTGCATTTTTGACATATATGGCCACATTTTAAAGACCAATCTAATTAAAACTTTACAATGGCAATTTTCTTTATTTACATAATCCTCTGTAGGAGTCCAATGTACACATGAGTCATCAGTTTCAATAAAATAATCAATGTCTCACCCACATTTCCAAGCAGTATGACACTGTTGGCCATGAATCATGTATCTCTGGGAAGTATTCTGTTCGTATGTACTATTTATATCACTTTCCTCAAGCAGTGAGGAGGTATCAAGTCCAAATTTCTAAGTCAGCTATATTTATACAGCAATTTGGCTAGTCAGAAAAAAATTAAGGGACAAAAATGTACACAAAAAACACTGCCAGGGCTTGTGTGCGTATGTGACTCTGCATGTATTAAAGTTCTCCGCACTTAATCTCCTCTCTGCCACTTCAGCAAGGCACTATCAGTTGTACACTTGGCTTCGATTTAATCATGCATTACATTAAATGGCTTGATGTTTAAATGCTGATTTTTGCTCTATTTAGATACACTTCATCACAAGTGCACACTCTTTTACATGTACTTGTTTAGCTGAGCAGGCAATTGACTGCAATGAATATTTTTTTGTGTGATAATCTTAATGTGTATGCAGTGTTTATTAGCTGACATTTTAGAGTGTGTGGTATACCTCGGGGAATAATTCAGCAATCCTGGGGCAATTTCTGAGTCTTAATTCAAAAATTTGTTTCATAAAATAAAACTGCATACAAAAGCCTCATAGCTGCATTACAGTAGCTCCTAAAATCACACTGAAGACCACAAGTTTATTTTTCAGTACATTAATAGTATAGTGGTATAGTGGTAAAGTACTTTTTAAAGCCGTACTTTGTATTTGACAAAAAATAGAAATAAGATGTTCTTCATTAGACAGCAGTTATACCCTAATTAGACACCTTAGACCTAACGATAGACTAATAAGTCATAACAAACTGTACTTTGCCTTAAATTAGACAAAAACTAAAAATAATATGTTTGTTAGACCCTTTATTCATCTTTATTACAAGGTAATTAGGGACACATTATAGCAGAAGTGTACTGTAAGCTAAACTGTATTATTTCCCACTGTTAGACCATTATTAGACTTTATTAGAGGGTAATTAAGGGCACATTACAACAGAGCTGTACTGTAAGCTAAAGTGAAATCGAATACTGTATGTCCTACTGTCCTTCATATAATATATGAACCAGATCTATCAACTAAAGGCCATTATAGAGCTAGAGGAGTACTCTGTCTATGCGTGACTACACAGACTTATCGTTATGCTATACACCGATAATGTGATCTGATCAAAAAAATAGGCATCAGTCTTGAAAACTTTGCCAGTTGTAAAGGACCAGCAAAAGAAGGTGTGTCTCAAGTAGCAGATATGTGATTTCACTTTATTTTACAGTACAGTTTTAATGTAATTACCCTCTAATAAAGTCTAACAAAGGTCTAATACTGTCTAATAACGGATTATGTCTAGTTTTTGTCTAATTTGATTCAGAGTATGTATGTTAGTATGTTATGTCTTGTTAGTGTACTGTAAAAAAAAAAAAAAGTGAGACTAAACACCCGGTGGGCCAACACTGACAGCTGACATATACTTAGAAAATTTGTTTTTTTATGTGTGTGAGTTTGTAACTTGTCTATGGCTGTCTTTCTTTACTGTACAAATACATGTGTGGGTTTCATGGCTTTCTGACAGCTACACCACACACACACACACACACATACCCCCACACACAGTAATATATCTGTCATTCTGTCTCTACCTGCTTCTGCTGTCAACTCATAAACTACAGTCGTAATAACAGACATATACGGGTTGATTTACTGTCCCAAGGTAAATAAAGGACACACACAACATGTAAGACTTACACACACTCAAACACACACAGTGGATACACACACTCAAACACACACAGTGGATATAGACCAAATATGCAGAACAACTGTCTCACCTGGCAGGGGATTTTTTTGGGTTTCTTATTGCCAGTGAAAAAGGGAAACTTAATGTAAACATGTTTTCCATATTTTCCTCTGGATGACTGAATAGAAAACCTTGAAATTCATGCATAATATAACTATCCTATAGCTGCGTGACTCTAGGGATTGGAATTTTGATCATTTGGTATTTTCAGAACTTTGTTCCGTACTGAAATATTTTAATAACTATTGTATGAATTGCCATAAAGTTTTGCACAGACACTCATTGTCCCCAAAGGGTGATCATAATGACTTTGGTGATCCACCAACATTGCTTTTTCTTTTTACATTTGTGATTTTGTGTGAACTATTTTGGAAACTAGGCCATGGCATGGACCACATGCATGCAAAACTAATGACAGCAGTACTTTAATCTAAAATATTAATCCTCAAGTCCAAGTGAACAAGTTTACCAAGTTTGAAGGAATTCCCTCCAAATGTTCCCGAGATATTGCATTCATGAGAATGGGCAGGACATGAGATCACAGTGACTTTAACCTTTGACCTTTGACCACCAAAATGTCATCAGTTCATCCTTGAGTCCAACTGGTCATCTGTGCCAAGTTTGAAGAAGTTCCCTCCAGGTGTTCTTGAAATATTGTGTTCACAAGAATGGGATGACCCAAAAACACAATGCCTCTGGCCACGGCTGTTACCAGCGTGGAGGCATAAAAAGGTTTATTCAAGGTTTTTCAAAAGTTGTGAATTACAGAGGTCCTTCAGTCATGAATATGCACAAAAAATCTTGTTGATGTGTGATGAGAAGCAAAAGTAATTAGCTGTTTATTCCATTGCAAAGTAAAATTTTGTTGCTTCAACAGCAAATGATGAAAAAGAAAAAAATGTAAGGTCACAGCCCTTACCCTAAAAACTCAAAGCTGAAAAAGTCACGTTTACTCATTTTTTCCTCTCTTTCACTAATGCGGCAGCGAGATCCTGATTTGCAGTGTCATTACTGCAGCTCAGTAATGTTCATTTTTGAAGCCTCTGAGCCACAAAAACTGTACACCTGCCTTTTTGCCTGCAAAACTTGCCACATTACATCCTACAACCCTCAACAATATTGTTATAATTGCATATTGAAATTGCAGCCTAAATATCATTTGTGTTTTGAGGCATACAGTCCAAAGGAAAATAAGAGAGTACAGGGTGCAATTTACCGTGGTGTTATAATTGCTGACAGGCTTTGCCACGCGCAGCAAATTGGTAAGACATCACTCTGACGTAATATAAAAAGAACACAAATTGTTGGGTTTTGTGGACACTGGATCTCATAGGTGGAGCTGGTAGGTAGTCATTAGCTGCAGCTGGATCCAACAGAGCCTGGCAGGATGATCTTTGATATTTCAAAGCAGAGGTGGAGTGTCTCGCACAAGTGCGCAGGTTGTTTAGTTTCACTTTGATTAGGTTGTTTCTATTTTTGTTTCACACCCTATAGAGCACTTCACAGCATTTACTTA
The DNA here is from genome assembly GCA_034769285.1 of Lutjanus argentimaculatus. Lineage (NCBI taxonomy): Eukaryota > Metazoa > Chordata > Actinopteri > Lutjaniformes > Lutjanidae > Lutjanus > Lutjanus argentimaculatus. The sequence continues at coordinate 7,588,243 of JAWZSL010000021.1, forward strand.
GACTACAGATAGCATGCTAAGCCACTGTATCTACAGTTCATATATAGAGAGGTTATTCTTTTTTTTGTTTCAAAGTGTTAATTTTGACCAATTTTATCGTGCAAACACAAACATAGAGCCATCAGACTGGGACACAGAAAACAAATGAAAACAAATGATTCAGACAGAGTTGGGCAATGTATTATCTTCCTCTTTTCTCTTCATTCTGCCCTGATTTACCCTCCTCTCAGCCCCCTAATGTTCCATTTTACATCCATCCCTCTGTCCTTCCCTCGCTCCGACATCTTACGATTCCCCTCATCCATCCCCATCTTCCCATCCTTAATTTGCTTTTGTTTGCTCTCCTGATCATCTCTCACCCCTCCCACCCTCCGTCACTCTCTTAGTTAATCATTTTGATTGGATCGATCAATATAAGGAAGTGGGGTTGCTTAACAAAGCAGTGGGTTGCATTCCTTAGGTTCACTGCCTCAGCACAAATGCAACAAAGTCTGAATGAACAAAAATGAAGAGGCAGTGTGATATGGAATCATCACATCACGGCACACAGGAAAGAATTCAAAGAATTGAATACTGGATGCAAGTATGTTGCTGGCTGATGATATTTCAACACAAATGAATCATAATATAACCAATATTCTGAGCTGTTGACATTAATAACAAAAATTAAAATTGCAACATTGTTATTTATTTCCTCCAGAAGCGCCGACCAACCTGGTTTCTAAAAAATAAACTAATCTGATAGATATAAACTCATCCACAATGACATACAACGACTATATTTAAACCCATATGGAAGAGAACAAAATAATTCATTAGCGGAGTGGGACCCTGCAAGGTCATCAAATGTTGCAGTGTCAGCTGCAGGTATATATTCTATCAAGTCTATTGGTTGCTGGATTTTATGTTTAAGAGACAGCACATAATAAACAAGCCTTGGTGGTGTGAGTCACATGATCATCTCATGGAGTCTCTTGGGAATGTAACGTCTATTACTAACCACGTCCAGTCATCTGCGTCTGGCTTAAAATGCCCTCTGGATGGGTGAGTCTAGTTTCATAGACGCATGGCCCATATTTTATCACCCACCCCCTCTGGGAATATTTTTCAACTAAAATTACCTAACCATTGCTGGAGCAACAAATGTCTGAGAAGAGTTGCCCCGGTCAGATGGCGTTCATTTGTCCAGAGAAGGTTGCTTTACTTCAGAACAGTGGTCATTGATAGCAATAAACCTCTTGGTATTTATTGACAAATTGACATTTTTTGCGAATTAAAATGCTCCTAAAGGTATATCTAGTCTGTGTTCGGTTACTACCAATTCAAAGTGATAATTTCCTGCTGCTTTTGTTTCATATTAAAAACTTTGTATAGGTGGATATTAAAAAAAAAAAGCAAGGGTACATCACTAGCACATTCTATGCTCCAGACTTTGGTGTCACATTTATTGAAGCTTATGGAGATGCAATGTCAGTCATGCTATTTGGAAAGCAATAGCAATTGACAGATGTGCACATTTTGAAAAATCAATCAGAATGCTCTTCTCTGAAGTTTTTCTTTACCTTTTCAGAGTAATTTCTACATCAATTAAAATATGTATGAAGGCTGAATGAGGTTGAATATGCATGAAGGTTTTAGTGTGGTTCTCCATACATATGCATCTAAAGGTTTCAATAGAACTGGCACCAAAGTCTGGCAACAAGCAGAGCGTAGAATGTTCTACAGTGATGTAGAGTCCCTTTCTTCCTTTTTTATTTTCTTTGGTTCAGTTTTGAGCTGCGTATTTGCTGTAGTACTCTGCCATTACGGTTTTTCTGTGCCAAGAGGGATTATTAGTGACATTACAGTTGTGCTCACTTTCCGCTTGTCCTCCAAATAAACAAGTAGCTATTTTAGCTAAACTGTCAGCATGTTCACAACCTCTATGGTCGTCTGAGTTCTTATGTTTGCTACCCTGTGACCTATTAATTTTGACCTTTAATAATGTCACTGTGACTCCGATTTTACATTTTTACTGAGTATTGAGTACTGAGTGGACTTTTCCTCATCTTCGAGCATACAAGACCTCAAGATAAAGGTCTCAGAGTCAAGAAAAGGGCCTGCAAGACTCAAAGAGGATAAACATGGAATATTGAGTGCCCATTGATGACAAACATGGCAGCAATAACTACATCATGGCAACAACTTATCACTAGTAGGGTTCAGTGATCTCCGGCTTTCATCAGACTCACGCAGGAAACAGGAAGTTTGGGTTCAACTACCTCATTTTCATGCAACATGGGAAAATTAGATGTGGTAAATGAAAGAAAAAAAAAGAATTACGATGGCCAGGAGAAGTTTAGTATGTGGAGAGTGAAGTTTTGCACTACTGACATCAAAACTCGAAACAAAAAACAAGAAGAATCCCAAAGATCACTCGCTTTTTGGATTCTTTGGTTCCTGCCCTCTTGCTGGGCAAATGGGCCAGCAGCCTGTAAGGTGAGTGCTGAAGGCTGGCACCCAACCAACTCTGAAAGAAAGGAACTGCCTGAAAGAAACCTGCTCCAGTCTGCGTTCTAACACGCAGGACTTAGAGCTCTGAATTCAACAAACTGTGAATGCTGCCACTGCCTTTCCGTTGCACCCAGCCAAGCGGGGGTGTGCGAAGATGTTGTCACCCTACGGCCTACTGGGAGAGAGAGAGAGACAGAGAGAGACAGATCAGCTAGCCGAGCTGCCACGTGGCATTGAGTGCACCCGAAAATGCCCAAGGATGCCTGAGAGTGGAGCTCCACACTAGAATTGGCACTGACCATCCAAATCCCCCTCCCCTTCCAACACAACTTTTCCCCTGGCCATCTGAACCACCAGATGAAACTTCCTTTCTTTGATATTGGGGCTGATGCAATAGATTACTAAAAGTAATTAAGAAACATTTCAAGTAGGAGCTTCCATCAATATAGTAATGATGTTGAATTGCTTAAGGTATTTCCCCTGTGCTTCCCAACAATCTCAGATGCTGAGATTCATTTAATGAATTTCGCTGGCAAAGGTCAAAGTTTTCACTTAGTGGTTTCTTGTTAAGTTAATACATGTTACCAAGATATCATTCAGTGCTTTATCTGGTACACAGTGATGGTCTTATCATTTATTCATTATTTGTCATTTTCACTCTTTGTCCTCAGTAATTAATTATTTGTTCACCACTGTAATCGTGGGATCTATTCATAGTTGTGCTTATTCATTCTTGCATGTTTGGTATTTATTAGTTGCGTGTGTAGATACTTATTAAGTAACCCTTTCATTAATACAGAACTTGACTGTAGTTTGTTTACAAGTCAGTAACTTAGTGGCAAAGAATTGAGACTGCATTAATTAATTGGGTATTGTTTTGCCTTCTTTAGGTGGTGCCTGGAGAAGAATTTCATGCGAGATAAATTCTGTTATTTAGTATACTGATTCCTCCTGAAAGCCAAAGTTGAGCGCAATCATTCTTGGCACCTTGTTTGACTACATATAAATTTGTGGCCCTAGTGAGGCTTATTAATTATCATTACTTATGTTTGTACTTTCTACATACTTCTGGTGCCCTGTGCGAGGCTATTAATAATTGTTACATATTTTGGTATACTTTAATTAAGACATTCTTGCTGTAATAGCAACCATTTTGGTGAGTGAGAAAATTAGAGAAATTAGAATTTTCTGACTCTTTCTTTCTTTCTTCTTTCTAATTACTGTATGTGAACAATACTTTATGTAGTCGTTACAACTAAAACAGATTTAGTTTCATATTTCATAGACTGTTGTCTGAAATCTTTGTATGAAGATTTGATTCAAAATTATTAAAATTTGTATTTTTGGCCTTTTATTGTAATGTTAGAAAATAATATGCAGCAGTCTGAGTCATAGTTTTACAGATGACACAATAATAAAAGTTAATTCTCATTCTATTCTATAGTGTTATTAGCTCTTTGTATAACAGAACAGTGTTGCAACATTTAATTGAATTCTTGTTTCTTGTTGTCTGAACTACCCATGCATTTGCTTGTGCAGCATTCAACGTGTTTGATCTCTATAATTCATATGTCATTTGGTTGCGTTTTCATAGCCTTGTCCCTGGTGGGATGTTCCAGTGTTTAGTTCCTCTTAAGTATCAGTCGCTTTTGATGGAACTGCGCCTTTAGATGTGTTGACATTGTGTGACACAGGTAGGAAAAGAAAACAAAGCGCTTTTCTCCCTCTTGTGTTTACACTCTCATTATACCCGGGTAGAATACCTTTCAAAAGGTAAGAGGAAGGTTAAAAGGGGAGAGAGAGGAGAGAGGAGAGAAGAAAAAGAGAAATAATAAATGAGAGGAGAAAAGATTGAGCCACAGGAGGGAGAGAGGTTTACAAGAGAGGAAGAAGGAGGAAGAGAGAGAGAGAGAGAGAGGGGCGAGAGAGGAAGAGGAACTAACCGAGGGAGAGAGCAGGTTGTTGGCTGAGCTCCAATGAGCTCATTGAAGAAGACCCTGCTGTCAACTTGCATCACTGTGACAGACAGCAGACCTGCCACTTGGGGGCCTGCGAAGACACACACGCACGCACACACACACACATGCACACACAGAGACACACATGTACACACACAAAACACCTACAAACAAAAATTGACACGCTGATATACATGTTTAGTAAGTCACACATACACCTGAGCACACAGTTGGAACTGGTGAGACAGACACACACATGTGCACAGCTCATTATGCAGGAACTACTATGTGCATATAGACACGCACATTCAGTATGTAATGACATAGCTGTCAAAAATGTGCTCGCCACACAAGCACATATTTGCATATATGGAACACATATGGAATGACATGCACATACTCAATATCTACATGCACACCTGCATGTACACACATACACATTCATACTCAAGTGTGCACAAAGGGTGAAAACACACACTCACACACAAATGCAAATACTGTTTGTATATACACACATGAAGCTGCAGTTACAGAGCCACACAAATGTACTCAAACACATGCATACAGAATTTACAATATGTACATACTATATGTCAGTATGGCAAGACAAATTTCCCTACAGGGACAATTAAGTATATCATAGCGTATCATACTCCACAATTACTATCAATCATTCATGACAACTGGGAAAGCAACTGATAAAAAAAATGATTAAAGTTAGATTTTAGTGAAATAAAAGTTAGCATGTTAATCTGTTTATTTCCCCTAAATAAATCATATAAGAAAGAAAACACAAAGAATGCAACGGAAACAAGATATTTCTTCAATCCAAACCTATTACTAGGTCACGCCTACCTTAATCAATCACTGATATAATGCACCAAGATTATTACCTGAAACTGAAGGATATCTTTTTAGACCTGATTTGAACAGATAAAAACACAGATGTGACATCACTGAGCACCTGAATTTCTTTATACTTGTGAGGGACATAATGCTTCCCCTGGCACTTAACCCTAACCTTGACCATCACATTTATATGCATAACCTCAACTCTTATTATAGCCTTTAGCCAAATGTAATGCTAACCTCAGCCGTAACTGAAAGTGTTAACCCTCAAACGGCCCACTGAATCAGTGAAGACCAGCCAAAATCCTCTCTTTTCCCAAAAACGTAAAACAGTCCTCACTGACAATGATGAAATGGAAAAAAAGAAGAAATTAATCAGTACATACATGAAGACAAAGCACACAAAAAAACAACCATCATTTGGCTGATCACTCATGGATGTCTGTCATGTAGCTACACACACTTCTTTTGCTCAGCCCTCTGTGTAATATGATCCCATGAGAGCCATCTGTCTCCAGTCTCTGTGACTGTGTGTGAGTGGAAACCATCTCTTGCTCTCTCCCTTCCCTCGTTGTTTCTAATAATGATGACCCCTCTGACCTCCCATGTTCCAGTGTGCCCTCCAGGACCCTCTAACCAATCAGAGCTGCAGTTCCTCCATGAGGGAAATCCTGTTAGAACCCTTATCAAGCGATTAGAAGGCCCGATGGGAACCCTGGTGGAGTGAGATGGGATCCTGATCACTTCTTCAGAACATCCGAGACAGAAATAATTTGTTTCTGTCTGCGACCGAGTGTGTGTGAGAGACAGAGGGTCCCTGTGTGCACTTTTGTTTATGTGTATGTCTGTCACAAGACAGGCAGGTTAAATAGAGACAGCAAAGCCATTACTGTACGGCATCATGGATCGATTACCAAACTCTTTTCCAGCCACCAGCCTTGCCCAACTACTTATCTGTCATCCACCTCTCTGTCACTACTCACAGTCTCAAACACACAGAAAATCATAGATTTCCTGTCATATGTCATGCTCTCAGCGTGTGTACAGATTTTTGGATGTTCCCCTCAGGGCTCTGCATAATATACATTTCATGTGTTTTTTTGTTGTATACTGAAAATAAATATAGCACAAAAACTTTTGCATTTGGAACAACTGTTGGACATCCAATATTGAAGCGTCCATGAACAATCAATTGAACTGGATCCCCAAACAACTGTTTTTGTTCTGATGCCTGAATTATAGTTGAATTTCACCTTTTTTATGATGCTGTTCTTTTTTTCTTTTACTGTGAAGCTAGCTTATTTTCACACATCTGAATTGCCTCCAGCAATTTTTGGATTTTCCAGATTCGTAGGTCTGGTGCTGTTTCCTTGGTTGGAGTTCAGCCGAGCCAGTCAGAAAAGGGATTTTGTCTTCTTGTGCTGGAACCAGAATTCACTCCTAACAAAAATAAAACATGGGATGAGATTGATGCAGCTCTAGAGGTTATATGACTTACAGAAATAGCTTGACATCTATAATCAAATTTCTTTCACAGCTTCTTATAGAACTGTCAGTGTTGCTGACATAATGGAAACATTAGACACTACTGATTGGCTGGGGCAAAAAAACCCCAAAAAACTTGCAGAAAAAATGAACATAACGTTAGTGAATAATGCATGGGTAACTCTAACATCTGTGAAGGCTCCATTAATGCTGAAAGGGAAATGAAGAATTTGAAGCAACATAAGCCAACCAGACAACCTCTTTTTCGAGACATCTCTGTTTCAGCACAATAATGCCAAGACACATTTTGCACAAGTTCCAACAGTGTGGCTTTGTAGTAAAAGAGTGTAGTTACTAGACTGGCCTTCCTGCAGGTCCAGACCTGTCTCCTATTGATAGTGTGGTGCATTATGAAGTGCAAAATACAACAATGGAGACCCTGGACTGCCTGCAGTTGAAGTTGTATATCAAGAAAAGAAATTCAGCGATTAGTGTCCTCAGTTCCCAAACACTTTATGAGTGTTGTTAAAAGAAAAGGTGATGTAACACAGTGGTAAATATGTCCATGTCCCAACTCTTTTGGAACATGTTGCAGGCATCAAATTCAGTGAGTGTATATTTACAAAAAACAATACAGTTGTGAACATTAAATATCCTGTCTTTGTACTGTATGCCATTAAAATCCATATTTAAATCAAAAAATACTTTTTGCAAATCATTGCATTATATTTTTATATATATTTTACATGCATCCCAACCTTTTTGGAATTGGGTTTGTAAATAAAAAAATATACATCTACTTATTATTCAAAACTTATTCTTGTGTGACCATTCGTTTGCAAAATAGCAAATTCTAAGTAAGAAAAACACTTGCCACATTCAGGAAGATTAAAAGAAAATGGATGTTGAGGAGAGAGTATATATATCAAATCATGTATCACTATATAGGGTTGCAGAGGAGGATGTCTTGCATGGTGCACCAGTGGTGATGACTCACATTTTGTCATCTTACATATACATAGATGGCAAAAAAAAAGAGAGAGAGAAACGGAATAAACAGAGGCAAAAAAAAAAAAAAAAAAAAAAAAAAAGCAGAGACAGGCAGGTTGAAAATGGGAAATGTAGACTGGAGGTGTGAAAGGATTTAGAGACATTCACTTTAACTATATATTGTTGTTGCTCCAGAGGGCACATTGCTAATGGCTAAACAGTCTCTGGCTGTGTATTGTTTTCTAGAAAGAACATCTGCTCCAAACAATAATTGGATTGTTTTACCAATAGTTGCATTCCCCCGTGTGCTAATTGGAATTCCAGCCTGTCAGAAAAATCAGCTTTGGTAGACTGAGCATAAACAGGTGTCTGTGTCCTTTGATAAATCTCTCTCTCTCCTTATCTCTTATTCTTTCTTACTTTTCCTTGTTGTTGTGTTGTCATTTTCTTACTTATCCAAGCATGCACATCACAAACATCCACACACACACACATACACACACTGAACGTCTTCATCCTCTGGACTCTGCCGGGCTGTGATTACCAACGACAGTAGCTTTCTTTAACAGGGTTATAATAATAGCTGTCAGGCGAGGAGGAGATGCCATCTTATCTTGTCTGTTGCCATGCTGATTAGCACTGCTAAGCTCCACTGAGCTGTTCAACAATCCCTCTGGAAAACTCAACTTGTAAATGATTCACTCCTTTTTTAGTATTTTCATTTCTTTAGCTGATAAGGTAATGTGGACAATGATAGGCCTGGGTCAAGTTGGGATGTGGTAGTATGCTAATCGCATCACAAGAAGAATTATGCCCAGGCTTTAGCTGGTAGAAGTGTCTTCCCTTCTCTCTACCAATCAAGTGTCTTTAAGCATGGCCTTAAATTACCAAATGCACAAGTGTCCCGCAGAAGACACTGTTGTACTAGGCAACTCCCAGATATACAATATATATCTTGAATATGTATGTGAAGTATGTGTACTCAGGTGTTTCTCGGGATCTTTTCAGGGCTAGAATAAGTTTGAGCACATTTGGGTAACTGAGACAGTGTCAAACACAAAGTATTTTCCTATAATGTTTCTACTTAAACCATCTGGCTCATGCCGAACAAAACTTCTGCCTGTTTCAAATTCCCCCTCACAGTATAAATGACACAGGAGACATCAAAACATGAAAAATGGAATGATATGGAACTATGTAATAAGAAAAAGTTATTAAGCATGTTTTTTTTTTTTTCCCCTGCTCATCTCCTGCTCTCCTCGGGTGACCATGGCGATGCGTTTGGCTGGTTAATCAAAATCCCATGCTTCATTTTCCAATGCCTGTGAGTGTATTTCTGTTATAGGTGATGCATGTTTCCACAATAAAGATGGAAAAAATAACAGATTAAAAGTAATGAAGTTTGAAAGAGCTACCGCCTGCAGCATCTACATGTGCAGCCACAGCAAATAATACAGAGTTCATTACCATAAAATATGTGGAAACACGTCTGTTGAAGCCGATACTTTACAAACTAATAAATTAATCTCATCAATTAATTGACTAATTAGCACAACTGGTTATGACAAGTACGTTAAGCACGTTGATTACGGTGGGACTTTAGGGAATCTGAGAGCCTCTGAGTATTAATTAGATGCTGCTTAGTATAGAAATGACATGATTACTGGAAAATGAAGTGCAGTGGCCCTTACTGACTTACTGACTGCTCATGCAAACATGCTGATTAGAAAGTCTCCTCACTAAAAAATCACGTTCAGTATTTTAAATAAATTAAGCCACAGCTTGATGCAAATAAGAAATGAGCACCCGGTGACCTCTGCGTTGTGCCAGCATGTCCCTCTCCAGTATTCATGTTGCATCTCTCTGTAGGCTTTCAAGTTGATATAAGCTAAAAGCCAAAATCACCTCAAAAGCTCAAAAGCTTTTGACTGATGAGTCTGTGTTTCACTCCTCATCTGCAAAGTAATGTGCCAGTTCTTGTTTTGCAAGCTTTTGCACCATCACGTCCTCCTCTATGCAAGCCCACAGGGTTAAACTTGTGAAATATTTTGCACACAGCATGTCAACTCTACTTCACACTTAACATCTGCACTGCGCGGTTCCCCCCACCCCCTCCTCATGTCCCATCCCTTTCTCCAGCTCAGCTGGCATCAAAGGCTGAGGGAGAGGGAGAGAGAGAGCGCTGCCCTGAGTGCCAAGGCGGTTGGATAGTGATGAGTGATCCACGATGTGTTCAGCATACTAAACACTAAAACAGGGAATTTTAATTCTACATCTGGCCCTTGTTCAGAAGCCATGATTCTTTCTTTTCTATCTCCTTTTTCTATCTCTTTTCACTTCCATTGTCGCTCTTTCAAAATCTCTTTTTTCTTTTTCTGCATCATCCTTTTATTGTGTATATCTCTACAGTGCCTACTCCTGCTGGTTTCTCCTCCAGATGCATATTTTAAGCTTGTCTGAGAGGGAAGACTCATACACATATAGACCACAAACCCTGAGCATGCAGCTTTCGTAAACTAATCAATATGGCAATCTGCCACACACACGCACACATGCATAAACGCACACACATAGATTGTCATGAACATCCTTACATCTGTGTTACCTACTATTGTGTGTCCACCCCCTTCTGACTTCATCCTTCTTTTAATGTCTTGTTTCACGCTGGTGCAGCTGAATTGTATTATATACTGGCAGGTAACACTTAATTTGAAGGGTTGTGCATAAGACAGAGTTTGCTAATTAGGCGGCTAGCTCCACCGCTAATCAATCTAACAAGCTAACAGCTGTCTGTGCATCAGACAATTCTGTAAGCTAAATCACTTTGGAAGTCTAATCTGTCATCAAACATGCCTTATAACATTTAATGACATCTTTATGACAGGTCCAAAATATACCACTTGACTATTCAAGGAATTTATTCATGAGACACTGACAATGGTCTTATGACAACCAGCGTCAGTTTCTTTGAGTTTGATAATGTCAGGTTGTCATGAAAAAGACAAGGACAGGTTATGTTGTTTTGGTTAATGTCAAGTTGTCATAACAAAGACATCTCAGACATTTACAACTTTATATTAAAAATGACATAATTGGCTGAATGACACGTAATGACAACAGTCACAAACATTCATAAAAGCTCCTTCATGTCATGACAGGTGTCATGACATGTTTATGACAGTGTAGTGACATCCCTACAAATATAGTGTTTTGGCCTCTCCCAAATCCTCTGCTTAGTGCTCTTATAAACCCTTGTACACTCACTCATGTGTTTTTCTTTTTCTCTAAATTTCTCTCCTCTGTACGCTCTCAGGTTTGCCTGCGTGCTTCAAGCCCACATGAGTGCAGCTGGGAAACAATTTTGTTGTAGTGACCACACTGAGTATTACAACTTCCAGGTTCATCACCTGTTGCACAGTGGCAATAAAAGCATTTTTTCCCAAACACAATCATTGGAAAAAGAGTGGGTGTAAAACGGTGAAGTGTCACAACCCCCCTGGAAAGACACTTTAGAAAAAACAGATACGATGCCCCCAGAAGTCTCATACACGCATGCCCACGGAGGTGAGCAACTTTCACAGGAATAAACGGGGTGCACTATCCAGTTCTCATCCATACATCCATGCTCCACAGCCCTGTGTAGGTAGTTTGTACAGCTTTGGTTACATAGCTGTTTTATGAACTATTATTAAATTGTGTTTGTGAGTAATTCTGTGCTTGCAGTTAGGAGCTAACCATGCTAGTCTGCTAACTTATGTTAATGATTGTCAGCTATACATCTTCTCCATAGTAATGATTAATGTAGTTCTCTTAAATACACAACTTAACTAACTGTGCCTTAACGAGTACCCACTTGTTGTGCCACTATACTTATACGTAATTACATTTCAGAGGGAAATATTTTACTTTTTACTGCATTATTTATTTAACAGCCAAGATATTTACATTCAAAACCCACGAAGAGTGTTTAAAATATGATGCTTTTGTTGCACTGTAAATTAAACTACTGTATCAAGCAATAAATGCAATCATTGCTTGATTAATTCACTGACAGAGAGTTTTCTTCCTCTTTCCTGTACATAGTGTCTTTTGTTGAGGGTCTTATTGGGCAATATCAAGTGCAACGCTGCACTCATAACCAGCGGTGGGTCAGATTTGGACCTGAATCTGTGCTATTTAGGTCTTACAGACAGAGTGAGAGCGCTCAGGACAAGTGCGAGAAAGGGAGTGTGAAACAGTCACAAAATAATGAGAAACTTCATCACTATTGTTAAATGACTATTTTGAGAAAGTTTGTCATTATTTTAAGATATTAGCTTATTTTTAGATAATATTTAGACTGACCTCTTACAGACTTCCAGCGTACCTGTACTTAATGTTAATAAATTTCTAGAAAGTTTCCTTAACCCCAAGTTACATTATTTCCATTGTCTTAAATCATTGTTTTGTTTGATGGTCTTGCTGTCCTGGCATTTTGCCTTTGTGCCCTTAAAAATCTTGACAGCCCCAAAGGCCAAGTGGCCTTGCCACAAAAATGATGAAATTTCAGGCCAGCTTCTTCCACCATTGATGAAAACTGCTGGAAGCTGCATAGAGCGTGAGTTCTGTCTAATTATAGGAAGGCGTTTGATCTGATGTTATTTATTTTATTTTTTTTTAATGCTAATAGAGCTTTAAAGTTGCTCCTGAGGTAGACTAAATATTCCCATTTGTGAAGAGTTTATGAATATCTGCACCGTCATGGATAAAAATACTGTGACCATTTGAAAAGTCGTATGGTTTATTACAGAGTGTGGCAGCTTGGCATATGGTCATACAGATTTACTAATCATAAGAAAATGTGCAGGAAAACTCATTTGTTTTGACTGTACTGCATACACTGTATATGTAAAGTTTTCTGATTGTCGTCTACTTTGGTCTGTTTGCCTGTATGTTCATGTTTGTGTGTTTTGTATGTGTTTGTTTGATGAGCGGCTTTTTGTTGATTGCAGTGGTGATGCATGTGAGCTGCGGAGCGTGGTGTCTGGCACACTAGTAGAAACATCAGATTTATGATGTGGTAATTTACTACTGCAGTCTTAGCACTAACAGCTGTTCTACGTGTGTGTGTTTGTTTTTGTGTGTGTGTGTGTGTGTGTGTGTGTGTGTGTGTGTGTGTGTGTGTGTGTGAGAGAGAGAGAGAGAGAGAGAGAGAGAGAGAGAGAGAGAGAGAGAAGGAGAGAAGTGAGGTTATTTACAGTAAAATCAAATGCTGCTTTGTTTTGCAGCACTCACCTCATCAGCTGCAGAGTCTCCCTCAGTCCACTAAGCAGCCTGTTTGTTTAAGACTCGACAGATGTTTAGAGGAAGTGCTCCTTTGGTAATATAAAATATAAATACATAAACCTCTTTTATTTTAACATGCGGCTGAAAGAAAGCTCTCAGCACAGGCAGGATAAAGTAACAGCTTGTCTGTTCTCTTCAAAGTAATGAGAAAAAGAAGCAACAACAAAAAGTGGTTCCCTGTGGACTCATAAGTGTACCCATCAAGACAGCTCTCCACAACAGACAATGAACTGTAAAGCCAAACAAGTAGCGTATATTCTGGAGACTATCAATGGAAAAATATATATCTTTAATTTAAATGCAATTTTAATTCCCTCATTAAGTACTTCTGTGAGATTTTTAACATTTTTGCACTGATTGGTGTTACGAGTGTCAATTATGATCCCATATTAAACAACACAGTATCACAGCAATTTGTGAAATAATCCCAATATTTAATTGGTCCAGTTTATTATTATTATTTTTTGTGCCACACGAACATGCCACTGTCAAACTAATATAGTGCAAAGAGTGACAAAATTCATGCAGGGAGGAGGTTGTGAGGTGTATAGTTGGGTTTAAACAGTCACAGAACTTTCACACAGGAGACGAGGGTTCATTTCCCACATAAAACAAACAATAGTCTACCAGGATGTTGCATACACTGTAAAAAAAAAAAAAAACATCATACAGGAATTTAATAGTCAACTAATCTTTTCCAATCAACTAAACAGAAATATCCAAATTTTATTACCTCAGGTTATAGCTACTATAATGGACTTTTCTATTTTGTTGATTGTTTGAAGGCCCCTGTGGACAAAAGCAGTAGTGTTTCCTCCATCATAATCACAAAAAATAAAGTGTCAAATAAACTAATCTATATATAAGATTTCCTCCTGCATTTTAACTGGCTAACTGGCCACAAATCCGACCGTTGGCAGCCGTTAAGACTGACCACATTGAAATACCAATTCTTTTCTTATGTGGGTTAAATCGAGGCATCACTAAAGAATTGAGACTGTTTCATACCCAGTTAAAAACTCCTTGTAGTAACTTTGATTAAACTTAACATTTCTACTCTTTATTTTCAGAACACTTAAGAACTTCACAACACAAATCTTTTAAGCTGAGTTGAATGAATGTACTGTACAGAGTTCAATCAATTCATTAAATTTAATTTTTGAAGAAACATGGTCACCATATTAACTTATTGAACTTGTTTTCCCAAGTACAATTAAATTAATATCAAGTTTATTTGAACGTAAATGTTTATTGTCTTAAACCATTACAAAATTACCTAGACTTGTCTTTTCCAATTCAGCAACTTAAAATGTTAAGACAACCCAATATTAGGGCCGGGTATCGTTAAAAAGTTATGATACCAGTACCACTACCTTTAAAGTGATACCAATACCAATCGAGTGCATCATTCGATACCTTTTTTTAAGGTTCTTCATGAAGGATACTTGCAGTGAGAAGCTGTGAGCAAAACTACAGATATAGTCTCTTTTTTTCTAGATATGGGTACCAAAAGAATTGGTTGCAGGTGTTGTTTGGCTGGAAAAGTTTCGGTACTACTTGGTACTTGGTTATTTTAATTGATACCTTAAGGTATTGAGTACTGATACCCAGCCTGACCAGATACTACTGTAACTTTTTAAAATTAAAACAAATAGTTTATTTTAACAGTGTACTCGTTATTGTTAACTTGACCAGGAAATGAGAACAATGATGGATAATACATCAGTCTGAAAGTTGTGCTGAGTGTCACTATTTGACAAAATGCATTGACACCGTCTTGTATTACATGATAAAAATAAATTTTAGAACATAAAGAAAAATGTGAAAAAACACTGTTAAAGGTGGAAAATTATACAATTTACTTTGGCTTGAGACCTGATTCTGATCCAAGTAAAGTCTTGACTGTAATCCTGTATATAGCTGTGAATCACTTAGTGACTCACTAGTGTTGCAGCAGCAGTCTTGATGAGCTGCGAGGCCAAGGCCAAGTGGAGCTTCAGCGGTATGGAGACAAAATGAGCGGAGCTCAAACAAAAAGAAAACAGAGCTTCATGTGACATGTTTGCATATTTAATGTTATGTTCACTAGATGTGTTGCATGTAAGAGGAAACAAAAATGACATAAATAATATACTAAACATTCATTTAATGCATTATTCACACCTCTCAGTGTGTTTCATGTTATATGCAGATGGCGCTGTGACCTGTGATGGAGTTTTTCTGTCTCCAAGAAAACCCATGAAAAGTCTACAGCATCTATTGCCCTGTCACCTTCCTTTTCATAATGAATGTAATTTCTCCTATTTTTAGCTGTTTTATTTTCAGTTTATGTATGTTCATGACATGTGACTGGGCAGTGTGCAGGATTCAACCTGTGATCTCATTTATGGCACTGTAGGATATCATTATTTACTATTATTTACTTGTCTACTTGTTAGTCGTGGACTGCATCCAAGATACTGTTGTTTAGAGGCAGGGAATGAGTCTCAGAAGAGTTTTTTTTTTTTTCTGTTTGCTTGTGATGAATACTTCTGCAGTGACGTAATATGAGATTTAGTGGTTAGCAGAAATTAATCTGTTCTTATCTTTAGTTTGATGATACTACCAAGAGACCGAGACTTCCAAACAAAGCAGTCAATTTTAGAGATAGCAAACACAGCAAATAAGGACAAGAGAGCGCTGGAAAAAAATCAGGTGTCAGTTTGTTCGATAGCATCTGTGAGCTATTTACTCCCTTTTCACAGCGTTATCTGACAAAAATGTTTTTGCCCTTCTTTCACCCAGTTATACTTGTTAATGTCAGCTGCACCAAATGTTTGAAGGAAAGCCATTTTGCTTTGTTTTGTAACGGTGTGTTAAAGATTAAAGACACTTAGCTGATCTTTTCCTAAAGAGCATTTCAGAACCCCGGCTCAAGACAAAGACTTTAAATGTTTTATCAATATAAAAAGAGATACAAACAGAAACCTGAGCAACTGAGTGAAATTCTCGGTACTTACGTAAAAAAAAAAGAAAAAAAGAAATAATAGCTAAATGGAACAATCCTGTCTCTTGGAAATGATGTTATGTGAAATACTAAATTGTTTTCTTAATTACATTGTGGTGGTAAACATAATTCCTGGGTTATGTTCACAGACAACCTTTTTTTTTTTTTTTGAAACAATACACTAATAGAAGGGCAGGCGAAGATTGTGATTTTGGTAAGTTTTGGCCAAAAAAAAGCACTTTGGTTAGGGTTAAGGAAAGATCAACATTTTGGTTGAATATTAACAAAAATGTCATGTCACACACACTGCTGTCTTTTGAATAATGCTGTAGTCACTGTGACTACTACTATTTTGGCAGAAAACAAATGAACTACATTGTCAGTGACATTTTTCATGATACATTCCTTATTTTGCAGCTCACCAATTTCCTCATTATGTTAATATAAACATGTTTCGGTCAGCATCACATTTCCCACAAAAACATTTTTGCTCTTGCAGCCCTTTTACACAGAGATTGTGCAGTACAACCTCTATGAGGGCTCACCTCTATTCCTCCTTCGTTCTGTTACACTGAATCAAGCAACCCGACTATAATGCCCCCCGTGTTCAACAAAGTTGGTGTCTACTGTGACAACTGCTCCAGTACTGTGCTGTACCAGTAGGCTTGAGGTCCTAAAAACCGTAGATCTTAGATTCACATTTCTTAAATGTAGAGATGGTTGATTGGCTACCTTGGCTTAGACAATTAATGTCACTGATGAGTTGATACTGTGCCTCTCTCACCGGCCACACAACATCTGGTTGAAGGCTTCCAAACCTTTGTAACATGTATGGTCTTCAGCTGTGTATGGGCTTGGGGAACATACAAGGTCGTTCACTATGTCGGGAAATAGATTCCTTATGTATTCTGAGATTTAATCTAAACCCACCAGAAAAAGTCAGCAAAGCTTTATCTGAATGTGCTGTCATATCCCGCCCTTTTTTGACCTTCATGTATTCTTTCCTCCTTGCACCCTGTCACCTCATTTCTCCCGTTCCACTTCACTCAATGAACCTGAGCTCTCCTCTCACCTCTTATTCTCAGCTCCACTCCGCTATCCCTTCCTGTTCCCCTACTTCTTTCCACTCTCTGCCTTTCCTTGCTCAGATTCCCAAACGACCCTTTCTTGTCAGGATGTTGACCCATGAGGCCTCTCCAGTAAGATGTCTTTGTCATTCCCCCCTTTCACCTCTGCACTGCTCTCTCTGTCTCATCAGAAATCCAATCTCAAAAGGCATCTTGCCATTCTTCCCCTCCTCTCGTCGCTCTTCTTCCTTTGTGTTGTCTGTAAAACCTCTTCTAAGTGCTCACATATCTCTCTGACCCACAAGCAATCATAAATGTGCACATGGCTATGCTCAAGATCATGCAGACATAGAAAGAATACAAAAACATATACACACATAGAAGGTACAACCCAAACAATACAGATAATGTCCTCTGACCTATATCACATGATGTCATAATCAGTGGGAAATCAATGAAAAAACAGATTATAGACAGTATTCTCCTGCTTACAGATTTTTAATGTAAAATAAAATGGGAAGTCTATGTGATAAGATGCTCACTAGTGTGAAATGCTGTTTCCAGTAGAGAGTCTTCAGATACTGCAAACTTTATATCCTGCACATGTAGTCATCAAACTGACATCTCGCTTGGTTCAAGAGAGCCGAGCAACACTCAAGAGGGGATCAAAAAGTCAGTTTTGCCATTTCAAATTTTAGCAGTCCTGTTGACGGAGCGCTCAGGGCAGCACCAGCTGAGCTTCCCATGTTTCCCCAAAGCTCTTCCTGTCTTACACAGTCATTTTTAGACCTTTCGGTCCTCACTACCTCATGACAGGGTTGGCTTTTAACTTGTACCAGCTACGTTTGAACAAGACTATATGTGAGAGCATTAATTTAGCTGTTGTCAATCACACATTTGTTCAAAATGCACCATTGTATTCCAACAGAGATGACGCACTATCAATACAATAACACGCTGAATAAGGTTGACACATCACAATCATATGATGATAATTTGCAGTAAGTACTGATAAAATGCAGCTGGCCACTGTTATCCAGCTGCATCCCTCGCCCCCTCCCCTGAATCACGAACAACAACTGGAGGACTTAGACAACAAAGAGCCCCAACAAAGAGCTAGTTGACTCACAAAATGGATTTAATTCATTCAAGTTGTGTCCAAATCCACCTTTGCCATTTTGCAACAGAGGTGCAGGGGTATCCAGACTTGTCTCACCAATCGCGCCAGCAGCACACAGCAGGAGACACCTACCAGCTGTGCACAAGTGCAAGGGTGTGTTTTAGGCCAAACATGCAATAACCAATCAGAAAGTCAGCTCTCATCACCTTTAAGAAGCAGACTCACCAGGAGAACAAGCACTGGCAGCCTAACAGAGATTTACCAGGAGGAAACAAATAGAAAAGATTTTCAAACAAGGAGACAGATCTCCTGGTTCGAGAAGTGAAAGCAGAGGAGTGTGTAATATACGGAGACAGCAGGACGTCTCAAAAGCAGCTTCATGTGTAAATAGTTTATTATACATTAAAGCGATACTCCACCCCAGAATGATAATCCACTCAATATGTACTCACCTCTATGCCGATGTGAGGATGGGTGAAGATCTTCAGTTCACAAAACAATCCTGGAGATTCAGCAGAAAACAGCATTGCAGTCAAATCCAGTACAATGGCAGTGAATGGTGACCACGGATAAAATGTGAAAAAAAAGAACACAAAACAAACACAAAATGTTTCCATCCTGCTCGTGTAGTGTGATCCGTGAGAGTGCCCGTGAGCCACGACATTAAAATTTAACCACAAAAGACACCATTTACACCATGTTTTTAGCCGAAATGTCAACTGTAGCCTCTCAGGTAGCATGTAAACATGGCGTTGATGTATCGCGAGACTTCGTATATCTCGCAATATTTTCACACGTGCATCCATTAAGAGATATACGAAGGACAATACAACATATGAACCATAAATGTCACACAGATATGTAACTGGTTATGTTTTACACTGAAGCACCTTGAAATTACATTGTATTGTATTGTATAATTCATTATTATGTTTATCATTATGTAGCTCCACTGACTGAAAATCGTGAAGAAGGAGCCAGTGGGCAGGGGCGGGGGAGGGGAGAGGTGGTGGGACCCACCTGACCCGGACTGAGGTGCAGCTTCTTTCTCCTTTTTCTCCTCATCTCCTCCTCCCATCCTTAATGCACTCAGGAAGACTTTGTAAAAACCTGTATCAATTAAACATTTTATTTGCAAATATCTTTTGTGTAAGAACCTCGACTTGAAAGGACACAAATGCACGACTCCAGGAAACAAAAGGATATTTATTCAAAAAAGCTCAAAAAGGTTTCAATAACAGAAAACACTCTCAAGGAGGAAAAACAATGAGTGAACACAAAATGCTCTCTGGGAGGATCAAACTTGACAAAAAACTAAACTACAACTTAACTTGGAGAAGTGACGACGCTTGACAATACTCACAAGAGGAGACAACAAACTGGCAACAAGACTAAGAGAGACACAGACTATTAATACACGAGGTAGGGGAACACAGGTGGAACCAATCAGGGGCGGGGTTGACAATCACAGTGGAGGGAAAATAACACAAAGGGAGGAAGTCAGGATCTGAAACGAGAGGGAAAAGGTGAGTACCAAAATAAAACAGGAAGTGCATGATGAGACTAGACATAAACACACAAGACCACAAGGACTAAACATGAAATGAACTCAGACATGACATAAGACGTGAAACACTAAACATGAACATGACATACATTAAATCCCAGACACAGGTGCTGCAGAGTGACGAGGTGTGCCTGATCCTGAATAGTCAGTCAGTGAGATGAGGAATCATGACAGAAAGAAAAGCCCAAATTTGATTTGTTTGGAAAGCCTGACATAAACATATCAATGAAACAAAAAGAAGAACTGAACTGTCCAGGGCCATTTCCCGCCAGTATTCTAAATAAACCCATGTGCAAGCAAAGCCAGCCCCAAAATCCTCAACGCACACAAGAAATGGGCCATGTCTGATTGCGAACAGATCAACCGTGGCTATCACAATCTGCACAAGACCTACAGAGCACATCCTAAATCAAGCGCTAAGTGATTATGTTGTTTGACTTAAAGCTTTAAGACCTCTTTCATTTTCTTTTTCATTAAAGATATACAAAAATGGCTGTGCAGGTGTCAGGGAAGGTTTCACAGAATTCACAGAAAATCTGTTGACCAGTGTTGATTGCTTATTTGACATATAAGATCTTGTGTATATACAACATGCTATAGTAACATCCCTTTCCATTCTAAAAATTAAAACTACTGTTTTGTTCAGACAGCAGAGAAGAGAGATTTGCTTCTAAAATTAGATCTTTGAGACAGACGGTCCGTTATTTGCAAGTGATCAGATCAGGTTTGTGTATCCAGACGTCGCTGGCTCATTTGGATAGGTTGTTGTGGTAATGACGCAGGTGTCAGTAACCACGTAAACTGGCAACACCCTCCAAACAATTGTGCTGCCAAGTCAGTGGACAGAAGCCTTCCCCCAAATTGCCCGCAGACAATTTCTTTCAGCGTGTGTCCAAGGACTCTTGCTTACTGTGTTGTCCTTCATACTGTTCTGCTAGTAGCAGCATGGATTCTGCTCAGCCGCTCTGATCCACTCCCGTCACTCTGGATTTGACATCATTGTTGTGAGTTGTGCTGCGAGTGACGCAAAAGACACGTCTGTGGAAATCCTATTGGAATCGCGTTTCAAGCACCTCCAAATGTGGCTTGCATTTGATTTTCAAAAATCACATTTCATGCGTCCGTTTTTCTTTCTTTTCTTCTTTTTTTTTTTTTTTGCAGTCCGGATTTTCTAAAATCAATCTGGATATGGCAAAAAAAAAAAAAAAAAAAAAAGAAAATATGGTCTGGCATTTTAAATAAGGCTTTAGTTTCTCATCACACCAGACCACTGGTTTCCTATCGGTGTACCGAGGCATTCAGGTGTGCCTTGAGGTAAGTCCAGGTATGCCTTAGGATTTTGTGTCAACAGTACATTACTTCTGCAGTATACAACCATACAAAAAGTTATGAATTAATTTTTTATTTTCTATATCACTTTGTATGCAATCATTTCCCAATGCAATGGCAAATTCTATACCCTAAAACAAACAAACAAACAAAAACCTGCTGCTATTTCTTTATGGAGGTGTGTGTGGATGCTGAGCCGAAACCAGAAGTGGTGGAATCGTGATGTGGACGGCTTCACAGAAACAGAAGTCATCCAAAATTTCAGGTTGTTAAGGAGTTACTTTTAACTACACCTGTCTGTCTGAGTCTTGCAGCAAGAGGTTTCACACAAGTCAGTGAGGTAAAAAGTCTCATGAATTTCTCTATGACTGTTCACACAGAGGTCACATTGCAAAAAATCAGATCTGTACCTGATTTAGGACCAAAAAATGAAAGTGCCCCAAATAATAATTGTGATTTTTGCTGTTCACACCGTCATGAAAAAAACAGATCTGTGTCACGTTTGAGCAAAAAAAAAATCAGATTCTATACATTGTTGCTTGCAGTGTGAACATAGCCATAGTGTCTCTGTCAGGCTCTCTTGTTTGGCAGCATCAACATTTTCTCATTGCTTCCACATTTCTGTACTTTCATTTAGGTTTACACATTTAACAACATTCAAACATATTTCACTTGTTCATTCATGCCTTGCACCACTGATCCTTCTGCACTTCCACATTCGCTTAGTTTCAACTAAGGTGGCTTTTGAACTCTTCTGAATACCTTTTTTGCCCCCTAAATTTATCTTTTTTGGGAAGCAGTCTATCCGAGATTTGACCACTCTATGACTCTTACTTAGGATAATTGGTTTAATAAAACATTTAGATTTCACACAGCCTTAAAGGGCAGTTTTGCATCTGATTTAATTTATTGTTTAGGAGTCGCAGGGGAATATAACCTTTGTTCATTCCTCAGCATGCCAGTATCAATTCATTAACGTCTGGAGGTTTTCCTTAAATACAAGAAACAAAATAAATAAAATTTGAACCCAGAAAAATTGACTTTTTTTTTTTAACGCAAATGTCTAATAAGATCACTGGCACACAAACAACACAAAACTAACTAAAGGAGGGGGCAGAATAGATTTATCCGATGTGATATATTTGTGAGGACTGGCATGGTTATAGGCTGCTTTGCTGTTATTTTACCTAGCTTTAGACTTGATGAAAAACAGCTTGATAGGTTTTTAAGGGTGTGAGGGGTTCTCATTTAGAGTGCTCAGGTTGACCACACACACAAAAACACACTTTAATTTGGCTTCTATCGAACACACTTATTATAAGAGGCCTGCACTGTTGTGGGTGCACTTTCCATCAAAATTACTTGCCATGTGGAACACACAGGCAGACACCTTGCTGATGGCTGTCATTATCTGTTTTGGCAGGCTATTGCAATACATTGTCCACAACCAGGCCCCTGCCCTCTGGCATTAAAACTCCCACAGACAGCAGTTTAGGTCCCCAGCCGAGCCCATCATATTAGGGCTTAACACGGGTTCATAAGGTGTCAAGAGACGGAAAAATACTCAACTGAACTGCTGAGCCAGGAGATTCACAATGTGACCAGACCTCTGCCAAGTAAAATAAAATTCAAACATATCTCGCACAAAGTGGATAAAAAGCTCACTATCAAGCAATTAATTCCCCCGTTTTCTCCCAATTTGGAATGGCCGATGCCCTTTGCACTGCAGTCCTTGTCACTTCTGACTCCCACTGTTGTTCCGTGGAGGGTTTGGACAGCCTCTGATAAACACAGAGCTGACAGCTACTTCTTTCACCTGACAAAGTGGAGCTTCCCCGGGAGGATGTGACGCACACAGGGGCTCACGCTATCCACCCAGATCCTGTCACTTTCCCCACAGGCGCTCCGGTCAAGCAGTTGGAGTCATAAGTGCAGTGACAAGAACATGATCAGTCACCAGTTTCCCACCCATCAACACTGCCAGTTATGTTTAATGGGTTGGCCACTTGATGGACAAAGACATTTTCTTTTTAAATAGACTGTGCAATCTTTTTTTGTAGATGCTGTCAGAGGGGCCATAGTTTTGTAACAAAGTTTTTAAATTACATTCTATCATCCTCTTGTATCCTCTTGCTGGTATAATTGTTTTTGCTAGCAGTTCTTAACCAAAGTCATAAGCCTCCCAGCTTTTATTCATGGTGTTCTTTGTCATGGTTTGGGGGTTTTGTATGTCATTTCCTGTTTTATTGTGTGGTTTTAGTCTTCCCACTTTCTGTTGACAATTTCCCACCCTCTTGGTTGCCATCATCCACGCCGTTATCCAGAGATGCTCCACCTTTCGGCCCTGCCTCCTGGTCGCCCTCCAGATCTGCTCTGCTCATCTGTCTTGACCTCGGGCCATCTGCCTGGCTGTTTGCCTCAGGCTTCCTGTTCGACCTCTGTCCTGCCCCCAGGCCGTCCTCTGGAACGGTCCCACCTGTTTGCCCAGCCTCCGTGCCTTTCTCCAGTAGTAGTTCCACTTGTCTGCTTTGCTGCAAGATTTATGCCTCTTCTGTTTAGTTTTGTCTTAGTTTTAGTTTTAGATGACAATACAAGCAGGGTCCCCAAGCCAATTTGAGTGTGAGACACCTTTGTGAAAGGGTACTTTGTGCTGCACTGGGAGACACTGAGGGGCGGTGACAAGGTGTGTCAAGAATTTGACCAGTTGGAATGAGAATGGGTTGGACACACCTATGCATCAATAATTCATGTTATTAATTACAACTGTTTTTGACAAGTTAAATGATGAAGCTTTGAGCTAAATGCTAAGTTGAGCATGCTAACATTAAACACAAAGTACAGCTGAGGCTGGTGGGAGTCATTGTTGCATGTATTTGGGCAAATTAAAATTCGGACCTGATGATGGTACAAGAGAAAAATTTAAGGACTCACAGAAGTTATTACAATTAATTTCGATGGAGACAAATGTCTGTACCAAGTTTCATTCCAATCCAAGATGTATAAGTTGGCATCAAAGGGGTGGACCGACCAGTTAACTGGCTGACAAGCTGACATTGCCATTAGAAGATCCACGTTGCTAAATGTTTCCATAAGCCTAACTAAATTTTCTGTATTCTTTGGAGTGTGTATGTCTGTTGGTGTATCCATCAGACTAGTGGACCTGCTGAGTGTCTGTTTATTTGTTGTCCTATTTTTCAGTCTGTCTTTGTATCTTCCACCTTGTCTATCTGTCTGTCTACCTGTCTGCCTGTCTGCAAGACAGTCTATAACTCTGTCTGAGAATTGCAACTGACATCTTTCTGTCAAACAAGTCTGAACCTTGCAATGACAGTTTAGTGGACCGAGGTTTGTACAGCAAGATGGATTTTTTTTTTTTTTTTTTTGTGTGTGTGTGTGTGTGTGTGTGTGGTTGTGTGGGGTGGTTTTGTGATTGTGTTACAGCCTCGGGCAGGGGGAGGTTTGAAAGGGTCACTCTTGGTGATAACTGTAATCACAAAGAGCCTTTGATGGGTGAAATCTCATTAGTGCTAATACCTGATAACATGAATGTGGTTTACACACATCCTTCACGGCGTCTCTTCAATTACAAGCACACAAACACACACACGCACATTCACCCTCAAACATTATGTGCATGCCGCTTTTAATGAGCTCATAATGACAGTTTGCTAATAATTGATTTACATTTTGGAATAAAGGGACCTGCTGCACTAATGGACCCTCATTAAACAAACCAGAGATGATTCTGTGAGTTCCTGGCCTCTTTGTGATCAAGATGTTAGGCTTATGTAGGCGTATAATGATGAATGAATATGTACCTCAGGGTTATATCTTATCAACTGCCCATATTTGTCAGCACAAGTGCTCCAAATTGAACAGAAACAGAACAGAACAAATAGATTGGGTAACAGAAAAAGTACATTATCGTGAATGTTTCTTTATTCCTGATTCATCCCGTTTTCAATCACAACTTGTTAAGTACCAATATTTTTGTCAACTCATGCAGACACACATGGTGCCCATGGGCAGCTAAGAATACCACACAAAGCGAAAGTCATATGTCGACAACATGGAACTTCTCTGACCCAGAGCTCACCTGAGATGCCCTGATAGGAAGCAGAAGTGAACTGTGCCAGCATCTGTGATGGTATGGGGTTATGTTAGCGCCCATGGCATGGGGAATTGTCACATCTGTGAAGGCCCTATCAATACTGAAATGCATATACAGGTTTTGGAGCAACATATGCTGTCATCCAGACAATGTCTTTTTCAGGGATGCCCCTGGTTATTTCAGCAAGACAATGCCAAGACAGATTTGGCACGTGTTACAACAGTGTGGCTCCATAGTAAAGGAGTGCTGCTACTAGACTGTCTGTCTGCAGTCCAGACCTGCGTCCCATTGAAATGTTATAATGTATTATGAATCGCAAAATATGACAACAGAGACTTCAGACAGTTGAGCATCTGATGTCTACATCAAACAAGAATGAGAAAGAATTTCACTCAAAACTTTCAACAGTTAGTGTTCTCAGTTCCCAAACACTTGCTGAGCGTTGTTAAAAGATAATGTGATGTAGCAGTGGCAAACATGCCCCGGTCCCAACTTCTTTGCAACATATTGCAAGCATTGAATTCAGAATGAGTCTGTATTTACAAAAAATAATAATCGTTAATTAGTTTGAACATTAAACATCTCGTTGTACTGTATTTAATTGAATGTAAGTTGAAAAATATTTCCAAATCATTGCATTATGTTTTTATCTAACTTATACCTTTTTGGAGCTGGGGTTTGTAAACCTATCTGCGGCTTTATGAGATTCACCAGGCTTTTGGATTTAGTATAAAGAGTGAAAAAGACCACATCTGGAGGAGAAAGGGTGGATGGATGGGTCAAAGAAAGACAACACTTTCAACGCACGAGATTGTGATTCGTGTTCCATTGGAGACCAAAATGTTATTAAAGGGTTTAAGGTACTTATCGTTACAGGCATCACGTGACTTTCATCATGTGATTTGGTTCACTGACATCACTTAATGTATATAATGCAACATACTTACTTTAACCTAACCTAAACCTAACCTAAACTTAATAAAGTTGTTTTGGTACCTAAACCTACAAAACTGCAACTGTTTCACAATGTTAATCAAGTGTTTAAAATGGTTTTCTTTGTCCATGTGAGCTCAGGCGCACATGCAGAAACACTGAAACACTGAACTTTGCACCTAAGAATATAATAGGAATTTTACTTCTTCAACGGAGACAGCACAGAACTCATGAAGTCAAATATTCTACAACACTGAGACAGTCAGTGCTCAACTATCAAAAGTTCCTCCACCTTATATTTGATAGTGGAGCCTGAACTATATGCAGAATTGTCTTTTATTAGATAACTAGATGGATTGACTTCCGCTGGGATTCATGAATACATCTGACTCTGCAGTTCTAAAAACACAAGCAACTTTCCGCCGCTCATCAGCACAGCTGTCTCACAAACCTGGCTTTCCATGGATGATATAAGCTTGTTGGACAGGTATTATATACGAAGAATTGTGGAGAACATTGACAAGTACAAAACAAAGTGTCTCTGTTTCCTCTTCAGAACTTGGCATATTCGTTTTTTTTCATGGGGTACTG
Source organism: Lutjanus argentimaculatus (assembly GCA_034769285.1). Lineage (NCBI taxonomy): Eukaryota > Metazoa > Chordata > Actinopteri > Lutjaniformes > Lutjanidae > Lutjanus > Lutjanus argentimaculatus. Next base: position 7,615,047 of record JAWZSL010000021.1, read on the forward strand.
TCAACTGCATTTCCAGAAAGCAGATTTATATCCTTGTCGTACCTCTTTTATTCCAGTTTGGTTGCTTTCTGTGAAAAATCCTGTGCCATTTCTGCTTGTTTGTCTTTATCCCTTTGCCATCGAGTACACACACAAGTCCTTCTTAAGTATATGATGTGTTCACACTGTAACAAAAGGTTAAATCACATGGATTTCACAGGCTCAAAATGTTGGTTGTTGTCACAGGATAAATCCTGGCAAAAGTAAACACTCACTTTTGTTTTCAGTTATTTATTAAATTGTATAACCCTTGGGTCTTGGTACACTGGGTTTTATTTGCTGCTCTGTTCACATGCAGGAACTTCAATGATGGGTATTTGCATGCTTTTAATCTAGCCTTTTTATTATTTCATACCACAGTTTAAAATTTGTGAAATGACAAATGACTTCACATTTTTAAATATTTTAATATGAGGAAAGTTCCACTAGAGTGCATCCATGACTCTCAAGAAATCCAAAAATTTGCAGTCTATTGTAAAACTGAAAAATGTTGTGTAGGTGTTTGCTAACACATTGCACACTATTTTTATCTCTACACATACAGTAACAATCTGAGCAGTCAGCGATCATATGTTATTCTGCATAAACATACATTTTCAAATTGAAACAATGTATCATCCATGCATTGATTTGACTCAGGATCCAGACCTTTAAGGGTGAACCCGCCCTTACAAATGGTAAATAAATACTACATACATACATACATACATAATACAGTCTCTATGTACATTTGTTCATTTGTCTTTTTCTGCTTTTCTTTTTCATCCTGTTTTGTTTATTGTTTGTTTTCCCTGGCAGGCATAAACTTAATATTTTAATCATCCAACATGCTACAGTGTGCTGTACAATATGTTGATATCTACAATGCACAATCATAACTGTAGTTCCCACAACTACTGTGCAACAAAATAATATTCAATCCTCATTGATTCCTGAAGTTAACATAACATGAGCAGCTTGTGTTATATTAATTTTCACAGATGCATCATGTAAATAAAGTAAGCTTATGAATAAACTTTTTTAATCAAGATCTTCAGTATTTCAAAGAAGCTGAATATTAAATGACTTGGTTCAGGATCAGTGCTAAACAAAAGCTTGATCGCAGCATCCCTACAGATAGGGTATGTATCAGGTCTGGTGGTAGGATCTTCTCTGTTGCAGCTCCATTCCAATTTTGGCTGATTAGACTGGAGCGTTTTTACATAGATATCCCTGGATTTTGATTAGAGTACATATCTTAAAGGGAACCTGAGGCTATGACAACAGTATGAAGGAGCAGTAATCTGTGGGAACCCAGGAACATGAATCGGAGCACCAAAGAAGAGCAGCTGCAGCTGGAAGAACATGGATCAAGCTCAGTGCATTCTGAGATGTTAATAGAAATTATATAATGCTGGAAGAGAAGTTTCCTGAATTCACCTTTAAAAGTACAAAAAAGGCAAAGTGGGCTCAGTTTCGCTTGAGAAAAAAATATTCCAGTGTTATAGTTTAATTTAACAATGTTACTGCTTACTAAATTGATTTGGTAAGGCACAGCAGCTATCAGCCAGCCAACGCTCACACTGGTTGTTCTTGGCTTTTGGTCAAATTCCCAGTGGATCAATTGACAACTCCCCCCTGCCTGCCTCCAAACTGTTTCATGGCAGAGGATTAAAGGAGGAGAAAAACAAGTCTGAACTCTAGACAGTCCCACGACTGCTTCAAACATGGCAAACATTTTCTCTCGTTCTTTTTTTTTTTTTTTACCCGTCTCCTGCTTCTAATTCAGCTCTCTCTCCGAGATTTAAGTCCGTGAAACAGCAGGTGACACCACAGCGCAGCAGGACTTTGTATTTTTAATATCTCGTCTATTGAGACGAGGAATTTTGAGGAAAGTTCAGCTCTGGTGCATCCAAGATTGTCCTGGAATCCTGAGTGTTCCCGTCTGCTGTTAGACAAACTGAAAAAAAAAAAGTGTGTGGGGTGTTTAAAGACATTAAGAAGTTATTGTGGGACAAATATCTGCATCATATCAGTGTCAGCATGGAGCTCAGTGAGCTCGACAGCCCACACGGCAACACACACACGTAAAGCCAGTGAAACACAGCTCTGCCTAAAGAGGAAAAGTAAGTATATGCAGAAGATAGGCATCTAAGAACTGACTTGATTCCTTTAGTTTCTCAGTACAGACTCCAGTTTATATGCATGTTAACTGTATGTTTATACTACTAGACTGACTCCTGTACTGAGATAAGAAAATAAGTGTCTGTGTTAAAGAATGTTAAAGTTTTTATGTGTTTTCATGTTTTATTTAAACTAAACTGGACAAATTACACTTTAAGGCTCATTTATACTAAGCGTTAGATGCCCATACAGATACAGACGGAGCCCTCTTTCTGCACTGTGTTCATTTTGTCTGTATGTTTTCTGAAAGTCGTGGATGAGCATGAAACAGAGCAGTACCTCCGGTAGTTGTGGGAGCATAAAAGCAGTGTAGCCAATAATTCAGAGACACTAAATATTGGAAATGACATTTCATGGCAATTAGTTACTGAAAAGAATTCTTCATCCACATTTTGCAATGTATTAAAAACACAATATATTATATAACTATCATAATTCCTGCACAGACAACTGCCATCTACAACGCTGCCTCCGCTTTTGCCTCTTTCTCAAGAGATACGCCTCTGTAACCTGCTCCAGCATTGCCATGTTTGTTTTCAGAAACTTTTGGATCTTCTTCTTCTTCTGTCCTCTCTAGTGGATGTATAGAGAAAAGTCCCTCCCCTTAGAGTGGCCCACCATAAGACCTGCTTCAGAAAAAATATGAACAGTAGTCAGTGGAGACAAATGATTTTTTGATCCTGCTGGATTGTGCCATGAATTACACATATTATGTTTGTCAATGTAAAAGACAATTTTACAAGTCAAGAAAGTTATAAAACTGTTGAAGTAAAAGACTGTGAAGATACCTAACTAGAAAAACTACACTCCCAGAAGTTGTGTCAGTGACTTCATGACTTTCTCCCCCCAAAAGCTAACATTAGCCACTGAAGCTATGATGCCTGTGTGTTTTCATATCGGGATACATATGAAACAGGTCTCACTTGCTGGATAAAACCCTTTAGGTAAGATTATCTAACAAGGGACAGCGATGTATTAACGACATAAATTGTGCCAAACAACAGATGGAGGTCACTGAATGGTTTCACACAAACTAAACTACAACACACCAACCACAAATTACGACTTTCTGCAAAATTAGTGACACAGTTTAAACGGGGAAAAAAATAATTTGGCTCTTGTTGTCAAGCACTCATATCTTTTTAGGAAGTAAGGTCCCATGTAGTACACTGGAAGGGGAGAGAGTTGATTAACATCCATGCCAACGTGAAGGATGCATGGAAGTATGTGAGCTGTGACGGCTGTATAGTTTGAAAAGCAGATATCTATTTTCGTACATAAAAGAGGCAAATTAGACTTAGACAGCTGATGTGACAGTTTGATAGTAATTCCATTAATCATTGAATTTTCAAAAGTTATTTTGCACTCTGCACACAATAATTATCATCTCCATGACAATGCTATAAAAAAAAAACATTCCATTCAAATGAAATTCCTCATATTTGTAAATCATATCAGATACTGTGGAGAGAAAGGCTGGAAGACTGATTTAGAATGATTAAAAATGAAATATGATAAATGGGAAATCAAATACAGCCAATGAAGTGTCTAGTGAGATAACCATTGCTAGAAATACTAAGCAAACTTGCCGCCTGAGGAGACAGCACACCCAGAATATGTTTTAAAATCCAAATGTCTGTAATTCTAACAGCACTCTGAAATGAAAAACTGTGCAACATTTAATCACCACATTTTCTTCTTTACACTCAAGTTGAGTGATGTTGCCATGATTTAGAAACTGCAATCCAGTCTGTCACTGCTGACTGACTGCTTCATGACATTTAAGGTCTGATTAAAATGGTCTGTCTGAAGTGATTTAATTGACCTTTCTTTAGCTGTAGCATCAAAATAAAAAAGTTTCAATCTTTAAAACAGTCTGACTACCTTATACCCTGTGTGATTGCTTTTCAGACTGATGTACTTATATATCTGCATTTATGTGTTTCTACCTGCCCGTCTGTAAGCCTCTCAGTTATCTTGTCTGCTCACCAGGCTGCTCTTCCTCTGGTGGCTGGTCATCTTTTTTACAGCTGCTTTAGCTGACTGGTTGCTCATGTATAGTGATGTTTAAAGTGTCCCAGCTGAGCGCTGGGGGAAGCTGATATACGAAAGCAGTTAGCATGGCTTTCTGCCTCCTGGGGCTGTTAATCAAAGATACTGACTCTTTTTTTATGTCCTCACTTTACAGAGTGAGGCTTCCGCACTCAGCCCATTATGAAACTTTCATCATGGAACTGTCAATGTTGGAGTTAGTTAGAGTAAAAGAAGAAGGTTTTTCCTTTTGTATAAGTCATGATAGACCTTTTTTCATGACAGTCATGTTGATATGATAGAATGATAGTATAAACAGGTGTTACCAATTATACTCATTAAGGTCCTGTTCCATTTAGTGTAGCAGAGTCTTTCCAGGGTGCTGCACAATAGAAGCACCCTAGCTCTGACCTTAATGGAACAGAGCCTAGTATCTTGAGTCTTTTCTTCCTTAGTTTCCAGTTCGTTATTGTTTTTTGTCCCAAGCATCCTAGCCTTATATACTGTATAGACAGTATTGGTGTAATACGTCAAGCAGAAAGACAGTAGACCCAAATGCAGACTCCAGACACAGTTTGAAAGATGTATTGCACCAACACTAAAAATACAAATCAGAAAACTAAGGCTCATGGAAAGAAGTCAAGCAACAGGTAAACATGTCCCAAGGCAAACAAATCCAAATTAAGAGGGCAAAAACTTAAACACCAACACAAACTGACAAGTAAGGGGGGAAAGACACAAGACTAAATACAAAAAGAAGCTAGAGAGAGGCGAAGTCACACCCCTTCGGATGGACCACAATGGGACCCAATTCCAAATTACACATATATTTTTATCATCATTTTTTGATCTGTTTGATCTTTTTAAAAGATAATTTTACAAGTTAAGAGATTCATAGATTGTCATAAAACTAGTGAAGTATAAGACTACTGTATGACGATACATAACTAACATTAGCTAATAAAGCTGCGATGCCTGTGTGTTTTCATACCAGGATGGAGTCACACAACAGGTCTTACTTGTTCTTTCCATGGCACAGTTCAAACAGGATCAAAATATGACTGCCGTTACAATTTTTTTCAAGTAAGGTCCCATGGGCACAACGTAAGGGGTGTGACTTTGCCACTCTATTAGGAGCAGGTTAAACAATGTGGGATTAAAAAAAAAAAAAAAGAAGGGAAAACACAAGAGGTAAAAGAGCTAAAACAGGAGAAAAGACAAGAATTTCAAAAAAATAGAAACAAGTAAACTAAAACCTACAACAAACCCCAAGAAATGACAATAAACATTTTATGTAATTGATGAAGATATAATATGAACCAGAAACATAGTCTACATGTTGTCTATCTGTATATTCACCCAGTTCACTCCTTTTTTAAAAAAACATTTGAATAAGCAACAGATAGCAGTAATATGACTTTTTTTGAAATTATGACAAAGAAATCCATTTGATTTCTTTCAGACCCTGGTATTTACTCATTCCACAACAGTTGCAGAAATGAGTGTGAGGTTGTTGGAGGGAGAGAGACCTAGAGAGAGAATGACAGAGAGAAAGAGCGAGAGGGGGGCAGTGAGTGTGTGTCCCTGACAAGTGAGCATAAATCTGGGTAATATAACTGTGCTGACACAACACTTCGCTCCTGCCCACACGCAAGCTGAAACACACACACACACATGCATGCGCGCACACAAGGGACCCCCACCCCCGACACACACTCAAGCCCCCATAGAGTACACCAGTGATCCATCCTATACAGTCAGTCTACCACTGGAACCCTTTTAAGCTAATTGGTTCTACAGCAGTGATGCAGGCAAAGCTCATTACAGGCCGTCTGACACAGTCACTTCTGGAAACATGCCTCCCCGCCTCTCCAAAACTGCATAAAAAATATAAAATAGAACGATAAATCTGTAGCTTTTCAGAAATTCACACTGCAGCAAATATAACAAAGAATTTGGCAGTAAGTTTGGTGTTTGAAATAAAGTGTCATTCTAAATAAAAGACCAATAAATTAAGCATTTTATTACATCCAAAATTGTCTAAATATTTAATGTGTGTGCATATGAAAGCATTACATGTGTGTGACCCAGATGCATAGTAAACTGTTTAGCTCACTTCGACCATCAGTCAATCAGTAATAATTCTAAAGCTATTCTGTCATGCACAATAACTTTATTACAATTCACCCAAACATCCTTCCATTGACCCAAACAGAACAAAAAGTTGTCACTCTCCTAAAAAAGTAACTACAATCAAAGGTTACTACCTATAACTCACTTTGTCAGGATCATTCCTCTTTTTCTTTTTTAAGAAGGGAGGCTGACCTGAATGCACCCTGTCCACAATTGCTGTCTTGGACAGGCATCAAGCCTTTCACTGCGATTGATTTTTATTGATTTTCTGATCATTGCCTTCATTACTTCATGCTTTGCAGAGAATTGAACTAGGATCCTGGTTGGGTCGTCTTAATATAAATTGCACTGATATTTCAAGTGTCAAGATGGACCTACATCAGCACTCTTTGTTTAAGGCACTTTATCCACTCCTAATTTCTCCTCTTATTTCTCCTCCAGCTAACCTGATCTTTGAAGTCTACTTTCTAATACACTGTTCTACCTTCCTTTTTATCGTTGTTCCCCTCAGGCCTTCTGCTTTCCTGTTCTTCCTCCTGTTACCTAAAAGGGAAGCTTGGATGCAAATGTTTCTTTTTAGACTGCAACTTCAAACTGGTTGACGTCTCATTTTAACATCAGAGCAATCTATTATATATTTACTGTAATAAATCAAAAAACGACAATGATGTGTCATCAAAAATTAAGGAAACATGCTAAATTGAAATACTCACTTCTCTGACAACAACACTACAGCTGTGGTGTCCTTTGAAATTTCTATTCCGGCCTGTAACTTGTGTTATTGTTTGCCCATTTCACATTAAAAAGAGTTCAATGTCTATTTAATTTATCATCTATGGCTCCAACTTGCTATTTGGGCTGCTGTTCTATTTTTGGATGCACAGTTGTTACATATTGCTCCTTTAAGGTACATACTGGCACTTAAATGATTATCATCTACAAATAAACCAACTTTAAAGGCAAAGTATGCAGGTATGCATAGACTCATTCAAAAATGATCCCTCTCAATCATCACCCACGACCCAACAGAATTATGTGGTGGCGCCTACATATGCACAGACCCGACCCTCTTCTTTTCTCATTATTTTGCTGTGCTCGGGATGATTTACCAGCCCAAAACGCCAGTATTTGACAGCAACTGACAAATCTTACTTATTCTCCTTTTAAGTTTTCTAAAGTTGATACATAAAAATTAAAGAGTTGTCACTTACAGTAAAATTCAGAAGCTCATCACCACCTGAAAGCAAGTTTCTGAATTATTCAGAGCTTCAAGTTATGACAAACAAATCTACAATATTAGACAGCCCTCAGCAATAGGCTTATGGGTTTGGTGGTTTAGCAATGTAAAAAACACTATGCACAACGTATTCTGGGCCATGTGAGCTATACCCCTATGAGTTAAAATAGTTATGTGTTGCAAAGACGTGGCAAATTTAACAAATAAAATTCCTCTGAAGTTGGAGATGTGCAAGGTGAAATAAAAATCCCTCTATCCTTCTGTCTACTCTCCTGTCTGTCCTCTCATCCTGTTTCCTTTACACATCTTGTTGATCCTTTCTTTCTTTCCTTATCCTATTCCCCACTCATGTCAGTACTTCCCTCCCGTTTTCCAGTTCTTGTCTCAATCCAGTCCTCTCTTCACCTCTCTCTTCCTTCTTTTCTCTCCTGCTTGCTTCATAATGTGAGTACCTTCATGTCAAAACATTTGCCCCGCTCCTCCTGTCATTTTCCTTCACTCCTTGTCTCTTGTTTTCAATTGACATATAAGTTTAGAGGTTCACAACTGACACGCCTGTCGAGATTAGACCTTTCTAACCGTCACTCTGAATGCCCATACCTCCAGCAGACGATGCAGGGAAAAGCTGACAGGCATGAGCGTCTGTGTGTACAGTGCTACTTTAATAGGGCTGACAACTTCTAACAGACTTGGACTCAAAAGGAATAACATATTCAAATATTTATTTTCGCCAAAAACACTGAGAGTGGTTAAAGTTTATACTGTATATACAACAGTGTTGAAGACATGGTATTTGGTTTTTTAGCCATGCTAGCAGTTTGGATTTAGTCATGGTGACATGGGTAGGTTGGTCGGTCCGTCAGTGAGTTGATCACTTTGGTCAAGACTTAAAAATCTTACTGTTTTATTGGTTAAATTGCCATGAAATATTGTACAGACATTCATGGTACCAGAGGATGAATTCTATTACCTTGGGTAATCCCCTGACTTTACTGCTAGTGCTATTACTAAGTTGACATTTTAGTTTCTTAGCGACATGTTTGACAACTATTCGATGGATTGCAATGAAATTTGGTAGACATTCATTCCCCTCAGGATTCCAGGACTCCTGACCTTTCCAATACATCCTCACACCTAAACAAGAGAATAGGTCAATTGCCAACGAATCCAAAAACAACATATATGACCAGTGAAGAGTACAGGCAGTGACAGGCTTAGTGGACCTAAACTATGCTACGAAAGTCGTGTGACGTAACTCACATGACATGTGGAAGTTACAGTTGGTCACAGTTTGGTTAGGTTTAGGTGCCAAAACTACTTGGGTAGGGTTAGGCAACTAATCCACTTAGTTAGGTTTGGGAAAAGTTCATAGTTTGTACTACAGTTTGCTGCCTAATAATAAACAGAAATATTAGTTGGAATAAGCTACTTGTACAGTCGACCTAGAAAATCACTTCTCTGGTGAGGACTCTCAATTAGTGCCATCACCAGGTCAAAATTTGAATCTGTCCAGTACTTTGGTTTTTGACCAAATACCTGCAGAACTAATGTCATTCCCATCAGCTTCAGCTGCACAATGTGTTTGTGCTTGTTAGCAAATGTTAGCATGCTGATGTGCTAACCCAAGATGGTGACCATACTAAGCCTTATACTATGTTTACCGTCAGCATGTTAGCATTGTCATTGTGACCATGCTACCATGCAAGTGTTAGCATTTAGCTAAACGACAGCTGTTCATTGTCCGTTGTCACTCCCAGTGTGTCAAATGCAGAAGCAGCTTCGTGAGTGCCCCTATACTTCAAACTATAATGCTTATTGCTAATTTGACTAGCAAAACTGATGCAAGAGGAGTATCTAGTCATAGTTTGAACCATAGCGCCACTGACTGACCAAGCTAGCATATTTGACAAGTTGAGAGTGAGAACGTGTTGTTCAGGTTAGATCAGAGTTATTATTATTCTGATTGGCAAATAGTGGTCAAGTCAACTTCCACGTCCTACTGCCAAGTCCTACTATGAGTGGGAAACTCAGATTTTTCTGACAGCTCTGACATATCCAACTTGGCACTTACTAATGAAAACTAAACAAATATGGATGTCTCACATCAGCCAAAGAAAGTTGTTAAATGTAATTAAACCCAACTTTAATGGGTATGGTGTTATATTGTCAACACTCAGTACTTAAATCATCACACAACAAACTATGCAATTATGCAATCACAAACATGAAAATTTTACCCCTCCCAGCCAGTACTCACCAGAAAAACAAGCATCTAGGTTGTCCGTGCAAGCATCTTATTAAAACCCATATTTACATTTATTATTTTTTAAATATGACAGGCCGTCCATGTGTCCGTCTAGTCTGCCACCATCGTCCTTAGTCCATCTGTCCCTGTAATCCAGATTCATTTCACCATTCAACCCACAAATCTCAGTTCATTCTCCTGCCCCCACTGCTGCCCTCTCCTCTGCACCGGTGCACCGACTAAGTGACAGAGGTAACGTCAGCCTCTCCAGCTTTGTTTGCAAAGAGGCCCGAAAAACAGGAGGTCTCATGCTTTCTCATTTTGCAAAGACTGACTTTGAGCAGAGAACTTTGTATGTATACTGACTGTCTGATACTGACTACAAGGGACTGAGAAACTGACTCTGGGGTTTGGGTTATAATTTGTTGCTGTTATTATTTGCACTGTATGTTGGATGTTGCTTGCACTTGCAGAGCTGTATAATACACTGTGGGAGGAAACTGAATTGTGCTGTGTGTTTTTGGCTTGCTGTTTGTCTTGCTTGTGTACTGTTGTTTTGTGAAGGTGTTGGAGGCTCTGCCAACCTCTTTGTAGGGTTTGCTGGTATATATTCAGAACTTTTTTTTTTGTCAGACTCACCCTCTGACTGGGACACCACCATTACGCCAGTGAGACTTCGGTCACACGACATACGTAATGTACTTATTTTAAGCCCAACCACAAGTTTTTCCTAAACCTAACCAAGTAGTTTTTATGCCTTTTTTCCTTTGGGAGCCATCGGCAATCAACCTATGCTGTTGTGTAGGTATCAGGATGTCCTGTCCATTGCACTGGATGTGAACGCGGCATAATAGAGCCTCACAGAGGCTTTAGACTCTTATTGAATGTAAACTGTTTACAGTTTCCTACAAAACTACATACCATATGCAAAATATCTTTTGGTGACAGAAACATGACTCATTTTCAAATGCAAGCTGTTTATAAATGATCAACCAGATATTTTTCCTGAGGGTTTTATTTGATTGGTGAGTCAGGATTATTTCAGGTCAACATAGAGCACTAAGAGAATGTGGGTGTTTATGTATATGTGCATGATGACTGTGTCTGCCTCTTACATAAATCAGCATTTACTTAAATCAGCATTGTCAACACAGCAACATATCAAACAAAAGTGCTCCTTCCTACGCTAATTCTGTTAAGTCCTTTGTTCTAATAACTCTTGGCTGCTTTATACTAATAGTGTTAGTGGCCTCTCTATACAAGAGCAGGCTAATATTGTTATAGCCTTTGTATCTAATTAGCATAGCTTTGGCTGTGAAAAGGCTGTATTGACAGAAAGCTGAGAAAAAAACATGATGAGAGGAGTGTCATTAGACTTTGCGTGTATGTGCGTGCTCTGTATTGGCTTGCATTTGCATTTGAGAGCATGTGGGCATTTCCTTGCCATCTTGTGCATGTCTGAGTGTGGATATGTGGACTGAGGGAAGGGTCATTAGATACTACAGTATTTCTATCTGTCAGGCAGTCATCAGCTCGATCCCTGCCTAATCACATAATGGCTTAAAAGGCTGGCAGAGGGAAAGGAGGAGAGAGGATAAAAGCGCTGGATGCTTAATTGCCCTAAGAGTAAGACATTAACATAGTATCACTATCCCATCTGGATCACAGATAAACTGAATATTCAATCAGCCTCGCCAGAAAATTGTTATTTTGCAATTACATTTATTATTTTCAAAGTGAGAGACTGCAGTTTCATAAATCATCGTTTTTTCAGGGTTGTGAAAAACTGCAGCCAAATTTCCACACAACAATGCAGAAAAAATTGCCAATCACTTTCTCTGCAAACACTTGCTTGCAGAATTCAAGCTGCAATTCCCAGTCTGAGAAGTTTTTTCAATTTGAGGACAGGTTTAGAATTTAGAAAAGGTCTAACTTTTTGTTCAGATTGACACAGTTCAAACTTACTGCAGGACAAGAATGGTTAAAGACAGTGTGTAGGATTTAGTGGCATCTTAACAGCGCTCTCACCTCCCAAATGTGTAGGAGAAACTGCAGGGACAGTGGAAGTCGCAAAAAACGCGAAAGGCCCTGTACAGAGCCAGTATTTGGTTTGTCTATTCTGGGCTACTAACAGTGGCAGACTCAGGGTGTCTGAAGGGTAAGGGCAAAATAAAAAAAATAAATAAATAAAAAAAAATAGAAAGGGACAAAAAAATACATTTGAAAAATTCAAAAGCAATGTCATGACCTGGTTACTCAGGATAGAGCCACACAGCAGTTTTATATAAGAACAACTTTCTTTCTTCATTAAAACCTACCAGAATAAGGTTCTTTCTACTAGAAAGAAAGTAGTTCCTATGTGAAACTGCTCACACTAAGGTCTGTGGATTATCCTGAATGACTGGGTCATGATTGGTTTTATAGTGATTTTGAATTTTTCGATTTTTTTTTCTTTTTTGTGCTTTGAGCACCACAAGCCCACTGCTTAGTCCCATTATATTGAGAGAAGGCAGATTAAAGTCTGCAACTCTGTATTTTTGATTTTTGATGAGTGAACAGTCCCTTTAAGGGACTGCCTGCCTGATCTGAACAGCTTCCAGGATCTTGCCTTACAGAATGGACAAGAGGTAATGGTCAAATAATCAATTCAATTGTTTTTGCCAAAACAACATCATAAGTTTCTTTTTTTTCTCATATTTGCTCCTTCCATGTTTATTAACCTTTTTTCAAGGTTATTGGCTTCCCCTGGTGACCCAGTGTTTAACGTCACAGTGCTATGAACTGAGGGTAATACCCTTAGGCACAGCCTGCAGAAATATGGACTATATGGAAAGTGTGCATAACGGCTCAAAAGTCTGTAAGAGAGCCCTCATGGGCTTGACTATTTCACAGTGGGACAGCTCCAAGCTTCCATGGACATAGTACATTGGGATTGGGCCTTCCTATAGATAGATGAGTTTCAATAAGACCATTGGGTTGACAGAAGTACACAGAGGGCTCTGTCAAAATGGATGTAGTGTTGTCTGGCAAGAAAGTTAGCCATCCAGAAATGCACTGCATCGACCGAACATGACTGACCTTATTCTTTAAGACATGGGGGATAAAATGATGCCACTTCGATAACTTTTCTAGGAGTTGTACTGTTTTACAAACCGCGTTCAGTGTCTAAAAAGTGCTCGCACTCATGAATCTAACTCATGGCCTTTGTCGATCATATTTTATCACCTTACGAGCACCTGCAGCAACACGCCCTCACCCACACAGACCTTGTGAATTTTTAAAAGCGGTGATATTTTCTGCTTGAATACTACTGCATACGTAAGTGTAATATTAACAGTTTGAATCTACCTAGGGACTTTGGTTGCATGCAATTCCTTCCTTTCCTCCCCATGTTTCTGTCAGTTTCCACTGTGATGTCTAACAAATGTGAAGTGACAAGAAATTATATATATAAAAGAAGCACTCGCTCTGAACATTTGTCTCACCTCAAGTACTTTGGAAGCACCCAGTGGGGAAACAAACACTTGGATTCATAGGTGAACTGTCTGCAAACTTCCATAAGTCCACTAAGTTTGTATTAATTTACTTCTGTTTACATTGTAGTGTAATGATGTTTTATATGTAGAAAACAAATTTCTGATTAAAAGGGAGAAGGTTACTGGAAAACATGTGAATTTAACATGGGTATTTTTTGTATTGCTTCTGTCTGCACTGTTGTGTAATTGCCCTTAATTAACCCTAACAGCAAGTCCTGGTGGGAAAACAGCAAGACAGAGATAACAATTAATGAGTTATCTTAATTGATGAAGGGTTGGGAGGTTGGATTTGTTTAGGGGTGGGACAGATAAATTATCAGCAAATTACTAGCTGCCATCATTAATAACAGGTGGCATTTTATAATTACAATGATTCAACAGTAGGCAGCTTTTAGTAAATAAAGTGAACACTGGGTTATTTTGATTTTGTTTCGTTTTTTGAATGTAGTGCTTTCACTTTATTCCACTGGATGTAAAAAACAATTCAAATTTCTTCTGATATAAAATTTCTTTTTTGGTGAATTTAAGAATGATTGTTCATAAAGACCAATGTTTTCTAGTGTTATGTTTGCCTTGATTGACAGGCTGGTTCATGCTAATGCCACCTAGTCTCACTGTGTTGCCCTGATATTGATTTTCTGCTTCTGATATCTGGAGACAACTAGTAAATCCAAATGCAGCCTTCAAAATGTCATTTTAGATGCAATGAATCAATTCGCATGTCAGTATTTCAGCACAGTCTACTTGCCTTGTTAACTACCATTAAGATGTTTAATTGATCTCTTGTCCCATCTGAATCTTATCAATATGTATTATGCTCCAGAAAATGTCTCAGTAGCTCATAGGTATTCAGTGTCAATGACTGCACAACTGCTCACTGAAGTAATTATCTTTCCCTATGACATTTGTCTGATGAAAATCCTGCTTCAAGACAGCCACCATTGTCCCTAAGTCTGCAGTGTTGAGTCTTAATGACAAGTGGCCAGCCCCGATTCTGATGAAGTGCTTTGAGGAACTGATCCTCAAGCACATAAAAAAACAACATCCCAGCCAGCCTGAACCCTGACCAGTTTGCATTCAGAACCAACAGATCCACAGAGGATACCATCTCCCTCCACTCAGTCTTCACTCACCTTGAGGAAAACAACACCTACATCAGAATGCTGTTTGTTGATTTCAGCTCAGCATTCAACACATCTCCCCTACAAAGCTGATTGGCAGCCTGAACACTGTGGAACTGAGAGCCACACTCTGCAATTGGACGTTGGAGTTGGACAGTTTGGATTGGCGGTCTCACCTCCTCCACTCTAGTGCTGAACACCGGAGCCCCCCAGGGCTGTGTGCTCAGCCCCTTCTTGTTCACGCTGAACACCCATGCCTGCAGCACCCAACATGGAGAAAACTCAGTTGTGAAGTTTGTAGACAACACTGCCATCATTGGCCAGATTTCAAACAATGATGAAACTTCATATTGAGATGAAAATGAAGTCTTGAAGAGTGCTGCACAGAAAATAACCTGCTGCTCAACATCAGCAAACAAGGAGCTGATTATTAATTTTTGGAGAAAGGAGATGCACACCCCTGTCTACATCAGTGGAGCTGAAATGGAGCAGGTGAACAGTTTTAGGTTCCTGGGAATCAGCATCACACATCTCCACCCTGGTAAAGAAAGCCCAAAACAGCTGTATTTCTTAAGGATACTCAAGAAGGCAACTTTAGTCAACTTCTAAGAACAAAGAACAGATTCTTCCCTCAGGCTGTGAGACTGCTTAATTAATCCTCAGCACTCATCCATATGAATCAGTTTGATCTATATTTTTTATTTATCTCTTCAACCATTTCCAATCAATCAATCAAAGAGGGAACTATATCAAAATCTCATTTTGCAACCTTGTTGGAAATTATGAATAAATCACCTTGTATACTTGTATCCTTAGATTTCTAAACACAGCATTGATTTGTTTGTTAAGACAGCAGATAATCATCTAAAATTTTGGAATCTGAATTGAGTCACAAAAAGCAGAAATGTGGGCCTCTTTGCGGTCTATTTGAAGGTCGGTAGTACTTTTGAGAATTGTGGCTGTGGACCAGTGTCCTTGTGCAGATAGAGTGTGATTTATTATTTAAATGCGCTAATGTGTTTTTGGACATCTCAGGAGGAACTGAACTGGCATTAAACTTTTCTCTGAGTTACCAAATGTCGCACAGCGAAAACTTTGCAATGTCTGTCTTGAATCATCTCATCTCTCACGGGCTGTCGTGCATCAACCAATAAAGCAGAAAAAGTAAGTTTTCTTTTTTACAGAAGGAGTCAAGGGACAACAAAGTTGATCCCATCTGATGTCAGATTCATGAATTTGTCACAAAAGTGCCATCCTGCTGACAGTGCACATTTTGTATATCATACGGTATTGCTATATACTGTATGAGTATTATGCATATTAGGCTGTCAGGCTTTGTACAGGTGTGGACACACATAAGTCCATTTGATTAATTTTGTTTTGGAACTCTTTTGTAGGTCTAATAATAATAATAATAACTTTATTTATACAGCACATTTAAAAACAGAGTTTACGAAGTGCTTTCATAGGCAAAGTAAAAGCAGAGCCATATAAATACAGAAAGACAAACAGAAGGCAAATAAATGAAAGGCAAAATGAAGATAAAATTAAAACATAAAGCAAAGGACACAAAAATATATTGGAGAGAAGATAAAATGGTAAAAACGCAGAAACAATAAAAACAATAGAAAACATGTCAATACAAATAAACAGACAAAAAGAATAAAAGATAAAAAGAAAAGTTCACATAAAAGCGAGTCTATAAAAATAAGTTGTAAGAATTGATTTAGGAGGTGTCACTGATTCTGCAAGCCTTATTTCCTCAGGCAGGTCATTCCAAAGCCAAGGGGCCCTGATGGCAAAAGCACAGTCACCTTTAGATTTAAGCCTCAACTTAAGAGCGGCCAGAAGGTCTCCACCTGAGGCTGCGAACTGGCTCATATTGGGTCAACATTTCAGCTATCTAACTTGGGGTCAGACCCAGGCGAGCCTTAAAAGTGATCCGAAAAATCTCAAAATCAATTCTAAAACAAACAGGAAGCCATAAGGTTAGTTCAGATTCACTGAAGTCACACAATAACACTTCACACTGTCAGATGGAACCAGCAGAGATTTGCAAAGTTTTGCCAACATTAACATGACCCCCCCACAAGCTGTCTTTGGCTGAAACAAAATTTGAAACTGAAGCAGCTGTTGATCACTTGCGGCTCCTAGCGGTCGGTTAAAGCGATATTCCACCCAAAAATGACAATTCACTCAATATGTACTCACCCCTATGCCGATGTGAGGATGGGTGAAAATCTTCAGTCCACAAAACAATCCTGGAGTTTCAGCAGAAAACAGGGTTGCAGCCAAATCCAGTACAATGGCAGTGAATGGTGACCACGGATAAAATGTAAAAAAATGAACACAAAACAAACACAAAATGTCTCCATCCTGCTCGTGTGGTGTAATCCAAGTGTCTGTGAGCTGCCACATTAAAATTTAACCACAAAAGACGCCGAAATGTCAACTGTAGCCTCCCAGGTAGCATGTAAACATGGTGTTGATGTATCGTGAGACTTCATATATCTCTTAATGGATGCACATGTGAAAATATCTCTTGTGCATCTGGCTCGAGTCTGAGAGGCTACAGTTGACATTTCGGCTAAAAACATGGTGTAAATGGCATCTTTTGGGGTAAAATTTGAATGCCGCAGCTCGCGGACACTTGGATTACACCACACGAGCAGGATGGAGACATTTTGTGTTTGTTTTGTGTTCTTTTTTTTTTTTTACATTTTATCCGTGGTCACCATTCACTGCCATTGTACTGGATTTAGCTGCAATACTGTTTTCTGCTGAAACTCCAGGATTGTTTTGTGAACTGAAGATCTTCACCCATCCTCACATCAGCATAGGGGTGAGTACATATTGAGAATTTTCATTTTTGGGTGGAATATCGCTTTAAGAAGAGTGAGAAGTCAGCTGTCAGTGGTTGTATAAAACAGAGCAGTTAGATAATAGAATTACTGCCTCGCAGTTATATGCCTCCACCACAGTTTACGTGCATGTCTGTCCACACTCGTAATAATTTATGTAGTGAAGATTTTGAATGATTTTAAT
The DNA here is from genome assembly GCA_034769285.1 of Lutjanus argentimaculatus. Taxonomy (NCBI): domain Eukaryota; kingdom Metazoa; phylum Chordata; class Actinopteri; order Lutjaniformes; family Lutjanidae; genus Lutjanus; species Lutjanus argentimaculatus. The sequence goes on from JAWZSL010000021.1 coordinate 7,632,597, forward strand.
ATAGAACTTGTCGCTATATTTACCTGTAACTTTGAGGGAATCTAATAAAAAGCAGCAAAATGGAAGTAATCTCATTCCAGTAAATAATTTATGGAGAGAAACATGCTGTCATTCAACTATTTTCACAGGGTACAGAGGACTGATAGAGAGCTGAACATTACGATGTCACAGTTGAAGCTGACCTTTGACCTTTTGGATATAAAATATCATCACCTAAACATTTTATCCTATTAGACATTTAGTGTGTAATTTTGTCAGAATTGATGTATGAAATCTTTAGTTATGGCCAAAAATGTTGAAGAATATATTGATGTACACATACTATACATGGTTTGGTATGTTTACGTGCCCAAAGATGTGTGTGACTGTGTGACGGGGACAGATGATGTCAATCCGTTCCTCACCGCCTGCCTTGTCCAAGGACAGTCCATTCTCACCGAATCAATGTTTTCAATCTAGTCATTACCATTTCACCATCAGCAGCATTATAATCAATACTTCTACTTTCTTCTGTAAGGTGTTTTCACATGCATGCACTCTCATGCACAAACACACACACAGCCACTGTTTATTTAGTTTATTGAATCCTGTCTTTTCCTGGCCTTCCATGTGACCTTGTCTATTCTCTAATCCTTATAATTCCTTCTGTGTGTTTAATGGGATTATTGTCATTTATTTCCTGTGACACACACAGGAATTTATCTTCATTCATGTTAGAATATCCTCTACAAATGAACTGATTATGGCTGATAATAAATAATTATTGCTCAATATTGCCACTGATTTCATTAAGTCTGTTAACCGTGGACACCATGAAATAGAACTCACTTGATAAATTTATTCAGCTATTAGCATGGCCACTCTACCATCAGGGTGTCCTTGGTGTGCACCCATGGGCTCAGTTTGCCAGTGGGGCCTTGCACTTAAAAAGAGAAAATATAGAAAAGTAATGCTAATGATTTGTGACATTCCTTTTTACTGGTGTGGCACAAACTTCAAAGGCATAAAACACTCATCCTTACTATTATTTTATTGGTGTTAATTGGTGTTATTGCTGTTCCAAGATCTGCTGATTGCAAACTCGCCATCCCATTTGAGGCGTGCCAAGCAAACTGCAGTGGCAGCAAAACTCGCAAAACTCACATATCTAGAGCCAGTGTTAGTGTTAGTTTGTCTATCTTGTCTAAGATTCCAACCCATTTTTAACCAAACTTGTCACATATGTTAGGTTAGGTTAGGTTAGGTAGAATATGCTACATAAGCCACTTGTAAGATGAAAGTCACATGACACAAATTATGTACCTTAAAACTCAGATGGGGGCAGTGGGGGTGAGCTACCTCTATGGTGCCCCACTTGTGGATAAAACATGATTAAGTATTTTCGAGTGGCCAAACGTATAAAGTGCCTTCAAGGCTGCACTTTCAGTGAATTAAATGTGATAAACTGCTCTCTTGGGTGCACTTACAGTGGACAAAACATGCTAAAGTCCCTTTAAGTTACCCTTCCAGTTGATAAAACATGATAAAGTGCCCTCTAGTGTGCCCTTCTAATGTAGAAAATGTAATGCAGTGCCATAAGGCTAAAAAATTAGTTGGCCACTAAATGGTTAAATACTTCATAGTGACCTCTTTGTTTTTATTATAGTGGTGTAGTAGTTTAATTTAACCAGGGGTTGCAGCTCCTGAATGGAGGTCGGGGTGTTTTGAAACCAAAGGATAAATGAAAATATCACAGATTAATATTACAGCTTAGTTGACTATTAGGGGGAGGTTCTATAGAAACATGGCAGTGCATGTTTCCATACACTCAACAAAAATATAAACACAACTCTTTTGTTTTTGCTCCCATTTTTCATGAGTTGAAGTAAAAAATCTGACTTCCTCTGTGCGCACAAAAGGTTTAATTCTCTCAACCTTCATCATTTGTTAAAATCTGTGTTAGTGAGTACTTCTCTCCTGCCAAGATAATCCATCCACCTGACATTGGTGGTGTCTGCCAATAAATCCCTGTACATCTTACACACTGGACTTTTAATCTAATGATGTAAAACAGGAAGAAATTTCCGCCAAAAAATGCCACAACACACTCATCCAGACAAACAGCTTGTTTGTTAATGTGTGGCTGGGGCCCTTTAACGTTAAACACCCAGGGGCCCATTAAGCCTTAATCCGGTCATGGTGTTTAGATATTAACTCTGCGGACACACAAGCAGGATGAGGGAAGGAATGGATATAATAAGATGAAGCACAGTGGTGACCCAAGATAGGATGATTTTCCACTAAAGGAACAGTAAATGGTTTATCTCATTTTAACGCTGAAGTGAAGTGTCAGCACGGGGTATCAATGGGCAAACAAAGGGTGCAGGCACTCTCAATTGTGGAGGACACAAATGCTTTTTAGATAACATAATTGGACATGAACGATGTTAAGTTTAAATAAAAAATAACAATTTTCGCAATGGACTGATATGAGATGTGTGTTGCACCAAAGCGAAGCAACGAAAAGACACCAAGGACAGAACAGAGAAGAGTTTTTAAGAGAGAAGGACAGACTGAAAGTGATGAAAATAATACATAAAAGAGGAGAGGCAATTACTTAAAAAGTGGTCAGGAGAACAGGAATCAAAAAATGAGTATTAGAATTGAAGGGCAGCTTCCGAAGTGGGCCGGTTCATTATATAAGGGTGCTCATTGACCCCCTATCAATAGGGCTTTTTCACAGTAGCCATTTTGACATGAAAAAGTCAGGTAAATACAGGTGTTACCAATGATGTTAATTGGAGGTTCCCTTCCATTCAGGTTAAACAGAGTCAGGGTGCTGCTATTATGTGTGATGGCTCACTGGAAAGCATCCGCTACACTTAATGGAACTGGAATGATGGAAATAAAATACTTTACAAAGTAGAACGACACAATAAAATACATCTCTATCCTCATTGACTGGGTCTACTGACTAGTTATCTTCATGTGGATCTGGCAGATGATGTTGTCAGAAACTCTGAGCGAAGCCGGTCTATTGCAAAGTCATCTGGGGCAACACGTAGCTAAGGGCAGAATGGGACTCTTTGTTTCCATAAATAAATCCAATAGTGTATGTTTAGGTGTCCCTGACAAAATATCATATGACTCCCTCGAGGCGCCTTTAGTAGCACTGTCAAGTCTGGACTTCTCGGCCCAGTCAGCTGACAGAGACAAGCACGCACACTGACGCCCCGGCTGGATGGTCATAGAGCTGCTCATTGTCAGAGTCACAAAAGACAGCATTACTTGTTCATTGATTCATATATTCATGAGAAGTTTTTGGGCACTCGGAAAGGGACTGGTCATACATTGGGTTTCTCCTTTTGGGATGGACCAGTGGTCCATGGTAGGGTCACGAATTCAGTGCTCAGCCTGCTGTGTAGAATGAAGTGTCTAAAATTTAATATATGTAACCTAGATCAGGGGATTTCAGAGTCTGAGACTGTGGGCCCCCCTCAAACAAAGCTTGGAAAAGGGCTTACCTGGGTTTACTTGTATAGTTTTGTTCATTTCCTAGATTCTGATGCCTATAGGATTAGGATTATTTGATCACATGGACACTCAAAAATTGAGCCAAGACAGCCTCATATTGCTGTTTGACATAACTTCAGTTGATGCCAGATAAATAAAAGATGTCTGACCAGAGGCATTTATTAGTTTCTGACTAAAATTCCCCCAAAATTCCCTACTGTTATCTCTGAATTATCTCTTTAACCAAATCACACACATTTAGACTGTATGTGATCTTTTCTTGATAAGTAATGTCATATTTTTTCACTTCCATTCACTGACCCTACCCTGGCACTGCTTGAAGCCCCCCTGGGGAGACCCGCCTCCTACTTTGAAAACCTCTGGCCTAGATCATATTTCACAATCAAACTGTTACTCTGTGTTTTATGTCAAATTCTGTGGGCATTTAAAATTCAGTGTTTATGAATAATTTATCATTTAACAAGATTATCTGAACACATTTGCAAGAAACTCATTCATTAATCCATTTGTGTTATAACAGTTTAATTGAAAGACAATTCAATGTCTAAAAGGTTTCAGATTATCTAGCTGCTGTCTTACATACAATAACTATAAAAACAGGTTTTATTGTTTTGATTGTTATAATTCACTATAAAAAAATATTACTTCCAATTTTCATCTTCACATTAGCGATTTCTCCACCGTGTACCAAAATGGTTGGCCTAATTTTATCCAGTTTCGGCTCAACCTTGAGCCTGAAAGCAGACCCAGGAATCAAAGCAGGTTGTCTTTACTCAATCAATAGGCTTTTTTCACTGCAGACATTTTGGTATGCCAAAGCAAGACAACCCTAGATGTAACCAGTAACACTGATGATGCTGCAGGCATTTCATTCAGGTGTTTCACTTTTGCAGTCTGAAGGCTCAGATATTGTTCCTGCTGGCTTACTTGAACTGAGACACTCTACTGTATTGGAGCCATTGTTAATGTTAATACTGCAGTTACATCTGTGATTTTCCTGCCATGACAAGTTAAAATGTGTGCTGTGAAAAGGTCTAGACAGCCAGTACAGCCTAAAAAGAGGGGAGGAAGGCAGAGGAAGCATAACTGCAGAAACTAACAGCAGATGACGAGCAGCTGGGTAAGACAGGTGACAGGATCCTTCGAGGCCCTGAAGGCTGGGCTGAATCTGTGGCTGTTCCACAAATAAGCGTCCTCACACAGACCTATGGTGCATTTGGGCTGCCCTCTTCAACTTGTAACATCAAACATTTCTAAATTTAGCACTGAAAAGTTGCCCTCAAAAGTCTGCAAAAGATTTCTTTAGACCACAACTACAGTGTGTTGTACGGACATTCATAGTGAATCATAATGCACTCATAATGCTTTATCACTACACTACACTCAAGTGCAAATAATGCCCTATAAAAAGCACTATATCAGCAGTCATTTAACATTATAGATGTGACCTGATAAGTTCAAGTCTTATGGATGGTCTTGACTACTTATAAACTTGAGGTAGACTGATGGGGCTTATAATACATAATGTACAGTAGTCATAGCAAGTAGTAGTAAGGATTCAGAGTATGTTATAATATAATACCTATGCAGTATAATAAATTATCACTGTAAGTGAACTACATATGAATGCATTTACAGCAATGCATGCTACATCATAACATTTTGTTGCTGTTGCTACATACTCATAATGCTAGAATATGTTGCATTATGAGTGATTATGACATAAGATTCCAAATTTGTCTGCTTTAGGAATGAAACTTAAGTATAAAAACGATATATTTTGTATTTTTTGGGTAGGCTCTTTTTTTATTGTCTTGCATCTGAAACCAATGGACCCTTCCTAAGTCCTAATCCCTTTTCACTCTATGCTCCAATGATAGTTAAGCATGCTTGACATCTTAGATAACTTTCTCTTTTCCTGTTCCCTGTTCTTAGATATGCTGTGTGCTAGGCTCATATACAGTAACAGCATCATATATGTACATTGGAAATTAGCTAAAGTTAGCTAGCATTTTGCTAACATTAGCTATCTTGTTAGCCAACATTTTGGAAACATTAGCTTGTGACCCTATATGTCACTTTTACAGGAAAAGGATAAAGTTGACAGAGGTACCAAGGTTGCTCAACCGTTTTTGGAGCACGGAGCAAAAAGGAGCGAGACTTGGGAAGGGTAAGTTTACCCTTTGGGAACAAATAGAGTTGATAGTAAGGTAAAGTGAGGTGTCAAAGTAAGAAAAGGACAAAATACATTTTATCAATCCTTATTTTAACTATGGGATAAAAGCAATGAGTTGAGGTATTCTAACAAACAACTGTATCACTGTAATAGTTACACCCATTACAGTATATTACATGCTCAGTTAATATTCCCCAGTTTTTATATTAACCAAATGGGTCATTAAAAAAAGGACTGGTCCAGGGCACTGTGGATTGTGGGATCCTGAGTTCCACTAAGGATGCACCGCTTCTGTCTTCAAAATGAGACTGCGTCCAGCAGCTACATTTATGAAACAAGACAGACCTCGGTGGCCAGTTATGATGTACTCTGTGTACAAATACAGACCCTGAAAAACCCGGCCCTTGAACTGGGACAGAGTAAGAGATTAATTAGATGACCTAGAGGCAGAGGAGATGGAGCACCTGTCGCCATGACACATTGTTCACACGGGTGGCCTCATTTGGGACAGAAGCTCCAACCCTGCAGGATTATGACCAACTTCAACCCATTGACAAATATTAGTAATTTATTTGATAATCCTTTTTTTTTCCCTGAGTCTCTCCGGTATCTCTCTGGGATTTCAAAAGATCCTAGATTGGATTGGTTAATCATTCAAAAGCTTACCATTGTTTGTTACTGCAGAGACCTCACCTTTATAAATTTCATTGTAATTCAGACTGAATCTTTACTAAATTGAAAGCTAATGTTGCAGAGGAGCTGAGGTGCAGTAATATACTGCTGCATAATATACTACTGTTGTCTTGTGTTGAGTCATACTGTGCAATGTGGTGCAATCTGTTTAAGTGTGTAATCTGTGTGTGGATGTTTAAAATATGTTTGTGTATGCGTGTGTATGCTTGGACATGTCTGTGTGTTTTTCACCTGTCTGCTTAAAATGATTGACAAATGACAAATCATTGACAACCCTGAGACAAGTGGCGAGTGAAGAGACAGTGTTGAGAGGTGCGGTAAAGACTGGAGTCTGGAGAGGAATAAAAACAGCATGGAATGAATTAGATATAAGGGTCAGAGAGGGTAAAGGGAGCGCAGAAAAAAAGACTGTAATCCATTGAGGAAGATGAGTGTAATCTGGCAGGTGTGCAGGAACAAGCAGATGTCCGTGTTCTGCCGGAGTGTCTCAAGTCTGAAGCCTCACCTGTCTGCTGTTCTGAAAACTGGATTCCTTCTGGCCAACTGATGTTTATATCACCCTAAAGGCCAGGGGGGATAGATGGAGAGGTGGAAGGGAGGGAGGGGTGGAAAGAGCAGATACAGAGAGGAGGTGGGAGGGGAAGAGGGATTGGATGTTGGAAGAAGATGGAAGGTTATGGTGTAGGGAAAGCAGAGGTGGCAAAATTTCACACATTCTTTACTCAAGTAGAAGTACAGATACTTGTGTTAAAAAAGACTGGTAAAAGTAGAAGCACTGACTCAATTTCTTTACTCAAGTAAAGAGAAAAATTACAGCTCTGAAATGTACTTAAAGTGTAAAAGTAAAAAGTAGCCCCTTGAATGATATTTCTGTCGGCTGCTTCTGTGCAAAGCTAAATGAATCTCATCTTTTCTTTGCAGTAAAGCCTCCTCTGTCTGTTTTGTCTTGTTATATCTTTCACGTTGTCTTGGTCTTGTTATGTCTTTTACGTTGTTTTCATCTTGTGTCGTGTTACATCATTTTCGTCTTATTACATGTTTTAAGTCGTTTTTGTTTTCTTATGTTTTAGTGTAGTATTTGCTTTGTTATGACTCTTTGTCATTTTTGACTTTTTGCGTCTTTTACATCTTTTACATCTACAGCTTCATCTTACATCTTTCATGATGTTTTCTTTTACATCTTGTCATCATTCTTCTTGATACATCAAATGAATCATTTCTCTTGTTTGTCTTTGACTTGATTTCTCTTTTCACATCTTGTTAGTCATTCTTCTTGTTACGTTCTTACATCATTTTCGTCTTGTTATCTCTTGTTAAGTCATTTTTATCTTGATATGCAATTTTTTATCTTTTATGTCATTTTTGTCTTGTTATGCCATGTTATGTCTTTCACGTCATATTTGCCTTGTTACAGCTTTTACTCATTTTTATGTTGTTACCTCATCATATGTTATTTTCATCTTGTTATGTGTTGTTACATTGTTTTCATTTAATCAAAGGAATTATCTTTTCTATGTGTTATTGTCCCATCCATTTAGGGTGAAATCAGTCTGATGTTACAGCAGGAATGAATTAGATATGGGTCAGAGAGGGAAAAGGGAGCAGTGGCAATCTAAAGTTGCTCAATAAATCCCCTCAAATGCATTACAACTAAAGTAACAAGCTTGTTGAAAATGTAAGGAGTAGAAGTACAGATATTGTGTTAAAATGTAGGGGGTAAAAGTAAAACCTTGTCAACACTCAAATAAAGTAATTTCCTGAAAACTCTACTTAAGGACAGTAACAAAGTATTTGTACTTAGTTATATCCCACTCTGAGGGGGAGAAAAGCAAGAAATAGGAAAGCAGAAGAGGGGGCAGTGTGTTGTTGTGGGGGGGGATGTAGATTGGAAGAAGGGGTGAGGAGAAGTGACTGATCCCAGAGGAAATAAAGCGAAAACCCCAATCTCCCATTTACTACTGAAGCCATCCCCCCCAACCCACTCTCCCCCCCACCCCCCCCCCCTCTCTCTCTCTTCTCTCATCACACACACACACACACACACATTCAGATAATAAACTCATGAACCAGACTGTAGATAATTGCCTCATGGGAAAAAGAGAACCTCAGCGCTGCGATTGACAGGTGGACTGGTGTGCAGAGCAGCAGAATGAGGGATGATTTAGATAGCAGAGTACAAACACACATACACACACACACTTTTACACAGACACAAACACAAATATATAAAAGTCCGCCATCAAACTCATACAGGGAACACAAACCACATACTGATGCATGTACTTGTATGCTGCATTAAAATGCATAAATACAAACACTTGAAGCATAGTGGACATAATTGTCCCATATGGGAGAGAGATAGCCGGAGTGGATGGGTTGGTGGTGTGCAGCCGGGGAGAGTAACTTAAAATGATTAGCTACACACATAATCGGAACACGCACACCACACACACAACACCACACACACACACACACACAGCTAAATGAAATGTGGACAGGCAAGCGAGCAGCCCTTTATATCAGCAGGAATAGATAAGTGCACACAAATACACACATGCACAGAGGTGCACATGTGGACTCACACCAGTGTTTAGTCATTTTGTTTCTCAGTATTGACAATCAGTATGTCGGTGTGGAGACACAGCTCATCAAAGTCTCATTTAAAAGGCTCTGTGAGCGTGAATCCCATGCAGCCAGTTTTGTTGAATATTTCATTCATTTAAGGTCAGACAGTCAAATTATGAATTCACCAGGGATTTTAAATGAAAGTCACATGGACCTACAAGTGGCTTTTTTATTGGACAGTTTTGATGATCAGTAATTATACCGTATTTAGGGGTTTTGGTCTGCATTTTTTGCCACAATTTTAATGCTTTGGAACTATTTCAACTCATCCTGTCTAAATGTTTACCCTGGCTGGGTTTTACAAGAATGATTAACTGCTTGTTAGTGCATGTCAACATCGTCTTCCTCTGCCTACACATTCCTGTGTCTTGAGGTCATTTTGGAGAGTTGAATCAGACTCTGTTCTAACTGCTTACAAACCAAGCTGAAGGCTGGTGTGCGTCGCTTTCACAGCTCAAATTTTCATCTTCTCTGGCGTCACAAATCTCACAAAGACATAACTGATTAAGAGCATCATTAGTCGGGATGCAGCTAGACCTCATATGTCATAGGTTGGGACAGAAAAAGGCGTCTTCTGCTGTGATATTACTTGCCAAAATACACAGAGTAGGACACAAGCACAACACACACTTGTTTAAGCTTCTTTTCACTGTCTGATTGATTCCAGAAAATACCCAATGAGATGGTGACAGGGCATATGTGTTACCATGGTTACCAAGCGGTTGGTCCATTTTGCTTTCAAAATGAAGATTCTCAGTCATCCAGGTCATGGTATTCAGCAGGAGCTATCGTAGGCAACTGGACTTTGCTTGAGGTTCTTGAAGACATTTCACCTCTAATCCTGCTTCAGTTTAGAACTGAAGAATCCTCTTGGATGAGAGGTGAAACGTCTTCAAGCAATGTCCAGTTGCCTATGATAGATGACTTTGATCTCAAACCACGCAGAAACTTCTACAGAGTTAGCTTGAGATTGCCTGAAAAGGAGGTTCAAAAAAACACAGGACTTTCACCCAAGAGGGTTTGTGTCCTGTAGTCAACGTTAACGTCAATGTGCACAATGTATGTAAATTGAATAACGTACGCAAGTTATGTTATGTACATGTTGTACTTATGTTAACTTATATTACCTATGTTAATATACATTAACTAACAATAACTCATGTTGCCTACATTAACTTAAGATGCCTATGTTAACTTATGTTACCTGTATTAACCTACATAAGTCACGTTATGTATGTAATGTATAAACGTACGCTGCCTACATTAAGTTATTGTTAATTTAGGTTACCAAGGTCAACTTACATTACCTGTTCCCTTATGTTAATTTACATTTCCTATATAAGCTTATGTCACATAACTTTCATAGTTAATGTACTTACTTAACCAAACCACAATCTTTTCTTAAACCTAACTAAGGAGTTTTTGTGCCTTTATTTTGAAAGTCTACTTAAAATTTTTGCAGAAGAGGGTTATCCACAGCGTTGGTGCTGTTATTTTCAGAATGATTTTATAATCGACAAACTCATTAAACTGAAAGAGAAAAATGCTGTCTAGTTCATTTGAGGTTTGCTCCACATCCAGTGGATGTATGCCTTTGGAGAATTGTGATTAGGGAGGGTTGTAACCTCAGTGCAAATGTGATTAACTTGTATGCAAATATTAACATCAATATCAAATGATAATATTGATATAATAGTCATGAAAATACACATTTTGAATATGTGATTTGTAACTGCTCATTGTCTTGGGATAGCTGGGTCCTAATTGTACATGTGAACCTCAGTGGGGCTTCTTTTAAAACTCGGCACAAAGAGCAGTTGTGTGTGATTCCCCTAATGGTATGACTTCATTTTGTTTCTGCATGGCTCATACAAAATACCCAATTACAACCAATCAACCCTCCCTCACCCCTATTTAAAAATCTCTATAAACGCTTGAGTTTTGGAGTGGTTGCCTACAGCTGATTCACATTATGTTCTCATTTTTAACTAAGCACTTTGATGTTGTTTTGATATTTCTCTTGCGACATTTTTAGTCCCACCGCAGTTCAAATAGCATTATTCTCAGTTGGTCAAACAAACTGATCAAAAGGAGGAAACACTAAAGAGTTCAGAAACTGTTCAATGTCAGTGTGAACACATCTTAAGGGTCACTGGGGAGATTTATTGTGACAGCACATCAGACTGAAACTGACATTATTATGTAATAAAAAAAATTTAAATTGAGAGAACATAGTGGGGACGGGGGTTGGGAGGGGTAGGGGATGGATGAAACATCTCTCATCACAAACAACTTCAAAAAGCCACTGAAGCACAGAGAAAGAGAGCCACAAAGAAGGAGAGAGAGGAAAATCATCAGAGACAGAATGAAACTGACAGAGACGCAAACAGAAACACAGAACAAGAGAGTAAAACAAGATGCCGGAGAAGTCTGAGATAGAATTTTGGAAGAAGCACAGAGAATAACAGAGTAGAGTAAAGAGACCAATAGTCCAGTTAGTGTCTGATGGGATGTGTGGTCACTTGCATTGTAAAAGAAGTATCCCATTTTTATTACTGCACTGTAAAATTAATTGTTTTAGCTTAAAAAAGTCTGTATCCTGGCTGCCTTGAGATTCTAAGTTGATTGAATTTTGAAAAGACAAGTTGAGGAAATTGTGTAATAATTAAAAATAAACTTTTCTAGTCTAATAAACTTTAAATTAATTCAGTTGGAGTGGAGAAAACATGTTCAATAAGCTTAAGATATTAAGTTAAACCAACAACTCTTGTTTTCATTATTGTGAAAACAACTAACCAGTATATTAGAGTATATTCGAGACACACAGCAAGTTGTCGTCATATATGTTTCTACTGCTGATTACTTTAGAAACCTAATTTCATGATTTGCTTGAACTCTGTACATTCATTCAACTCATCATTTCAAGTGATGAGACTTCAAGTTAGAAGAAGTCATGTTTAGTTCTAAAGTGCTCTGAAAGTAAATACCACAAATTTTAGTTTAATTAACTTGAAGAAATTAAATGTATATTTGTTAAGTTAATGGGAAAAGATCAGTTGATTTCACCAAATTCCTGCAGAGTGTCGAGGTTAGACCAGGAAAAGTTCATATGAGTTTGTTTGTTGATGGTCATTGCATAGAAAAATGGCAGATTTTTGAGAATTTGTTAGAAATTCACCTCATCTTTCCTTTTGAAGTTGGATTGTAAGTTAGTATTACCTGTGGCCTTGTGTGATGTAAATGTAATATGTCTAACTGTGATTAAAATGCCAGATGCCTCACCTTTGCGACCCACACCATTTTAACATTCTGACAAAGGACTGCAGATGATAATGAGTCAATCTTGGCTAACTTGGGTGAATTTACATTTTTATTAATGTTAAATAATTTGCACTGTTTATGATGAATAAATAAATACAAATGCAAGCAAACAACTGATAAAGAGTAAAAATGAAATGGCTGCATTTGTGTTCATTCTTGTCGTAATCAAATGATTAAAGTGCAGGTAAGCACGCCAAGGGGAGGAAAAACCACACAAAGGTCGATGTAGGACAAGCGCTGACATACATCAACGCAGCGAGCGTTGTGCTCTTCACTGCTCATTGTCAAAACCTTCCACTTCTCACCAGAGTCCCTGACCTGAAACTTAAACATTTCTTTAGTCATTCTGTCCTGGACCGACACAGATTTTTTAAACGTCACTCTTGCATGCGCTGCACTGCCTGCCACATAATAGGAGAAGCACAGCTGTCACTGCAAAACATGATCCAATAGCCTGGAGACAGATGGAACACACCTGAGCCCCCGCACGCTGCTGCTGGTACATCGAAATGTCACTGTTCAAAAACGTTCATGTCTGTCCTCAAATTTCAAATAGTCTCATTTGTGGTTTTTCATTACTTAAGTGGTTTAAATGCTTTCATTTCAACAGACACGAGTAATAATTATCATATTGCTGCTGGCAAAGCTGCACAAGACGCATGCTAAAATACAGCAGACATGGGCTACTTCCCAATGTTTGGCTTGCCTAGAAATTTCCTCTTGAATAAAACAAACACATTTGTAATACTGATTTAGTTTGTATGTATTACCATAGGCCGGCATTTTTTTGTGGAACATGTTTTGGATTTCAGCCTTGTTCCTCCTCTTTTAATTGGAAGAGACTGAGAATAGAATTCAAAATACGCCTCAGAAAACAAATCATGGTGGAAGTGTCAGAGCCTGGGGTAATGCATTTATGTGACACTTAATGGGGCTCTGATCCAGCTGGGTCTGCCCCATGCCCCCAGTGTGAGAGGGTAACAAACATGTGGGAATTACAGACAAAAGGGGAAAAAAAATAGACCCTAAGTGTGAATATTCATTCTTACCTCACATATTCATTTTTCATGGAGCTAGGTTAGTTGTCATTTCAGTAGGTCTGATGATGACACCTGAGCGAATGTATTTCCATGTCAATTAAGCAAACTGTGTCCGCTGATGAAGACTGTGAAATGTAGTCGAGGGCTTCTGAAAAGACCAGTAAGTGGACCTTGAGTTTTTTGGGGGTTTTTTTGCCAAGTATTTAATCCAACACATCCTCATACCTGCATGACAGAATAGGTTGATTGCCAATTGGTCCAAACAGGTCATATACGTTATATTACTGGTGGAGAGAACCAACATTGACAGGCTTACCAGAGCTTAATTAAGTTACGTAAGTCATGTGACATATGTATGCGATTTCACACGTCATTTAAGAAATGATCACAGTGCTTTGAAAATAAGAGAGAAGAAAGAAGCATGTTCGCTGAAGGGTTATATTTAAATTGTAAAAAAATTCTATTGAATTTGTGAACAGGCATAAGCTATTAATAATGTAATGATGTGCATATTGCATAGTAATAACAGAGTAATGTTAGCCTATTGCTTCACACAAACAAGTAAATACAGTAGGGCTTGACATCAGGGAGGAGGAGGGAGTAATGTTAGAAGAAAACATTTGGAGAAGAAGTGTGAATGAATTCATTGTTTTAGTCCACAATGGAGGTATTGTTTTTCCGGGAAAAATCGGGCCCAGTGGCAGACAGATTTGCAGAGTGAAAGGGAGGCGTATTGGGAACCAGTCTAAACGCAGATGGTGTCATTCTTCTATTGTCATTACACTGTGCAATCATTTACTTCTTAATGATAAGTTAAAGCAAAAAAGTTGTCTATTTCAACTTTAACACAATAATTATAAAACAGCAGAAATTGGACAGAGAGAAGGGGGCAGCAGATGGACTGAATGTCAGAGAACAGTGGGATTACAAAGAGACAACGCCAACAAAAATAAACAACCAGCCACCGGCCAGCAGAAAAGTAAACAAGTGGAAAAGATGTCCGCCTGTTCAAACGTTCAAATGTTCACACCACAACCTACACACACATATCTACAGTATGATGCTGTCATTGATGAACTCAGACAGGAAAGTGGGGGTGCAAGATTAGTATGTTAGGAAAAGTTTCATTTCTTGCAATATAGAGCATTCAGTCATGATCAGTGAAGCTGCTTTTTCACTATAAAGCTGAGTTGATATTGTACTATTATATTTAAAAAAATACTTTTTCATTGTTTTGTCAGCAGTGAGTGGTAGATAAACACACACAAAGGGCAACTATTTACTGCATACTGCTGTTAGAAAGTGACTACCAGCTTATAATTAGCCTGATCAGCCACTGCCAGTAATAAATACACACATTATTATACCAGTAATGAAACCAATCAAACCAAACCAACATTATCATATTTTAGCAGTTACCTAGTGTTTCTGTACTCATGACAAAATGTCAAAAAAATATAAATATTATCAGCTTGAATTAAACTAAACTTCTTTGCACTCTGCAGGGGAAAATATTACACCAAACCCCCCTTATAAATATATGAGATTTTCTATATATGAAATTTCTTACGTGTCCATAAAAACACATACTGTAACTCTAGAAACACAAAATAAAAAATGTCATGTGTTAACAGTTTTCTTGTCAATTTGGCATCTACTTAATCCATAAATATAAACTCTATTTCTGTAAAAACTTTATATTTTGGACCTTGTTGTCTCTGTTGATCAGCTGCACTGTTTTAATGGGAGAAGACCCTGGGAATGAGAGGCGAACCATTTCAAAAAATAAGATCTCTCACTAAAATGCTTGCTTGTTGGTAAATCAGATATATACCAAATTAAACACCCAACTCATAACACTGTTCATTCACTGTCAGTCCTGTGTGTACAGATTACTGACTGTGGAATATTTTGTATTATTTTGTGTTTTTTTATTTAATTTCTTTTTTTTTTTTTTTTTGACTTGAAAAGTGGAGATAGTAAAGGAAGTCCAGCTGCTTTGTCTGCTCCATTGCTCAGTGCCTACACACACACACACACACACACACACACACAACATGAAAACTCATAAACTAAGACTATACACACAGGGATACAGAATTAAGGCAAACTAAACTCATAAACCAGTATTGACATTTAAATGCATATAAAAATGTGAAACACACATTTCATTATAGGCATAATAAACTCTCTTACAAACCACTGTATCTCACTCTCTCACTCTCTCGTTCTCTTCCTCCTCTCCCTCTCTCTCTCTCTCTCTCTCTCTCTCTCTCTCTCTCTCTCTCTTCTCACACACACACACACACACACACACACAGTATATGCAATGAGAATATCCTTCATATTCCACTGTGGTGGAGTTAATCCTCACCACAGGAGGTGTCATCACCTCACTGAGACACTTGTGCTGCGTTTTCAATGTTCTGAAATGTGAAATATTGAAACCGTTAACTCAGCTGACATTTTTTTTCATGTTGAGAGCTCAAAAAGCGTCGAGACAGGAGCGGAGCACTGTTTAAATATTAATATGTCAACAGAAATATGATTAGTAGGATTCACTAAAAACTCTGCACATGCATAGAAGTATTTGTATTCGAGGAGTGCATGTGTGTGTGTGTGTGTGTGTGTGTGTGTTGTGCGTGGTGTGCAAAGACCATGAGCCTTTTCAGCTGTTTTTCTATCTACCTCTCTCGGCATCTGTTTCCCTCTGTTACACTCTCTCTGTAAATATTCATTACAGCTCTTTGTAACACTTAGTTCAGCTCTCCTTCCCTCGCTGTCTGCCCCCTGAACACGGCTGCATGTGGGGTACATGCTGATGAAGTTGACTTTGTTTCAGGAAAACTTTGATTCGCAGTTTGGGATACTGTTGAAATATTTCTTTAATACACAGAGTTTGACGATAATAGTGGAAGTCAAGCTTGGTTGTACAGTAATCGTCCTTTCTTTCTGTTTTTCTTTATTTTTTTTTTTGTCCGAGTTCCTTTTGAATGTGAGACGTCTGAGCACATGCACTCCCTCGGTGTGGTATTCCAAAGCTTCTTCTGAGTCACTGATCAAACTCCAACTAAGCGTGTTTACTTCAGGGTTTGTTAGTTGTCAGAGGGATAACATCTCAGTCTCTGCTCCCCTCTCTCTGCAACCCTGCTCTACTGATTTCTCTTCTTCGCTCTCTGCAGACACGTTGGACGATGATGTGTTTGAACTCTCGCCGGAACATATGCATATGTTTTCTTGTGTAGGCATATGTGATTGGATTTGGATTTTCTTTGTGGCATTTTTGGCATAAAAATATATTTAATTATTCAGTGTTTTTGATTATTTAAAAAAAATGCCTTTTATAAATAAAGCAAATATAAATCGTGTGAAAATCAAATCAAAATAAAGTGCAGGGCAGTAACACATTACTCAGTAGGGATTCAATTAAATTTATTACAATTATTTATCCCAGTCAGTGTTTCTTCAGTAGTTCAGGGGTGAGGTTTGTTGTCTTATAAAGAGTTTGAAGATATTTGATATTTATACTGCAGGAACATTGTTATATATATTATTTATACATTGTTGTTTTGTTTGCAGTAGGTAAGTTGAGGGGAGATGAGAGGAGATGCCACCGCACTTGTCAGCAGAATTACTGCAATACACCCCCCTTGATAACCTGCCACTAGCAGAGAGCACTATTTATGTTATGCTTATGTATGTTTGAGGGACAGTTCAGTTTTCTCCTGGCCTGAAGAGTACTTATCCATCTAAACTGTTTTGCTGTGAGTTGCAGAGATTTGGAGATATTGGCAATAGTGCGGTGGCCGACAGTACAATGAGTGATATACAGACGCACTGAAATACAGAACTGCTGCATATAAAAACAGATGCAAAAGGAAACATTGCATACAGAACACGTGCTAAGAAACGCTGCAAATACAGAAACGCTGCATAGGAACAGATGCAAAGGAAAACGCTGAATACAGAACGCTGCAAAAAGGAAAACAATGCAAAGAACGCCGCATATCCAGTCATACAACGGAAGTTCTCCAGGCCTCTAGGGGCAGTGCTGAGCGTCCACCCGAGAGAAAATTGGAGTCGGGAGAGGCTACATGAAAAAGTACGTATTCTTTTTTCTTTTTCTTTCTTTCTTTCTTTCTTTTTTCCACGTGTGGCCCTCATCTTTTACTGTATTATGAAAGTGCAGCCGACTCCAGTTTTCCCCCCACCGATAACTTTCTTCTTCTCATTCACACATCTGCTCCACATGTTGATACGTCCGTTGTCTGTCTCTCAGGTGGAAGCTCAGCACTGCCCCTAAAGGCCTGGAGCACTTCTGTTGTATGACTGGATATGCAGCGTTTTCTTTTTGCATTTGTTTTCTTATTTGCAGCACGTTTCTGTATATGCAGCGCGTTTCTGTATTTGCAGCGCCTGTCTGTATATGCAGCGTGTTTGTACTTGTCGGCCACCGTACAATAGAGATGTTTGCCTTCTCTCAAATATAATGGGACTAGATTGAACTTGGTTTGTGGTGCTCAAAAAAAAAAAAGAAAAAAATATATACATTTGAAAAATTCTAAACCAGTGCCTCTTTAGAGAAATCATGACCTGGTTACACAAGATATTCACAGACCTTGTTGTGAGCAGTTTCATGTAGGAACTCTTCTTTCTATTACAAAGAAAGTAGTTCTGGTAAATTATATGATGGATAGCACAGTCCCTTTAAAGTCTTTAAATACAAATGATACCTTTACATTTTTTTTGTATTGCACATTTACATCTTTGTGTTGTTCTAATCTATTTACATGTTTACCTGTTGCACCATAGGCTCCTGAAAAATGGTGTTTCATCCCAAATGCATTGACTGATTGAAAATAAAGAGAGTCAGGTTCTCAGAGAGTGCAGGGGCGGAGGGGTTGTCTAGTTGAATGTGTTAGTCTAGTCTGCCTGACCCATTGATCCTTTATCTGACTGAGGTCTGTGCATGTTTTAATGTAAGGCCCCGACCATGGCTCTGAAATATCAATAGACTAACTGTGCTGTGTATTGATAAATCCATGGAGCTGTCTGTGGTGCTGAAGTAGCAGACAGATTTGTAATTGTGCCTTTTTCTCTCAGTCTCGCCCTTCTGTCAATTTCTTCATGGATCTATAACAGGCCTATTCAATTACTTTGTTAGAAGGGCCAGATTTTAAAAAATAAAGTGCCAAGGGGCCAGACATTTACATTTCCTGTGTCTGACCTGTAAATGAGGAATTTGAATGTGTAAAACAATGTGCTTTTTTATTATTTTGTCCAATTTATTAGTTTTTAGAATCAGAAAAGAAACATTATGAACAAAAGTACAAGAAAAAATAATGCACCTTGAAGTAGTTTGTTGTTTAAGAAGAGACAGCATTGCCTTTGACACCATGCAGCTCTTGCTGTGGAAGAGCAAGAAGATCACAGAGACACGCTGCTGCCTGTAGCATATGATATTCCTATAATATTTCTATGATCATTCAGTAGCGTCTGTGCTGCTGAAACTACACCCTCAGACTCAAACTCAACCCTCCCACTGAGCCATCCCCTCTGTTAAAAATTAACTAATAACAGACTGCATGTTTGCATGGTGCTGGGCTGTTGGTGTGGGGAGCAGAAATGTGTATCAAGAAATCCACCTTTGGGTTACTTTAGAGGTCTCTTTTAGGCTTCTTATTATTTGTCTTATTATTGGTCATATTTGATTTTGTATTGCTGTCTGTCTGAAATGCCTGTTTGTTGTGTTTTTGTAAGTTTGTGGAAAGTGTCAAATCTGTACTGTATCTTTAATCTCTGTGTAGTCTGTGTAATCTTCTGAGCTGCCCAAGGATGCAAAATAGATTTCAGTGTATACTGACAATAGTTGTATCATATCATGTCATGTCGTATCACATCATATCGTATCATATTGTACTGTTTTGCATCGTATCGTATCGTGTCGTGTCGTGTCGTGTCGTGTCGTGTTGTGTCGTGCTGTATCGTATCGTATCGTATGATGAATAGTAGTATAAATAGGCTACATATGAGCTGTGCTGACTAACAAAAGCCATACAACAGATTACGTTTTGTATTTAAGGAATTAGTAAAGCATTGTAATAAGATTTTCAATTAGTAATATGTAATGAGTAATTGATTACATCTTTTTTAAAGGAACTTGCCCAACACTGACCATATATTAGTTTTTAGTGGTCTGTCCCTAGTTGGAGCTGTCCCTAGAATTGTCCACATTTTATACTGTGTGTTAGAAACAGACCACAAAGTGAAATAATATTTTACATGGCAAGAAAGGCGGACAGCAGAGCCGACCAGTTGACATCACAATCACGTTGTGCTTGTTTTGGCCAATAAAGAAGGCTGTTCACAACAGCAGCCTCATATCACTCCTCTTCTTTTACTAACAAGCTCATACTGTGGAAAACTTGCCCAGAATCTAGCAAATGCCAAGTGAGTCCACCACGTCACCAAATGTCAGTTAGTGTTTCAGTCTGCTAGTGTTGCTGCTCTGTCTTGTTCTATGTGTAAATAATTAAATACACTGTATTGAACCATTGCAGTTTTACCTTTTTCCTTATTGAGTGTTCCACAGTTCACTCACCATGATTCTATAAATTTACTACTCACTCATAGTGTCCAATTTTATCAGTCCACCTGCAGCATACTTTATTACAGCAGTTACCATGGTCAGATAATAACAATGGTATATTGACTGCCAAACTGGAAACGTCCCCACTTTTCATTTCAGAAATTTTGTCGATTAACTGTTTTTAATTTTCTTTTTTTCCCTGGAGGGTCTCTAATGCATTGTCTGCAGTTTATTTGCACTTTCTTGTCATATTTCTCTTACTGTAATGCAGGTATCACCTAATTCATTTTGCTGAACTGCCAGGGTCACTAGAGGACTTTTTTTTTACTGTAAAATACAGTGATCAGTGTCCTCTTGAAACTGCCAACATATAGTGAATTTTGGGGTGCATAGCATAGGCAATTAAGGTCACAATTGGTGTAAAGTGATTGGCTCCATTAAAAAAATAGGTATTGTTCAATGAAAAACAGCAAACTGAAAAATGATGAGCGTTAGGAAGTGCACACACGCTGCACACATTTGTGATGCAAGAGAGCAGAAAATGGGATGAAACGTGCTGATTGGTGTTGTAAAATGTCAGCTTTGATTGATTAAATGCAAAGCACATAGCTTGAGAAGAATTGATTGCCATGATAAAATGAGTAATGTCATCAAGTTTTCTGCGTCACAGGACACAGTGTCTCCTTGACCTGTGAGACCTGAGACTGACAGAAAGCGAGCGAGGCTGCAAAAAGAGAGCCAGGCAGCATGAGATTAAATACGTAACGCATTTTATTTCCTAAATGAGATATCTACATTTTACAAAAAGTGATAACCTCTCACACTGTGATTGATGGCATCAGTTAAAACAAATGATGAATTAAAACAAATTGTGTACCTTAATTCGCCGGTGTAACACATTTACAGATTGAAAAGCCTCAGTGTTTTCAAGATGCTGAAATATGAAGCCATATTTTTTTAAAACTGATGCCTGCCATGTTGTAAATGTCAATACATAATAGTGTGTTTGAAAGGCATAAGGATCATAGTACACCAGCTTACTACCATCTGTGTAAACAGTTGTACTAATTTAAGTGGTCTGGCTTCTGCAGCCATTACCAGCTGGTGACCGATGTACCTTGCATGGTGGTTAATGAGAATTGACTTCTCACTGAAGAAGAAATCGTTGCACTGAGATAGCTGTATGGGTATGTTTTTGAGCTTGTAGCTGTGGATCTTGTGTAGTGCATGTAGTGCAGCAACTGTGGAGAAAATATAGATGAGTCTGTTGAAATTTCTATGGATGTTTTGCTGAGCGTAGCATTAAGTTACATTTCTGCACTGTAAAAAAAATATATATTTATTTTAACAAAACAACAGAAAGTTAGTGTCCAGGCTACTAAAATAATTTGATAATGATTCAAAACAAATAATCCTTTTGAGACAAATAAACTTTTTATTTATTCATTCACCTGTACTTGAGAAAAAATGTTCAATAAGATTAAGATATTAAGTGAAACAAACAACTCTTCAGTCACAAAGATGAATATTAAAGACAAATTTGATGTCCATTTGATGACATTTTTATACAAAACAAGCAACCATTACTTATTTTAAAGGGTATCAGAGAAACACAAGCTTTTGTCATATTTTCTTCAAACTATAAAAAAGAAGTCTCAGCTGAATTTGATGAGCTGATTGAACTCTGTACTGTGCGTTCATTTGACTAATCAAAAGACTTCAAGTTAGAGGAACTCATGTTTATAAGAGTTTAGAAATTTAATTAACTTGAATAAAAAACTTAGCTGATGTCGCTAAATTCTTGAATGATTTTTTTATAGTGTGTGGTTGAATAATGATTTCCGATATTTAGATTTACATTTGAACTGTAGTTAAAATACCAGTATTTTCAAAGATACCGTAGCTATTAGTGTAGGTCATGCCGAATTACAGGGAAATGCATGCAAAAATAATGCACAATAGATCTGGACTATTCCATTAGGTTTAGCAGAGCAGCCAGAAAAAGGCTTATCAAAGCAGTGCCATGGGACCCTTTAGATACTGCTGCCAAGTGAATTGCAGCATCCGTTCTAACAGTATCCCTTAGACTGGAATGTAAAAGTCACATTTAGGCTTGGTAATTGAACATCCAGTGATGGAGTGGTATTTGACAATGCAAAACTTTGTGTTATGTCCAGGTCACACAGCCATTTTAAAGTTTTTCTGAAGAGAAAATGAGTGGCCTGTGAAGATTCTCAGTTGTCCAGGTCATGGTATTCTCCAGGAGCTGCACAAAGGCAACTGGACTGACTTCCTTAAGGTTCTTTTACAACCTCAAGCAAGTCCAGTTGTCTTTGTACAGCTCACAGAGAGAAAATGATTGGTTCAGCTTGCATACTGACATCTTGTATAAGGTGAACATTTTAGAAGGTTCATAACCTTACCCCCTTTCAACTGAAAAGAAATTAATAAAAAATAATAATAATAAAAAAAGACAACATCCTCAGTAATAATACTCTACACACTTCTCCTCTGTTTGGATTTAACCTCTGGTTTGAACCAGGCAAACTTATCTGATGACAGAGATGAAAAAAATAAAGTTAGGTGACTCTATTTCTCAGGGAAATTAATTATGACAGCACGAACCACTTCTTGTGATTCCCTGCAAGAGCCCTTCTATAATAATAACAAGGTATTTTCCCCGTAAGCTAGTATCATCACTCATGGTTGATCTCAGATGTTTTGTTTCCAAAATAGTTCTGAGAGATTTTTTCAGGATATTTTAGTGTTTTGAGAAAAAAGGTTGGCAAATCTTTTATCTTTCTCCCTCTCTTTCTTTTCTATTTCTTTCCCCTTCTCTCTAGAATCTCTACAGTGTGTCTTCCTTTCTTATTTCCTTCATTCCTTTCTTCCTTTCCTTCCTTTGTGGTGCTCCTGGTGATAGACCTCAGCTTTCCATGTTCTTTAAGTCCACACATACTTTAACTGACCAACGTAATCCCTTACATGTGAAGTCCTCAAGACTTAACTCCACCAGGGCTCCCCTCTTCAATGCATGCAAATGCACCATTTGCCTTTGCACATGTTGTGTAATCAAAACCAAATTGTGTATTTTGTGCAAGGGAAGCACAGTTACCCTGAAAAATTAACATAAATACATTCCAAATAGGATGGAAGCAGTGAATTGATTTCTTGAGGGGAATTTGGTGTCATGAATAATGACTTAGCTCGGGCTAGTCCTTGAAGTCCCTGATGGAAACCAGGCCAGTGTTTGGTCTGGACTGCACAGCAGATAGATTGGCTGTCTCTGACATCTAGTGGTGAATTCAGCAGTTACAACGTAGTGATGCATTTTACAGTAATGGTGGTTAGACCAGTAGGTTATATGGAAACAGATAAAACAGATAAATTTTAACTCTGGGTTGATGATGGGTGGATGCAGAGAAAAACACCTTTGTTCTGTCTGGGTATTCATTACTTAGACTGTCCTCACATTACCAAATGCCAGTAGACAGTAGTACCATTGTAACTGCTACCTCAAGCTAACTGGTGTGTTCCACTAAACTGGTATTATATTGTAACAGGGTGTCCTTTTATTAAAGGTTGGGTTTAACTCCAGTAGTATATTTCATTTTGGCTGCTGGCAGAACCTTGTCTTAAAGTTAGAGGAGGCCTTTTCAAGTACTTTTTTAGAAGGGGCAGATTTGAAGAAAGTAAAGTGCCATGGGGGTAAACATTCACATTTCCTATGTCAGACCTGTAAAATTAGGAATTTAAATGTGTGCAAAACAATGGACCTTTTACATTTTTTCCCCACTTTGCCACTTTTCACAATTGGAAAATAAACATGTACAAAAGTACAGGAAAAAACAATACACCTTTGTATTCTAAGGTCAGAAGTAGTTTTTATTTTAATAAACACAATGTTGCATATAACATATTTTTCCCTCTGCTTAAACAGCCTGTTTAACAAAATAAAATAATAATAATAAATGGCTTTGTGCTGAACAACAGACATAACCAATGAATGGGCTCATTAGCCTACTAATGAAATGGTGGTGTTAATGATCAAACATTGTAAACACCTAAACGTAGAAGTAGCTTGTTGTTTTAATAAACACAAAGCTGCATTTTATGCATTTTATTATTTTTTTTTCATACTTCTAAATGATCAAAGGGCTGTATTCGACCCATAGGCTGCCAATTAAATGAGTTAAGCTTCAAACTGAAGGGATTCATCTGGAACCCATATTAAATAGTTTAATTTTCAATTCCAGTTTTTGCAGCCTGGATTCAAGCGTGCCAAAACCCCCCAGCTTCAACTAACGCCCAGCTGGCATTGCATCCAATTCTTACATCTAGTCATGTCAGCTAGGAAGTGGGACCACAAAGCAGCAGCCCCATATTGTCCCTTCAAGCTGAGCCCCACTGGGCCCCCAGTCTCCCTATCATGGGTATGAGAGTGTGGGTGTGGTAGCTTTTTCCAGAAGTTGTAGAGTCATAAGAGCTCTTGACATCTGACTCCTCGCTTCAGACCAAAATGTCTTGGGTTACCCCACTGGGTGCATTTGTCACCAGCAACACAGCACTCAGGGCTGTGGTTTGGGAATCTGATTTGGTTGCCTCAAAATGGTTGTTTTTCAAATAGGGTTACCAGTACCTCTAGGGGTAATAGTAATTCCAGTAACCTGATGCAAGGGAGTTCTGTTGGAATAATGTGACATTTTTTTAAAAATGTTAATTCAAAAAATATAATGTATAATCCAGAAAAAAATATTCTATAATAAGTTCAACATAAAAATGTGAACATGTGTTAGATGAAACCACATTTTCTATTTAATATTCCCATTTTGCAATGCATTTATTAACTCCAATAAACTGCTGACTGTTGTAAAGCCTCACAGAAGAAAAAAGGAACAAATGCAATCACATTGGCTGTGAGTAGGAAGTAAGTTTCAGTAATGAATGACAGATTTACATCAAGAAAATGGATTCATGGTTGAAATGTAGTAGCAATACAGCTGAAATCGCAGAGAAAGAAGAGAAAAAGAAAGCAAAAACTGAGCAAAGTACCAGTACCAGGAAGTCAGGGTCAGGATAAATGTGTTTTACTGGGATTTACCTGAATAAGCTGACACCGATGGTCAGGGGCTACTTGGCTGGAAAAAAAAACTTCAAAAGAGGTTACATTATTGAAAAAAAGTTTGAAAACCACTACCTTAGCTCATTCCAGGGATCTCCAACTGAGAGGAGACCATGGGGCAGACCCAGAACGTGATAGAGGGATTACATATCCCATTTTGCCTGGAAAAGCCTCAGAAATCCCCAGGCGGAAGTAGAGGATTTGACAAGGGAGGGACACACATTTGGGTTAACTTGCTTAATCTACCGTCACTGTGACCTGGACCTGAGTAAAGAGAAAACAGAAGAATGGAGGGAAATTTGAACTGAAAGTACATCATCACATTAGTAAATGCTACAAGAACTGTTCAGTAAAAAACCTTGAACCTTTCTTCATGTGGTAACTTGTATATAACGCCGGTTCTGCACAGACACTTTTGTTATTCTGAGTCTGATTAAGACATAGCAATGAGTTTTCAGGAAAATCTTTTTCATTTTCTAAAATTTACATTTTGAATCCTTTCTGATGTTTTTTTAATAAACATTCCTTGGAGTTCTTTCAATGTCCCTGAATATTTTATCACTTTTGTTGAGGTTGTATTGTTTTATTATCAGTTGTGGAAAGAAAAGATAAAGTGGAGAGAATTTTTGAAGGCGAGCCAACTGGATCAGAACAGCTATGTAGATCTTTTGGAAACTTTTGGCACTGTAAGCACAGGAGCAGCCAAGAAGCAATTCGTCAGATTATATTCTCCGGGGACTTCATTTAGTCTCCTGCAAATTAGTTAGATAGTGTCTATACATTCAAGCCCCCTTATCAGTAAATAGTAAAAAAGTTCCCGGAGCTCCTGATATGTAAAACAGTCAAAAAGGAATAGAAAGCCTGAAAAAATGCTCCCATTATAGTGACAGCAAGGCAGGCTAAAAAAAAATATAGTTTCCACTGGTGCATAATTGGGTAAAAATGAATTAGTGTCATAATACTTTGACATGAACAGAATTTATTTTAGCATACCTTTTTAAGCTTGGCAGCAGGGCACTTAAAATACATCAATGTAATTCAGTAGAGAAGGCAGCAGTGTAATTAAAGACTGGTGCTTAGAGGGATACTTCAACAGAAATGATAGAGTGTGCTCTTTGGGGGGTGGGGGTGGGGGTTTTAAACTCTTGAATCAAGAGTTTAAAATGTCACAAAGGAATTAAAATACTGGATACTTCATGTGGAGAAAATACAGTCCACAAAAAATATAACAACTTGTCAAAGGCAAGTCAATGCCGCCTATCTGCCACCTCACCTACCTACAGTGTCACATGTATTTTATTTGTTAAATTTTCTTTTGTGCTGTAACACACTACAGTTAGATGTCCAGTGTGTAAGATTTATGGGGATTTATTGGTTTTTATTTTATAATCACCTAAAAATAAGAATAGTTATGTTTTTATGACCTTAGAATGAGCTTTTTTTAAATCTACAGGCTGGGGTCCCTTTCTCTGGATGCTGCCATGTTGCACCACCATACATTAGCATGAAATGGGCTAAACACTGGATCTGGAAACAGCCTGTCACATTTTACATGAGTTTCAAAGCCACCATCAGAGGAGATTATTCTTATTCTTATTCTTATTCTTATTTCTTATTCTTATTCTTCAGTGAGGCTCCTAATCTTAAAATCATGGGCCTACAGTCAAAGCAGAAACACATATGAAATTTAAAGTATAATTTCAAGATATCTAAAGGTACTTTCTCCAATTTTACTTGTCAATTGGAGTGAGCGCTGATTAGTTACATGATATATGATCTCAACTTCCCTGTTGCTCTAATAATGTAATACAAGTGGTTTGAGTGAAAACTAAACTTCTGCTGCATCTTGTCTTGGCTCTGTTGCCAGTGCCAGGTGACTCTGGCCAGTTGTAGGTTGCTAAGATTGTTGATTGTTGAGTCTCGTCCCCAAAATGTCAGTACTTGACGACCTTTGAATGCAACTCATCAATCAGCTATCTTTCTCCAGAATCACTTACTGCATCTTTAATGAATTATACAAACTGAGGATGGGGGGTCATGAACTTTTTGGGCCGTGCCAGAATAAATTTGTTCTGAATGTGGCAGTCTGTAAAAGGCTGGGTGCACTCTGATCATCAGCTCCCAGCTGTGTTTAAGTGTAAATGTGAAGCAGGTTGTTGAAATTAGAGTATCTAGTATATCATCACTGAATTTCCCCTGGATAAACAAAAAGGCAATTAACTACAATTAACAACAATTTAGCCTCATTTAGGCTTTGGTATAAATGACAGCTGCTGTTACAGCATTTCACACAGGTATATTAATAAGAAAGACATATTTTCCCAGACAACAGCTCATACAAAACCACACTGTGAATCATTTTAAGTTGGCCCTTAAAAATGTTAACTAAACATAGATTGAGTAATTAGCTCAAAGTCATCTTTTGAGTTTTAAAAATGTAAAAGCAATTGCAGACAGTGAAACTGAGACAACTTTCAAGTTAAAGTACCACGTTAAATCACTGAAGTGTGCAGGGGTATGACTTTGATGCTAACCCAAACATGGTTAACATTGTTTTCATTATCAGAACAAGTAACAAACATGATTCATCTTAACGTGTATTTAAGACACCAGATGTTTCCATCTCCTTTAAATCAGAACAACTCATGTCTATAAATTTAGAAATGATTTTTTTTTAATTAATTACACTTTAGATTAATAAACATATATATTTACATTGGGCTAAGTTATTTAGAAAAGATTAATTGATTCCAGTAAATACCTGTACTGGTGCTACAATATAGCACCTGTGGTGCAAGACAATAGTGTGCTATTGTCTTGCACTGGAAGTAGACTGGAAGGCTGGAAGACTGGAAGGCTTCCAGTACACTGGAGGGCTATTAGTGGAGATCTTGATGTAGATCTCCACTTCTGATGGCAAAAAAACACACTGCTGTAACATGTAGCTTCTTACCAGAAGGGGGAGCTAGTTGCATATACTTTAATGACCTATCTCCCCTCAGGCACCTCTTAACTTCAAGCGGAGACCCAATAATTGTTCGATAGAAAATACAAATAAAGATGTTTTTCAAAATTCTTTTTCAGTAATAAACAGTGGTCACACTCCACATAAGTTAAGCTCCATTTAAGCTTTAGAGTTTATGAGAGAGAAGACTTCCAAATAATGTGATGGTCTCCTTCTTTCCCAAACCCTCTGACCTTTCTGCTGTCGTATTGTATAGATTAAACATTGAAATTTTAAGACATATTTTGAGTAATGTAATTAACAGAATAATATAAACATTGCTTTAAAGCATCACAGGTTAAATTTACATGTACGGCTCCGGACTGTCTCTTGATAAAATTTAAAGATGTCCTAAAAATCCCTCACATGAACAAAATGACAACAATTATTGTGTTCTGTCTTGTTAAATTACCATTATGACTTTATTTGGTGCATGGCATGTTTATGATTTTGAAAAATTGTACAAATTTAAAAGCAGATTTTAAAAAAAAATTGACGTTATTTTTCCCAATCACCCTCTTTGGTTATTCTCGCCGCATTCACACACAGACAGTCATCCTGTTAAAGCGGAAGGGTGTTTAATTAAGTTTAATTAATTTTTTATATCACATTTTATTGTTAAACTCCAAATTATCCGACTTGTCTATCCTGCCTCTCAGTAATTAGCCTTTAATATAAGAAAATAACCCCAGTGTAATGTACACTGGACTAAAATGAGACATATATGACACATATATCTAACACTCTAGACAGACCATTTCATTGCCATGAATCTCACTGGACTGGGCTAATTAATGGATCTAATTAGTGTTTTATGGTTAAAAGCAGGTCAGTGGCTGATCTTCTGAACAACTGGCATGGACAATGATCATCACTGTGTTAGTGTTCTCAAGAGATCTGTTCTTATGGTACAATGGAGTATCATATAGTGGTTATAAAGTGATTCCATTATATTTAAATCTCTTAAGAACTTTAAACATATGCTGAAGTTATTTTTTTTTGTCTTTGAAGGCATGAATGATGAAAGATCAATTTGATGGCATATTGGTAATATTGATAATATAAAATTCTGAATCCAAAATCTCCAAACAATACAAAGAAAC
Organism: Lutjanus argentimaculatus; assembly: GCA_034769285.1. NCBI lineage: Eukaryota > Metazoa > Chordata > Actinopteri > Lutjaniformes > Lutjanidae > Lutjanus > Lutjanus argentimaculatus. The sequence goes on from JAWZSL010000021.1 coordinate 7,661,783, forward strand.
TACTGTATTTGTCCAACTGGCAGAGCTCTGACAGAAAATGGTGTAAATAATTCAATGACATCTTAAGCCTCTTTTAATGGTTGCATGTCATTTTGAATTGAAGTTAACATGGGGATTGCAACTTTGATTTAATAAATAATTTTCTCTGAACTTAAAGGCTGTATCTTGCCATGATAAGCTTAAATGTTATCACATATTTTTATCACTTATAAAAATAAGTATACTGGTGTACACACCCAGCTGTTTACATGGTAACTAGAAGAGTGCTCTCAGTAGAGTGCAGATCCCCACCAGGCAACAGCTGGTGAAGCACCTACTGCAATGCCACCACAACTGCCACATGCGACCAGAGATTTGTAAACTTCTGCCAACATTAACGTGACCCCGACGTATGTTGTAGCTAAAACAAGATTTCAAACTGAAGCAGTTGTTGATCACCCCTAGCAGACGGTAAAGAAGTGTGAGAAGTCAGCTGTCAATGGTCGTAAAAAATAGAATTACTGTCTCACATTGTATCACCAACCAGTCAAGTTACACTTTAAATCCATGTCTGTCTGGACTCATATATTGTATGTAATACTTTAAAGGAATTTAACATGAAACTTACCACTATATTCCATTTCCAGCTGTAACTTTGAAGGAATTTAATAAAAGTTATTAAGTGTATTTTTGGCAAAATGGAAGTTCTCACTCTATGTGTCATTACAGTGAATAATTTCCAGTGAGAAACATGCTGTCTTCACTTACAGGCTATTTTTACAGAGGGGTTCAGAGGACGGATGGAGAGCTGAACATAATGATGTCACAGTGAAGGTGACCTTTTTGCAAAACTTCATAACCTCATCATTTTATCCTAGTACATATTTGTGCGTAATTTCTTTCAGTTTTTTTGGGTTTCAGGCTTCTGATTCACAGAGGTCAACAAGCATTTAGTCATGGATGTACACAAAAAATTAGGCTGATCAATCCAGTATCTGGACAAGATGCAGGTCCACTGATCACACGCACACACACACACACACACAACACACACACACACACACACACACACACTCATAATTCTAATTCAGAATATCCAAATGGAATATGACCTGTAACAAAATCAGAATGTTGTCATATTCTGAATGATAGTGGAAAACTAGTTGTGTGTGTGTGTGTGTGTAAATGTAGCTTACATTGAGTCTGGCCACCTCATGTAATTTCTAACAGTACTGCAACTAACTTCAGCCTAGCAAAGGTCTAGTCAGCCATAACTAAAGACACTTGTGTGGGTGTGCAGGGCCGGTGAAAATGGTCTTGTGTTCTGGTTAAGCATGACTTTCATGCCGTTAACCAAATGCTATAGACACACTGCATACACCTGCACATCTGTGTTTTCTACAAACACGTCATCACTCATTGACTCTTTGCAGATTAACAGCTCTACAATGTGTCTGCCACAATGGTTTTACAATTTTTATTGATTAGTAACTGTGCCAGTGTTACAGCTGGTTAAAGGATATTCAAACAGTGAAACTAATTAACCAACACTTGTAAATAAAAGTCACACGGACTCCAAGACATCTGAATGGAAAATGACTGTCGTTATGGTCTCAGATATTTAACTCTTTGGCAGTGCATTCATGATGTGTTTGTGTGTCTCCCTCTGTGCTGTGCCCATGTGTTTATGGTTTCAAGTGACAGTTAAAAGGCTCAGTGAAGAGCTCCATCTGGATGAATGACATATGAGCCAGTATTTCCTTCTCTTTGTGTGTGTGTGTGTGTGTGTGTACATGTGATTAAACTGTCCAATCATTGCTCAATTAACTGAGTGGTTTACACACATAGGCGTATTGCAAGAATGATAGGAATGTATACCTCTGGATGTACATCTGTCTCTCTGCTCTACAACATTGATAATCTCGCCATCCGTGTCAGAAGAAGAAAGAAAAAAAAAGAAAACAGGACATCCATCATGAGCCTGGAGACATGGGATATGGGACTGAGACATAGGTGAGCTCTGGAGACTGGAATGCATGATAAATGAAGAAAACCCGTTATAATATCTACCTATTAATATACCTTGGATATGATATGCTCCTACCTGTTCATCCGTCCGAGTATCCTGGGGGGTTCGAAGATAATTATGCCTTTACTGATGGACAATGTGATTGGGAGTGGGGGGATCGCACAGTGGTTGAAAGAATGGAATGAGAGGCACAGACAGAGAAATACAACCCTTTGGGTATCAGGACAGTAATGACTACTGGGGTCACTCAGATCCAGATACCACTCTAATATAATATATTCTACCTGGACATGAAGGCGCTAATCAGACCATGGTCTCATCCTCAGTTGATGAGCCCGTCAGTCTGAACTCTTAATGGAGTTGACCCAGAAATGAAGGAATCTTTGTAGAATACCATTAACTGTGGCTGGACAAAGTTTTCTTCACTGCACTTGGGTTTAGTTTCAGATTCCTCAGCTTCTTGGCTGTGATGTGACACATTGTTAGTGGCCTTAAGATCTTGTTTGTCCATTTTTATATCAGTGGCCTGTGGACATAGACCGCTGACTGTAGTGGAAATGTTGTACGCGGGGGTTAATTGGGCCAGAGCCCACTGGAGCTGGCCTCCGTCTACTGTCATCCACATCACATTCTGTCAGAGCTCAGATCTGTCCCCGTCAGTACCACAGAGTTGTCAACACACTTTTGGCTTGAAACATTCACAGTTTCTGTTGCTGTCCAAACAAATGTCCAATGTGGGCTCCCTTTCTTTGACCTAATTAAATAGCAGATTTTCTGTTATGGAACTGTAATCTTATTAATCTTAAAATAGTAGTTTTCTGCATAGCAAACAGGTAATTTCTTGCACACAGGTTACAATTTATACACTGAATGATTGGGAACAAAGTGGCCGAGCTCAGGATGAGTCCAGCACCATCAAAGCTGTTGGTACATTTTTATTTCTCTCAAAAGTCCTAATATTTTTACAGCTGGAGAATCTGGTGAAGCATTGTTTAGTCATGTTGTAGTATACAAGTGTAGTTTTGCAGGGAATTTTCAGTTTTGTTGCTTAAATACAATAATATTTGCAAGTGGCATTACCACTCACATGGAACTTATCTAATCACTTCTCGGGACTTCACAGTGCTTCACAGAAGTGAATTTCTTCACCTCAAATTCATTTGAAGGGTCGAATCATCAAATGATCAAACTTGAAGAATATTAAATATAAATGAAAATGTTCTCGCTTCTCCACAGTGGTATGTGGCCATTTAGATATTTAGATTTAATTTAAGATTTCTGTCTCTGAGTTAAGTTTAATAATAATAAAAAAAAAGGCCTGGATTATAATGTGTTCCAGTAATTTAGCTGATTTTTGAGGTTGGTCCAAATATATCTGAATGGAACTGACTGAAGCTGCTGGTAGTGCTAATGATAATTAAATACCTTTCAAATACAACCATTATCTTATTACCAATAAAAGAAAGATAAATGACCATTGACATCCAGAGAAATCAAATTGTTTCATGTTGGACATCATCTCCTTATGACCTATTTTACAGACGTTATGTCCCTGAAGCTGTAGACCATCACATTCTCACCTTGATCACATTACTAGATTTTAATTTAAATGCTAACTTCAGCCATGAAGTTATTACAAGTAAAATAAAATGTGGTTATTCCCTTGGAAGCATGACTGAGCTCATGAAAGTTAATGACAATCTGCCTGCAACATTATGAGATGTGTGCAAAGTTGATATTTTGGACTGAGGACCATGAATATCCTTCAGGAACTGTATGATGAATTGATTTTTGAGACATTTTTTTCATGGACAAAAGTGTTGGTTACAGGCAACATAACCTGATAGTGGCTCTTGGTCATTAGAAATCATCCTCTGAGGATCATGAAAAAACACATATTCACAATGAGGTCTTGTTTATAAAATTACTTACAATCAATTTTGATCTTTAGTATGTCTTACCCGGAGTACCACATAGTTAGTAATTATTTATAAAACCTTACTTTGATGTGGAAATGATTATCTCTAAAAGTCTACACTTGACATATATGATTTTGTTGCTGGTTATGTAGGGGTATTGCAGTTTGGGACACATATATGTGCCCATCTGAACTTTGCATTAACTTTATGAACAATGTGACAGGATTTGATGAATTAAAAACAACACACTTCCAAGTGACATTTCTGAATAATACCAAATAATTACATTGCATTTCTTTTTTCACCCATGGATATTCTTGACTAACCCCTCATTTGTGCTGCATTGTAGAAGAATAAATCTCTGAAACCTCTTGTAAGGGAGTTGCTGTCAATTTTAAATCAATTTGAGATTTATAGATCATATGTATGTTAGTTAGACATGTTCTTCTCAGAGGCTGCACACGCAAGGTTTTTTATGCTCAGTATGTTCATACATCAAATGTCCCCAGACCAAGTTCAAGTATAAATCTGAGAACATTTTTATAAATTAAGCCCCTGACTCGCAGACCGACAGATTTATCAGCATCACCTTTGTTGGACACTAAGCAACAGAAATTACACCTTTGTTACAGTAATTACAATATCAGAACGTTGGACTCTAATCCTACGCAAAGTATTTACAAAAGCACATTACATCCACAATATTTTCATGTGTAGACCTGCATCAGTTCTAATTAGAAGCTTTGACTCATCACCCTGACAACCACACCACAATGTAACATCATCTGTCATCATTATCCAAGTCTTTGCTGTCGTCTAGGAAACCCCTCTCAGGTCACTGTGGAATGACGGCATTGTGTACAGCAACAAAGGGCCCAAGATGAAGCATAACATCAATTATGGACACTTTTTTACTTTATATTATGAAAAGTAACACAAATATTATACATTTAAAAATAAGTGCAGAACTTTTCTATTGGTGATGAATAAATATTTGATGAATATGTGAAAGAAATTACTGTTACAATCACAGATGCCTCTATGTGTTGCTGTTTCATAAGATGTTACCATGTTTTCGATGCACAGAAGGCCGAACAGGGCAGAGGCTTTTTCATCATGTTCTCTAATAAAAGATATTCCACAATCCAAACATAATTATTTTCCTAAGATCACAACATAATTAGTTTTTGAACGCATGAAAACACTTTTTATCATTTCATTGTCTTTGCATAACAAGCTTGTCTGGTTGAGATAGAGATGATTATATTAGAATAATAAGCATTTGCTAACTTAATAGCAAGAAAACAAACAATAAATGAGAAGTAATTACATATGTGGCCTCTTCAACCTCCCATAGATAGCGTTCTTAGAAAAAAAACACAAAGAACGAGCGAAAGAAACAGCCAACAATTGCAACACTGTGAATGAGCATCTGCTGTGGTGAATAGAGGCCAATTTAATGAACACTGATCAGTGTCCAGAAGCAATTAACATGTTCCTAGAGGGAGAGACGGAGAGCCTCACAAAGGAGAGGAAAGGCAGAGCTTGTAGGCAATTGCCAAGCCCACAGAAGGAGGCAGCGCTCACCTGAGACCCAGCACGCCATACTGTGGAGGAAATTCACAGTTCACACTCTCAGATGACAGGAAATGAGGGAAGGAGGGTAGAGAAACAGAGGAAGTTGAGGGGATGAAACAAAAAAAGCAGATAGAGAGGCAGGGAGAGGGAGAACAGAGGGATGAAACAAAGGGAGGAGAAAACGTCCCCAGATGGCGGGGCATACGGTGAGATGTGTAGCAGACAAAGCTGGCAAGCTGATGTGGCTCGGAGAGGAATAAAGGGACAGGGACAATGTGTGTGTGCGTATGTGTGTGTGTATGTGTGTGAAAGTCTTTGATCACTCCTCAGAGAGTCATCACTCTCTATTCTCAAATCTTAAATGAAGGTCTCCATTGAAAAATAAAAATCATATATGATATCGAAGGTTCTATAAATCCTACCCTATATATGACATTATATTTATTGTGGAGTTTCCTTCTGTGTTGTTTTCATAATCCTGCAGAGGGCAATGAAACTCTACACTCTTCACACAGTTTGTTTAAGCTCACTAATTCTTAACCACAGGAAAGATTTATTTATAAGTAAGAATCTGGCTTATGATATTTATTTGTGTACACAGAGACACACATATGAAATTGAGTTTGTGTGCAAGCCTGTAGGCGTTAATGTTAAGGACATTTATCCTACACTAAAAAATACACTATTTGTTTTAAATAAAAAAAAAAAAATGTCCAGGCTGCCTTAAGTTGACTTGGAAAAGACAAGTTTAGAGAATTTTGCAATGATTCAAACCAAATTTATTTTCTAATCGATAAAATTTTTAAATTCAATTGTACTAAAAATACATGTTCAGTGCGCGTAACTCTTTAGTGGTACTGATGAACGTTACAAATAAATTTGATTTCATTTACATTTTCTGAGTTTGGAGACTCAAGTTCTTCATTTCATGACTTATAAATTCAGCATCTCCTGCTGGGAAGTCTGCTAATATACTGATCATGTCTCTTTCTAAACTTAATTTAATGAGTTGATTGAACTCTGTACAGCACATTCATTCATTTCAAGTCAAAAGACTACAAGTTAGAGGAACTCGTGTTTATAAGTTCTGAAGTTTTTCAGAAAGAAATGCTAGAAAGTTTTAGTTTAATTAACTTCAATAAATGCGACTTCTATATTAAGTTAACAAGAAGAAATTAGTGAATTCCATTAATATCCTATTCAAGGATTTTTTATAGTAACTCGTGAGTTTCTTGGCAACAAGGTATAAATCTACTGAAAAAAGCAATGCTCACAAAATTTAAAATGTCCTTCCTCTGTCTGTTTCTCCTTTGTCTCTTAACATCCACCATCCATCTTTTCTTGATCTCTCTCTGGGGTATATTTACCACCTTGGTCTGACTGCCTGCTTCACTGTAAAAACAGAACCTTTGATCGATCTAACACTGATTGAGCTGCTGACTAATTAATAATGGATCAAGTTGGCTCAACTGTTCTGCTCGTAGGTGACCTGGGTTACCCAAATGGCAACAGATCACAGGACCTCAGTGCAGCGTATTTCATCACTAGAGCCATGTTCACATGGATTAACAGATTTATATCACTTTAGGTTGCGTATTTGTTGAGAAAGCCTACAAGTTTAAATGCTTCAGTGATTTTTTTCAACAAGGTTAAGTGCAAAGATTTCAGGAATTTGCATCAGTCCCAGTATAAACTTCAGTTATCCAAGATGAACTAGCCATATAAAACTAAGAACAAATGCACCAAGTTTGAAAGTTTTTAATTTTCTGGACGTGAAAATTGCTGTGTGCACCTTTGAGGAACAAGGTACATTTATTTTAGTTTAAGATCGCTGGTAATAATGCTCCTGGTATCTTCTTACATTACCTGGTATCTGTCTTACAGTAGATAGCTACTTATTGTACACATGTACATGGATATCATGCCACATGTGTGACCAGCAGTACTGAGAAAGTAGTGTGGAAAAAACTCACTGTGATTATGTTATTTTACTGATAATTCAGCTATTTTACTGATAATTTTACATTAATTACTTTACCTTTGTTACTGCTGTGTTTGACCTTGTTGTAATTTTCCCATGTTTTTGTGCCTGAGTGACTAACTACCTGTCAAAGTAAGTTCATTAAAAGTGCTTGTTTTTACCGCTGACTGGCTCAGATTGTTATTTTAAGTGTCTGACAATATTACAGAAACCTACAAAGATGGTCAGTTTTTTTAAAAGAGTAACATCCTTCTTGTTTAACCAGAAACAGCTGCAGTAATTTTATCACCTTAAAACAAACTTTAAAGAAACAAAATAAAAAACACCAAAACTGTTTCGGTTCATCTTTCCACTGTTCCAACAATCACCAACTCTGGATGAGTTTAAAACCTTTATTTCACTACATTAGATATAAAAATATCCTGGCTGTACTTGCTATTTCTCCTTGATACAAATCCAACTTCCCTATCTCTCCTCTCTTAATATTCTCACATCTACCATGGCGAATTGAGGGTTTATTTTGATATATTTATATATTAAAGTAAATGCTTACTATAATGCATTACAAAGAAAATCTACAGCCCCCAACATTCCATGTATTGGTGACCAGTATGTGGAAATAAAGTTGAACAAGGGTGAAGCTGACATAATGATAAACTGAGAAAGCTAACAAGTCCTACAAATTAAACATTGAAACTGTCCTTTAGAACAACATATATAAGCAGTTTCTAATTTGGTGCAAATCAGCAGGATGATGGTGGTATACTGCTATGGATAAGTTATGGTTTAGACACAAAAATAATTCAGGATTAGGGAAAGATTATGGTTTGGGATAAAATAACTACTTGGTTGAGGTTAAAGAGTGTGGTGTGAGTTTAGCTTATAACTTTACAGGAAGGGGGCCATCATCTTCATGGTTGTAATAAAAACCCTGTGATTAATGTTTGGGAACAGTTATTATCATGGTTAATAAATCAGCACTGACTTTTGGAAAGAGAAGAGACAGACAGCAGTGTCCTGTGTCAAAATCATTTTCAGATTTCAAAGCAACAAACAGAACTGAAATCTGATGTCCAATCTCACTCACGCAGTACGTCTTTCCAGCCTCTTTTTTTTTTTTTTTTTTTTTTTTTTGAGATTTACCCATTTCAAAAATCACTATCTTTTGGAACTCAGCGTACCCTGTAGATGATGGTAAAATACTTTTTCAATAAGTTTCTTTTCTTCTATTCTTGTGGACTGTCTGGATTCTTGTCTACACCCGTCACTCTCCCTGACATCTCTCAGGTGTGGAAAAGCTGTCTTTATTCATCTAAAAGTAGAACAAAGCTCAGACAAAAGGTCAAGTGGTGTCAAAGTGGCAGGAAGTGGTGTTACTGAAGTCAATTATTGATTAGCCCAGTGTATTGATATGAATACAGACACCCCAGACTGTCTGAGGAACAGATCCATTGTCATGTATTTAAAGAAGAGAGAATAGCTGTGTCCAGTTTTTCTACTGTTATGTCAGTTTGACTGTGGCTCCCTAAATATTTGTTTAGAAACTTAATTTAACGAGTTGATTGAACTCTGTACAGTACATTCATTCAACTCATATTGAAATCATCAAGTTGGAATAAGTGTTCTGAAGTGTTCTGAAAATAATTACTAGACATTTGAAGGTGAATTAGCTTGAATAAATAAAACTTGCATATTTTCTATAAGTTAATGAGAAAAAAATAGTTGATTACCACTAAATTCCTGTTTTTTCCACTGCATGTGCATTGTATTCACTATTATTTGGCAATAATGTTACCTCAACATTCATACAAATTGAGTTTATTTAAGTTTAATTTGATTTTATCAGATTAGTTAGATTAGATTTGTTTTGATTTGTTCTTTTTGTTACTGAACACAGTATTATGTCTGTATCCTCAATGCAACTTGAGGTCTTTTCATTAAATTACACTCCACATCAGATGGAGCACCATGCAAATTAAAGCTTTAACGATGTGGCTTTGTAGCTGCTGCTTGTGCGGACATATAAATGTACATTGGCAAGACAGTCCAGCCTAAATCTAATCCATACTGGAAATGAGCCGAGGAATGTGGGAAATGTTGTCAATTCTGGAAATTCCCGCCTAAAATTTCCCACCTCTCTCCTTTCCACTAATTTATCTTGGAAGTAGCATGAATGCTATTGGGATTCTGAGCAGCTATGCTCGCTAACTGATGTAAAGCTAATATTTTTTGACAAACCCAGATGGTTTCACACCTGTCTCTGCAAGCATAACAGGTTTTATTATCATGCAGTGTCATAAATTTGAATCAACAACACATTTTAATGCTAATCTTAACAGTAAACATGCAAACATGCAAGTTTTTTTTGTCTCAAATGGCAAATTGAGACTTGATTGATTACATGAAACTCAAAACTACATACAGATACATACAAGATATACTGTACATATGATACTGCAAGATGCTCGTATTTCAAGATGTTTGGACAGAAATTCGAGGCGTATGATGCCAAAATGAGCAGCTGTGAGCATCATGCAAACCGTGCAACAACATTTAGGAATCATGAAGAAGATCATGTGAACAAACATGTTGGCCGGGGGTTCGTGGGTGTGCTTGTGTGTTTCTGTTGAATTCATGAGACATCTGGCATCCCTGAACCCCCTGCCCCCTATCCCAGCATAAACACACACACACACGCGCGCACACACACACACACGCACAGACCTGAATAATGAGGTGTCATGTCTCTCTCACACCCTGGGACCTCCATTCATGCCTCATCCATTCACGTCATCCTCCAAATCCATCTCTTGTGCTGTAACTCTCCCATGTTACACACTCTTTCACACACACACACAATGACACACACAGAAATGCGCAGTGTCAAGATGGAGGTCAGGTCATGGTGCTGAGAGATGAGGCTTCTATTGAGAATAATTACAGTTGAGTATTGGCTGCTCCCTGATCTCTTCAGTATAAACATCTCCTATTGGTCAGGCTGGCTCGTGTCTGGCCTACCAGCTGCCCTGTTTGTCTCAGGTGGTAAAAGGCGATTTTTATGATTAATGAAGATATTATTTATCACAGCATATAATTTGACAGCAGAGCTGGCTCTCGCTGCTCTGCTACAATGGCTGCCATCGTGAGGGTTCACATAATTTATCCACTGTGCATCTGTCTCGCAGTCTCGTGTGAAAATGACCAAACACTGAGGTGAAATGAGAGTAATTTTACGAGCACTGCTGAGAAGAACGTGGAAATATTTTGTCACTTTCACGCTTGGTTATTCAGTTTACAGCTGCATCATCTATTTTTACTCAATGAAACGGTTCTGTTTTAGTGCTGCCTCTAAAAGACAGCTGCCAGATGATCGCACTACAAATGTGCTCTCCACTGATTGGGATGGAAAAAGATCTTGAGAGCTTACTGCAACTTATTTGTTTGTGTCTTTCAAAACCTTTGCAAATCACTGTAATGATATTGAAATAAATCTGTTTTATGACCTGAAACCACTGTTCAGGTTTCGCTGGTCAGGTTTAGGCACAAAAATGACTAAGTTAAGTTTTTAGGCTGGTTTGGGTTAAAATAAGGCTAGACATTGTGGTTTGAGGTTGGGTGGGGGGTTGGCCAGAGACTTGTTTTGCTTGTGGCAAACATGAATGAAAGACACTGATTGCTGCTGCAGCTACAGTATGTTCTCTACTGCCCTACCTTTCTCTCCTTCTATTTAGTCTGCTTGTTCTTCTGTTGTTGCAAAGTTTCAGAGTGAAAGAGACACAGAGTATAGTGAAAGCTGTCAGTCTCCTGCCTGGTGCACAATTTGAGCAGAGAGGGAGAAACACTGTGTTGCTGCCTTGCTAGATTTGTTGCTAGTTGCTTAATTCATATATAAATTCTTTTAGTAGAAAAAGGTATCCCCGGCTATAGGTAGGCATTAATCAATCTTTCAAAACTTAAAAACACATTGTTTTGCATCTATAATTAAGCGCTTTGTCACAAAAGTGAATCTCACTAGTTACAATGTAACATTGACTTGACACCAATGGACAACAGTAGCTTTTTTTTAAATGTTTTGATCAAAATTATTACTACTGACAATTCAGTAGTCCTTTCAGTAGTGGGGGACATGTCTCTATTGTGCCTGCTCAATTTAATGACCTTGGTATTAACAGACTATAAAGCTAATGTTTTCTAACTAGCTACATTTTCACCAATCATGTACGCAACTTACTGCAATGTGCTTGCAGAGGTTAAAGGTAGAGTTTTTGAAAGCAGACATCTCAGTGTTTTTCAGGAGGCACGGCAAGCGCTTTAGATTTTGGATTGAAAAGTGTGGCCAGATGTGGCCAGGGATTGTTGCTGAACCTGCCTCTTGTTCTGGGTTTTGCTCCGTCTTCATCACATGGTGAAAAGACAGTGGTGCTGACTTTTCAGTATGTAGTAAAGTAAAAAGTAGATTACTGGCCCAAAATATACTTGAGTAAACAGTAAAAGTACAGTTTTTAAAAAGGAACACGAAAAGTATTTTTAAAAAGTATTTTTTTACTCGTGTTACTTGTAACTCATCACTACTCACCCCTCATCTCATTGTAATTACTACAGGATTTGGTCTGTTAGCATCACTGAAGTGTTAATGACTGTAAAGCACATCCTCTTGTGTAATAATGCAAGCAACTGTTACCAACAAAATAAAAACTGTAATCAAAATGTATACATACAGTATATTGGGGCAATTTGCTCTCAAAATTGATTTATTTATTTTTTTTTTACTTTGTTTCACATGGGGTCTGACTAATAGCTGAAAAACTGGTCAGAGACGTCAGAATCCTATGTAATAAAATCTGGCTTACTCCTCCAGCAAGTAGGCCGACCCTTAGTAGAGGCCTAGCAACAGTGATGATTTCCAGTCCCTGTTGAGTCAGCCAAAAAACCCTGAGCTAAAATTGACGCTTTCAAGAGGTTTTGGGATTTCCCAAACTAAATAAATACCACACATATAAACACAAAACTGCTTTGCTTGCTCAATCTTGCTGAATCTGCAGAAAAAATACAGTTTACATCAGAATCAGCTTCTACTACTGCTAGTAGAACCGTGTCAGCTGACAGAGGATGATGAACGCAGTTTCTGTGATCCAAACATTTACAATAACTCCAGAGCCGTGTAAAGTCCAAAGGTCAAAATGTATTGAAATTCACTGCATGTTTTAACTAATGAAACAGTCTGCTTCCATTCATATTTGATGGCATTTAGCCTTAAAAAAATAACATTTTCACCAAGGCCACAAAATTTGACACAACAGAGGCAGAGATATAACAGCAGGTTATATTCAGTAAAGAAAGTCGATTTATTTATTCTATAAATGTTACTTTGACAGTTGTGAGAAATGACCTAACAAGGCTCTATATAGGCCCACTGTGGTTCATGGTTTATTTTCATGAATAAAAGCATTCCAAGTACAGTCCCCTCAGGGCAGAGTAATATTTTCAGTGATAAGCATGGTGTGCTGTCATGCTGATTGGAGAGAGCTCTAAATGTGTAGTTGACTGATCAGATTGCTTGGTGTTGTATAAAACAATATAAATGTATGTTGTTTTGGGGCATTTGCTGAAAGGACTGATTATCCTAATTGAATTAATGGTCTACAAATGAATATGTATTTCCTGTTTATTCTCTGATCACAAAATACAGTTTAATAACTGTAGTTATTACTGCATATATCATAATAATAAAATGCGACTTTTCATTACTGTATAATGAGCTTCATGATGTAATTGTTATGGCGAGCAGTAAAGGACATTTTTTTTTATATACTGTATCATCAGTTCGTGTACAGATGTTTAAGAAAACACTTTAAAAAAGCTGTTTGTGAGCTATAATTTCCTAATAATGTTGCCACATACTTCCAGAACAGGTTAGTAACTGGGAGCATTTATCCACAGAGATATCAACCTTATTATAGGAATAAATTGCCATCAAAACCCAAGTCCCAAAACTGCTTTGAATCACTTCTCACTGGTACCTTCAGTGTTTAAATATTCAGGCTTTTCAGCATCAAAAATTCACAAAGAAAGCACAAATAATATATCAAAACTATGTCAAAACTGAGCATGAAGCCATTAGAAGGTCTTAGTGTTCTTCCAACAGAGACTGGGAAAGCATTTCATGTTTCTTTTGAGCGTAAAAAGCTTAAACTGTTTTATTCTAAAAGGTAAAGAGTTTGTCGCACTGGTGAAATGATCTCAATTCCTGTGTGTGTATGTTTGCCTTTAGACCCATCAATAATGGCTCTGATTCAGTAAGTTAAGGTGACAAGGACACGTGCACACCGGCAGACACACACACAATGTGCACAAACATTTCCCGTCCTGTGACCCCGATTACCTCCAGCTGCTGATGACAGCTTCATAACACTGCTGAGAGAGGCAGATCTCTCAAAAACACTCTGTGGGTGTATGTATGCGTGTTCTTTAGAGTGTATGTGTGCAGTTGTGCCTAAAATGAGAAGGAGACAGCAAACATTAATGAGTGGACAGCCTGATCTTATCTAATTAATTCATATATCCCCCCATCCCTTTTTGTTTGACTGCTCAAATATCAGGGAACAGACATACAGCAAGAGGCAGAGTGGTAATAAATAAAGGAGGACAGGAGGTAAAAAGAACAGAAGTAGATGTGAGGTACAGATATAGAGAAGGAGGTAGCAAACACAGGTGTAAGAGGTTTAGGAGAGAGGATGGGAGTGAGATAATTCATTCAGCCGGTATGTAAATAGTGTGAAGTATAATGCTATTAGCTGTGATTATATTAGGCAGCTATTTCAGGGCAGAATCTGCACCCAGCTGCTGTCACAGATGTTGGAGAGGAGAAGAGAGGAGAGGAGAGGAGAGGAGAGGAGAGGAGAGGAGAGGAGAGGAGAGGATTGATACAACTATCCATGCATGCAACCAAAGGATTTATTAAACTCAGGGAAGCCATATACACTGTGTATGGGTATGAATGTTATTTATTGTGTCCATGCTCATACATAACAACTAAGTGAGCGTGTGCTCGCATCTTTTTAACAGGGAGATGCTCTCCCCTATGGGTGAGTGAGAACGAGCCCTGTATATACATTTTCACAGGCAAAATTACAGTGAGTAGTGCATTAGTAAATTAAAAAGAAGTAAGAGGGGATTTTTTCCTCAGAAAATTTGATTTTAGGAAACAACCAATTTTGTCCACAGGTGCCAAAATCAACACAATATAAAAGTTACTGGTAGTAGCTTTAAAGAAAATGGGCAACAATTTGTGCACACAGTACACCTGCCATACATCAGACAAGAGGAGACGCACAGACAGGACACCGTCAGGAATGTGTTTTTGGCATGGAAATATAGGAAACATTTTATCTACACACATGGTTAAGAAGGTCACAACACTGCAGTGCAGAACAGCTCTGCTTGGCATCAACAACCTGCTTTCTGCATCAAAAGACTCCACGTCTAATTTGAAGAAACACTTTGAGGTGACTTTAAGCTCTTTTTTGGTATGCTAGTGTGCTAATAAGGGTCGAATGCTGACGTTATAATTTGACTTGACATGCTCGGTAGTTTGGCAAACTAGCTAACTACCCAATCTATGATGTAACATCACCCAACTTTACATGGTGCAAGACAGTTCAGGTGATGTGAGCCTACTTTTCATCATAGTATAATATAAACTGTTCATCATTTAATAATATATTCATTTCTGTAGCAACAGTCGGTTCACAAAACAGCTTCCTGTCAGTCTTCTTCTACTAAATCCTACTGTCTAAAGCACAGGCAATAAAAGTATAGCTTACAGGCAGACACTAGTTGTAATAATTATATAATATGTATATATTATATAATTATACTTGAATAATACTAAAGTAATATAGCAATATGTGCAGCAGATTTTTAAAAATAATGCTCAAGTTACTTCCTCTTGTAATTAATTTGGACATGTGTGGCATGCATAAGCTGCTCTAATGTTACTGGTTACTTGCATTTATTTAGCACCATTAGTGCTCTGTGTAACCAAGAGAGAACAGTAAAGGAATCTCTCCAGTGAGGTCATTCCCAAAAGCAAGTGTTAACTACATTCAGAGTGATGAGCAAAATGTGCTCAGCAAACAAAATTTTTAAGTAATCCAAAAATAATCCAAAGTCTTAATAATACATTACTCAACTCGAGTAACCTAATGAAATACATTACAATTTACATTTCAGGGCATGTATTTAGAAATTTGCAGTGGAATACATTTTAAAAGTAACCCTCCCAAAACTGATAATAGCATCTCTGTAAAATTTTGTAATCACACACAAGTGTGCAGATCCAGCATCTGCGTGTGTGAGAGCGTGCCTGTGTGTGTGTGTGTATGCACCCTCACCACTGCTTCCTAGCCCTCTTCCCCCCCTCGGTTCCTGTGTTGAGGTATCCTTGTTCTCTGTATTGTGATGTTTTTATCTGTGTGTGATTGCTACAGTTCCCCTCAGCCAAAACACACAGCTCTCTGAAGGCACACACAGTGCCAGCTTTAGCCGCCCTCTGAGGAGTAGACGTCAATAAAATATGAGCCCCGGCATACACACAGCCTAACAAACACACACGCAGACCCACACATTAACACACACACTGAGGCCTGCCTCAGCCTGTGAGTTTACACTGCTGTGAACATGAACACTAAGTGGAAGTTTGCACGCAAACATGGCGGCCACAGGAGTTACCTCAGGCCAGCTGCTCTGTCATCCAGCGCACCCCTGTGTTCCCTGCCCATCATCACAGAATCTGATTTGACTGTGGGATATGTTTAATTAATGAGCACCATTTGTCCTTTCATATCCTGGCCTGATCCTTCAAGACCTTTCCATCACTCCTACCCCCAACAAATAGAGGAAGGAGGAAGACTGAGGAAGACTGACACGTGTAAGCGAGAGGAAGAGAGAGTGGCTCCCACATGGGAATGTGTGCGTGATTGCTTCGCGTGGGAACTGTTGGTGCAGCAGGCTTGTTTGTTGGTGCATCGAGTGACAGCAACAAACTTCGTGTGAGAGTTCTTCGGGTTGAAAGGCTTTAAGTGGGCATCTCAGAGCAGCAGAGGATCAGAGAGATGAGAGGGCACACACGGCATGCACACACACACAGGTCATGTACACGTATATTGCAGCTACTGACGAGGGCTTGTAGATGAAGGCCGTCCGGTCACCATCAGTTGGGCAATTTGAAGTAATAAGCTAGAGTTTTCCACTGTAGATAGAATTAATTAGGAAAACTGACATGATCACACAATAAAAACTAACCCTTAAAACCAGATTAGTTTGCAAACTTTGATTGGTTAGATCACATCAGCCAACTTTTAGAAGTTTATTAAGTGTTAGTACAAGGACTGAGATGTGACTATACGCCTCAGTTATGCTAAACAATAGATAGAGATAAAGGGGGCATAAATGAGCCTTACCATGAACCTTAAAGCATGCACGTTTTTGAACAGCAGGTAAACTACTCTTTTATACTTTATATGGATAACACTATTGTTATTTTCAGTTTCCTTGCCATGAATTTCCCTAACCCTAACCCATTCTGTTTGCATCTTGCCAAAAGTGGAAAGCACTAACAACTGTCCTTGTAAACTTACAATTTACTAATGCCAAGTCCTGCTTTTGACTCTTCAAACTAAACCTGAACTACCACTTTGGACCAATCCATGCCAGAACTAGACTATTGAGAATAATCTCTGAGTGTCACCAGATGTTTTTGCTTTGAGCTCCGTCCTGTTGTCACTCATTCACTTTATTGTCAAGAATGAAACTGCCTCTGATGTCCTTCATAAATTTCTAAGGAGCCCTGAGAGAGCTCCAAGAGGTTTCTCTGCAATAATATCACAACTCCCAGAACAACTCTAGGGCCACCAGGTTCACTTTCCTCTCAATTTACCAAATGCTCCATATATAGTATGAGCTCCTTATATGGGCTGCTAACCCTACTGTTAGCCTGAAGAGACAGCAGTGTGGACACATCTAGATTCCCACCTTCTCCGTGCACAAGCCCTGGTGAGTGGCCAGTACACTGACAAGGACATGATCCTAGGGCTGTCGCAATAAAAAGAAATTGAAATAATGCACTATTGACAAGCCAGCTGGAGGGGACAGCAAGCAACCACAGTGTTCATGTTCTGTTTTTTTTTTTCTTAATTACTTTAATGTGTCCCAAAACTGGGGGCCGGTAATGGTTCAAGTCTACGGATGGATCAATACCACTTGTCTGTGACCTCACTTCAAACTTGGAAGCTATAAGCTGTAAGGAGATGTTGGTCTGATGTTGTAATATTGAGGGACAGTCAAGAGAAACATTAAGCATCATTTGCAGTCAACTAAATAATGACAGAAATGGAGAGGATGTCATTCATTGTTTTTTCACGTTGCTTTTTGTGAAACTTTACAGTGTGGCATGAGCTCTGTCAGCTTTGTTGCTGTGCGGGAGCCAGACAGTTCTGCCCTCTTGCCGGTGTGCATGTATGTTGTTGCTCTATATTAATTTGTCTCATATACACACTCAGGAATTCATTAGCCATGTGTAATGTGAGATTAGCACCCAGCAGCTGGCTTTCTCAGACCATAAAGTTGCCCATTGGATCTGTGATCCACAGATAACATTACACTTAGCATTACTGTAACAAATTTGTCATAAATTAAGTCATTTGTGAAAACAAAGTAATACAAGCTTATTTAAAACAAGCCAATACCTCATACCATGCTGCTGAACCTATCTAAATAACTGCAGGGGAAATTCCATCACCACAACAGCCCTACATGATCCCTCACTGGCTTCCCACTTTCTTCTTGACTCCTGCTACAATTGGTTATTAGAGGGAATTTGGAACCTAATCCACATTACCATGATAGGTACACCTTGTCTTCACCAGTCATGTTCGAACTGTATTTTTCAGTGGTTCATCTCACAACGGATCAGGTTCAATTTAATTTAGAATCGCTGTATATATAATATGCATGGTACAAATACATATACACTACACACATATACCCAATTCAACACACTTAGAACCACAGAAATGCTTTGCCGTATTTGCCTTTTTCAAGTTTGAACCTCTGTGCCCTGCTGTAACAGTTCTGTCAAACTTTACTAATTAGTATTGACAATGAGAATTGGATTTATATTAATGAATGTGTTATCACTTTAGATCCAGACTATTGGGGTATTTCATGGTCTGGCTGGGGGGACATCAAGCGTGGATTGACGTTTGCAGACTTTTATGAGCTTGATGCTCAGACACAAATTAAGCCGGGGGCCACTGAGTTCAGCGACAGTTTTCCAACCTTAAGTAATATTTAGTCTGATATTGAATATTTAATGTCCTTAAAATTCTCAATACTTGTCTTTTTGATAAATGGTGAAATTATACTTGGATGGGTGGACGTGTATGACTTGGATATTATTATGTTTTGCTTCTGTATACCAAATCAAAATTTTAACATAACAACAGCAGCTCTCCCTCTCTTCTCTCATCTCTTTCTCTCCCTCTGACCTACTCTTTACACTTTCCCTGACTTTCTCTCTCTACCCATTTGTCTTCCGCTGCACTTGTTTCTTTAGGTCCCCTTTTCTTTCTTTCTCACCTCTCTGTGAATATACAGGGG
This sequence comes from Lutjanus argentimaculatus, assembly GCA_034769285.1. Classification (NCBI taxonomy): domain Eukaryota; kingdom Metazoa; phylum Chordata; class Actinopteri; order Lutjaniformes; family Lutjanidae; genus Lutjanus; species Lutjanus argentimaculatus. The sequence continues at coordinate 7,680,927 of JAWZSL010000021.1, forward strand.
TGCTCATTAAAGCCATTCTTTATCATTTAATGAAGCCATTGGATTAGAGGTGATGCATTGACCAGTCAAAGGAGAGAAGTGGGGAGGGAGTAGGGAGGAGGTGAAGGAAATCAGCTGCTGGTAGCACCAAGTGAACATGTGTTTGATCAATACCAATAAGTCTATACAAAATAGCTTGACGATAACGTCTTTGCTTATTTAGTTGCACCATGGAAACAAAGAGTATTGAAAATTACTGAAAATACCATGTTTTATTTCATCATTCTCAAACTCTGCAAATGCTTTAATAATACAGGAGAAGACATTCAGAGGATTCAAGATTGTCTGAATTGCCTCAGCTCTCACAAAGATAAGATCATTAGTTGCATCACACTCACTCAGAATCATTATCTTAAATTAAATCTAACTCTACATCATATCTATAGATATTTGTGTGATTAACCATGGTTGGACAAAGCCTATGACCTCAAAAATTATTTTGTGGCCACCAAACATTCTAAATCTGTTGAAAAATGAGGCAAACCTACCCTAGCTGTGCTGAAAAAAGGAGAAAATGGGAGGATCCAAAAAGACAATAACCACCCCAGAAGTATCCAATGTCGTACCTCCAGATTTTGGAAAAGCTTCTTTCATGAGGCTGTGAGACTCCTAAATTCATCTTCCCCACTCCACATAAAATAGTTTATCTTTATGACTTATTATTTATTCAAGGGTGGAGGACCTGGAGGGAGGGCGCCATGCCTGTATTAGCCATAGGCCCCAAAATGTTTAAATCCGCCCCTGCTGACATAATCCTTAAAGAAGAATCAGAAACACGCAGGGAACTATGAAAAAATGAAACAACAAATATTTTGTAGTAAATGGAAGCAGGAGTTTACGTGGCTAGAATATAATACATCTAAGGACACAATGTCCTGTGATGTGTGCTGCTAGTTTTCTCAACTAGCCAAAAAGTCAAGCTCATTTTTAACTGGAAACAACTTCAACTTTCAACTTTCCCTTTTCGAGGGAAAAGTAAACAGCACATGTATCGCAGTTAAGAGAGACAGTGTTAGTTATATTAAATAGCCTTTTCTGTAGTTTGTCTGTATATAAGTTTATAATTGGGCCACCTAAAATGTGCTTTGACCATCAAATTTAGGGGGGTGGTGGCCTGTGGGGCCAGTGCTGAAAAATATTACCTTTCTGTCACTGATTTACAATTAGAACAATACTTTATTTTGTCATTTGAAACTTTGCTGGTTGTTTTTAAGGCTCCTCTATATGATCAATGCTATTTATGCCTTTTCTTTCACCAAAGGTACTATATGTATAGCATACTAGGGGAACATAGTAACAAATTAATTTATGACATATCTGAAGTACTCTTAATAAACTATTTACAACTTAAATTGTTGCAGTTTCACCGAAAAACTATTTTCTAAAGAAAATATACTTGAGTATCCTTTGTTTAAACTCGAGAAAACACTTCCTCTTTTTGAACATCGCAGTTCATCCTTCAACACTGAAGTGCAGAATGTCAGATTTTTGGCAACTGAAAGTTAAGCATTAAAAAAATGACACACATCTTTCTGTGACTTTGGATGCCTCCAAGGAGGAGAGGTAAAGAACAGATCTGATCTAATATTTACATTCACACCACATAAAAAAAATGTTTGATATTCAGCTTGAAGAAGAGCAGGACTTAAAGCTTTGTCCTGATGTAGATCCTTGGGGGGATTGAAACATCAATGAGGTGTTGGAGCTTTTAAGTGTGGATGCAGGCTGTGCTTGTATCCTCCTGACTCCAACCAAGGAGACTGTACTGTGTGCAGCTAGCTGTGTCAATATTGAGATATCTCAGCTTAAAGAGACAAGAGAGCAGGCAGGCTCATTTCTCTCACTGTTCTTCTGCCTCTCTATTGGTTTTGTAGTCTTTTTCCTCTCTTGTCTCTCTTTTATGTCTTTCTCTTTCCCTCTGTATCAACTTTTTCTTTATTGCTTTTTCACTGTCTCACTGTCCTCTACCTCTATCACTCTTCATTCTGCTTTCTTCCATTTTATACCTGAGCCTGCCCCTGTTTTACTATCTCTCTGTTTCTGTCTCCTTTAAACCTGTCGTGATGGACACCCTACTCTTTCTTGTGTGCTCTCCCTTTGCTTGGCCGTTTATTTCTTCTATTTTCTTGCACAAAAGAAAGCACAAGTTGAGTCCAATCATAAAACTCAAAATAAGATTTTTATCGCAAGACTTCTTGGGAAGGACGGCAGACTGAGCTCAGTCAGTCAGCCGACACCAGCAGGTGTCTGAACCTCCTGTTACCGAGAGTCAGGGAAACAGTGAAGCTGACTTCATTGAATATGACAATCTGTCTATGATGGAACCATCGTCTCAAAACAGTGAGTTATAAAAGCTGCAAATGAATTCAGTTTGGGAGAGCTGGATATTACTTTCTAGACACATTGAAATGTTTGTCACATTCAGCGTGTTCCCACACTGCTCTGTGGAAATAGGTGGTTTTAGAAATTCTGGAGAGGAAAAAGTAATTCTGTGAAACTACTTCAGTTAAGAGGAATAAAACCAAAAACTGTGTAAATAGTGTTAAAAAGAATATAAAGACATATATAACATTTAGAAATAGATCTTGTGTATTTATGGGTATACCTGTTTTAAGGGCCTGTCCCACTTTTATGAGCTGGGACAAACCGTTCTCATCCCAACTCATCAAATACCAATGTTTTGTCTCCGTTCCTTGGTGTCTCGTACTGAAACACAAGGTACACTTTAGCGGCTTTGTCAGATACTGTCAGAAAGTCTTTTTTTAACACATAGTTAATGTTGTGAAATGGTCATAGTTTGAGTAGGTTTAAGCACAAAAACTATTTGGGTAGGTTAAGGGTAAGACCACGTTTGGGGTTACAATACAGTAAGTATGTAATGTTAAGAGCATCATGTAATGTCACAAAAGATGAAAGACGTGACACACGTAGTGTTATGTACTTTACCACTTTTAATAATGTTTTGGTTTTACATTGGAAATGAACCCCAGTCTCCTTGGTGAAAGTTGTTGTTGTTTGAGCCATCCACCCTCCCCACCTCTACTGGATGTAGACTTTCCCCCTCTTTCTACTATGTCAACAGCCCAGGGTGTCTCATAGAGCTGCAGATAGGTTTACAATGAAGTCACTTGAAAGCCTGATGTGTCTCTTTCAGCTGCTAATGGACACCGTGAGTGTTTGTATGAGTCACCATGGGGCGATGACTAAATATCTAGGTATCTGATGATGTTGGGAATGAGAATGGGCTGGCGGGGATGATTTTTCATCACCTACATTTGAGAATACCAACATGGATAGGGCAGAGTGAGACCTTACTGATCAATGATAAATTTCCCATGAGGCATAACTAGGGCTTTTCAGAGTGCATATTCTAAAGATAGCTAAGGATAGCCCTGGGCTAAGAGTTGCCCTTGGGTAACACACGTTGTTAACCCAGGGTTAACCTAAGCCCAGGGCTATATGATTCACACTGCACTTCTACTTGCCCTGGGTTAAATGTCTGTTCGATCTCACAACTAATGTTTACACTGTAGAATGACAGTCTTTAGTCCTGTTTTACACTGCCACTCTTAGCCCTGTGCTTACTCAATTTTCAGGGAATAACCCCACAAATAGCTCCAGAACAGGGAGGGCAAATTTAAGGCTGAAGTTAGCACAGTTCAAAAAATCTGCCGGGATTATGACAGTGAGCTTTTTTAGGCCTTTTTTTTTAGGGCTGAAGGCTCTAAGAAAGCTTTTAGCCTTGGGCTAAGTGGAATGTGAAAAGCTCTACTGATTATGCTAGTGTAGCCAGTAGTGAAAACGTCCTTCCTGATCCCTGAGCACTGTGGTGAAAGTATTAATCAATCCTGTGAACTGACCACATTTTCTTTGTTTTCTGTTATCTTGTATGAATACTGCAAGGCATGTAGTGCAAGTGGTTGGTCTAGCTAAAGGGGTTTGGTGGTGATTATACAGTAAGTTTCCATTACCTACATTAGCAACCCCAGTGTCTGTGGTTATTTTACACATTTACATGTTTTTTGTTTTTTTGTAAAGTCTGTGTGGGCACAGGCACATGTGTGTGGTGAGTAACCTTTCCCAGTATTTATTTCCCCCCACAACCAAATACCTAATGCTCATTAATTATTACATATCCTTTGTTTCCATTGTAGGATCGATGTATTAGAAGTGACTGGGCTTCAGTGTGTCTCACTGCAAAGTTAAGCAGGAATTTAAGACATGAAGTTAACGGAATCATCTCGAAAGACGTAAAGTGATTCTGACATTTAGGATACAACTCTGCAAGAGGACTAGAGGACACTTTGCCATGCATGAATATGATATTTGCATGAATTACTGTGGTAAGTTTTGGTGTACAATGGATGTGTGATCCATTGTGAACCAAGGCTGGAGCAGAGTTAACTGAAAAACAAAATAATAGGCGAGTGTATTAAGAGACTCTAAAGATGGCTGGAACACATGTCAGTGATTGGATGACAGAGATGAATTGGGAGTTAGAATAAGAGATGAGAGGTTGTTCTAATCTTTGTGCGGTTGTATTATCAGTGCCATGAAGGACACAGCATGTTCTTTTGTAGCGTTTTTCGGTCATTAACGATTTGGACTGAGCTTTCTCATTCATTTTAAAAGCACTGGAGAATGGCGAATATCATTTGACTGACATCTTTGGACCAGTTGGAGAAGTCACAAATTAGTTTAGTGAAAATATGATGTCACACTTGATGAAGTGAGACTCCACAGTGTTTTTCAATGAACATTACACTGCCAGCATGACCCAAGGCGCCTACTAGTCGGTGAATCCAACTTTTATATGATCACTCAGAGCATTTATGGTGTACTGTAGTGTTTATAATGTTGGGTGATGATACTGAATTAAAGCTCTTTATGACTTTATAACGGGCCACCTGGACGGAGGGTAGGCATTTGCAACTGCAGTATGTTGCACAATTGACAAACTTTGATAACTGTAACTGGTAATTATAGGTTATGTGCTCATTACAGACCATTGATCAGCTGCAAAATGGTGACATTACTGTTTTTCATCATTTCTGTTTGGTATAAAACATAAAGCATCACTTTATCACTGTTTCGCACAGTTTTGTCTATATTGTAACCATAGATTTGCAAATTGAGATTTGTACACATTGTTTATTCATAGTTTGAAGTGGTTCACATATGGGAGAAGTTTGCTTTCTTGGGTTTCTGCCAGATTTCTGTCCCTTGTGAAATCCCAAGTAATAAGGTCTTATAATAATATATGGTTGTGCTAGTCATCACTGACTAATTATTCTAACCCAAACCATAATGTTTTCCTACACCTTACCATGTTTTGGAGCATAAACCTAACCAAACTGCAACTAAAAACTGAAAATAACAAGTCAACAAAGTCTTAAATTAAAGTTTGCAACTTTTGGTTTCACACAAGACACAAACCGCAGACTGCTGGCTGAAAGTCCTGTGTTTGGCCCATTCATCCACCGCAACCTCCTCCTTACACAGACAGTCACTTTTTAAAATATGACCTGACATCTTTAAGCTTGTACTGAATCAAGTGCACATGTGCGAGAGATCACAAATCTAGGGTTACCATCTATACAAAACCCTCTGAAACCAGCAGCAATCTGGTGTAACAATCTTTGATATGGGTAGAAATTAAAAGTTTATAATGTGCAATAAAAAAAATCATTATTTTTTGTTTTATTGTTGTTTTCTTTCTGTGCAATGAAAGTCTAATCCTGACATATGTGTTAATGTGTAAACAAGCTGTATTATATATGACTAAATAAATATATGTCACTAAATGACTACTTAGATTTTAAATCTCTCTTCCCGATCTCTCACGTCTTTCCTCTCTCCATTTCTCTCATTTCCTCTTCCTCTCACTCTCCCTCTCTCTTCCTTCCTCTCTCTTCTTCCTCTCTCCCACTTCTTCCTTCCTCCTCCTGATCCCCTTCTTCTCTGTTTCGCCCTCCTTTCCATTTCTCATCCTGAGTCTCTCTTCCCGTTCTTTCTCTCCCCCTGAGTCTTTCCCTTCTCTCTCTCTTTTCCTCCGCTGTCTCTTCCTCTCTCACCCCCCCCTCCTCATCCCCCACCCTATAGGGATAGAGACTCAGTAGAATTACCATCCTCTTGATCTATAATTACCACACAACTCTCTCTACCCCTGGCTCTCTTTCTCCTTGCTTGCTTGCCAGCCAGTCTCCGAGTGTACACAGGATACACCATTTTAACATTTTTTTTCCCCCAATATCAGCCCCGTCCTGTTTGTGTGAAGAAATATAAAAATCACTGAGATGTTCTGCGCAGAATGTCGAACTCAAACTGTATGACAAATGGATGATAGCATGACCTATATATCGGATGAGCCATTAAGAAGACACGGCAAATGTTGTTGATGTCTCACACCACATCGTTTCACCTTGATAGCAGGTGATGCACTCAATACAAGGGGTTGCTGAGTATCACAGACATTATATAATAGCAGCTGTGAACTGGAATGTTAATTGCATATGCAAATGTATTCATCCGTTTCAGATGTCTTTCTGTGCTTTTTCTGAATAACAGCTAATAAATTCATGACTGATGAACATGATCATTTTTCTTTCATGCTAGCTTGTTATCTAATCATGGTATAGTCAGCTAAGGACCTCTTAAGGTGTGCTAAGCAAATATTTGCTTCTCTTAGCTTGCCAACATTTGACAGCTGTGGCACTATAGAAGGAGTCATACAGTTTTTGGATTCATGTGCATTTTCTGCTGAAACTGAAACACTGCAACCACAGATGGATATTTTGCTACATCTGCACTGCCTAGTGTGCATCTTCTAGTTTTGTCTCACTTCACATCTTTTGTTGTCTATGTTTGGGGGTTGAAACTTCCACCTCTCACAAGTGTCAGGTCATGGATAATAGGCCTGTGATATTAAAGGAACAATATGTAGGATTTAGTGGAAACTAGCCGTGAACTTGCACTCCAAAAAGCAGTTGCGTGAAACTTGTTGTTTGTGTGTGTGTTTGTGTTGCATTGGGCCGAAGACTGAAGTTTCAAAATGAAAAAACTCTGGAGGTTAGGTTAGGGGTTAGGTTGCTGTTAACATACCTGAATCTCCAACTGAACTGCTTGTCATCAAGCTGCATTGTTGGTAATTTAGGATGCAGGTTTTGACAAAGAATCCCAGGAATCTCTTCTGCACTGATTTTGATACTTTTTTTTAAATTAACCGGCCCGTCAACTGAAATATTGAAGGAACAAGTAGACTGCAGCCCAATACATTCTGTAGGAATATATTTTTATTATAGCTTTGGGTTCAGGTCAGTTTTTGTTCGGTTATTTTTTGTTTTATTTTGTAGGAGTCTTCCCCTCATGCGTCTTTGATTACTTCTCTTCCCGTCTTTGTCTTTTTCCCGGCCTTTGTTTCACTGTTCCACCTTTCTTTGCCAATTTGTCTTTGTCTCTGCGGCTAGCATCATAGCGTTATATTTTCCCAGTGTTTTGGACTTATATTTCATTTTTGGCCTGATTTATTGGACTTTGGATTTCCTTCCTGCCCCTTTGGATTGTGTTTGCCTTTGGACTATTTTGACCTGTGCCTGCCTACCCTCCTTTTAGTTTATTAAATCTTTTAAGCTACACTAGCTCTTCCTGAGTCTATGTTTGAGTTCAGTCTCTTGTTTATTCTGCTACCCTGCTGGACATACTCTGTCACAGAATGAGAAAATAGATAAGTAATATCATGAAGCAAAAGAAACAACTAAGACATCTTCCAGAGCCAGTGTAGTCAGTAGTGAGCCCTACATAGCGCGGGAGGAAGTAAGGATAATTGAGGGTTGTGGATGGGCATGATGCAGGATAGACATTCATGTGTTTGTATAGTTTCACAGATCTACAGTTGATGTGCTTTTTTATCAGCGATGAACATAATTTTTCCCCAACCTTTACCAAATTACTGAGTCAACCGTGTGTATGGGTGGGACCTCAATAATGTGGCTCCAACCCCGATCACTGCTGCATAGACTCTGGCTCCAAATGACATCATCAGCACAAGATAGCAGCGCTTGTATCTGGCTTAATCTTTATACGATGGGAGTAAGTGAAGATGCATCATCAATCTTTATATACAGTCAATGTAAATGTAAAAAAGGAAGGACCACAAATTTGTTAATGTGAGAAAAAGTCAATTTCTTTCTCCTATCATATTGTTGATTGAATGTCTTCTGTTGCAGGAATAAGTGCTCAAAAGATGGATGACTGGTCCAACTATAAGCAGGTAATCAAGTAGAATGAGCCACTTAATGACACATCTTGTAAACTGACTGCATTTATAGAGCGCTTTTATCCAGCGCACTTTACAATTTACCTCTCTTTCAGAGCCAGCCTAACCATCGGCAGCAATTTGCTGTTCACTTCAACGTGTGGCCGGAAGAAAGCAGGAGGAGCCGGGGGTCAGTCTAACAAATACTGCCTCATCTGCACAGCTAATAATGTACAAAGAAATTCAACTACAGCAGAAGAAGGTGGATGACAGCTCTTAAAGGGTTAGCTCAGATTATATGATGTGGGGTTGTACGAGGTACTTAATGATAGACAGTGTAATACCTGCAGTAGATGAAGGTCGACATGCCCCCAGTTTGGAGAGGCAGAGAGGACCAGCATGGCAGCTAAGCAATGTACTTCTGTGGACGGGGTCAGCCATTCGAAAATATTTTATATCACTCTGAGTGTATGCTATATTTAGAAAATCTATACCATCACCACCATATTTGTATATACTATGCAATAAGACAGTGTTTTGCAATGTAAACCACTGTATTTAAGCCAAATATTGCTCTCTCCAAACCAATCAAACTCTTGGGAGAATCTGAACTATGTTTTTAAAACATCAAAGCGTTATATGATAAGTTGTTCCATTATTAGATGGGTTAAACAAAATCATTAAAAGTGTAATAATTAGAGCCGATAATGTAATCACAGACTTAAACTTACATATCACCATGTTTCAGTTTTATTTATTATCAGACTTTATTGTCAGACTTTCATAACTCTAAACCTTCTTGTTGCTTCTTTCAAATGGCTGTTCAAACACCTGATGAGTCCTGACCCCTGAATATTTGTCCTAACTCTGAATAACTTGTCAAAAGTTGAGATTTTAAGCAGCCATTTGAAAGAATCAACAGTACAGGTGCAAAAAATAAAGTGATATAAAGATAATATAATATTATATTATTGGCTCCAATTATTACATATTTTTTATGATTTTTTAACCCACTAATAACTTCTTACATCATATGCACGTTCATGTATCATGTTATGGGTTCAGGACATTTTTTTATTTTTATTATTTTATTTTTATATTTATTATTTTACTTTTATTATTCACATTAAGAATGGAAAAAATACATTTTTGGCAGTTACTGCATTAATGGTAGTTATTACAATATTGGCTGCAACACCCTGTCCACAGCAGTACATTTCTTAGTTTCCATGCTAGTTCTCCTTTCTGCTTCTGCAAACTGGGGGCATGTCAACCAGCATATACCATAGGAAATACACAAACTATGGATAAATACCTCATAAAACCCCACAGTAAACAATCCATACTAAACCTTCAACCAGTCATTGATAACATCTCAGTCAGACATCAGTGTTTGAGCAGCAAAGAGTGTTTGAATCATATTATTTTCTAAGACTGCATGATTTCTTTAAGGTGATAACTGTGATGAAATGTATAAGATAGTATCCAAGATTGTGTCTGCCATAATGCTTTTTCAGTACAGCTGATTTTATAAAACTGCGGGTGACAGTTTTAACGCTATGATGAAATCAATAAAGCAGTGTGAGGCAGTGACCCAGTATACTTGTACTTCCCATATCTGGCAGAAGTGGGATCACAGTGACTGCCTGTTTTTAACTAGCATGCTGCTTGATAAAATGAGTCAGTCAGTCAGTTGTTTAACTATGATGAAATTAATAAGGCAGTAGATGAGGCAGCAAGGGTAAACACAGTTTGTAACCTACACTTCTATTCTCCTCGACATCTATTATTCATTGGCCAAGATGATTCTTTCATGAGGCAAGCTAGTTGCACATAATTCATAACGCAGGCTGTGGAAACTAGGACAGAGTGAGATACAGGCAGAGAGGAGAGGGGGGAAGGGGAAGAGGAAGAGGAGGAGGAAGGATGAGAAGGCTGAGTGAGAAAGAGGGTGACGAAAAGGATGAAGACAGAGGGAGTGTCAGGATGAGGAGGTGAGAGAAAAGAGAAGAGGAGAGAGGCAACAGGATTTGGGTTTACAGAAATGCAATTGAATGAGGGGGAAACACTGCAGAGTCTGCTCAAGTTCAACACGGAGGAAGAAAACGATGGGAATTGGGAGATTAAAGGAATGAGAAGGAGAGATGGGGAAGAGTGACAGAGAAGCACGGGGAAATACATATAGGAGAGGAAGTGGAAGAGAGATGAGGGGGAAAGAGAGAGTTTAAAACAGGAGAGGGGGGTTGCATCTCGCTGATGTCTCTATCAGGCTTTGGGGGGAGGAGTCTGCAGTAAAAAGAGAAGTTTATCATTGGTCCTTTGTTTTACCAAAGCAAGAGGAGAATACATATGTTCAAGCTGCTGCCTGGTAGGGAGACAAATAGTTTCCTTGCATATTTTTCCAAAAGTAGCCCTAGCTGGAACAACGAGAATCCATTTAATAAACGTAATAGCAACGATAGCTCAATTATCATTCTTAATCTGGTATCAGGTGTCTTCAAATTCTTCTTAGATCCTCTAAGCCATAGGTTTTCAACAGAAGGTCCATGACCCATAGGGAGGCTACCCATGAATCCTTGTGCAATAATGTGAGCTAACTAACCTACTAAATCACTGTGCAGCACCTATCCATAACAGTAAACTAGTTTGGTATGTATTATTGAAACATATTGGCCAGTTAGCTGTATTATTTTCCCAAGTATACAGACACTATGTGAGCCACAATGGATCATTGTGTAACTTCACTAGCAAGAGACTCTGACATGCCCGCCACCTCAGAAACCATCACCAAAAGTGTAGAGGGTGAGGCTAACACAGCAGACAGTAGCTTTACTACAAGTGCTGCTGACTTAGCTGCTAAGCAACTGACACTCCTTAGTTACTGTTGCTACGTCTGTCAAACTTCCTGTTCTTGCACTGCACATATGCAGTTTACAGTAATAACTGGCAGTTTTAACATCAGTATTGGCAGTAATTTTTGAAACACTCAATCTTCGGTACCAGGATAAGTAAACAAAAGCAGCTTCTCATTTCTAGCTGTGGATTTTATGGGCTAAAAGGATGATTCTTGCTTTCAGATTTCATAAGAGTAGCTAGCTGATGCTAAAGCTTGAACTCCTTCTGTCAGCTGAGAAGTCCATCTCAAGATGACTTTTTAATGTTTCCACTTGACATATTTTAAAACACCCACAACATTACAAATTCCAGTTTAACCCCTGGTGGGAATAAGGCTGGAGGTAACGCTACTTCTAGTTAGCTGGACATGCTAATGTTTGCAGCTTCTTCTGTTAGAACAGATAAAAACAAAGTTTAATCCATTCCTCACACATGTTTTACCTTTTTGAAAGACTACAAAAAAGATGCCATGCTCCAAACTCATGTGGCTCATGCGTATCACTCCTCTTAGAGCCCCAAACACACCGCAACAGCCATAGTCATGATTGCTAATCTGTGATTGGACAGTTGATTTTGGGAGGAGGTGCTTAACTAAGGGTCAGTCAATTGTGTTTCATTTTTTCTTCCAAAACACTGCTTGCGAGGCTCATTTTAAAATGCCTGTTTGGTATGAAACAGTTCACTCCCTGTGCCTGTGACGAATGCTGCCAAAACCTGAAAGACAGAAAGACAGAAAGAAGACAGAAAGAATAGAGATGTAAATGTGGAAACAGACAGGTGTAATTCTCTGGTTGGAAAATGAGACATAGAGACAAAAGTTTGGATCATTTGTCTTTGGTCTGGTGCTGGGAGCGAAAAGATCAGGATTCAAACATCATTCAGCAACTGTGTGTGTGTGTGTATTTGAGAGAGAGAGAGAGAGAGAGGGACAGACAGACAGAAAGAGAGGGAGTGAGAGATCACAGAGAGAGTGTGCACTCTCTCCCCTGCTATATAGCTCTGGGCCATGTACACAGCAGAAAGTCACGACCCCAAAGTACAGTGCATGGTCTGAATTCCAATGACTTTTTTGACTGAGATAGAGCATTTGTGAGCGTGCATGTGTGTGTCATAGTCCATGTGTATACGTGTGTGTTTGTGTGTGTGTGTGTGTGTGGGAGGGTGTTAGCGTATGGGGACAGTATTCCTATGGGAGCTGAGAGCAGAAAAAATAGAATGCTGAATTGTGACAATGACACACAACCCTAGTACACGCACAAACACACGTGCACACACAAAAAATACACACACACACACACATAGCAACCACCCTTGGAAGAGGTGCGAGTGTAGGGCAGGACAAGGTGACCACAAATAGAGTTGGAACAAGGCTAAGCGTCTTGGCAACTGCTTCCATATCAACACGCCAGTATGCTGGAAAACAAAGTGTAAAAAAATGTTTAAAAAGAAATATTGCTGATGGAGATATCCCAAAATATCTGTTTTCAAATATCACACTTCTTAAAGAGAGGGCACACGGTTTCCAAAGAATATGGCAGCCACCATGGTGAGGTGTTGTTGAGCAACACAAAAGCTGTGTTCTAAATCCATACTAATTTTTTTTTAGCAAAACCACACTAGAAAGATGAATAAAATAAGTAAAACTCTTCATAGGTGTATATGAATACAAACGGATTTGAGATTTTTGAACATCCTGTTGATGGATACAATTGCCGCACAATGTATTGCACACTGCAGTGCACACTGCAGCACAATAAGTAAAAAAGAAAAATTTAACTGTCAGTAGCATTTTCACACTCATCAACTCATCTTTTGTATCACATCTTGCATAATGAAAATTTGATTATTAAATGTATTTCACAGCACTTTTTTAACCAGGATGGCGGAGTCATGACGTGCCTTACTCTGACTCTGATTGGCTAGGACTCATTGCCTTAGTTGGTTGGGTTAGTTAGGTTTAAGCATGAAAAGTGACATCGGTTAGGATTATGGTAAGAAGCCAGTCAGAGCCAGAGTAGGATGGGGCATAACCTTGGCATACTGGGAGAAGCTAATATTGCATACTGTACCTACAGTAGCCAATAAGCATATATACATAGACACACATCAACTGCTTATGTCTGTTGCTGTGATACATCAATGTCACCACCATATTAGATGAGTCAAGACTGGCCTGTGACAAACACCTGTTATCTGGGGAGCAGTTGTTCTATAAAAAGCACAATATCATTTATGTTTCTCGACCAATTTCAGCGAGTCATGCTATATTCAAGGGTCTATGATGTAAATGGAGTCGAAAAAAAGGTTGTTTTTTCGAACTCCATGTAGATCATGAACCCGTGAATATAAAAAGGACTAATTGAAATCGGTTGAGAAATGTAAATGTTAGAGAGTTTTTCATTTAGGTTTCTGCCTGTTAAAAGGAAGTTTTTCCTCACCACAGTTGCCTCAGTGCTTGCTCTTGGTGGGAACAATTGGGTTTATAAAGGCTACAGCCTACACCTACTTCATTTGAAAAGTGCCCTGAGATAACTTTGTTATGATTTGCTTGCTATACAAATAAAACTGAATTGAATTGAGTTGAATTTTTATCTAGAAAAACCCCAGCTCCCCTGTTGACCACTGGGTGTGATGCTGATGTACAATCAAAAGGCCAGTGCAACATCTATGTATATATTTCTGTGCAGAAATCTATTGGCTCGATGGTGCTGTTTATTACCTGATCATTGGCCTCTCTCTGGAGGGTTACTGAAGATGTCAAAAGCAAAAGCATACATGAAAAGTAGTAGTGTTAGTGGCATTTTTCCATATCCATTTTGGGAAAAAAGCAGTAACACATATGAACAAAAGGTGTCCTAAGATGAGATGATTTGATATAAATTTTCTTGATACATGTATAAATTGTTTCAAAAAATTACTTTTTTCCATTTGTTGGAAAACAAACACAAAACTAAATTATTTTGTAGATCATTCCTAAATGCATAGCATTACATCATGGTTTAGTTTCTCCTCACTTGGATGCATTACATCATTTATTTTGTGTTTTTCAGCTCACCAAGATTTGCTTAGTAAGAGTCCGTGGCATTGTAATCCCATGAGCACATTTTTGTGGTTTGCAAAAGCTTCCCAATTGATCCTGGTTTATGTTTCACTTTTCTTCTCTCTCCATCTCTTTTTCATATTATTTGCCGAAATGTATGCTTGTCTGGCTCCATGTATAAGCTCATTATTCCATACCCTGTCTTGAATATTGAGTGCATGCTTATAGTCTGCACAAATCTGCTCTTATGTGGTACAGTAATATGCAGACACTGCTTCAGCCCACATTTAGATGTTTTTGTTTCTCTCTAATAATGTGTGTGCATGAGACACAGTGAAGCATTAAGGAAAGAGTGCTGCATTTGTCTCTCATATTACAGTGTAAGTTACATGTAATAGTCCTCAAAGTAAGCAGTTCTCAGACCATCTGATGGCTTCTCTGAATGCTAATCCCATTACAGCACTGTAAATAAAGAATCACTATGATCAATACTAGGCAATTACATAAACTTTGAAGCAATTGGTTGAAAAACAAACATATATAATGTAGATTTTAATATGCAACAAATGTAGCAGTCTTGCATTATATTTTAAAATTGTAGTTTTTTTTTAAATGCCAGAAGGCTGATATAACGTGTGTTGGTTGCTGGCTTACTATTAAATTGTGATGATCCTTCCACTTGGTATTTTGAAACTTGCTTTCCAACAATATCAGAAAATGTTAAAACATATAGAGAATAGCCACCATATTGTGTAGGTCCATGTTAGATAGATTTTTATCAGCTATGGCGGTTGTTTACAAGTGAATATAACAACTCCCATAATCCCATGCTACTTCACAACATCATCAAACTGTGTCTTTTGTTATTGTTTTAATATGATAGAGACCTTTAGCGGCAGAACATACTGTTCAATATATGATGGTATGCAAAATTATATTTATTCATTTATTTATTTAAACAAACTTCATCACAGCCTGTGTATATTTTACGATTAGACTTAAATATTTCTCATCTACACAAACCATTTCCTTTCCATAAACAGTTTTATAGCCCGATCATATTGAGGTCACAGGCTAGGCCTGATATTGTTCTTTTTACATTTTTCATTTCGCCTATGTCATATTTTCAATACACCCAGTTATTCTTAGGGACATACATGAGAACCTCTGCTTTTTGGTATAATTGGAGGTCATATATTCAATAAATTCAGTACAGAGAGGCAGAGGGGGTCATCATGAGTCATGAATTGTTAGAAAAGGTCACACAGAGAGACATAGGGCATCTAAGGTCACAACTAAAACTCCAACCTTCACTTGATTTGTCTAATGTCATTTTAGAAGTGCTGTTTCTTCCATCATTTACTTAAAACCCTCGGATTTGCACTCAACTGAAACTTTAGAGGATCCTCTGGCCAACAGCAGGCCCATTTAAAATCAATAGCTGGAGACACTGCCCCTTTAAAGATCAATAGTGCCACTTAATGGAGGGTTTGGGTGAGGTCTTCTTTTAAATTGGGCTGTCCACCCTTTTGTTGTTTTTTTCTATTTTGTCAAGACGTGTAGAGAATAGAGAAGTAATAACTCAGTAGGTGAAAATGATACAAAACTGTATATGACATATTTATGACAATTAGGGCAATTTATTGGAATTCTCATTGTTTTACATAAGTTAAATACCATTTTTGCAGTTGTGTGTATATCCATCTAGTTAGCTCACCGGACTTCAGGACAGATATGTGTTTTATATTACACCTTCTACGACCAGGAAATGTGACTTACAGTAATTACATGGGTTGTAAAATAGAGTTGGCTGCCCTCCAAACTGTGCTGCAGGGTCTTATCCCAGCAGGGCATGTCTTGCACTTAATAGACAGTGAGAAAACAGCTTTAATCTAATATGCTATGTAAAGGAGGGTTTATTGCAGAAACCTTGATCAGTTTAATTTAAATAGATTTTCTGTTGCATCAGTGCAGGGCAGGAAACACAGCATCTGGTGAACACAGCTCTGGCTCTTGTAGGGCTTCCTTTTATTGCCTTGTAGTTAGAAAATGTTACTTTATATTTACCACTAAGGACTCTTGGAGGAGACCCTTTAGAGGATGTGCCATCAGCCCCCATTCAATAAGATTTTGTCCTGAAGGACACCATCTGATAATGATAATAATTGTTGATCCCCTGTTTGTCTCTCTCTGTCTGTGTGTTCATTTTGGCATCTCCTGCTGTCAATCAACCCGCACACCTGCGACTCATCCACTTGTTAAGCTCCTGCAGTATACATATCCTTTGTCTTCACTCCAATCTTTGCTAAATCATTCATTTCAGCTACATGGTACAAATGCTGGCCAAGTCTGCTGGTTGTTATTTCTCATGTCTGCTTTTGTCTACTACTCACCTGTGAAATCTGTTTGCGTGCCTCGTCCAGCCCAGCTCAAAGACACATTTTGGAAGTCCTAGGGTTTTATTACTTGAGTGTCAACCAATCTAAGGACCAGGAAGCTGAATCTAATTCCCATCTAAACAATTCATGCCTATTTGAGTGAATCCATTGGTATGTAAGAAACAAGATTCATCTGAGAAAGCTATCAAACCACAGAAACAATAATACACATTCCATTACATCCTCATATCACTGTGCAGCTGCTTTTAATAATCGCATCCCTCTCACTTTATGCCTGCGGCTATTTAGTGATGGTTGAGAATTCATCTGACAGGTTGGAGTTTCTACTTGCTGCATTATCTGCTCGGTTTCTCCGTCTTTGTTATCTCTTTCTCTCTGTTTCCAGTTGTTTTCTCCCTGATCCCTGTGTAGAAGTAGGTTGACACCCCCTCAGAGAAAACTTCATGTAGCATTTCAAATGATGACTCAGTCATCAGAAATACCTCTCTCTGCATCTTCTTTCTGTGTGTGTGTGTGTGTGTCAGTTAGGCATGTGCACTACGCAGTGTGCATGTGTCACTGAGTGTGGTACAGTAATGTATTGTGTGCCACTACACACTACACACGTAATTAGATGTTTCCTGTATCAGGCTGTTTGCAATTTGAATTTGGGCTCTGCCAAGTGCCCTGGGGGTGTGTGTGTGTGTGTGTGTGTGTGTGTGTGTGTGTGTGGGATGTGTGGATGTGTGTGTGTGTGTGTGTGTGTGTGTGTGAGAGAGAGAGAGAGAGAGAGAGAGAGAGACTCTGGTGGCTCTTTGTTTATATTGGGGTCAACTGACATCACACTTCCTGTGCAGCAGTATTCCCTGTCTGGCACTGTGTGTGTGTGTGTGTGTGTGTGTGTGTGTGTGTGTGTGGTGTGTATCACTTGTGTATTACACTATGTTGTGGAGAAATCCATTTAAATCTGTTCACCGACTCGCATTTCTTATAGGGACCAAACTCAAGTCACCACAATGTAAAACAAAATTTTAGGGTGCTGACTTGGCTTAGAATTACACAATGGTTAAGTTGAGGGTAAGAGTTGGGGTTAGAAAAGTGGTCACTATGAGTAGGTTAGGGTAAGTCTGTTTGTGTTTCTGTGTTTGTGGACTTGTAACGGCCACATAATGTAAATCATTATATTTTAGGGCAAAGACTTGGGTGAGGGTTAGAGTTTGGGTTGAGGGCTTCTATTTCTGTAGAACTATTTGTGTGTGCGTGTGTGTGTGTCTGGGATGGTTGTCTATTGTCATTGTATGTGGAGCAGACTAGCAGGTTTTATAGGTTCTGGTTCTTTCTGAAGGCTGAAATAACCGTATGGTTCTGGATGCATGGATGTTGTGACTACACGAGCAAACTGATTCTTTATGGCGTGGTGGAGTCTGTTATTCTGTGTGAGAGGTATTCGTTGTGCCCTGTGAGATGTATCACTCTTTTGGGGGTTGGATTGGCCCCCAACCCCAGCAAAGAATGAGAGTGGGGCTGGGATACAGACCCTGTTCCAGGTAGATGGTTCCGGGGATATAGAGGATGTGAGAGGTGGAGGCCGATCCAAATTGAGGACTGAAGAGACTGAAAAAGACGGAATAAGATTTAGGTGGATTCTTAGAAGTTGAAAAATTTGGGAGAAATGTGGACAAATCTCTTGAAATCTGATCATTTTATTATGCTTTGCATGTATGTTTGGAGTGGTAGCTGGTTTTGTGTAACAGGGTGTGATCTTGAAATCTTTGGCTAAAAGAAAACGGTGAAAGTTAATCTGATATAGTTCTATGGAATATTTATATTGTATGGAAGGTTGGTCGCTATTGAGGATCTATGAAATCTTGAAAGAATGTAATGTCTTGGCCATGCTCCAATGATTTCGTCCAGAAAGCAAAGACAGAACATAGTTTGAAATTTACACTTGGCCAAGGCTTCTTGCTCCTACTCACTCATGTATATGTTTGCACATGATGGTGCGTACCTCTGACCCATAATTGTTCCACTGACCTGGAGGAATTGACTATTAATGAATCAAAAGGCATTATTCTTTAAGCAGATGTTTTACAGTTGAATGAGGTCTAAGTCTGGTTCTTTTTACTGTCTCAATACCTGATACCCAACTGAACCTGAAACCTTAATTCCCAATTTTGAGTTAGTATTAGTCTATAGACTATCCATATCAATAGTGAGTCTGATGTGTCCAAGAAGTGGCAAGTGTCCTTGAGGTAGCTGAGGTGTCTGGTGGACAGGGGACCCAGGGAATGATCTATGAATTGTGATATATTGTATGATGTGCTCTTGCAGTCGGACACAATGTGTCTGCCAGTAAGAATTCTTGGGGGTGGGGCTAAGGGCTGTGAGAATGGATGAGTAGTGTTCCTGAAGTATGGTCATATTTCTTTGCATCTGCTGTGTGGTGTTTTCAGCAAACTTTGATCAGGTTTGTCCTGTGGGTGAGGCTGGTTGTTGAAATCAGTCCATTAGTTGACCTGTCTTATCATGCTGGGTGGGAATGTTTGTGAAGAAATGGCTTTATCTATTATGTGTTTGTTATGTACCGACTGTATGAGGTTCAAATAGTGATTGCTGGTCTTTCTGGTTTGTTTGTCTGGTGAGTGGGTAAGTGGATGGATGGATGGTTAGATGCAGTGGGTGTCTGTATGTGGGAGTCTGGAATGTGTGGGATCTCCATTATGTGTCCTGTATATTGGATGTGTAGTCAGCGTCATTAGTGGTTGTGGTAAATAATTGTGTTTGTGTGTCCTGCGTAATGTCTCTCCATTCATGCCTACTTTGCTCAGTTGCATAGCCTGACACCTGTAACAGAGTAGGTTAATTGGGGGTGTGGACGTTTACCTAGTCCAGCATCTGTTTGGTGATCTCCTCCAGTGTGGTCCCAGACTGGGCGAAGACTTGGGTTAGTGTTATGGTTAGATTAAGGTTAGGGTAAGGCAAGTAGTCATTATGGGTAGGGTCAGGGTACATCTTGAATGTAATGGAAACAAATACAAGTCAACGTAATGTCCTCTGAAGTGAACACAACTGTGCGTGTGTGTGCAGTTACCACTGTCAGAGTGAGTTCTACACAAAGTCACACAGTGTTCTCACTCTTAATAAAGCTGTCACCAAGCCCAGTGACTTTTTCTTCTTCTTCTCTCCATCTCTCTTGCACCACTTCACTGTTTAATTCCTTTATCTCTCCTCCTTCTTGAAATGAGTCACAAAAATGAAATCTGTTTCTTTTCCTCTTTCCCTGCTCTACATGTCGTCATCACCAACCATGTTCTGTCCCATTTTTCCCATCTTTTTTTATCTCTTTTGACCCCACAACTAGGTTCCCTTTTTTTTCTCTTTCCCTCATTTCCCCACACTTCTTCCTTTCCACCCAATTTGTTTCATTTTGGATCCTAATCTCACTCCCTCGCTTTATCTAATCCATGTCATCCCTTCCTCTCCCCATCATCTTCCTCCTTACATCCCTCATTTTCAGTGTATTTTCGTTTCCATTCTCAGTCTTTCTCTTTCTCTCCATCCATTCTCGTCTTTTTATCTGCCTCTCTCTCTTGGTGTCTCTGATGCTATGTCTGTCTCTCCCCCTCTCTTCCCTTTAGGAATGGAGGGATTATGGAGATGAGAATGTGTATTGTTAGGGACACGGCCTGTCTGTGATCCTCTGGTAAAAAAAAAGTCTCATTGCCCCCAACTGGAGAGAGCTGCATCACCAGGATAAACAGCATGTGGCTGTCAGACCCATACAAACACACATACAGTACTCACATTTATGTAGTTGTAAATGTATTCACTTACATGGAAAGGTATAGGCAGCTGACATTCATGCACATATGCAGGTACAGACATATTTCCATGGAGCCGAGCATGCACAGACTTCATATACATATTCAGACAGTGAAACATACTCTAAAATAGATGCAAAACACACACAAACAAACACCTACAAACAAACAACACCTAACAAAGCTGTCATAGTGGCGCAACTAAATAGATGTGGCAACTACCAGGGGGTTTTTATACCACAGGAGGGGGTTTTCTCTCGCTTTTTCTAGCTCTCTCCCTGCATTTACTCCTTTGAAGTTTTAATTTCCCTCTCCTCATGTTTGCTGGTGTGTATGTACGGGGTAAACAGACAGGGAGATTAAATGAAGTGTGATTCATTTAGTTACAGTTACAGGCTGCACTCATGTAATGCAGTATTTTATAATCCAATAAAATGTATGCAGGATGTGTCAGTGTATGTATTATATCTGTCTGGATAATAAATGGGGCTACACTAAACATGAATATCCAATCTTTTTAATCAGGCATGGTGCCATGCTAAAGGCCATGAAACTGATTGTGGTAATACACGATAAACATAAGGTGGGTAGTCCTCCACAATAGACTAGAATATTGATTGAAAATAAAACAATAAAAAAATCTAAATTTCTGACCAAAGTTATAGGCAACAAGACGCAGCAGTGGCATAAGGAGCCACAGTGCAATCGCACTGCCTGCCTGCCACCCATGAAGCTGAAGTGTAATGTAAAACTTCTATGTGTGTGTGTCTATTTGTATTCAGATTTATTCTGGAGCTCTGACTTCGCTATAAAGCTCTGACTTCAGCTACGACTCAGAGTCATGCTAACTGCAGAAGGTCTCTGATGGCTCTGCCTTTGTGGGGCGTATCAGAGGACAACAGGAGTGGAAGACTTCATTGGGTGGTGCAGACTAAACCACCTGCAGCTGAACATTATATGAAGGGGCTGATTGTGGATTAAGCCTCCTCTGACTGCTTTATCCATCCATGGGGAAGATGTTGAGGTGGTTCACTCCTATAAATACCTTAGAATGCACGTGGACAACTGGCTAGAGTGTGCTGGGGACACAGAGGCTCTCTACAAGAAGGGCCAGAGTTGGCTCTGCTTCCTGCAGAGACTTCAAAGTCTGCAACAGGATGTTGCAGATGTTCTACCAGTCTGTGGTGGACAGCGCTATCTTTTACGCTGCTATGTGCTGGGGCTGGAGCACAACGATGAGGGACACTAACAAGCTCAACAAGGTAGTTAGAAGGACTGGCTCAGTTATTGCAAGAGGAGTTGTGCTAGACTCTCAGAAGGTGGTGATAGGGAAGAGGATGGTGTCCGAGTTGGTTAGCAGACTGAATGTCTCCCACCCCCTCCATGGCATGTTTTGAGGCAATCCCTAACTTCAGCTCATCAGTTATAATTTTTATCTTGGCTTCAATATCAGATCATAAGGTTAAAAAAATACCAGTGCGAGTCAGCTATATCCTGCACTGCACAACTAAACTTGTGAAAGTAAATGAAAAGATACTGAGGACTGACCTTGCTGAATGCATAAATATTGAGCTTAACCCTTTTTTCAGAAGTTCCTGTTTGCACTGAACAGACAACAAGAGACAAAGAAAAGTCTGACCCCGATGATTATGAGACGAGGTCTCAAGTTATAAGGAGTGACTTTTTAATATGCTCTCTAATCAGATTTATGAACACCCATCCATGATGCACATTTGTGACCTGATAATTGGTCATTTATTTGGACTGTGATAAAAAGAAAAAAAAAATGAAATTGAGCCCTTTGAAATGCCTGGAAAGAGACCACAATATTCAAGGTATCTAGTGCTGATGTTCTGGCCAGATTGCAAACACATCAGAGGCCTCAAGATCTGCACATTTTAGATTAGATAAAATATACCTCTTTTAATTGAATACTCATCCCTTATAGGCTTGACAGGTGGTAAGCTTTAATTTGTATCAGTTACAATGACCCCAGCTAAAGAAAGCTGCATCACCAGACATATAAACAGCATGTGGCTGTCAGACACATATACTCAATATACATATCATGGTGACCCTGTCTCACAGCAAAAGAACCAAAGCAAAAGCGTCAACAGTTCTCAAACCACTCCTGCAGTTTAATCCACTCAGTATGTGCCAAACACACACATTTTTCCATAATATGACTGAATATGGTACCTTCATTTGTTACATGCAATTGTATCACTTTTTAAGTAGATTTTGGTTGAATTTCTTTAAGGTACATCAGTAAGACATCAGGCAGTTACAACTTGTATGTCCATATTTAACAACCAGCCAATCTGGATTTAGACAATGTTGATTGGTTATTGTTACTGACAACATTGATTGCCATAGTTTATAATATTGATTAATATAATCAATATATTACTGAGAGTCCAACAAACCTTTGTGTTACAGGAATAGCACAGAAGATTGATTTCTGCATAGCTGACTATTTTCATGATAGCATTTTGTAGTTGCAGTGCAGAACACATTTGTCATGGATGGGAACATCAGATGGTCCAAGCTGGTATGTGAATTGTTGATGAGGCATTTAATCCTCTACTTTCCTCCTCGTCAAAATGTGGGAAGTTAGTACACAATGAAATTTCTATCCACATATAAGGGTCTGTAATAGAGTCTGTTCTCTAACCAAAGTATGCTCCAATTCAGCATGAACCTTGAGTTAGAATAAGAGGGTCCATCAATCCATTTTCTAAACCGCTAATCCTGTTCAGGACACACATAAGCACACACAATAGCAGTCACCGTTTCTATGTCCTGTGTGTTTCTTTGTTGTTTTGGTTATTTATTAAGAAAATATTGGATGCTAAATTGGATGGCGAGCTCATCAGGCAATTCTTTTCTACCAGCATTAGTCTGATAGCGAGCACAGATCCCTGCGGAGGTTATATCGAGGGGATTGGAATAAGCTGGGAGAGGAATGTGGACTCTTGCAGCTTTGAAACTTTATTCTTTTATGTACTGTTCAAGTCCCAATGCATGTCTAATACTGTTAATAATGGTGCTAAGAGATGCAAACTGCACTGCATTAATACACAAGGTAATGAAAACCTCTCTCGGCTACCTTTCCAAAAAATAGATGTAGGTCATTTGTTTATCCTTCATATTTTTAAACTAATCATTTCGGTTAATTACTTTGAATTGTTTTTCTTTATGTAACTACTAATGGCTAAGCTGCTACAGTATGTGGTTTATATACAGTAACTGCTGTTGTCTTTACCAGGTCTCCCTGAAAAATTCATCTCATCTGGGTAAATGAAGGGTTTGACTGACATCAGTGGTTTCAGCATTTTTGGCCACAGTGTCTCCCAGCACATGAAAGAAACATAGAGCCATAAGGTCTTTTTATGTCTCTTTTCATTGCTGTCCTATATGTCTGGCTGCAAGCTGTTCTCCCAGCACCACTGCAGTGTCGCCAGCTGTGCCGCTGCTCCCCTGGCAGGTAAATGATGAGGCCTGATGAGACGAGATAGCGTCGTAACGTCAGCTTTTTAAGTAAGAATTTGCTTTGCATCCCGAGTAGCTGCATTAAACAGAAAATATGGGTAGAGTAATGTGTGTTGGCATATGGCAAATAGACAACATCTGAAACATGAAACATATCACCATGCTGACCTTCAGGAATCCTTGGCATGGGTCATAAACCAGCAGTTCAAAGCAGTGGGTTACATTGTTTGCCACTGAAAAGACTCCTGGACAACTGCAAGTCTTTAGAATTGTATGAGGTACTTATCAATGGTCAGCATATTATCTACAGCACAATCCCAGTTAGGAGAAGCAGAGAGGGGCACCAGCTCTGAGGCCAAGCAATTAGCTGCTGTGGACAGGGTTCTCTTTCTAAATGAACCAAACTCCATAGATCAGATCAGTAATTTAACCTCACAAAACATGGGAGTTTTCGGTCTATAGCTGCCTCAGTTGGTTCAGTTGCTTGTGTTACTGTACAACCTCTGTGTTTTAAAAGGATAGTTCGGATTCACCAAATAACCCTAACTATCTAACAAATTGAGGCAGTGGTAGTGGTGTTCTGCAAGGTAAAATTTCCAATTTTGATTGGTTTGTAGTGAGCAATATTTGACTAACTGGGGTTTTCCATCATTACAGGCTGTAAGACAGCAAAGTAATGCAGTAAAAAAAGTAATCTAAATATAGCATACACTTAAACTGATATTGATTTTATTTTAGGTGAGCCTTTTTTTAAGTGGCTAAAATCCATTTTGTTGCTGACCCTTTCCACAGCAGTTCAATGCTCAGCTTCTTTGCTGGCGCCCCTCTGTGCTTCTCCAAACTCTGGGCATGCCAACTGGCATCTAGCCAGCAACACTGACTATGGATCCTCATACAACCCCTCTTCAAATAATCAGAACTATCCCTTTTAAGTTTGGTGTCTACCAGATTTCTTTGTTTGACCCTTAACAGTTTGTTCCACTCTTTGTAAAGCAGCTGAATGCCAAAAGATGCAAATGTAAAAGTAATGACCGATTACTTAATGACCTATTGAGCACAACAGGCTTAATTTTTCAGAGCTGTGCTGTGAGCATCCAGTGAGCCCATCGACAAGCTGTTATTAGAGAGCCTCTGCAGTGTCTACCAGCTGTAAGTGCTCTCTCCTGGCAAGCAGCATACAGTCACAAAACCATCTGTGTCTGTGGGCATCAGGCAGTGACACCAGCGCAGTATATATGTCCTCCTTTAAACTGGCATTGTACCACCACTTCCTCCACAGTGATGGAGATGGAGCTAATGCTCTTTTCATGCTGCTCAAAAAACCAGGCAGTGATCTACTGGCTTGCATACATCTGTAGTTTCTTTTATATTTTGGTTCAAGAGGAGATTTAACAATTTTAGTAGAGTTTAACCTGAGTGGTGAACTGCTGAGCTGGATGTCCTTCTTATATCTGGGCAATGTAAGGTAGTTGAAATAATAAAACTGCAAGGCAAGACAGCTCAGTTATATTATACATGAAAGGAGAAAGCAAATACTTCAAACGCAAAGTAAGAAGTGAATCTGCTGAAAAAGATAGCCCCTGACCTGGCTATAGTAACCCTAATTACTGGCACATTTTTCCTATACAATGGCGTGATGAATCAATTTTGCAAGGCACTGAAAAATATGGGTCCCTTGTGGAAACGACAGACAATCCAGGATATAAGACCACAGTAAAATCCCCGACTGTGGCAAATTGTAGTCTGTTGTACTCAGGAGGCCCTCTGCATGACATGAACTGCACGTCCACCTAGCTTGGCAAATTCGTCTTTTGAGGGAAATTTCATGGCTTCGTTATTTTTTAAGACTTGGTGTGAAGTCTTATGCAATTTCTTTTTGTTTGTTTTTTTTATTGTTGTCATACACTTTCATAATCAAATATTTATTTTCTACATTGTATTCAATTTCAAAAATACTTCATGTCAGCCTGTGTTCAAATGGTTGGTCACTGACAGTTTCATTTTCATTTCTAGCAGACCTCAGGCCTGTCTCATTCACTCTTCCTGTCCAGACTGTCGTTCCCAGACAATTCAATATTTGATTTGGTGACCCTCTGCCCAACAAGCCCAATTTTCCGCCAATTATGCTGCCTCCTGGCTCAAACCTCCCAAACCTTTGCAGATTGTAAATGTTCTGTCATCACCTCTTCCAAGCCCTTCGTCTCTCTTCACTGTAGATTTAATTAAGTCTGGTCTTAAAAAAAAAAGAATAAACTCAGTGTCTCGATATGCAAATAATAAAACATGGAGCTTGCACTCGCCATGAAAAGGATTACATGATGGAGAAAAACAGGTAGTACTCCACTTTTAACAATGAACGGTGGGCAGTAAAGGCATGCTTTTGCAAACACAGTATGTTGCTGCAACATTGTGGTTGTGATGTTCATTCATTTATGATGTAGCAACGTTCCTGCAACATTGCAATTAAAATGTGATGTTGCAGCAACCTTTCTGCAACATCCATTCCAACCGTTCCAGCAACAACACTGTCTTAATAGGGACACCCCAACATCTCTGAAAAGGGCTGGAAACATTGGGACAACATACTGGCAACATTTAAAATAACATGCTAAAATAGCATGCAATGACACTTTCACCTTGGTTACCACAATGTCACATTGCAAAAATTACATTGTAATTGCATTCCTGCATTCCTTTTTAATAAATATGGTTCCATTTTAAAATATATTCTGTTACTTATTGTCATTATGGCAGCTGTTTACATAAGCGTCTTTCAACAGCTTATATCAGATTGTAACAACTATTTTATTTGTTTCAATATCTAATCCATTGTTTTTGACTATATTAAACGCTGCCTGCTACAGCATTAGTATTTCCAAAAAAATCCTTTTATAGTAAAGGATTATCACCTCCATGTCATTTAATTCTGCAAATAATCTGCTTTGTTTTTTTTTTTTTTTTAAAAAGCATTAAGATATGAATCTAATACAATCACAATAGGTGATTGTTTTTTCTGTCTTTTGCAATTGAGGCAACTTAGTAATTAAGATTTTTTTCTAACAAAGGCATTAGAATAATATTACAAGTGATTTTGTGTGTTTGTAAAATGACTATGCTGAAGTTGTGAGGATGCCTTCGGCTGTCGATGAAAGGTGGTGCTTACATGAGTAATTATGGATGGGTGATAAATGCAAAATGAGTATCTGAATTGCAAAAAATAGAATGTAATAGGTGGGTGGTTTGAATGTGTGACATCTTTCTCAACCAGCAATGACAGCTGCTGTTCAGCTCCATCGAGTCTCCCATCAACTCCCCTCACCCCAACAAGACTAAATTACTGTGCACACAACTAAGGAGGAAAAAAAAAAAATACAAACACTGGTGTACACTAGAATATGACTATAATCTCCCTTTCGTGTTACTGGAATGATATATGTTTATTCCCCAGGGAACTTCTATCCATACTTGCCCTCCCTTATATACCCATCTACACACACACCATCTATTCTGTTATTGCTCTATAGGGACTCATTCATTTTCACATGTAACACTCAAATTAAGCAGCATGTGCATGTGTGGGCACGGGGTTGGTCCGTGTACGTATATATCTCAGTAGGGGGAAGTGGAATGAGGAGGTAAATATGGATACAGTATCTGTGTATCCTGTCTCTGTTCGAGGTTGGTGAACGAAAACCATATTAGACTGGATGGAGAGAATAATAGTGATTTTTCTTCATCAGAATATCGACTTCTGATTCGTCAATGAATCCAAATTAGTTCTGGTAGCTGCTGTGCTATTATTATAAATACAGGAAAAATATTACTTCAATTACTAAAACGTGTCATTAGCAATCTTAACTGTTTCATGCTGCTGTTATTTCAGTTCTATTTTAATTTACTCCAATGTTATCTACAGAGACATCTCGATGGTTACATGTATCCACTTATTATTTATTATTGATGGTACACAGATGGTTAGTTTTCAGATTTCCTCTTGGTGCACATAAAGTACTGTGCGCCTACTAAGCCAAATTAGCTTGTTACTAGCTATGCAGCTAATAAGTGTTTTGACGCTCCACAATCTGGTTATTTGTCTCTTCAAAGATATATTTTGCATCATCCTCTCTATTCACCCCTCTGAAGCTTGAAGACTGGGGAGTCTTTCAATTTACTGAGAATTATGGGAGTTCCGCCTGGTTGGCAGCACAAAACTGTTATGACATTGCTGACATCCTGTAATGTAGAAGCAGGCAGGGGCTTCTGGCGCAACTTCACCCACTTCCAAAGTGCATTAAGAAGGAGAGAAGGGGAGAAAGGCTCAAAGATATTTTATTGTAGGATAAAATCATCCTGTTATCTCGTGACCACTGGTGTTCTCCCTTAACCCTAAGTCTAACCCTAAAACCCTAAAATCTTACAATCTAATTGACATTTGTATCTTTATTACATGAACATAAAGTAGGCCCAATGAAACGGATAGTTTTTCTATGTTTCCCTCGCCAAGGGCCAGCTTGATGGACTATTATGTTAGTGGGTTTCAACCACAGGTACTTTCCTGGTGCCCATTCATTTTCTGTCTCCATCACTGATTGACTGTTTCTCATTGTTTGAGCAGACTACCAGATAGCCTAAGAAACACTGTATTTTGCTGTCGAATCATGTTGGCTTGTTTATGGCAGTTTTCTTATACACTTTGAGATGTCTACATATTTCATTGAAAGAAAATTGTTCTCTTTTTTTCTGTTGTGATTTCAATGTGCAACAAACCAACCAACAGCAGTCTAGGGTAGCCAGCAGAAGCAGACAGGTTCTTTTTCCATATGTTGTCTCTATGTAGGCATGCTTCTTTATTACAAGGGAAGTCTTTAAGTAGCATGTGTGTAGGAATAATTCTGTCCCAAGCTTTTGATCAGAGTAACCACAATGACTATAAGCATTTCCAGTGCATTATGGTATAGCTTGTGAATTACTTAGAGAGCAATGATCTACTGACTGTATGTAGCTGGCTGCTTAGTTCATATGTTAGGTCAATGTTATTGACTGTTATGCTAGAGTCATGCAATGTGTGTTTTACTTCAACCCTGTGATTTAATATCATTCAAATGTCTTTGAGAGTACTGAAAACAGCTACATGCAGCTCATGCATTTTGCATAATTATGATGTTCACATGCATGATTGTGCCAGAATGTACAAGTCTGCAGTTTTCTGTTTGTCACTATACCTGGAGACCTGGAGCTGGGGAAGCATAGATGTTCGTGCATCATGGTAATATTTTCAGACTGAATAGCTTGCATTATGATAAAAAAAAAAAGGGTGACTTGCTCATGTTTGTTTTCAAGAGTGAGATGGACAGATAACAGATGGACAGAAATAGGAAAAAGAAAGAGAGATGCCAGCATTTTGTTAACACCACTGAACTGGACAAACAATTGATTGGATTGCCCCGGACCCCCAGGGCGTGTGTGTGTGTGTGTGTGTGTGTGTAGCCAGCATGATGTGGAAGTTGTAGGTTAATAGGAAGAGGAAATACAGGGCTTTAGAGATGGGAGGATGTGTGTTTAAACGTGTCTGGATGGGTTTAGCCATCTGATTTGATTTTGCAGAGACACAGTAGTTGGTGACAGTAGACAAAGCTGTACAATGAAATCTTTGGAGCATTACAATCACTAATTGAGTAGAAGTATAAAGTGAGAGGTAGGAGTAAAAACCCTAGTGATCAAACCAAGTGTCAATACTGCCAGGGGCAGATGAGAAAGGTTAGCATAGGGACTAAGTAGAGTAGCGAGAGAGGGCAAGAATGTACTGTATGCTTTATTGGAGAAAAAGCTGAGGGAGAGAAAAGCAAAGTGACAGAAAAGTGCAGGGATGGATGTGGGGGAAGGCTGGCTGAGAAGAGAGGGGGGAGAGGAGGGGGTAGATTGGAGGAGACAAAAAGGATGAAACAGATAAAAAGGATGGGGGAGCAGGGCATGCCTGTGGGAAATGGAGGCAATCGATAGAAAAAGATGCCAAAGTGTTTGGGGGAAAAGGAGGAGGGGGAGTGTGTTATATAACTCCAAAATGGCAGCCCTGAGTTGTGGGGTAGTCTGAATTCAGGAGCAGCCCCCATCTCTCCTCCGAGTTGACTTCTGTGTAATCAAACCACAGACACTGTCTCCTGTGAATGGAAGTGCCTGAACCTGAGGGTAAGCCGAAGCATTGTTTATGCATCCCAAAATGTCACAAAAGCATGCTTGACAAGTCGACATTTTTCCTCTGAGGAGTTTCTGCATGGTAAATATTAAGCGATGGCAGGTCAGAAGCATCTCTAATAGGATCAGTTTGATCCCACTTGTCCATCAGCTGGGGAAAATCAGATTTTCTTTTTTTGTTTGTTTCAATTTAAATCCAACTCAGGAGATTAAATTTTTGTTTTGGCTCTTTGTTCCATTGCTTATACTTTGTTATTTTTAGAATTAAGCAAACAACATTGAGCATCATTTTCAGCCCACACATCTGCTATGGCAGTTAATGAATCCAACATTATTACTGATTGCTCTCCAGGACCTGTACTCACAACCATTTACTTAATGTCTTGTACTTGTAATGCATTAGAATCTATTGTACTGTAACCTTACATTTTTTATACTGTGACATGTTTATAATGGGTGAAATTGAGAACCAGATTCAAAAAACAACACAAACAAAAACAAATGTATGAACTGATTGATGATGGTAGGAGAGAAAATCAGAAGGTGGGTTTCCATCTGCATACACAAAACAAACCTAAATGCCATATTTATCATGTTTTCTACATTTTTCCACCACAACATTTGAGATTTGCCTAACGCTCATTTAATTATGTCATCTTGCTCCCTCTTCTTCTTTGATGATTGAATGCCACCCTACCTATTTATCTTAACAAACCACATGTCATAATTGTAAAAACATCAGTGGAAACTTGCATTCATTCATTTGCATTTTCCTTTGCTGATTTTCTCGAAATTCTAACCTGCCCGCTTGGTCAAAGCCCTCCAGCGTCTGATGCACAAGGTACTGTTCAGCAGCTGAATGAGACGCTGCCAAGAAGCCTTTTTAACATGTGGTTAACATTGTGAAATGGTCGCAATTTGGATAAGGTTTAACAAAACTACTTGGTTAGGTTTGAGAAAAGACATTATGCTGCTTTACTACATTACATTACATGACATAACTGAAGAAAGACAAAAGTTCTGTTACGTTACGTTACGTTACGTTACGTTACGTTACGTTACGTTACGTTACGTTACGTTACGCTACATTATGTTATGCTACGCTATGTTATGTTACATCACGTTACATAAGTGAAGTAGGACAAAAATTACATTACCTTACGTAACCTTATGTTACCTTATCTCACAGGCTGGAAATTAGTTTAAAACTTACACGACATTTTTTGATGGAAACCTAATTAGTGTTTTACTTCTTTGATCTATCAGTTTATGCTTTTTCAGACAATATAGCCGATATTCTTGTCTACTTTGGTATTTTGTTACTTTTTAAGTTGGTGATGATTTACATGCTTGTCTTTAATATGTCCAGTATGGGACATATTGTTTAACATGAAATAAAACTATAAGACAAAACTCAGTGCTTCTTTCATTGTACATTGAAAGAATCAAAATCAAAGCACTTTGTTTTTGAGTATTTATGCTACGGCGCATTGTAGACCCTCAGGCATTTTTTTTCCTCCTTGGATTGCACTCAGAATAAGTTATTCCCCAGCCCCTACACACACACACACACACACACACACACACACACACACACACACACTCTTTTTTCATATAAAGTATATATTCTGTAGGTCCTGAGTTGGGAGATAAAATGTGTGAAAAGAGAGCAGTAGGATTTGGAGCAGCATGCAGAGGGGAGCAGCCAAAATAGAGAGAGAATATCAGCAGCGCTGCCTGCCAGCCTCACTGAGCTGCTAAGCAGGGCTTAACGATGCCCACGGGGTTGTGTATGCGTGTGTATGTGCATGTCAGTGTGAGTGTGTGTGTCTTTTTTTGTGTGCTTTCCTTCTTTATAAGCCCAAAACAAGTGCTCCATGTTTCGGGGTCAAATAGAGGCCAGAGAATTTGAAATGCAGAAGTTTGTTTGAGGGGTGCTAACTTGTCGAGTAGTTAGTAAACCATCAGAGTAGATGCAGGTTATTTTAATTGCAGTAAGATGATGAAACAGAGATGAATTTGTTTAAATCCTTGATTTCTACCTGTATGGTAGTCCACTTGTCACATAAGAGAAGTAAAACTTACCCATATTTTTTAGATAGCATGCTGCCAGAAGAGTTTTGCAGAAACATTCTGTAAAGCACCTCATTCTTGCAAAGTCATGAAAGACTGACAAAGAGGAGTTTCACCATGAGATATGAACAGATATGGAGGTTCACACCTTCTCCTAGATCACTGGTTCTCAATCCGGCTGTCGGGGTCCCCAAGGGGTTCGCAAGACAATTTTCAGTGGTCAACAAATGGTTGATGGAGATACAAATAAATAATATATTGTTGTAAGAAGTATGGAATGAGAGCCAGGAAACATTTTTCAGCTACGTCAGCCTTAAAACACACTCAAAAATAAGCTAAATATAGCTATCCTTAAGACATTTCACAGCCACCTGGCTAATGGTTAAAACAATTTACCAGCACAGCGCAGTCTTGGGCATAAAGGGGGTGGAGGTCATGAACACCAACCTGATTTTTAGGTGGGATCGTGGCCCCAAAAGGTTGACAACCACTGTCCTGGATCACCTTATTTCCTCAATGAACAGTTCGACCTGGCCAAGCAGTACAATTCGCCATGCATGGATCTGGCCATGGTCTCTTTCGAACACTGCTGTTACATCTTTTTCACAGGAGCTTTTTTTTTACTTGTTTTGAAAAACACAGGTGTCACTTACAACATAAAGTAGGACTGGCTCTTTTTCGTTTAAGTGCTTCAGTAAGCCGTGCCAGTGAGCCAGCATGCACAATAGCACAGCCCTGGAATTGGAACATCTAAATGGAATGTAGCCATCATTCATGGAAGTAATTAGACACATGCTTTTCCTGCTATGAGATGCCAAAATGTCTGCCTTGAAAGGCTCCATCATCCTCTCTGGAACACCTCAGATCAGGTTTGTAAATGTTTTTTTTTCTGCTGTGCCACTCAAATATGATTCATTCAGGCTCAAATGGGTGAATCAGTGCTAGTGCAGTGCTTTTTTCCAGTAAATTTTGCTCTCTCTTACTATGTATTCAAACTTAAACTTTCTTTGAACTTTTGTCATATCCATCAAATTAAAGGTTCAGTGTGTAAGATTTATGGAAATTTATTGGTAGAATATTATAGAATTGATTATAACATTCAGAAATGTGTTTTCATTAGTGTATGATCACCTGCAAATAAGAATTGTGTGTTTTCGTTACCGTGGAATGAGCCAGCATAGGTCCCCATGGAGGCCACCATGTTGCTCCACCATGCTTCTACAGTAGTCCAGAACAGACAGATTGGACCTTCCGAGTTTTGCTTGAGTAGCACTGGCCACTGCCAGGACTCCGACATGCTTGGAAGGAGAGGGAGAGGTGGAGATGTTTGGAATCTGCAAGATCACTACTTGATGCCACTAAATCCTACACACTGCTTCTTAAAGCAAACTAGAAGGGCACTTGGAGAGCTCAACCCTCCAAGTTCTATAGTCCAATCTCGGTATGATGTGCATACAAATCTGCACTGTATGGGAACGTGAAGCAAAAAGTTCAAACATTTTCACTTAATATGTCTGGTGGAATTTATTGTAAACAACAACATTTGGATGTGAGTAAGACTACAAGTGGTTGCATGATATCTGTGTATTTCCAATTGACCCTTCCTAAGTCCTGCTCCTTTTGGAACCTCATCATCCTCGTCTGTTTTGAAAAGATCAAACTTTTGAAGATAGTTTCTAAAAGATGTTGGTGTTAGAACTAACACTAGCCAGCTAATCTATATCAATCATTAGCTAGGTACTTAGCTAGCATTTTGCTATCATTAGCTAACATAAGATGTGACTCTTGCATTTTCTATGGAATTTGAGCAAATGTTCTGCTGGGTAGCCTACCAAGCTTTTATTTATCTACCAACTCTTATGAAACCGCTGTCCCCAAGTGCTCCATAACAGCTGCTTTGTGTATGAAGTTTGAGCAGCTACATATGTAGGCTACCCCAAAGGATTACTGGTACCTGTGAATGTGGATTATAGAGTCATCATGTTACTACAACTGGCTATGTTTCATTACTATTGAACTTTAGTGTCATTTACTGGATTTTAAGATGTATGGCATTTATTCCGCAGAGGCCAAATCTCACGTGTGGGTGACTCGGATCTGCTCGAAAATGTTCAGTAATGGGTTCTTCCTTGGCCCATGGTACACCATTCCATCAAGTTTCATGGAAATCAGGCCAGTAGTTTTTGTGTAATCCCGCTGACAGGTAGACGAACAAATGGTGCTGAAAACCAGAATCAGAATAATCTCCTTGGCTGAAGTAATAATAATGAAGAATCAGTCATGATTAGCAAAATTAACTGTATTTTTACAGTTTCAGCCCACCATGTCGATGGTTCCAAAGCTTCAGGGGAAAGAGCATCTAAAAGCATCTGAGTTACTGTGATAAAGCAGTCATTGCTCTGGAGGCTTGAAGTGTTTCAATGTCTCACCACATACTTCCATGACACTCTGGAAGTTCTGGAGTTCCTTGCAGTAGAGGCCAGCTGGTCGAGCCCCAAAGCTGATTATTTTGGAATGGTGGTGCAGTTGTTGTGTGTGTGTTGTTGGTGTGTTGTGTGTGTGTGTGTGTGTGTGTTGTATGTGTGGTGTGTGTTGTGTGTGACTCTGTGTGTTGTAGTCGGTGTGTGTGTGTGTGTGTGTGTGTGTGGTGGGTGGGTGGGTGGTGGGGGGTGGTGGTTCCTCAACTACTGTATATCTCAGTTTCTCCTCAGGGTTATGTCGTCTGGCCAATCAAAAATAGTTATTTTAACCCTCATCCTACTAACATATTTAAGGCCTACTATCTGGGGAAACACCAAGTATAAACTCCTGTAAGAAACAACAATCATAGCAAAATGTTTACTTATTTCTTTCTGCTAATGTTATTGGTTATGTACTTAATATAATCTGAAGAAAATAAAAACTGATTTTTACTATTTATTTTGTTGTTTTTATTTTAAGTTACAGTCAATTTACATATTGTGTAAAATGAAAATAGACAGAGCACATTGGGAAGTCTGTGTCTGGCTCCTTCAAAATGACTGACAGAGTGTCCCTCCCCCCTGATAGTGTGTGATACTAGAAATTAGGACCCATGGCAAACATAGATTCAATCAATAAATCGTTCCATGTATTAAAATTGCATGTCGTCGCTGTTGGGCAGAAACCGTGTATGTCCAATACCATTACTTTTCAGGAAATGGAAAAAAAAAAAGTATTTTAAAAATAATTGAAGCAGGAAGTCATGACAGAAAGTGCTTAAGGTTAACTTACTCCCATGTGTTCAGCACTTAATTTCAGATGGAGGTGAGGTGGAGTTATTATGTTTTCCCTACAGTTTGAGGATCTATTAGAGTTACAAGGTTTAGTCGCAACCTCTTTTTAAACAGTTTTCATTGGTTAGATATTTCTAAAAACCCACAGACTGATGTAAAGGGTGCCTGTGAGATATCATAAAAAGTATACTTCTGGGGTCTGCGGGTACCCCAGTTAGTAGGATTCAGATTAAATTTCAGTTCACTGTCACACTCCCTTACTTTTTAACATTTCATAGAGGAATCAGTGAACCAAATACAAAGAAATGTCATGTTTATGTAAAATCACCACCTTTTGTGCTTAGTTTATTGCATTTCTTGTATTGTAAAATGACCTTTCTGTAAACACGAGAATATGCTGCGTGTCTTGAAAAATCATGCTTATTCTGAAAATGATGGTAATGCTCTTTTACGTGTACGTATAGTATGTGTGTGCTTGTGTGTTGCATGTGAAGTGAAACCTTCACAGCTGGAGGACTGAGACAGTTTTGACTTCCTACTTCTGCTTCGGACAGAAGGTTTCTTCACTGCCAACAACAAGGTACACCCCACTACAAATGTGTGTGTGTGTGTGTGCATGTGTTTGTGTGGTGCGTGTGTGTGTGGTGTGTGTGTGTGTGTGTGTCTCCCGACCTAGCCTGACCTTGTTTTCCCATTCCCTCCCCTACTGTCATGAGTGGGCAGACACAAAATCACAGTTGACTGTTCAGCCCCCAAGGTACCATCACATCTGATTGCACCAAACCATTGGTTTTGGAAAATGCTTTAATATGGTGCTGTGTCCTGTAGTGGAAAAAAATCCTACAGAGACATCTGACCAACAAGGAAAAGGGGGGAAAAAATGGTTCACAGTCCTCTTGATGGACACACTCATTTTGACATTTTACCTTATATTACCAGTGTTCAGTATGTTATGTTCTTTTATATTGAGGATGACATCACAACACTAACCTTTGTGATGCTCTGATTGAAGAAACCTTATCCTGAAGTCATATGAGTTAATATGGTACAGTAAAACAAAAAGTAATAATGTGCAGGACTTATGATATAATTCGATGCAACGCGATGTGAAGCGAAGCAAAATGTACAATACAATATGATTCAGTACAATGCAATGCAATACGTAATGTAAAAGCATGCTTTTAATTTTTCTTAAACTTAAACTGGCTATTATCTTTTTTTATATGATCACATGGTCACAAATGATGCAGGGTCACGTGAGTGGTAAACCAATTGAGAATTATCATCATATGTCTCAGCTACACAGAGCTTCATAGCAAATTTCTGCTCATCATTTTGATTTTCTGGCCCACAACTTTACTACCTGGTTCACTCTCACTGCTCTCATAGCATTTGTGGCTGCAGAAGGCAGCAAAAAAGATCTGATACACCAGCATTTATCAGCTAAAAAGATATTCTGAGTTGGTGGAGACCAAACCAGAGCTAAAAGAAGGATGGATATTGGAATTAACATTCAGATTTCAGTGAATGCTAATGTCGCTCCTGGTCTTCTGGATGTGCACTTTGTCACAAGGTGATCATATTCCAGTGTTGTGTTCACAGCCAAAACAATCCTTAACCAAGGATTTTTAGTTGCTTTGCCATAACCTGGTTTTGAGAGGACATTTTGCAGATGTACAGAAAAAACAATGTGTTGTATACATGGACGGACATGACACAAAATTCTGTTGACTCCAAAATGTGTTTCAGTAATGCAAAATAGTGGCATAATTGTGAGGCATGGGGTTACTGGTATAAAAGAATATTAATAGTATCATTATTGGCTGTGCTCAGCATGTACACTTAGGTCTTTGATTTCTGATGTTTAATGCATTTAGAGAGGATAATAGGTTGCAGTTTGGTTTTCTGATGTTTCCTCTTCCCACATCCTGCATCATCTGCTTCTTATATCTGTCCAACCTTCCTCTTAACTGCTGTTATAACCTTCCTTCAAAAAACCTCAATTGTAGCAGATCCTGGAAATACCAAAAAATGACACCACATCATTTGCCAAACACCCAAAGATACAAACAAATACATCCCCAAATGACAAAATTAGAGGATACATCAGTGATAGCTGACTGTTAGGGGCTGTTTTGTGGTTTGGGGGTGGATTTTTTTTCCTGCACTTTCCTCCGCAGACATTTTATAGAATTAAGCCGACGACACCTCCAGGAGACAACAACATTTTCTGGCAT
This sequence comes from Lutjanus argentimaculatus, assembly GCA_034769285.1. Lineage (NCBI taxonomy): Eukaryota > Metazoa > Chordata > Actinopteri > Lutjaniformes > Lutjanidae > Lutjanus > Lutjanus argentimaculatus. The sequence continues at coordinate 7,718,602 of JAWZSL010000021.1, forward strand.
CCCAGAACCACCTCCACACCCGCTGTCAGTGCTGATCAGACCCCTACACGTCTGTAATACGCCACCGCCACCACCTTGGCATTACACCTACAGTTTTGGTTGTACTTGGCAAACCATGTTTATCATTTACTGTAAAAGAGGCTATTGACAAAAATAGGAGGTGGGGATTTGTGCATCTATCAGGGTTGACAAGGAAGGTCAGATGGGGTCCGAGTGTGTGTTTCTAGCTTGTGTAAGTGAAGAATTAAACAACCATGTATGTGTGTGTGTGTGCCTGTATGTTACGTGTGACTGTGTGAGTACACAAGGAGCGTGGGAGGTGTCAGCGGGGTAAGCCACAGGAATATCACCCTGAATCCCTTAGTGATCAATAAATAGGCCTATAATTGCACCATGGAGAGTGAAAGTGAGGCAGAAAAAATAGGAAAACAGACAGCAAAGACTGGGAGAATTAGAAAAAGATAAATAAAGATGATGACAGAGAGAAAGGCCTGGAGAGAAAAAGACAAAAGGGTACAGTGAACATCAGAAACGAGAGAAAAGTACGACTGAAGAGAAATGGAGATCAAGATGAGACCGATTCATCAAACAGCATCTTACAGTTTTATGATCCTTTAAATGAAAATAAATTTAACAGACGTTGAGGAATCAAGATGACGATACAACTTTAACTGTACAGGAGAAGCCTCAAAGGAAAGAATCTGTGGCAAGAATGTTTTACTTCAGCACATATTTAACCAAAGAGTAGACAAAGAACAAATTGTCACTCACAGCTGAAGTGTGAAGAGTTGGCAGAGGGTATACGTGTGTGTTCGTGTCGGGGGCGTGGGCGAAAAATTAATACATGTTCACATTTCAAAGATGCATGCACCTACACTGTTCTGAGGGACGTACATATTAAGGGGCCTTTATGGACACATTTAAGAGAAAACTGTTACACCGTAAAAAAAAAAAAAAAAAGTTTTAACTTTAAAAAGTTAGTGTGGGCTAAATTCTAAGTCGACTGAATTTGAAAAAACAAGTTGTGGAAATTTTATAAAGATTCGAAACAAATAAACATTTCTAGTCAAATAAACTTGATATTGAATCAGTTCTACTCGAGCTAAGCTCTTTCGGTGTTCTAAAAATAAATAATGGAAATTTTAAGTTGAATTAACCTGAACAAATAAAACTTGCATATTAAAGACAGGTTAATGAGACAAGTTTAGTTTATTCAGTTAAATTGGTTTATGATTTTTTACAATGTACAGTTCAACTTTTCTGTCTTGACTTTACTGATCTGTCGTGTTACACTGAGTCAGCTAACCCAGATAAGCCTATAAACAAAGGACCACACTCAACCCATGGAATTAAGCTTTTTTAGGAAAATTGTTTCACACATTCTTAGTTGGCATTTCTTTGTTTAGGTTGGTAAGCTCAAGCTACGCTCTATTCAGAATCTTTCAGCCAAAGAGGTTGAACCAACCATTGAACCCACATTCTGAAAACCTGCTGACTCAAAAACTGAATGTCACAACTGCAATGTTAAAAATCATATAGGAATGGAATTAACAAATATTTCCCCAAAATATTAACATAAATATACAATATATGCAATACTTATATATAAGTTTTATTTATTCAAGTTAATTAGGGGCCGGGCAGCCTAAGCTGCCAGGACCCTATTGTTTTCCTCAGTGTTCTTCTTTCTTTCTTTCTTTCTTCTTCTTCTGAGGAAATCCTACTTCCCATGCACGAAAAATGACCAAACTTTGCACAAAGGTCCAGTCCCATGTCAGATTGCCTCAGCTGCAAAAACAGGCCAATAGTCCTGATGGTAGCTCTACAGCAAGCCTCTAAAGTTCAAAATTTTGAAAATTCATAACATATCAACCATATGTGCTACAGATTTACAACTTTCACCAAAATGTAGCCCCAATACTGAAGAAACTTTTGTACATTTAAACCTATTGCAAATTATGAAGTCCATCACTCTGTTTTTTTCAAAAACTGTAAAACTTATTAAACCTATCTCCTCCCACAATTTTTGCTCAATTGACACCAAACTTGCTACAGAGCATCTTCAGACTGTCCTACACAAACGATCCACACAGATTTTTGATTTATTGAAAATTGAGCCTACAGTGTATCAAAATGTTTGACTGTAAACGGTATTATAAACATATACTTGCAAATTCTTGCTAAATACATTTTCAATGTTCATGAAAAAAATGACAAAATGGTGGATGATGTTTGGAAAATATCAGAATTTTATCTCAAAAACTGAATTTTTTTTACAGCATTTTGAATTTCACTCTCATGCGAACAATTGGAGTCAATGCAAAAATGTCATTTTTAAACATCAGTTTTTCACTTATGGAGCCAATAAATCATTGTTAAAAACGAATGACCAACATCTCCATGCTGTCTAGATGCAATTTGTGTATTTTGGGATTTTTGTCTCAATAACTGAATTTTTGACAGCCATTTGAATCTGCCTTTACACGCTAACAGCTGCTGTCTTGCACACAGGTGACTGGCTTAGTCAATTTGTGAAGCTACAAGTGGTATTTCCCTTTGCCAATTAGTTCAGTGAGATAGAGGATGGTTCTTGGTGTTGAAGGTTGTGAGTTCAAGCCTCAGCTTGTACAACATTTCCATATGAGAAATCTACCCAAACTTTTCACAAAGGTCCAGTCCCATGCCAGATGTCCTCAACTGGAAACACAAGACAATAGTCCTGATGGTGGCGCTACAGCAAGCCTCTAAATTTCAAAACTTTGAAAATTCATAACAAATCAACCATATGTGCTACAGCTTTGGAACTTTCACTTTGAAATTTGCTTTTCCATGGCATGGATGGCTGCTGCCTGGCACCCTGTTGCTTGGCTTAGTCAATTTGTGAAGCCACACATGAACTGTTATTTGCCAATTAGCTCAGTGAGATAGAAGATGGACCTCAGTCTCAGAAGTTGTGAGTTCAAGTCTCAGCTAAGGCAGAACAGACATTCAAATGTGAAAGCCTTATGTTCAGATATCATGCTATGTGGATTAGAGACTACTAAGGTTAAAATAATTATGATCCAGGCAGTTTTGGGAAAAGACAAATACTCTTTATCAACACGTTTCCCTGTTTATTTGGCTTAGCTATCAGTCAATATGCAGAGTCTCTTGTGCCAGAAATTGTGAGTTCAAGCCTCAACTGATGTAAAATGCACATTAGAATGCCACCTTTTTTTCATCTTCCTACACACTGCTCGTTGCTCAGAATTGCCTAATTTTGCCTAAAATTGCCCGGCCCCGACCATTGCTGCGCAGCAGCTATAATTAAACTTCAAATTTCTCATATTTATTGACTGAACACTTCAGAACTTACAAATATAAGTTCTTTTAACTTTAAATCTTTTGACTTGAAATGATCAATCAACTCATCAAGTTAAAACTCTCCTTCATTTTAACTGTTTGATGAAAACACATGATGAAAACTTGTGTGTCACTTTAAGATTAGCCCTGGTTGCCTGTTTTCGTAATGAAAACACTGAAAACCATGATGAAGATTAGTACTGGATTTGTTTTCTATCCCCTTACACTTAAAATTTAATAAATTCACTGGGAGACATTTCACAAATTGTCTTTGTGACAATGCTGGAACAAAGTTGCTCCAACAATTGTGTGAAATGAAGAACTGAATCTTCAAACTTCTAAAATATAAAGGGAAATCAAATGTGTTTGTCAGTGTGCCTGAAGAGTTGTTGGTTGAACTTCATATCTTAAGCTTATTGAACATGTTTCCTCATGTACAACTGAAATAATATCAAGTTTATCTGACTGGAAAGGTTTATTTGTTTTGCAATTAATGGCCAAAAATGTGCAACATTTTTCAAAACCAGGATGACAAGGCAGGTCATGGTTACAGGTGACAGGTGGTTGCAGGCCTTCACCAACCAGTCCAGTTGCAGTTTATATCCATGTCTTTCCAGGCTCATATAATATATGAAGTGAAGACTTTGACAGACTTTTTAAAGGTATTTATTTATTTATTTAGTTTAGCAAAATGGAAGTTATCACTGAATAATTTCAAGTGCTGTCTTCACTTAGAGTCTGCAAGAGAGCTTCAACACATGTTGCAACAGCAGTCACCTGATGACCAATATCAGCAAAACGAGCTTGTGGTGGATTACAGCTGTATCTCTACTGGTGAGTATGTTTACTGAGAGAAACAAAAAACAAATTTCTTGTATGTGTTCACATGCTGTGGATGCTTCACACGCATCTTCAGCCTTTGACCTTTGACCACCAAATTCTAATCAGTTCATCCTTGGGTCCAAGTATCATTTGTGACAGGCGGACAAACAACCCGAAAACATAAATATGATTCCTCTGGCCACGACTGTCGCTGGCACGGAGGCAAAAAAACCCAAAGGAAAATAACAAATTGTTGAAAGCATGAGAACACACACGGGCAAAGAAGCACACAGATGTCTTTTAGAATAAATAGGTCTTGACATGACATGTTTTACACTCAAAAGAGTTTGCTGACTTGACCCCCAGAGCCAGAGGGAGACTGTTCCAAAACCTGAATCAGGAGAGCAAAAGCTTGGTCACCAGTCTTGACGCATACCATATAACTGCATTATCCACTGTTTGGTTCTGGCAAGGGACTTTTTTTTTTTGCATATCATAATAACCTTCTTTCCTTCCACAGAATGCCCAAAAATATTTTAAAAAAGAAAAAGAATAATATATTCTAGCCAACACGAGGTATCGGATCAAAAAGTGCAGAATAAGAAATTTCACAGGGAGGCAAGACTATTTCCCAGATTCTCACCTTGAGTTGTCATGTCGCCTAAGGTTGCTTCTAAAGCCCACAACAGACAGCAAAAAAGTTACAGGGAGTGAGAAAATGTTGCCTGGCTGCAGTATGAAAAGAAAATTCTAATGTTTTTGATTGTGTCATGTGGCTTCACTTCACTTTCTTGTCATACCTCTTTCCTTTCTTGCTGGTGATATGGCGCTGCCACAACATGGCACACTGCTGCTAAATGGTAAATCCAGCCCGTCCTCACCAGAAACACAGGAACATAGGTCATTTCTGTATATGGCCCATCGTGCACTGCCCACATTTCACCTCAGCAGCCGGTGGTCACACTCCTGCATTCAGTTATGGGTGGCTGCACACGTTTTGTGATTTTGTGCCAGTCATGCACATGTGCTGATGTCCAACTGTAAATTAATTATAACAAGGTGACACGCTCTGCTCTGAGCTTAATATAACAGTTAGCTACCAAACGTGTGAAGTTAAGTGTCCCCTGATGACAAAGATGAAGAAGAGCTTAGTGCAGCTGGACAGCCCTGGCCCAATTTAACCCCTGATTATTTACATGGCTGTTAGGCCTATATCAACTATTTACATCTCTTACTGTACAGTCTTACCACCCTAAGATGACATTGTATTGCATATAGTAATAATAATCTGCTTGGAACAATAACGTGTCCCTGGTATGTTTTTTTCCCACAAAAAGTTTCATTTACACAAAATAATTTTGCCTTAAAAGGGCATCTATTCCTTCTACCTCATTAAAAATACCAGAACCTATGATTATGCGACACAAGATCTCCTACTGTACTTCACTGTAAAGTGTATGTGTGCTGCCAGCTTCAAGTTTCTACATTATATTTGTATAAGCTGCAAATTGGACCAGGATTAGTTGTGATGTCACAGACCTTGTAAGCCCGCCCCTTAAAATCAGATATTCAGTGAGCACAGAAAAACTTTCCACTTTCAGCAGGTGATTGCGAAGAATCCTTCTGAATGTATATCATTCCGCACAGTGAAGCAGAAACATCCAACCATAGGAAGAAGAAGGGAAACATATTTTTGAGTGGAGGGGGACTTTCAACCAGTTTATTGATTGTAAAATGCCCCTTTTGTAAAATCTGGAGATCATAAAAAGTTAAATAACCTTAAATGTATTATCTTATCCAGTTCATTTTGGAGGCTGCAGCCAAAGAACACAAAAATCATAATTAAAGGACAGTTCACCCTCAATTAAAAAAAAAAAAAAATTTTCCCCCTGGCCTGCAGTGTTATTTAACAATCTTGATTTGTTTGGTGTGAGTTGCAGAGATGTCTGCCTTCTGTCCAATGTAATAGGACTAAATGACAAAAGTCTTATGTTGCTGCAAGCACCACAAGAATACATTTGAAAAATTCTAAACCAGTGTTTCTTTACAAAAGTCATGACCCTGTAGCTCAAAATAATCTGCAGACCTTGTTGTGAGCAGTTTTGTGTAGGAACTGCTTTCTTTCTGCAGGAGAATCTACCGGAACTACTTTAGAATCTACCAGAACTATTTTTTCCTACTAGAAGTCAAACTCTGAACATTTGTACATCATTCTGCACATTTAAGCCCAAACATCCAAGCAACTAGAAAAAAAAAAAAATTTGAGTGGAGGGGGACTTTAAACTAATCTCAGTCATAATAGTTATTGATTGTAAAATGTCAATTTTGTGAAAATCTGCAAATAGTCAAAAGTAAAATAATCTTAAATTCATGACCCCCACTCTCCAGCTACTTTTGGAGGCTGTAGCACAAAGAATCAAAATCAGAATGACTTTTTTTTTTTATGTCAAATTACTGGTAACAAGATTCATAAGTCACAAGCCCAGAAATGCAACATGAGTGAGAAGTTATAGACACCAAACAATAATGAGGTTACATTTGAAAGTGGTAACAAGTGACGAGTAATCGGTTATCAGTTAGAGAAACGAGTCCCGCAGCAGTGGGGTTCACCTGTGGAGGGTCTGTGATTGGAGAGACTTGCGCTTCACTCCGCCCCCCCGGCGCGCTGCCCGCCTCCCCAAACCCAGAGCGCACACAGCTCCTCAGTACCTTCCTGTACCCGCCGCAGATATGATCTCTCTTCTCTCTGCGCGGACGCACAACGATACAGATGGTTTCATTACGGCATCCCGCTTCATGCTGACCGAAACTGCTGCTGTTTAGGAAAAACCTCATCTGTTGCCGGTTGTGTTTTTTTGGATGCGCCATGCAATCTCGCCGGTGGAGTTGTGGCATTCGGCTGGTGGCATGGACGTGGGTTTGGAGTGTGGCATCGCTCGGAGCGTGGTGCATCCCCGCAAATGAAGGTAAAACACGCACAGAGACACTTTTGGGTGAATGGCACCGCCGTTTGGTGCAAGACCGGGCTTTAATTTGGCACTGACAAGTGTGACCGGTTAAAGGTCCGTCTTGTTCCTCTGCTGCTCCAGACCGTCGGCTGACTGCACAGTGCCGACGGCAGAAAATGAGGTCGTCTATAAAATTAATTTGAGCAGATAATGTTTATGACAGTCGTGGCCCCTCAGCCTGTACTGACTGTATGTTCCGAAACGGTAAAAGCTGAAATAAAAAAAACAGGACCTTTGCACAGAACACGCGTCTCTCCAGATAACCAGCAGTCCTTTGAGGACTTGACAGCACCAACAGACGCACAGTGCGCGGTAAAGATCACTGGACTGATCTTAAACGTCGTCTTTAAAGGTGCTCACACTGTTGAGTTGACATTGACCTCAACAAGCTTTCAGGTATTTCAGAATAAAAGAAAAAAAAAATCACATTTGGAATTCCCATTTACTTGACTTGTCTGAGTTTTAATTGATCTCAGTTTTTTATTTCTTATAATAATGGGAACTTAATGGCTTTTATTGCGATATTCCTCTTCATTCCCCGTTTAAGAATACATTAGGTTTAGTCTAGTCCGTTATTCTGTGTTGAAACACGTGAAGTGAATCCTTTTAACCTTTGCATCCTGTTAATATGCCTGACAGCCAATGAGATCCCATAGTAGTCCCTTGCAGTAATGTTTCTTATGTTTTCAGATATTAACAGTTTTATTTGGTAGCACTCATAATTTGGAGCATCCCCATATATATGCACTGGGTTGCAAACGGTTAACTAATCAATATTCATCTAAACTGAACTAATGCACCTGCATCCTTCCTATGAAATGCAAAATATAGACATTTACCAAGGGGCTTAAAATAAGTAAAGATAAAAAGAGTTAAATGTATAAAACAGTGTGTCAAGTATTGTTCCCACGCTATTGTCTGCAGGCTGAGCAGCATGAGATGACTGCCATTGTTTGGGGCTATTAGACGGCATTATCCGGGAAAGAGAAGACATTCATCAACCTGCTTATTCTTCACATGGCAGATTTATTTGGTCAAAGTTTAGATTCACAAAAGTGTGACCAGCATGAGACACTCCTGCAGCGGTTTGCAGGGCAACATATGAAATAGTTAGAGTTCACCTAGATTACATAGGTTACCTCTTTGTATCGGTGTCCACTGAATTCAATTACGCGCCAGGCATTTGTATTGCATTGTATTTATCTGTGCGTCATGGGATAAGTTACATTTTTATACTGGTACAAACTGGCTAACGAGCATTACAAGAGAGTGAAAAGTTAACATTTCACCAAAAACTCACTTGAGGAAGGAATATTATACTTTAAATATCCAAAACAATTACTCATGCAGTATGTTGTTCACACATTGAAAATACTTGAATTCCAATTTTATTACGACACTGTCTTTTTAAAGCCCAGTTTCAGGCTGTGAGGATTTTGAATCAATGGCAGACTGGATCAGAAGTTTGTGTTTTGCCTGCAGTGAATGAAAAAGAGAGAGAAGCCCTGAAAGCACATCCACATTTCTTTTCTTTGCTGTCATCATTTATCAAACCTGTCATTTGTTTTTCTCTGCAACAGCACATTGTTAAAAACTTGTTTTATATGTGCTCTCTGTCGAATTTGACTAAAAAACCATGAACTTCTACTTGACAAAACACGACGGTTATACATCTAACCTTTTAAGAGCACAGAGGCTGTCAGGCAGCACAGATAGATTAATTTGGCACATATTTGCATTGGAATGGTTCATCATAGACCTACACTGCATGCATAATTGGAGAGAAGTGTGAAGCCCATAATTAAAATAACCGCTATTCTCTCATTGGGCTAATTTATTGTAATTGAAAAAGTAATAATTAAACCATTTTTCAGCTCACTTTAGACATCTTGAAAGAATCATTAGGGACTTTGGCCACTTGCCTGTCTCAATTTTTGTTACAATATGACAGTAAAATCCTATGGGCCACATGCTGATGTTGTGCAGAGTAATGTGTCCTGAACTGCACCACACAACAGACTGTCCAATTAAAGATTCACCTTTCATTTGCATCTATATATCAAATTTGAGTCCTAAATTGGACTTGGGTGGGGGAGTGAACAGAAAAGAGTCCTGATGCCTTCATTATATTAAAGGGATAGCTCGTATTATTTGAAATGGGGTTGTATGAGGTACTTATCGGTAGTCAGGGTATAGCTACTGTAGATGGCTGTCGGCACACACCCACTTTAAGGAAACAGAGAGGGACACCAGCAGAATGAACTGCTGTAGACAGTGTCAGCAACAAAAAGTATTTTAGCCACTTATAGAAGGTCCATCTAAAAAAATCAAAATCTGTCAAAGTGGATGCTATATTTAGAATATTTTCACCCCTTTACTTTGCCATCAGACAGCCTTTTCAGAGGGAAAACTACCGTTATAAAAGCCAAATATCGCTCTCTCTAAACAGCCAAACTCCTTAGACGAATTCAGTCATTTTACTTAACAGAACACAGGAGCTGCTGTTCTACGGCTGCCTCAGTCTGTTATTTTTTGTGACTTAAGTGTTTCAAAAGAATTGTTCAGATTTACTAAAATCACACAACACAACACAAAACTAACAGATCAAGGCAGTTGTAGACCCGCAGCTCCTGTGTTCTGTGAGGATAAATTACTGATTTTGCCTATGGAGTTTGTTTGCTTTGATAGAGAGCAATATTTGGTTCATATAACTGTGGTTTCCATTGAAGAAAAACTGATATGGCAATGAAAACATAGCAAACATATTGATAATGATTTTTTTTTTTCACATGAACCTTTTTTGAGTGGCTAAAATACCTTTTGTTGCTGACACTGTCCACAGCAGTTCATTGTTTAGCTTCGGTGAGGTGCCCATCTCTGCTTTTGCAAAACTGGGGGTGTGCTGACTGGCATCAACTGAAGGTAATACACTGACTGTTGAGAAGTACCTCATACACCCTACTTGAAATAATCCGTACTACTCCTTTAACATTTCTCTAACAGTGGGTACAGTTATCCTGCAGCGAGGCTTTGCTCCACTACTGATGAATGATACAGAGAAAAACTGTACACACTGTGCCACCTTGATTAATTTCCTCTCTTGAAGCTAATCCATTCTTATTTAAATTGCTCAATTTCTGGGAACATCCCAATACAGAGCCAGATGCCTCACATCTGTTTTAGAGATTGTTATTGTCTTCGATTTAATAATAACATCTGACTAATGAGGATGATCTCGGGTGTGTGAGCCTACGCTTTAAGGGAGTTTAAAACCCATCACTTTGCTTTTTGTCGGTAATGGTGTTGATCAAATGAGGATGGTGGATTTGGGTTAATTGTAGTAAATGGCTTAAAAGAAGTGTGTGTTTGCCTGTGTGTGAGAGAGAAGGCAGGCCATTAAGCCCAGAGCGATCCAAGCTAACATGTAAATGCCACGATCAACCATCATCAAGTACAGTCAGGGGAAAAAAATACTAAAAAGAGGCAAATATCTTGAGGAAATTACACGTTTTACACTTTAACCTTTGGTTTCAGAAGTAGGAGGTAAGATATGGTTTCAGACAAGATTGTATCAGAGATCAGTGTGGGTCAAGTTAGCACTTAAACCCATCTGCAGGAGTGCTAAAAGTATGCAATTGAAAATATAAAACCCAGGCAGCCTCTCAGATCAAATATTCAACTGTCATTTCAAGGAGAATTTTATCAGCATTCCCCGTGCTGGAAACCCACTTATTCTCTTCAGCGTATTTGAAATACTTAAGAGTATCCTTGCAGTAATGTCGCTACAAGACTTAAAACCCACTCCATTCATTCAGTGGTGATGACTTTTAATAATAATAAGTTCTGTAGATCATTGTCACGGCTCAGCTCTAACTTGTTAGGTGGTTTGATCCTTAGAGAGCGCGAGCGAGAGTGAAAGAGGTAACGTATCCCTTATGATCTAGTTCAGCATCACTTATCTCTTCTTTATGGCCTAATTAGTTGTCTAATCGCCTCCTAAGGACATCTTTTATTATTCTCTGCAGAGCAGTGGAGACAGTAAGACTAGAGTAGTGTGCGTGTCTGTGTGTTGGGAGGGGTTTGGAGCGAGTGTGTCTCGGTTACTGAACTAGCTCTTGCTTCATGTTTTGTTCTGCTTACTCCACCTTTTCACTGCGGCTGTCTGTTCTTTTGTTGACATTGTAGCAGGGTTCATAAGAGAATCGGCTGTTTTATGACATGGCTTATCATGGGACTGTGACGGGGAAATATTGCACTCAACAGCTGGTTTAAGATAAGGATCATATATGTGAGATTAATTGATGGTCGATCGAAGCTCTGTGTTAATGTTACACGAGGAAACTCTCTTGTTGGCAGCTTCAAACAGTGCCACACAGTAACACTTGAAAATTATTAACGTCAGCGCCCAGAAATCTTGCAAGGTTAAGTCAGCAGAATATTTTAATTTTTACCAACCTGGCTGTCTGTCATTATTTTTTAATTTCAAGGGAAGTGAGAAGAAAAACATCTAGTGTGGGAGAAAAAAACCCCAACCCAATCCAATCCCAAAATCCACACTACAGTAGTTGTCATGGATGGATCATTAGTTAGGCCTTTCCAAAGACAGTATTTGTAATTTGCATAGAAATTTTAATGCCAATTTTATGGAAAAATAAAAATATCACACTTAATGGGAAAATATTTGCATATAAAATGTTTTGAATTTGCATAATATTTTGATTGTTGGGTGCCTTTCTTGTTACTTTTTTTCCCCAGGATTTGTCAGCTTCAGTGCACCAAGTTAGGAAAACAGTTGTTAACCACAGTTTAAATTGACCGTGGTTGAATACCCTTTACACTCATATACTCATATCAGGGAAAATCGTGCATGAACCTTGCACCTCAACCTGATATACCATTAGAGGAACGCATGCAGATAATAGCTAATAACGTGTATGAAGAAGTTGCTGATCAGAGTTAGATTTAGTGACATGGTGGGAGAGTTCACTGCGGATGATGTGGATGTAGACAGATCTAAACAGGCTATACTGAAACATTAACCATCTAACCATTTTGTTATATCCAGACTTGTTTAACTTCTGCTTCTTTTCTTCTGTCTGCAAAGCTATGCTACAGCAAACTGTTGCATGACTTCCACATGAGATCACGTGAAATCTTGTGAGATCGTGCTCCCTCTGGTACATGATCTTAGTATGACAACATAATAAGGCCTGGTTGTAACCTGGAGCACTTTTTGAGAAAATGTCAAGGTTATTTAATAGTTGAAAAAGTTACAAAAATGTTTGTGCAGCCTGACAATTATAGTTCTTAGAAAGACTGAAAACTGGAATCAGACAAAATTGGAATCAGCAGGTCAGATGTTCAAAAGACCAAAAATCAAAATCAGCCAAGAAAATTGTTTTTGGTACATCTCTGGTCAAATACCTACGTTTTGTTATGCTCCTTTGGCATCTTATACAGCTGCATAAGGTAGCCTTTCCATTCATTCATAGTCCATTCTTTCCACAGACTTTTTTCTGTTTTTTGTAGATTTTAGCAAACTGTGAATTTACTGCCAATAGACAACTTCACTGCTAAAATTGAATCCATCTGCTTTGATCACCAACACCTATCTGTCCTGAGCGCAGCACCACAATCTTTTTTTCCTTTTTCCCTTTGACTCGTCCACCCCCACTATGCACACAAACACCGCCATGCTTTTGCTACAATCAAGTACATCGCGTTGATGGAAAAAACAGATCGGGTATTTTCACACATCGAAAGAAAACTGCAGACTGCACAGAAAGTCTGGCTGCTTATTTGCTGCTGATGCTTCGAAATGCACAGACAAGACGGGTCCTATATTGACAGACGCTTCAGTGTGGCGTGAACAAGGTCGTCACACAGTCATGATGCTGATGTGATGTTTGTGGTCTAGACAAGGGGTTAGATTTGCATGTAATAGATAACCTCCTACTTTCTTCTGTTAGAGGTGTGTCAGCGCTTAATCTGCTCCCATTTAATGGAGCTGAAAATCTTGACAATGGATTATTTCGTTGGACTTTCTCTTTTATTGTTTGAGTGCACACTGTGTCAGACACGGAACAGGCCAAACGTTATCAATGCTGAGATAAAGAAAACTGAACTCCGCTCTGACCAGTCTTGAGTTGTCTTTATGACAGTGCAGGTCAGGACATGGAAAACTCAGATGAGTTTTAAAGCTGTTGCAAGAAAATGAGACACACCATATATTCATTAATGTGACTGACTGTATTCAGTGTCTGAAAATGTTGTTGAGGATTTTTTCACTTTATGTAATGTGCTGTAAAAACACCCAGCAACTGAAACAAACTCAGGACCAGTTCTTGTTTGGTCTTAATCAACATCATTGTGAACAGGACTATCAGCTGATCATCTTTGATACTGCGGGAATTATCCATGCCATATCATTATAGCTTGTTTTACCTTTATCACAAATTATTTATTCTGTGGTGAAACACAAAGCCAAAAGAAAAAGCTTGCAGCCTATGACATGTTCACTGCATTGACTTCCGTAAAAGTGCTTCCAAATGGGTCCAGAAGCTCCTCTGTGAGTCCACAGTTCCCTTTGTGAGTGCACTGTTGACAAGAACATTTGTGACTTTGCTGAAGAAGTATTTGGACACACTGATAGGGAAGATGAGACAGAACTCACGAGACTACACCGTCATCAGTGCTGCACAAGAGGAGATGGAAACATGTTTTGAGGAGTGCAGTGGTCAGGTAATTGCACTTGACAGCTTTCAACTGAGGCTGAGAAAGGAGGATTTTAATGGATCAGTTTGAGCTGAGAGCACTTTTGGAGAGTAGAGTTTGAGCGGCAGTTTTTGGTCACAAACGTACAAAAGTGCAGTTCCACTAAAGAGTGTAAACAGATAATAGCCACTTAGCACAGCACTGCAGGCCATGGCAAGTGTTATGTCAACTCTGACTCATGAAGTGACTCTTGACATTTAAACTACTATGCACAAAAAATCCCCCTCTTCATTTTATTCAGTTTAGTATATTAAACAAATAGAAAGTGCTCCTTATTCTGTCAGCCTCTACGAGGCTAAGACACAGAGAAGAAATGGAATAGAAATTATGTGGCGGTACCTGTCCAAAGATTCAGCTGGAGGAACAGAGCTGGAGTGAATTTACAACATCTGCACATCAAAAGATTTTTTTTTTTTTTTAAATCCTCAGTTTGAGATTAAGGGTGCTTTCACACCTACCTTGGCTGGTCCAGATTATTGGACTTTCCAGTTTGATCCTAAGCAGAATTACAGAAGTGAAACATCCCCTGACAGCAGCCTGGACCAAACAGCTGAACTTTAGTTTTTAGATAGTTTGGACTTTCGGAACAAGTTCACATGGGCAGACAGTTGGGGGAAAAAAATCACAAATTCCAAAACTTCTCTCTTGGATGAGTGAGAGGAAGTGAACTGAACTGACAACACAACACTGTCAGACACATGCCTTTTTACAAGCCAGTCAGTTGCAAACATGAACCATGGTGAGGACTTTCAGGTGTGAAGACACCCTAAGATTGTATCAATTCTCAAAACTCAAATTTGCATCTACACAGCGAGCGGCTCTGCACCTGGAACAATTTTACCTTCATTAGCTGATTTCTCTCTGTGATTGTTTTATCTTTGGTCGCATTAGTGAATGAAACAAACTTGACCAGAACAACATGAGTGCACATCTTGATGGAAACCAAACTAACACATCTGTGCTTAAGACTTTATGTGTTTTTTTTTATCTTCAACAGTGAACCTGCTGGATTCTCGCTCTGTGATGGGAGACCTCGGATGGGTGGCCTATCCTAAGAATGGGGTGAGTATGACCATCGCTGAGATGCTTCAATCGTTGATTAATTTTGAAGGAATAACAATCAAATGTGTTGCTTTTATTTTTTTTAATACACCTTATGACATGGAAACTCATCAAAGCCCTGTAGTTCAAATATCTTTAGTGTTTCAGAACAATTATTAAATCCAGTTACCCATCAGAAATTATTATTGTTGACCAAAAAAAAAAAAACAAAGACTGGTTAAAAAATGAACTGGCCATATCTAAATATAAACTTGGCCATTTAAAACAAATTACCAGGTACTGCTTGTTTAGATTTCAAACTCATTTTCTGTGCATGACAAATGACAGCTGTAACTTATTCTTCACCCTGAAGTACAGGCTCTTCATTTGTTTAATCAAGGTTAAAGGTCGTTTAATTTCCAAGAACTCTCAGTTCATTATCCGGGTAAATTGAATTCATGAATAAGATATTGAAAGTCACCATGGAATATATCATTCTCAAGCCAGGAATTGAGTTTCCATCTCCAAGTATTCCCATGATGAAGGCTAATTAGAGAATGACTCACTAGAGTTGGAAAAATACTTATTTCATGGTATTGTATAGTGTATTTTAATGATAAAAAAAATGGTGTTTAAAAAAAATATTAATGTATTCTGGAGTTTCAACAGCACCTCGACTCATGAGACAGAAGTTCACAGCTGAATCTGCCACCTTTCCATGAGAAAAATTTAATTCCCCAGCCCACCAGGGGCTTGATAGTGCTGTGGTTGGTTTAAACAGGAATTCATTTGTGCATCCATTTGATCCAGATGGAAAATCTCTCATATAGTCACAACTCCTGTTGGCAAATATGCAGCTATACACGCCGGACCGATAGTGCTGACCATAGCGTTTTCTCAGCTCCGGGTATTCAAATCACGGCCCACTCTGTGGCTGTATGTAGATGGGGGAGATAGTGCTGACAAAAGCAGCCGTATGCGCAATCATATTAATGAAGACATGATTATGGTGTGTGGTTTTCGACAATGCAACTGCATAAATAACTGAATTCAGGGTAGGCGGGGGGAGGAAAAGAAAAGACGTGATAAGACAATGTAAGGATCTCATAATGACATTCTAGCTTATTAACTGTTATATTTTAATGCAGCTCCAGTTTAAGGTGATTAAAATGTCATTTTTTTTCTATTAGAACTTGTCGTCTAACCCTGAAATGACAAACATGCCTGACAAAATAAATAATTTATGCCCTGTATGGCATTTTAAATAACAGACGTTATCGTTGCTGGCTATTATAATTCTTATCATGTCCAGTATTTATATGACAGAACCCAATCTGCGCACACATTCTCCACGCACACATTCACACTTGGCAGCAGCAGTCTTCCGTGGCTAAATAAGATGTTGAAGAGGCACGAAAGTTTTCTTTTTTTTTTAGTCTGTGTTCCAGATGGTTTGTTTCATCCCTCATTTTCTCCTCCTCCACCCCCCTCCGTCCTCATCATCGTCTCGCCTCTCATTCTTCACTTTTTTTTTTTTCTGGCTCGGCTCTCATCCCTGTCCCTCCCATCTTCCTTGCGTCTCCAAACCCTCATTTTTACTCCTTTACTCCCCATTTTCTTCTTATTCTTGTCATCTGCTTGTCTTTGTTATCGCACCATCTTCTCTCCGCTGCTTTCCTCTTCCAAAGCTTCAGTGTGCTTTGGAAGTTCTTGAAACATGCATTTAGGCAAAAAGGAGATGGAGTGAAATAAGCGTTTGAAATTTGATGGATGACCTTGAAATGCTATGACACATTTCGATGAACAGCATGACACTGACACAGTAGCTTGAAAGTGAAGACTGTAGATTGTAAGACATGAATATTTTGGTTTAAGAGCTTAAGTTGTCACTGAAAACTCTTCTCTTCTCATCCAGGACAAGCTCCTTGAACTTTAGTGTTTAGAGTTGAGGATTCTTCTCTTCTTTATATTATCGCTTATTCTTGAGAATTGGGGCAAAACATTTAAAAGGGAGATTTCCATTTTTAGTTATTTTGGGAAAATATATTTTAAAAGATCAAACTTTTGGCTGTTGAACTTTGGAACAGGCCAACCTCATAGTGATTTAATTTATGGATGGATTTTTTATTAAATAACATTTTTGCAGCTGAGGACTTGAATTTTGTCAGACACACAAAAAGATCTATGATATAAAACATTTAGAAGATCTTTCATGTTTTTTTCTTGTGTTATATACAAGATTATTTAATTAGGCGTATAATAAAAAGTTTAATATATTTTTATTTAACGAAACAGAAATAAATACCATTATAATGTTGCCTATTTACAGTTTCTGTTGATAATGGAATTTGTCTTTGTGATAAACAACATAAGATATCATATATAACACAAAGAACACACATTACATTAGGTGTACCATGATTTCTTTTTTCATTATTAAATTGAAAAAAGTACTAATTTCAAAAACATTATTCAATAATTACAGAGAACTGAGAGGCACGTCAACTCTGTCAGCATAGATGTCATGAAATATCTGACAGAATTGACATGTTTTATTTTCAAAGGATGTATGTTTGAATAACTTCAAATCTCCACTCAGCTTTTAGCACTGACTTAATGACATCACTGTTGTGATTCTGGCCATGATCATATTATCACAGAAACTATAAGATCCTACTTTAATCAGTCGTGTCGTTGGCCCACGCCGGCGCTGGGCTACCGTCAAAAAAGACACTTGGCCACCGTCAAAAAGACACTGGCCACCCGGACCAAGAATGTCTATGGAAACTTGTCCATCATCCCAGCCCAACTGGAAAGTGCCTTTTTGAATTTAAATTAGGACTCTTGTCTCCAAGTTTTACATAGTGACCCAGAGGTCAAAGTAAACTTTTTCCTTGAGTCCCCTTAGTGGGTTAATCTAGCAATGTGGAGAGAGGTGTGGTGTAAGACAAACATGGAGAGAACTGGTGAGAGACAGAGAGCTGCAAGACAGTCTGAGATGGACAAAGTGTGTGAGTGGGAACTTGTGAGAAACCAGGTTCCTTGTGACCTTGAGATTACAAGTCCTCTTGGATACAAGTCAGTGAACAGTGGACAGTGAAGAAGGCAATGATACATTGGTTAAAGAGAAGAGTTTGTGCCATTTAAAGTATCTCTAAAGCAAAATGTTCTTGCTCCTGTGTCTTGTTGTGGGTTGATGACAGCAGCAGAGCAGATGAAGCTGATGAAAGATTAGGATGGAGGCAGAAGAACAGAGAGAACTAGCTGCAGACAGATTTTATTGCAATTAATTAGCATTTGTGTAGAGATGTAATGTTGGACATTATTCATAAGTTATTTTGCTGATGCAGAAAACAAGATCATTAGAGAGAAAACAACCACCAAAGTTCAAGAAGTTACTTGAAGCTCCACATTTGAGCCATAGTTAGCTGGTATTTTAAAATGTCATAATTCTAATTTCAGTTAGTTAATGAAAGTTTTCTTCCTTGGCATTAATATTAATGTAGCGCTTGACAAAAAGAGGGACAAATATGGAGATGAAGGTGAGAAAAACATGAAGGAATCCTGGACTATTTGGCTGTCAACTCTTTGTCATCTAAGTCCTCCATTACTTCCTGCTCCTGTTGCATCGGAGGAGTGCTTGTTCGTAGATTGGGTAATGTGCCATTTGGTAGATGCTTTTATCTGCTACTTCTTGAAGGGACAAGAATAAAGTGAGAAAAGTCAGGAAGGAAGGTGCCATTAAAGAGATGAGGCCCACAATGTAGATTATTTGCTGTCAAATATTTCTTCATCACCTCCCATCACTCTGGCAAATCCAAGAAACATTTTGCTCTGTCCTTATTTGAACATTAGTAGACAATGTCAACATGGCCTTACACGCCAAGCTGACCTTAAAGCACTGACAAAAGCTGACTGATGAAATGCATTGTTATGCCTTGCATCACCTCAATTCATCTGTTAAAACTTTCATCAGAAGAACACACAAAGACAGCAGCTGATGGTTAGCTGACAGCTGACATGCACCACACTCTGAGCCTGTATGAAAGGAAAAAGTCAGTAGAAAACCTAAAGACTCAGCATTGCACAAGGGCAAACAAGCCAAGCTGTGAGCTACCGAGTCTGTCCAAATGGACTTGATACATGTTCAGAATATGAAATGAGAATATGTGTCAGAATATGTATATTTGAGAAAATGGGACAGTGAAGTTTTGGTTTGCTTCACGTGTTTGTGCTTTTCCCCAGGGCCGAACAATTTGTGGAAAATAATTTGCAAGTAAATACCATGATTGCAATTAAGGCTTATAATTATTTTTATTATTAATTAATCTGTTCATTATTTTCGCAGTGAATTCATTAAATGTTTGGTCTATAAAATGTCAAAAAATAGCAAATAATGTTTTTGTCAGTTTCCCAGTCTCCTAGGTGAAGTCTTCAATCGTCTTGTTTTGTCCAAGCAACGGTCCAAAACCCAAATATATTCTTTCATTTCAATTCTCACGTTGGGGAAGCTGCAACCAGAGAATACTTGCTATTTTTGCTTAAAGAATGACTTAATAATAATTAATAATAATAATTTATTAATTGACTAATCTTTGCAGCTCTGATTGCGATTTTTTCTGAGCAGCATTATGATTGCAACCTAATTGTGGTTATTTTCTATAAATTAAACCTGTAGTCCTTTAGTTGTGATCTACATAGTTTCTAAAGAGATGGTAATAAGTATTGCATTAGGTGTTGGGCAATATGACCTGCGATGGTAGAAATGTATGCCCTTGAAGAGATTTGGCAGTACTCTGTCCACCACAGGATCTCTGCAGGGTCTCTGTTATATATTCGGGGCAGGCTATGTGGATTCTCGTGTGATTGCGTAATCTTGTGATCTCGCAATTCTTATGATTGCAAGGTAACATGACTTTGGCAGCAGGACTTACCACTTTCTCAGGTTACGTGAATGCAACAGTTGGTGGTGGTAATGTTCCTCTTAGCTGGTCTGCCAACCGCCACAGAGAAGACAGTGAACAAGCCATGGAGTTGGAGAGTGAAACTGTAAATGTAGAGTACGAGTCTCTTAAATGTGGTGAAGGAGCCTTAGGTTATTTTAAACGATTTCTTCTTTGAAATTATAGAAAAATTCCTGTAGTTGTTGACAGCTTGATGTTGACAGCTCTGCACCCTAAACCTGCATAAGTTAATGTTACTGTTAGCTTCACAGTCTGACAGAACGGGCTTCCTTCACCCCTCTGAATACTGGAGCTCCTGATAAAGAGCTTTTCGGATGATAAGCTTAAACAACAGTATCAAAGTTGAGAGTTTACCTGTGAGAATCCAACAACTCTTTCTGCAGGCTGTCTGTCTTTCAAACTCGAGTTAGCTAGCTGAAATTGACGTGAGGTGATCAACTAATTATTCGTCCTACTTTGCCCACTGTCTTATGTTTGTGCAATTAGAGCAAAAAAGAAACTAAAGTAGGTGAAAGCACAATGAATTTGTGTAATCACTTTTATCAACTGCCTCCGCTGATTCAGTATACTCAACTGACCAGAGACGAGGGCAAGTTAGCATCAAAGGTGCAGACCACCCAGCAAAACTCTGGGCAGCGGTCAAGCACTGGCACTGAACAATGGCCCAATGACGGCTAACGGTTGGCTTGGTGTGTTCAGGTCCTGAACTGTCTGTTCCAAATGAGGAAGGGGAGTGGCTGTTTTAACAGTTCAAGGAGTGTTTGCATAGAGATTTGTTGTGCTGCAGCACAAACGCTTTTTGGCACATCCTCTTTTTTTTTTCCCATAGCACATTATAGCGCCATTAAGGAAGGAAGATGACAAAGGGTAAAAGGGACAGAGGAGAAAGGAGAAAGAAAGAGAATGGAGGAGATCAGCGAGGGAAGGTGTGACAGGAGGGAGGGAAGGAGGCGAGAAGCGGGAATTGGGGACAAGGGGGAAGGCGGGAAGTCAGAAGCTGCAAGTGGAGGGGGGTGAGACGGAGAAGGGGGGAAGCGGTCGAACGGTGTTTCTGGGTTAGACTTAAGATTGGATAATTAAAGGAAGAATAGAGGACACATAGAGGGAAAATGATGATAGACATGGATGAAATGAAAAGAAAGAGGAATGAGGCACAGGAAGAGGGATGTTGGAGAGAATGAGATGGAGGCAGAAACAGGGGGGCAAAGGAGGAGGATGAGGGTTCTTGTATGGTTAAGGAGTGAAAGGGACAGTTCTATTACGGTGTCATGTCGGTCAGTGGTAATGGGCGGTAATAATAAGTTAGAGACAGCTTTATAGACTTAGAGCCAGGAGGGCACTCAGCACAGCCACAGGGGGTCTGCTGACGGATGTGACACACAGACACACATGCACACCCACACACATAAATGTCAACAAAACAAACACACACACTAATGAGCAGCTAGAAGGATGCCTATAGGGACAGTTCATTGTAGGGAGCAAAGTAGGAAAGGGCAGGAAGCAGAGAAGAGGCTGTATAGAGGTGAGAGAGAGGTTAGGGCTGCATGAGAGGGTCTGAAATTAAGAATCTTGATTATTGGGACCATTTACCACCAGTGGGAGCAAAAACTCTCAATCTGTCGCTATTCCATAGTTCACATTAATGCATCAATTTACACAAATCGCACCAAAAACATGCAGATAGATTTGGTTTTATGCATCAAGGCTTTGAGAGATTTGCCTCTGAAACTTTTGCTGCCACCCAGAAAATGGGATTGCAGTCATGTTGCTCAAAGCTTTAAAGAAAGTCCAAGATTTAATTGATGCAGGCAATGATGGAAATCTGTCTTTCACTGTTGCACGGCACACATAGAGATACAGCGCAGCACCTATAAGTAGGGCTGTGTATTGGCAAGAATCTGGCGACAATCTCGATACAGAGGCTACGATTCAATCTATATATATAGATATATATATACAACTATATTGTGATACTCTAAGCAATGTGATATATTGCTATTTTTTTAAACAAAATTTAGTAAAACTACCATAGTACAAAGAACACACCATCATCTCCATAAAATCTGAGTTTAGAAAAAGTTTACTTTTTTATGCAATTAGAACAGTGAAGAAAGAGAACATTCCTAGCGGTCAGGAGTTTGTACATTACACAAAATTAACCATTGCCATGTGTCTTTACATGTATCAAGATATCACAGTACAGAGGTTTTGAGTATTGATAGTTTCACAAACCATAATATATTCAGACTCAAGTGTATCAATATTGCCTTACACCCGTACATGTAAGAACATTAATTGCACATAAAAAGAAAACCCATTTCAAATTTTCAAATGTCCTCTTACTCATGGTAATTCACATTCTTTGCAGCCAACAATTTCAATAGGAACTATCCACAGCAAACTGCATTAATCTAAGTGTCTTGGATGTTTGAAGGAAGAAAACTGAACAAAATTTCAGAAACAGATATCTGAAAACTTCAGTGGGTAAATCTGGAAGTATTTGTATGGCTGGATACTGCTAAGAGTACGTGGAAAATGCCTTGTTCCTGAAAATTCAGTGAACTGACCCTTTAAGACGAGGTTGTGTGAACTGCATTAATGTTAGGGGTGTTCACATGATCACATCACATTTTTAAAACAAACACATAGTGAATTGCTTTACTGAATCATTGGCAGAAGAAGAGACAAAGCAGGTATGGATCTACTGTAAAATGAACATATAAACTATTTATTTTAATTAGTTATATAAGTTTTCAAGGGTGCCCTATTATTGCATGCTTTTGTTTCTACAGCACCTCACATTAGCATGGGTGGTCCTGACCCTGGAGTGTTAGTCTGTTGCTCTCTTCACCGATCCTTGTGTTTGACCTCAGAGACCGCTACCCACCTAATACCATGTTACAGTAGCCTTTAAAGATCTCATGGAATAGGCACCCGGACCGAACCATTCTTTTCTCCATAAGCACTTTGTTTTCTTCCAGTGTCTCATTTCTAGCCCTGTTTTAAAAGTTATTGCATCATGTCAATGAAGTAAGTACATTGGTTCATAGAACCCTTTTAAAGCAAAGGTGTGAAACACCTGCTAAAATGAAAGTGT
The DNA here is from genome assembly GCA_034769285.1 of Lutjanus argentimaculatus. Lineage (NCBI taxonomy): Eukaryota > Metazoa > Chordata > Actinopteri > Lutjaniformes > Lutjanidae > Lutjanus > Lutjanus argentimaculatus. Next base: position 7,741,653 of record JAWZSL010000021.1, read on the forward strand.
GTTTTTGAGAGCTCATATGATGTGGTATTTACTCGCAAATGGCTCATGTAAAATCATTGTTTGATGACTCAGTTTAAAGGTTTATCTTAGCAAGTGTCATGTCTCATTTAGTAATCAAACACTGTTGATACAGTAGAGCTGCAGAGTGGGAGGACTTCCAGTGGCAACAATGACAACCAAGCTTATACGCAAATACTGAACCCATTAGATTCCAGGCAAAAGCAGAGAAGGTCGTCGTGTTAAACTCCCTGCTGGGCTACCAATATGATTGGTGCGTGTATGTGTGTGTGTGTCTGTGCATGTGCGGTGTGTGTTGTGTGTGTGTGTGTGTGTGTGTGTGTATGTTAAGCTGTGTAAAGCTCAGAACAGGCTGGTGGATCTGTGTGATCTAACCAGTAAGAGGCTTAATGTCTGCACTGGGACCGACTGGGCTAGAGTCTGGGAGAGATAGGGACTCGGTCACACACAAGCACACACAGATCTGTCTGTGCATCTACGGTGTACTTGTGAGAACCCTCAGAAACATAATGCAGTTACTGCACTTACCCTAACCTTAACCTAATCTATGTCTTAAACTAAATATCAACCCTCAAACAGCCCCTTGAAGAATTGAAGTTGGTTAAAATGTTCTCACTTTTCCTGGAATGTCCTCAGTTTCCAGGAAGGGTATAAAAGTAACCATGGTTCTCTTAAAGACAGAAGAACAATAATACAAACATAAATTTAACATCCCACATAATGTCTAATAACTTGACAATTAATAAAAGGTTCAGAATCTGAATGACGATAACCAGAAAACAAAAGAGGCAGACTAAAGTGGAGGGGAATGAAAAAAAAAAAAAACAGATGGAGAACAAGACAGAGAGATGAGAGAGAAAAGACAAAGACAGAAGGTTGTACACAACTGCTACTGCAAGGATTGATTAATATGGGCTATTAAGCTATAACACCAGATCATAGTCTGGTCCCTCTGGCCATATTACGGTGACATGATGAAGCGCCTGTATTAGCCATGGGAGAGTGCTAGTGATGCAGATAATAGCCACGTCCCAGGAGACCTGCAGAGGGAATTAATGCTGCTGTCTGACACACACACAGGCATGGATGCAGACGCGCACACTCACTCACGCAAGCTTGAACACTGACAGAACATTTACATATATGCACACACACAGGCAGGAATGTATACACAACAGCACACACACACACACACACACACACATAGAGGTATGGCTGTACAGTACGCACAGATGAACACACCTTTAAGTGCCTGTTAATTCTTTTTTCTGCTGACGAGAACTCCACCCCTCATTCAGGGTAAATGCATATATACCCTATAACACTATCTCATCTCCTTTTCTGTCCGTTGCAATAGGAGGAAATGAGGTGGAAGGGATGAGGATTATTCTGCTATCTATACCTTGCCACACACATACACACACACACACACACACACACACACACATATATAATTTCCTCATCACTTTCAAGCCATTCAAAAAGGCATAGCTGTAACTCATTCTCACTAAAATTTCCATAATTCTTAATTCTCTGTACATCTGGGTATCATTTCAGAGTTTTCTCATACTTGCGTAGATATCATATCAGAGATTTGGCACTAATACAAAATGTACTTTGTTTTTTAAAATGGGCCTACTGATATTGAGAAATATTAGAAACATGTTTTTTTTTTTCCTGCAAAAGCCCTTTTAGGGAAAGGAGCCAAAGTTCTGAAATGTAAAATAGACCAGTGTCTACCAATCTTTTAGGCTTGTGACCCCATACAAAAGCACAGTGTGTAGATGAAGCCACTTGCCACATTTCAGTTGCTTCTAAGGTGTTAGCAGATTCATCAAATACACATATACTTATTTCCTATGATTTTATTTTATTTTTTTATTTGAATAAATGATTGTGCCAAATGTTTGTTTGGCTCAAAGGTACAGTTTTTTTTTTTCAAACAGTTGCTAAAGTGCAAAATATGAATAGTTATTTCAATCTGTTTTTCCTTCTTTGCTACCCCATTAATCCTCTCATGATCCCTCAGATTTATGTGAGGGGCCCCAACCCCCTAGGTTGGAAAGTAGTTTAAAGATATACCATGACCAACTGAAAAAAGAGAAAATGCTGCTTAAACACTGAGGCGTCAGTATTAACAATACTGCGGCTGTTCAGTCAGTGTTGATGGTAAATGTAGTCAGATGAAGCAATAAATTGCTCAGTTTGTGCTATATTGAACAAGAAAGCTGAGCTGGAGGCAAGGAAGAACTTCAGACTATTTCAGCTTGGATTTCTAATCTCTGCCTCTGGTTAGCCAGGGGGTGGCTAGATGAGTATTTTTGTCACTTAAGGCTGTGTTTTGGCCAACAAAGTAATAGCTATAGGCTAGGGTGGTGATACACAGCAACAAGGGTGTGGGCATTAGAAGTTTACACACAATGTATCTTGGTACATGTGGGCACCGCTGGCACATCTAATGAGCAAGAGAACTAGTCTTGGTCAATATAGCACACAGCATTTACCATCAACACTGCCTGGACGTCCACATCAAAATACTCCTAAATATGTCTTCCACCACTGTTGTCAGTGCAAAAAAAGAAATGGGGTTTGATACTCCTTATTTTGTACTCTCTCTTCATTAATCTATGTTTTGTCTCTGCCTCAGTGGGAGGAGATTGGGGAAGTAGACGAGGACTACGCTCCCATCCACACCTACCAAGTGTGCCGGGTCATGGAGCAGAACCAGAACAACTGGCTCCACACCAACTGGATCCTGACCGAGGGTGCCCAGCGGGTCTTCATCGAGCTAAAGTTTACGCTGAGAGAGCTGCAACAGCCTGCCCGGGGGTGTTGGGACATGCAAGGAGACCTTTAACATGTATTACTACGAAACGGACGGGGACGAGGACGAAATGGAGGAAGGAGAGATGAGAGATGGAACCGGGATAACAGAGGAAGAAGACAGAGCGATGAAGGAGAGCAGATACATCAAAATTGACACCATAGCAGCTGATGAGAGCTTCACTGAGCTGGACCTGGGGGACCGTGTTATGAAGCTCAACACCGAAGTCCGCGATTTAGGTCCTTTGACCCGGAAGGGCTTCTACCTGGCATTTCAGGATTTGGGGGCCTGTATTGCTTTAGTCTCTGTGCGTGTTTTCTACAAACGCTGCCCGTTTCTGGTGAAGAGCTTGGCCGAGTTCCCTGACACCATCCCAGGATCAGAGGCCTCGCAGCTGGTGGAGGTAGTGGGGCGCTGTGTCAATAACTCCCTGCCTCTGTATGAGCCTCCCAGGATGCATTGCAGCACAGAGGGAGAATGGCTGGTGCCCATCGGGAAGTGTGTGTGCCAGACTGGATTTGAGGAAATCAACGGATCGTGTCAAGGTAAGAGGAGAAAGTGTGTGTGTGTGTGTGTGTGTGTGTGTGTGTTGTGTGTGTGTGGGGTGTGTGTGTGTGGGGTTAGTAGTGCTACAACAATTAGTTGATCAAACTCCTGAGCTCTGCCCATCGGCGCATTAAGTGGCATGGGGGATCAACGACTATGTAAACGTGTATACTCATGCAACATACCATTAAAAAGCTGAAATTCTTGTTTTCTGATTGATACCAACCATTTTGAGATACTATTAGAACAGCAGTTACAATCAATGCCACAAAAAATTACAAAACTGAGCCAACTCACATGTAATCCATCAACAAAGTCTTGCTACTTTGGAAAAAGTCCAGTCGATCCAATCCAATCACATATTTAGTCCAAAACTAAATTTCCATGGATACCACATCCATCTCGAGTTTGCATTAAGGTAGAAGTGATAATTTGGTCTCAACATGGCTGCTACAGTCTGACCTTTTGATTGGCATCTCATTTGAGCCAGTAGGAGCTTCCGTGTCCAGTCCCCAGCCTAGTCCCGCCCCTTCTCACTCTGTGCTCCAATGACAGTTGAGCAAGCTTGGAACCTCAATCAACTTTCTCCGTTCCTGTTTCCTGTACTTAGCTATGCTACGTGCTAGGCTCATAGCTATCTAAAAGACACTGCTGGAGGACCTGTAAAAACAACATATATTCACATCTTAAAAGCAAGCCTGTTATCTAGCTAGTCTACATCAATCATTAGCATGTCGGTCAGCTTGTGTTTAGCGCTTTGGTGACATTAGCTAATTTAAGATGTGACCTTGTATGTCACTTTTACAGGAAACACAGGAGTTTTCAACTTTTACAGGAGTTATTGGAGCACAGAGTAAAAAGGGGTGAGACTTAAGAGGGGTTAATCACCACTATTATTGCAGTCTGCATTAAAAGGAAGTACCTGCCCCTCTTCTCTTGTGTAATGACAGAAATAATTGGAACAGATTGTGTGGATAACTGGTGCTTATGAAATGAAATCCCAAAAATGACAAAATGCAGTTTTTATGTGTAATATGAAGGTAGAACAGGGAAGATCTTCAATTTAGAAAGTTTGTTGTGAGTTGAAGAAGCACTATAATGTATTTATGCTTCAGTTACTCTGAAGCAAGGTTTTTTGGGGTCAGAAAACACTACACTGTAAATTAATTCATTCATTTTCTGTGGTGTTGTGGTATACATTTCAACTTGGGACTAGGTGAGGCTGTGGTGTGGTATCTTAAAGAACAGCATTCACTTTACTTTGGTTGGGCCTTGAATAGGAGTTTTAATCTTATTTTACAGGGATGGGAAGAGGTGAATCACTTAAAAATTCCTCAGCAGTAATTTTAATAATTAGTCATCTCAGTCATTTGTCAAACAAAAGTGCTTAAGTAAATATCGTGAGAATTTGCTGCTTTTTGCAACCATTGTACAGTCGGTGTTCACATTTTTAGTCTTTTTGGGTTTGTGAGTGTACATGCGTCTGTGTGTTTCCTCTGGATTTCATCTTCACTCTGTTTATTTTTATATTTGTGCACATGTTTGTTTTTAGTATTGTGTGCTTGAGTGTGTGTTTATTCTTTTACTCAGAGTGTTTCATACTGTGAGAGTGTGTGTCTGTTTCCCCCTAGCTTAGTGGAGGGTATTCCCCCGAGCCCCGCAGCACTTTGCTGCTCTCACACAGCCGCTGTTCTGCTCCGACTCGAGCCCAAACATTCCCACCGCCGACCTTAACTGCCATTTCCACGGGCACCCAGGGCCTCTCTATTTTTCTCCCCTTCACTCCTCTCCAATCTTCCTCTGTGCTGTCTTTAAATTACTCAATTTTCAGACTTGCACACTAGACTCTACTTGTGCAACCAAGAGCATCTCTGAGTGGCATGGTGAAATTTCAGAAAAAAATCCAGAGAACAGTTATTATAGCTGCATGAAGCTTGGTGGTACAGAAAATTGAAATGCGTGATTATTTGGTAGCTTTTGAGTGTTTCATCTCTTCACAGAATGCCCTACTGATCAGGTGTCGGTCTCAAGCGATGAACTAAAAGATTGAACTCCAATGCTCAACTCTTGGCCAGCTCTTGAAGGGTACATGCAGAGATTCACTTTATGTTTTGCTTTTCCGGTTTGCACATGCACACAGCATCGATTTCAGGGAGCACTTCATATACTCTGGTTTTCTATTGAGTTCATCACACAATGCCTCCAGAAGATCCAACTGTAAACCCTGGCCTTTTAGAAGCAGCACCTCTCTCAGCTATGATCAGTTCATTATAATCAAATGTTAGAACTTAGTAGGCTAGCTGTATAACAAAGTGTGCACCATCTCGAGCTTAACTTCGTCAGACATGGAGTCTCTGTGGGGAGATCATTAGGAAATAGCTGTCAGTATGCCACTGGCCTGCCTGGAGTTGTACTGCCACAGACTGTACAGTCACACAGACTGTTACAGATCTGTGGCTGATAAGGCAAAAAAAAAATCATATACAGTACATGAGAGCTCATTCTGTGCTGTGTGTCAGTGCTGTGTAACAACAGGCTATAGTGATGAGCAGAGCTGCAACGACTCAGCATTAATCAATTAGCTATTAGAAAGAAAACTTTTCTGTTATTCTGATGATTGATCACTTCAGTCATTTGTCAAGCAAAAATGTCAACCGTTTGCTGGTTCCATCTTCTTAAATGAAAGGATTTGCCGAGCTGTGGGAAATTGAGTTGAGCATTATCAGCAGATTGATCAATTGATTGATGGTGGAAACGTGTGAACTTCAGAATTACACTGAATATTCAGAATGAGACTACATGATAGCTTAAAAAGTAATGCTGTCTTATGGCTTTTGTGCCATCTATGCATTTCTTCAAGTAAATAAATGTATTTTTCTTATCCTCGGATCTTGGACTTGTATCTTATTATGCATTATTGGCAATGTGCGCATCTCTCTCAAGTTTACTTGAGCTGTAGTTGTTCCATGCTAATGCTAATGGCATACAAAATACTTTTGACTGCCATTTGGTTTTCTCCAGTTTTTAGCATGCTAGCAGCATGGCTCGAGGGATGGCAACTGACAGACCAACTGTCACTCGGTCTGTTGGTCAGACCAATCGCCACTTTGGTCCAGACAGATATTCCAACAACTACTGAATGGATCATCATGCAGTTTGGTACAGATATGCATGACACCCTCAGGACAACTTGTAACAGCTTTGGTGACACCTCAACATTTCATGTAGTGCCGTAATCTGCTTAATACTTTGACTTTATACCAGCACAGCTGATGACATTGTCATTGGTCTCAACTGTACTTTGTGTTTAGAGCCAATTAGCAATCATTACAATGCTATCACGTTAAACTAGAAATGACTATGGTAAACATTATGCCTGATAAACTTTGGAACTGTGGCATTTTTGTGGTGGAATTCCTCGCTACGAGAGTGGTATTCTAGATATTTAGGTTTTTTTATATAAGAAATTTGTTGTAATTTGTATTTTGACACATTATGTACTTGCTTACTGATGTATTGGTCATGAATTGTTGTTGGCATATTTGATTTGTATTGTTAAGTGTGAACCTTGTCTCAACACAGTGTCTTGGCCCGTCCCTGTTGTTTTAGCCCTGTGCTGCATTGTCTAAATTGACGAGGTTATTTAAGAGGATGTGAGTGAACAGGACAGTCACTTAATAAAACTTTGTCACCTTAGTCTGTGTGCTCAAGTATACTATTTTCCGCAAGTTTTTCCCACGACAAAATTGTCCTGCCCAGGATAGGATAACCTCTTCTTTGACCAGACTTCAGCGCTGTATTATTGTCATTGTGAAACTTTAGCATGTTTAGCATTTAAAGTACCACTGTGTTTGTAAGGTCTTTAAGCTTCACAGAGCTGCTAACATGGCTGTAGACTCTTAGTCTCATTAATTTTGAGAATATGATTTCTTTGAAGTAAAAGGAACACACTTTGATGGTGCTGGCAGTAATACATTATTTACAGTACATCAGCTGCATTGCTCCAGCAGTATGTCAGCTGCACGTGCAATACCTCTGTTTATACACTGTGGTGCAGTTAGTGGCTCCTTAAAAAGTATGAAATCACACACACAATTTTTATTTTCACAGATAGAAGATATTTTGTATCTTTTCTCTTTTAAATGTTGGTATATTATCGAGGGCTGTTCTGATCCAATACTGTCTAAATGCTGTTCAGTAGTAGCAAGTGCACATGTCTGGGCACCAATCCAATACTACGTAATTTATTGACCCCAAAATGAGACCCTGCTACTTCCCAGCAGTGTCCTATATGCCTTTATGTGTTTTTTGTTTTGTTTTGTTTTTTGTTTTTTGTTTTTTGTTTTTTTTACAAATTATGGCAAGTCATGTTTCATGGAATTCATTCTCTGTATATATTTGTGCATGTTTTACAAGGGTTTTTAACTTGGCCTTAGCCAGGTTATACAACAATGTACAAAACAGAAATCATATCACATCCATTCAGGGGTAGTAGTATATAGATTAAAAAGAAAAATAATCATAATAATAATATTTTTTTTTAATGGACTGGTATTGGATCAGTAGTCAGTATTGGCCAATAAGCTAGGTATTGGAATTGGTATCGGTAAGGAAAAAAAGTGCATATTCATATGTTGTATGTTATATTACAACTAAAACTAAAGCAGAATGGAAGAAACCAGTTTTCCACCAAATTTTCAAGTGGGCAAGTGACAGTTTGTTAGGCCCACTATTATTTACAAGATTTAGAAGCCGATAGTTTATTTGAATTGACTTTGAATTCTTTCCACTTTTCCACACCAAAAAAAGAAAATTGTAGGACCAACTTAAAAAATATACTTCAGTTGGTGACACAAATGAATGACCAGCCTGATGGCTGTTCATTAAGTAAGTTTGCCAAAACTTATACAACACAATTTATCCAATTGAGTTGGACCATTTTATTTGTAACATAATACAGTATTTGATCACAAAATCTAATTTTGTCTAACATTAGACTTAACCTTCTTTCTGAGTCACCTAGAGAAAATGGCAGCTTAACCACAGGGGAGTGAAATCTAGAAAAGACATGTCAGATGTACATTACTAAGGGAAACATCGCTGACATGCTTTTACTGAAATAAGAATAGCAGGTTAAGGCAACAGGATGTGATTTCAAGTTGTTATCATTCAAAACATTACGGTACTCCAACTACTACTGAAATTTACTTTTTACGCTGCGGAGTTACAGAGACTCCCTAATAAGCATGTAACAAAGAAGTGGTCTTTGTCTGCGCAGAGCTGGTGTGGACAGCAGCAAAGATTAAAACAGTATTTTTCTTTTATGAGGCATAAGTAACGAACACAACTAAGTCTCTTCAGATGTACTTTTAAAGACGCAGCCAGAGAGTGGTATTCTCTTTGTACGTCTATTCACAAAGGATTGTGAGGGTGTTATTTTGATGCCACTGTGATAAACTCTGACCCTGCCAGCGTGTATTGCAAGAAGCTGTCAGTAAACCTCATGGCCTGTTGCAAAAGAACAGAATTTTTAAGGTTGCAGAAGGTTTAACTGATTTTCATTTTAATGAGTTTCAGTGTTTTGCATTCCAGGAAGATGAAGTTGTGTGATATGCAAATTTTTGCCATTTGTTAAACGTTTTGGAATAGAAACATCACCGGTGCTCAGAGTAAAATAGATTTTTTTTTGTTTTTATCGTGGTCCATATGTAGAGCAAAATGAAGTAAACAAACTTAACAGTGGTTTGCCAGAGTAGAACACGTTCCCAGTAATTAATGAAGCTACAAGATTGTGTTTTTTTTTTTTTCTTACGGTTTCATATGCAGATGAGACTGACAGCCTTTGAAATGGTCTACAGAGAGAAACATGGCAGGGCTTCCTCTCTCTCAGCTTTGTTACCATATGTGTTCGCTGCTTTAGCAAACACTTTTTCATGTGCGTTTCAGTCACTCGCATCGGAGTGTGAAGTGATGAATTCTGTTTTTGAGACGTTGAAAGAGTGCCTGGACTCCATACTGTGAGGAGTTATCTATTCAGTCTCTTTCTGTTGGGGAGGAGGGTTTGCCTTTCAGATGTGGAAGTTCTGAACATCTGCCGGTCTGGATTTGAGAACCTGCACTGGGTGTAGTGGTTTCATTTCCACTCCATTGTGCCTATTTTGCCCTGCAGGTGAATGTCATGTGTTTTCCAAAAGGGTAGAGTTGTTCAAACAGACATGAAGCATTATTCTAAACCATTTTTTTTATGTTATAGCCTGTTCAGCCTTTTCAGTTGGTGCTTTATTAAGCTTGCTTGTCCCACTGTGGACTGTGAACCAGTGGGTTGCAGGTACAATGTGTGTATATGACAAAAAAATGTGTGGATCCTGGCTGTGTTGGCTGTGTGTGCTGCCTAGTAGAGCATGATTTAACGCAGCCTTTGTGAATGTAGGACACAACTCGTTATGGACAGCTCTTTCTCCTCTTTGTCTTTTTCCTCTTCTCTTTCTGTTGTTCATTCTTCACATGTCTAGTTCTTTCTGTCTGTACCTCAGTTCTCTTGTGTTTCTCTCCTTTTCCCTCTTGTCATTCTCTCACTTTATCTTTCTGCGACTGCCTTTCATTCATTGCCTTTCCATCCCTCCCTCTTTCTCTTCCTCCTTACTGCTGCCACCACTACATTAGCGCTCTGCTGTCTTTTACACTCTCTACACTGGCTCTCCTTCCCCTCTTTAAAGATCTGTCCATCTTTCCCCATCAACAATCCACTCGCCTTTTCTACCCCACCTCTTTTTCTCTCTCTTCTCTCTCTCACACACACACATGCACATACAGCTTTCAAAAGCACATCTGTATATATGGAAAACATTTTGGTAAGATACATCAGCACAGTGTAAGGGGTTTCCAAATCATGGAAATACTGAAGCAGTGACATGTAGCTAGCGCCAGTAGCCCTGCACTATTTAACTATTAACCTAACCCTAACCTTTTTTAAAAGCACCCAAAACAAGACCCTGAAATAACTGTAGCTTAATAAATCTGGAGAGAAATAACAGAAAGAATACAAATACACACCCTCTGTGCCTGCACAAAGCAAAAAGTTGTTTCACTTATGTCTGAACGCACCGATATTGATAGTGGGAAATTCTTAATACCAAACCATTTTTCTAAAAAACAGTATTGAAAAAGTACACAAATTCCTGTATATGGTGCAGCACTACTGTACAGTAACATCTGTATGGAAATGCATTGTTGGGTTTAGGTTGTTATTTGTTCTGCTATTGTCCACCCTCTGACTTTGATCATTTTGTCTTTTTTGATATTTATTTATATGACAGCATATAGTATTAAAATGATCATGTAATATTTCCATAGTATAAGCATCAGTGTATCAAGACTGACAGTTATACCATAGAAAGTAAATATATTTACATGTAAAGCGCATGGTGATCCAGTCTTGTTATGCCAGAGATAATATTCTGTCAAATTACATCTAAAGATATTGTATGTGGTTGTGTGAGATGTATAGATGTAGGCACAACTTTAGCTGAGATAATTGGTGATAGCCTGCAGCACTGTCAGACTGCAGAGAGGGAATGAGGGAGGAGGGGAGTACATCCATGGGTAGATAGATGGATGGATAGACGGAAGGGATTACAGAGAGGAGAAGTGATGGCAAAACAAGGAGACACAAGAGAAATTGAAGATTTCTCACCACAGGGTGTGAGGGCAGAGAGACAGAGAGATGGATGAGTGTTGTTTCAGCGGTGATAGCGATAGAGGAAGGATAACTGAGGATAGAAGTGGGCAGATGGATGAAGAGATAGATGAGAAGGAAGAGCAGGGGATTGTAGATTGAGTTCAGCCTCGCAGATGTGACTGAGACTGAATGAGTGTTAGAAGAAATGTGGGAATAATGGCTGAGTGGAACATTGGAATAATGTTTGAACTAAATGTTGGGTTTGTGAAATAAGAGATTAATGGAGTGCTGAATGGTTTGGATCATATTCAGATATGATATTTACATTGAAGATGAGAAACCAGGATATTTATATCATGTTATACATTACTTCTGGCCAATTTCTGTCATTTCTTTATCAGTTGGGTTCTCACAGCAGTTAAGGAAGAACCAACTTTGTTGTCCGGCTGCCAGGCCTGCATTAACCCTCTGCTGGATTTGGCTTCTCCATCTGATCACCATACAGTAATACAACACTTTGACCAAACTTTAATTTCTTTTCATTATGATTACATCACCATATTTATTTATTCATGTTTTAGCTTATTTTCTTATTTAGCTAACGAATAAACAAACTGAATGGAAGATGCATAAGCAGTATGGCCCAGACTGATCAGAAAACCTGGACAAGATTTTTTGCTCAGCAGCACACTCAGCACCGTACACACCCAATGAGCCGGAGGACGAGTGACAGGAAAACAGCATGTAGGGTCTGATTATTTTCACATCTACCTCAGTGAATTATGGATTTATTTTGACTAAACCGAGAGTTGCTGGTTGTTGGAACAGTGGAAAAACAAACCAAGATGGTCTTAGTGAGTTTTACTTTGTTTCTGTCTGTCAAGTCAGAATGAAGTGTGTTTTACAATGAGTTAACAAAGCAATTAAAGCTTGTTGGTAAGATAGAAGCTTGAATTCAGGTATATGGTTGGATTTTTCTGTTTAATAAGTACAGTAAGTGTTAGAATATTTACCATAGCGAATCTAACGTTTAAAACTTACAGCAAATGTATCAGCAGTCACTGGCTGCTGGGCTGATAGTGTGCAGTATGAAAATTTAATTGCCTATCCCTAGAGCTTGTCCAGGTTTCTTGAACCAGGATATGATGTTTGTATGAGCAAAGAGATTAACAGGATCACAGCTAGGATATTGGTGTTCATGTAAACACAATGCAGAATAGCTTAATGGAGCGGGAATGTTGAAATTATTGAGATCCCTATCAATTGTTGCCTTAGCAACAACTATTCTTCCTGGGGTCCATGTTTGAGGAAAATACATATAGCCAACAATGTTTGCACTTGCATTTTATACAGTGAGCAATAAAAATACATCATTAGTGCATCCAACAATAAAATTACTTATACTTATACAGAAAATTAAAGCAAATGTGAAAGATTGTTTAGATGATGGAATTTGAGGTTGAAATAATGTTGCTGTAATGGAAGAAGGGCTAAATAGAAATTTCAAATAATAGATTAAAGGTTGAATTGAGGGTGGGCTGGAATATGGGCTCCTTGAATGATGGAATAATGGCATGAGCTGAGTGAAATGTTGTAATATAGTCAAAGAGCTCAATGACATACTGGAATGATGGAATAAGGACGGGATTCAGTCTTGGAATAATGGAATATGAGCTAAATTGGATGTTCGAAAAGATGGAATGAGGGCTGACGAGAACGTTGGAGTGATAGGATAAGAGCTGAATGCCACATTGAGAAGATGAAATAAAGGCTGAATGGATGCTGGGATTGACAGCTTTGTGATGTTCAGATTCAGGCTGCACTGAATTCACGTGACAGAAGAAAAAAAGACTTGGAGGTGTAAGAGATGGGCAGCGAAGTCGGGGGGGAGAGAAGGATGGGAAAGCTGGGGGAGGGTAGTAGAAGGCAGAGAGGAGGAAAAAAGGATGACAGCAGATGAGGAATACAAATTAAAACGAGGACGACTATTGGTATCATCAATTAGAGGAATTACTGTACATGGAATGATAAAGTGTCGCTTACTGGTAGAATGATAAAACGACGGAGCATTTGATTCCGCGAGCGTCGTCTATGTGTGTCATGGGTAGCGCTGGATCCCCCTTGACAATACTTTGTTTCGGTGCCAGGGCTCCCCTGATGTTCCTCTATGTTTGCCTGCCTGTCAGACGTCACTGCTGCATATGTCAAACTCGATCTGGTCATGGTGCTGGTGCTGCCATCAGAAACTGTCTCAGTGGCGTAGAAATGTGAGGAAGCTTTCTGCCTACTCCCTCTTGGGAATTATGGGATAGCAAACAAGCGGCTCACACTTGCAGTGTGGGGCTTGTGGTTGATGGTGTGGTGACAAGGGTATTACAGTCACTTGCATAACACAGAGATATACACACACAATCATGGTGGCATCTGTGATTTCAATATGATTAGCCATATGTGCTGATTAGGATCTGAGTCCTTACACACCTTGCTTTGGGTTTCTTTTTTTTATAGTATTTGGTTAGTCAGTCAGTTCATTATTTTAAGTACCCAAAGAGTAGTAGTTAAAATCAGTTTCTTTTCTTTTACCTTATTATGAACAAAGCTTTACAGGTTTCTCATTAGAGAAGACAGTGAAACATTTTTGTCATTGACTTGACTTTTTTTCCGAATTAATTTAGGGTTGGGTACCATTGACATGTGAACCATACGGTACAATTTGGTACTGACACCCAGCGGTACCTTTTTTTGGTACTTTGCTTTCTCTGTAATAACAAAAATCTAATTTCTGTTATAAGAAAAATAGTCCAAACTTCTCAATTTCAACATTATTATTTACTTCGAACAATTTGTTATTTATTTAAAACATTTACACACCACAGGAAATAAAGTCTGTCATGAATGTGACACAACATTTTTTCTTATTCATTCCTCTCATTTAACTATCATCTATTTTTGATGGCTACATATTTTGAAAATCAGTGTTCGCCATGCAATATTAGTCCCACTGCTATGGTGCAAGAGTGCAGCCTAAATTTTGATCAGAGCTCACTGGACCTGAAAGATCCACTCACAAGTCAGATGTTTCCTCCCCTGTATCTATTGCAATGTGTCTTTTAAATTTTCATCATTGGAGTTAAACATTATTCAGTAACCTTTACAAATATAAAAAGTCTGTCATCCCTGAGTTGCTCAAGAGACAGAGCAGCATGGTGAATGATATTGCAAAAATCTGCAAGCGGCAGGAAGCCTTTTGATTCCATCACCTCCTGAAATATGAATCGACTGGATTTATTGCGGAAAGAGTCGCCATTCATCTTTTTAGATCCTGTTCTATTGGGAGCTGCTACTGGCTTCTTTCACTACACTCTGTCGCTCTGTACTCTCCTCCTGCATCTCTCTATTCCATCTTTATGCCCAGCCCCTCTCCATCACCCCATCAGCTCAACGTGGTGATGCTGTCATGACAACTAAAGTGCTTCCTGAGTGCTTGTTGGGTAAACTGACTTTCCCAGAAGTGCTTCCTCCCTTTTACCCTTCCCCCTGCTAACGTGCACACACACACACACGTCTTTTTCTATACTTGTGAGGAGCCTAATTGACGCAGCACATTGCTTAGCCCTGAACTCCAGCCGTAAGCAACATCACTAGGTGTCTGACCCCATTTGTCCTCACTTTAACCAAAACCTAATTCTAACCCTACCCTTAAAACCAAGCCTAAACCCTCGAACACCTCTTTGAAGAAATGTGGGCCTGCCACAATGTCCTCACAAAGATATAAGAGCACCAACACAAACACACATATACACGCACATTCCTGCAGTTGGTGAAATATTAATAAAATGCTTCATTCAGCTGTGCCAGCTTCTTTCCATGAAAGCCTGGTCGTCTCCAGAGTCCCAGTCAGCAGCAGCTTGTAGGACTGGTTAGACTGGTAGTTATGGACATATAGGTCAGGTGATGAGTATCCCAAATGATACAGTTTACAAACCAATTACTGGTTTTCCAGCAGTTACACATTGTTGACATTCTTTTCCTTGCATTTTCTCTAGAAGTCTAGAAAAAACAGTGATGTGGAAGTTGAAATAGATGCACTATGGTAAACGTGTGAGATTGACAGGCCAATACATTTACAGGCTCAAACTCTGATAATGTGCTTTGCTGTTTGAGGAAAATTTGTACATATACACCCATGGTAAAAGATATCCAACCACTGATCCTGACTAGGGCTTTGATGATAATGTTGAGCTCATTACAGTCATCACTGCTAATTTTATTTTGAAGAGTTGATGAAATGTTATTCCATGATGCATTTGAGATCAGAGCCTCAACCCAAGGCATCATGGGTTGCCAGTGGACAACTAACAGCATGCTAAAACAACTGTTTTTTATAAAGGAAAAATGGATAAATAATCACTGAAGACATCTTTTTTACCATGTCCCACAAAGACCCTTCAGTTCAATGCGGGATTACTAAGCTTCTGAAAGGCATATGTTCACACTGGAGCTAAAATTGTAGGCACAAAGGTAATGTTATTTTTGTTTGTATGTAAGGTTTGTAGCCTTTCTTGCTTAGCTTGTTTGGGCCTAACCCCCTTCACTTTTCCAGCAGTTGGGACAGTTGACAAGACATGGTCTTGAGAAGCTTTAGTGTATGTTAACTGACACACTGTAACCTGTACTGTACATTTACTGCCAGACTGACAACTTACTGCTAACCTTTCCCTCTGCTCTGCTAGCAGCACCATCACTCTCAGTCTGATGCTTTCTTGCTTTCCCTCACTTGTACATTACACATACATTACACACTGCCTTTTTCTATAAAGGGTACTACTCTTGCTACTCTTATGACAGTAATCCTTCAATTAAGTCCATTTAAACATAATTACTTGGGTAGTCGTAATGAACCGCCATCCAGCAGGAGTACATTGCTTTTTCACTGTGGTAAGAAAAGAAACTTTCACAGCTCTAATCCTGGCTATACACAACACAGATGTGTACTGGAAATACAGTTGTAATACAAAACTGATATAAGTCTCTATTTCTTGTGAGGTCTGGCTGGTTAAAAAATGCACAGACGTGCACACAGAAACACCATTTTCATGCCCATGCATTTCTCATGTATGTTTGATCTGACAGGGCTCCACGTTTTGCTGAGATCACATGTCTCAGGAGATCGCTATGGCACTGAGATTCTGACCCTTGTGCACCTAATCTGTGGGTGCTTGCAATTTGTGTTTGCAGTTGTTGGTCCATGCTAGGGAGTCTTTTTTTTTTTTTTTTTTTTTTTTCAAGTAAATGAGTGTCAGATAAATGCTGAAAGAGTAATATTATGTGTAGTCTGGTATCATTGTTATTCAGTTATTTTCCAAAACATCTGGTCAGCATAACTTGACACTTGATTCATCATTATGATTTATTGTTAATTTTTAATCTCCCCCACTAGACTTTGACTGAGGCAATACGTTGATTTATGTTTGACCTGCGTGGCCTCTTGGTTTCTGCTTGTAGCCTGATTGTGAGAATAAATGGGTGCTGAACAATGACCTTTTCTGCCATCCAACAGACAGGAAAACCCCATTGACTTGATTGTATATTATTATGGCACTATCATCTGGCTTTGTTTGTGTTCACACACAGGCATACACAAATATGAGCCTGCTTCAGCACATACACATGCACCCATGCAGAGGCATGCACACAAACACAGCAATACAACAATAATTCGTGAAGGTATGACACCCTCATTCATGCACATACACATGCTGTGTTTA
Organism: Lutjanus argentimaculatus; assembly: GCA_034769285.1. Lineage (NCBI taxonomy): Eukaryota > Metazoa > Chordata > Actinopteri > Lutjaniformes > Lutjanidae > Lutjanus > Lutjanus argentimaculatus. The sequence goes on from JAWZSL010000021.1 coordinate 7,758,487, forward strand.
TGTTCCTTAGGCCAGTAGCTCGCTGTGGGACAAATACAGGAACAGGATATTTACTGTGTTTCCATGCCTGGTTTATTGGTTCACAATAGTATCTGTTAACAAAATAGGCATTGTATTGAAGTTCAGCCTTACCATTTTTGTGTTTCTTCTGTAAAAGTTTACTTTTATGTCAATCCTGCTGAATCTGTATACAGTTGGAAGAGTCTCAGGAAAGATGGAAATATGAGAGGATGTCACGTGCAACAAATAATAGGAGCCATTTGGCTTTTTCTTTTTTTGTCTGATTGTGAATTTTTGTTTGATATTCAGTTGTGAAAATGTAGCTACAGTAAGAATAGTTGAAGTACAATTACTCAAGTAAAAATCTGAGGTATGTGCTCATTCCTTGTGTATGTCCATTTTATGCTTTTTATTACCTTTTACTTCACATTTATCGAACAACTAAAGTTGCAGTCAGTCCGCAGAGACAGAGTGTCCACACATGACCTAAGACAAGCGTATGATATGATGCATTACTATCGATTAAACTACCCAACAGTATATACAATAGTTTAAATTAGCTCAACTTAAACTTTGGAATGCTGCTTACATGTTATTGCATCAGTAATAAGATGACAATTTACTATATTATTATGTAACATATACATATGCATACATAATGAGTACTTTTGATACTTTAAGTACATTTTAATAGAGATGCTTCCATACTTTGTAAGCATGAATTTTAGGGATACACAGTATTGGTTTTTTGCCAATCTGCATTTTCCAACCCATTCTGCTTGCAGATGCTGATACCAACAAATGCAAATATTTTTTATCTACCTAATTGTGGAGAACATCAAGTCTAAACAGCGACAGGGCTGTAGAGACTTGTTGGGGGAGAAGGGTAGTATTCAGAGAAAAAACTTTTCTGAGTCTCACTTTTCTGTAAATTTACGAGAAAAAACCTCAAATATTCTCAAAGATTGAAAGTGACAACAGAACACACAAATTTACTAGAGGAAACCTGAAAACTCTCTGATATTATGAAGTCAGAAATTAGTGTTTTTTGGAGCGTATTTAAATATTTGGATCCATACTGTGCCCCGGCCCATATAAATGAATTTAAATCCAGCGCTCTATTGATACACAGCATGGGGCTCTTAACTTTAACTTCTGTTTTTTACCCCCCCTCCCCCTTCAAGTATGCCTCTCTCCCCCTGCCTTAATCGCTTACTCCCTCTAATCCCACCAAACGACAGCCAGTCGTATAAATCAACATGTTTACAATGAAATGTTTCCAATTAAAGAGGACGCTCGTTAAGAAGCATCAACGGACACCGCTGGATCCTTAATTGCCTGGGATGCCAGTGTGCGATGCATATTAATTACGTATTAACCTCACACACACAAATGCACACACACAACGAACACAGGCACATTAGTGTGTATTGCATATTAATTACCTATTACCCTTTGTGCTGTGCATTAAGAGCTGCGTGGCATCAGAAAGACAGCTTGCCCAAGGGCGACACGTACACACAAAACACACACACACACACTAATACCACCAACGCCGTCTATTCATATTGCATTCACAATGAGGAATGAGCCATTTCAGTCAGCCAGCCATGACCATAACTAATCTCACCACAGGAAGTGTATGCATGTCTGTGTGTGTGTGTTTGGGTATAAAGACGTATGTGTGAGTGGGTGTGTGCCTTCAAGACAATTAAACGAGTGAAGCACCTGATCCAAGGATCTAACAGCCTGCCTGTCCTTGCATCTGGAGACGTTTCATTGCAGGACATTGAACAAGATAATTAATGAAGATGTGATTAAATTAAATGGAGAAAATAGTGACTGAAAAAAAGAAATAAAAGTTTCACCAGAAGAATGTATATTTTATTAAGCTACTGATGAATAAAGTAAAACCTGTCTTGAAGGTTGAGGTGTATGGTAGGCCTACTGGTCATTTTTAAGAGTTTGAGTGTATGCACTATGAAATGTGGCAGTTCATTGTCTTATGTACTTATGTAAGGAAAACTCTGTACTATATTTGCATTACTAAATCATAAAATTACTGAGATATGTAATCAGAGATTAAGGATAAATGAGAGTTTGAATTCCGGCATCTATGTTCTCCTTTGAAATTTCCATTTTGGTGCAACTTCGTTTTTGTTTACACATTTCACATTTATCAGTTTACACAGAGCTGAAATTAATACTGAATTCTTGTTGAATGAGTTAGTGTGTGTTTAGAATCAGAATCAGAAAGAGCTTGTCATTATACTCGGACACAATGAAATTGTGAATGGCTTCTCTCCGTGCAAAACAAAAATGTAGACATATAAAAATACAAAAATAGCAGCTTTAAAACAGATTAAAGGTTATGTACATTGTGCAGATTCTTCACATTTTACAGGTTATTTAGGGGTAATGGGTAAAAATTTGAATTAGATGCAAGAACCACTTTACTTTATAAGTCATAATGAATCATTAATAAGCTTTTAGAAGGAGTAGATGTCTATAACAGTTAAATTGAGCAATATGTATATGGAATCTGGCAGGCAGTAAGGCAGGCAGTCACTGAACTCCAGCTTCTGAGTGTGTATTTTCGGAGCAGTGGGCTTTTGTTTTCGGGATAACGAGCTTAGCTGGACAGACAGTTGTCAGGTTTATAAAAAAAACTGATCAGTGTCGGACTCGTCGTTACTTGTCTTTGTCAAAGTATACTATTGCACTTGATTATACTCCCAACTTACATGGACAGCTTCGGTGCAGACACCACAGACGCCTATTATTTCTGTTTATGCTACTTTCTTAAGTCCACCTGGAGGTCAGTGTCCTAACAACCTGCCTCAGCTTCGTGTCTATGGAGGAGGTGGCGCATGTTAGCATACTTACAGTGACAGTGCTAACATTGTGACATTTTAGCAGATAATGTTTACCATGTTCACTTCTTGGTTTAACATGTTAGAATGAAAATGTTTGCTAACAGAGCACGAAGTAGAGCTGAGGCTGATGGGAATGACATTACTTTTGCAAGTAATTAATCAGGAACAAAGCTATTGGACAAAATATACATGAACAATGTATAGTTGTTGTGCACATCCAAAAACCATTTGAGGCAGATGGACCAACACTGTCACTAAGATAATCATATGACCAGTGCACATTCATTTAAAGATGGCATTTCTGTATGTTCAACTAAGTCTGAAGAAGAGCATGAAATGTCACCTGTGGATGTACTAAATAAATAATATTAAAGGGAGGCACAGCGTGTAGACCTTTTTCTATCCTCACAAAATTTAGATGAGCCATACAAGTAGCATGACCAAACTGTTCATTTGTGCCACTAATTATGTCATAATGATGCATAAGTTTGTCATTTGTGGTAAAGACCTTCATATCACTATGGTAGTAGTTATAGCGCAGTTTAAATGAAAGCAGTAATCATTCAATCGAGTCATGTGTAGAGTCATCCAGTTGCAATTTAAAGGACATGTCCTGACAGCCACACTGCGGCCTTTACCCCTCACATGCTGAACATACATGTTCTTATTCACTCTCTGTGGCATTTTAATCGCTTTATCCCAGTTTCAGCCTTCAGCTGGCTGCCATGACCTTTACGACCCCTCTCGCCAGCGTGTGGTAAATTCTTAGACACATAATTAAGCAAAAACAGACAAAAATGGAGCATAGTATAACTATGTAGTCATGTGCACACTGCTGTCATGTCAAGTCTAACAATACATGCTTTTAGTTAATTTCCACACATGTTCACTTTGCCAGTAGAGCATGGATAATCTATTTATCCTAAATGGAAATGAGCAAGAATTAATGATAATAAATACCTTAACATCCACACTGTTGGTTCTTATTAGTCAACTGGAATTGACTTTCATTAAAGCGGCAAGAAATGGATTTTTTTTTTTTTCACACCAATTTGCACATTTTAATTGCAGATGTTTATATCATTTTCATAATCATTTGCAACTTCCCGGAGAAAGAAATGCAGTATTTTAATTTAATCAAAAGACCTCATATAATATTTGACACCACATTATCTGGAAATGCAAATGTTTTCATCTATCTGGCTGGGTGGCATCTTAACAGTTCTCAGCAGACAAATGAAGATTTTTTTGAATATGCAGCTCTTCCGCTGACTAAGTGTCTTCTAACTCTTTCCCGAGAAATATCTGGGGTCATATAGTGTACATTATCTGATATGTGTGGAATAAATAGAAAAACAAAGCTGTAATCCTCAGCAGTGACAGCTTACAGCCGCTGTTGCCACGAGCCAAGAAAAAAAAAATCTACAGAAACTAAAAGCTCAATCAACAGGAGCCATCATAGTACCACACTGTGCCCACAGCATACTGTGTGATTGACAGGTGATATTTGGGGAGTGCAGCACAGACACACCAGGTGGTGAGAGCTTAGCACCAAAAATAAGAAATAAATAAATAAAAATAATCATAGTTATACTAGCATAATAACTGAATATACTATCTCAAATTATTAACGCTCAAAGGGATTGTTATTTTTCAGTATTTTTCTTGCTGCTTAGCTTTTTTCCTACTCCTCTTCTTCATTCTACTACCTTCTACTCTGTGCATGTGTGCCCATGTGTCTGTATATGTGAAATGAGCTGCCACCCCATTTTTATTGATTTGACCATGGGGGCTTGGAGGATGGAGTCAAGGAGAGCGAGACACCAGACTATGGCAATAAATCTGTATGCAACCATAAACGTGTGTGTGTGTGTGTGTGTGTGGCTGAAGTAGACAAAGGATCAGGTGTGTCCTACTGCCCTGAATGCTGCATCCCTCCCCTCTCACACACAGACGTACACATGTACGTGTATAAGGTGATAAGGTTATATATCATTATAGATGACAAAATTAAGTAAACAGAAATTAGGGGTGGAAATCTCGAGGCACCTCACTATTCAATTCCGATTCAGAAGGCTACGGTGTGATTATAAAATGATTATCGAATGATTTGATCCATCATATTTTTTAATTTCTACACATTATTATTTTGTTATCATTAAGGTTAGGCAGTATATTAAAATCTTCCAACCAGCCACCATCAGCCCAATACCCAGCAGCTGCAGATATGCTCATTCCCCGCTCTCACCTCCTCCCGTCCTCAGCGGGGAGATTTGTGCAACTGGTGAGTTTTGTCACGTTTACTACATGCAATAAACAAAACAAACTCACAAAGTGTCAAAAAATGAAACATTCTTACACCCGTTTTCCTTATTGAAAATAAAAATATAACCGTATACCTCCTGAATCCACAGTTCTCCCTGCTGTTATTCTCTCACTCCTGCTCAGTGGGTGTGTACTGTGCCACTGTATGAGAGAGCGTCACTGAGCAGCGGCTGTTACTCTGCAGATAATTAACATAGCAAAATAAAATGACAAAAAACGCCCCCTAAAACACTTGTTCATAGACTCAGCCCATTGTCGAAAGCCAATAAATTTATCCAATCGTCCAACCCTACTGTATGTCTACTTGCTACTTTTACAGGCTCATTTATTCCTTGGTTGCATTCAAAAATAGATATGTCGGGCGAACGTTTAGCTCAGTTGGTAGAGCGTCTGACCCATGTATGGAGGCTGTTAGTCCTCTGCAGCAGCCGCTGGTTCGACTTCCACCTGCGGCCCTTTGCTGCATGTCATCCCTTCTCTCTCTGCCCCCCTTCCTGTCTACTCTTCAGCTGCACTATCAAATAACGGTAAAAATGGCAAAAAAAAAACAAAACAAAACAAAAAAAATTTTAAACAATGTAACCATCACTGCCCACATATTCCATGCGGCGTTCTCGTTAGCATGGATGTTAAGTAATACATTCACTAGAAGGCACTGCTCAGAGTCTAAAGTTACTCCAAAGAAGAAGAGTAGCAATGCTGGAGAGGTTTGTAATAATGTGCTTCTTGAGAAGTGCAGCTATTAAACACATGACGTGAACTTCCTCGTCTTGTCCTGTGGTTGTGCCTTGCTTGAACTAGTACTTACACTGCTTCACTGTCCCTCACGACTACTGGTAGTACTGCTCCATGTCGTCCGTTTCTGTAAGCTCTCAGAAAACATGCACAAATACAGACAAAATGAGTGCAGAAGGTCCGTCCATATCTGTATGCATATCCCACTTTGAGCGTAAATGAGCCTTAAAGCAATGCAAATTTGTAATGATTCATAATTAAACAGACTGATTTACTTCTGTTATCTTTTATGAATACAGTAGTAGCCATAGTAGGAGTCTCCAAGTAGAAACCTGAAATATGGAGTCTAATTTGTTGTTCTGTTTGTTGTGTTCCCAAAATATTTTACTTTAGTTAGACAGATCTTACAGCAGATACAGCATGGCTCTTGTCCAGGTCGTTTTCCTCCTTAACTTCATATGAGTCAAAATGCTTCCATACACTAGCTTCTAAGCCAGGATGTGCTCGTTGGATAGTATGAATCTGCTCACGCTCAGTCATCTTCACCAAAACTCAAGAAGAAGCCTAGCTTAGAATGTAAACACGACACACGTTTTTCATCCATTGCATTTCACCATCCAGTTGGTTCGACCGTAAGGAACGTACAGCCCAGTGTTACAAATTTGTTACAGGACATCATAATGTCAAGAGATGGGTTTTTTGTAGATATACAAAACATTTATTTAATATATTAGAAACTATCAATACAACAGGTATGGACCCATTTTTTGCATTTATCCTTTTAACAAAACATGACACAAAATGAAAGGGCACCAAATCTAAAGCATCTTTTCACATGTGATGAACTAAACCCTAAAGGCATACATGTATTTCTATCTGCTCATTCAAAAACTAGGCCAGCTTCATGAATGCCTCAAAAGCAATGTCTTGAGCCTCAACTCATAATTAGGGTATGTGTGGCATCCTACATGCCTAACACATTTTATGAAAGGCTTCCTGCATGTGTGCGTGTGTGCATGTGTGTGTGTATGTACTCCAGGATACTGCCAGATTTTTTTTTTTCTCTGCCTTACAGCCCTCGGAAATGGTGGTTCCCAGTATGTATGTTCTGGTCTGGTGTCCTTACACAAAGACAAAGATGTGTGTGTGTGTGGGTGCGTGTGTGTGAGGCAGAGGTGAGACACAAGAGCGATCCCGGGCAGAGGGAGAATTTTTCAGGCCTAATGTTCCATGACAATGGACCAAGGTTCCGTCAAGGGGAATCAGAGCCACTGCCGCCTAACGCCTGACACACATGCACACACATACACACATACACACACACACACACACACACAAATCTTCCCCTCCTTTGTCTCCTCTTTTCTCTCCCAATCTCCCCTCGTAAATTTGGCTTTCTTTTTCCTCCTTTCCTCTCTTCCCTTTTTCCATCTTATTTCCTTTTTACCATCCCGTATTTTCTCCTCTCCTATTCTTTATTCTGCTGCCCTCTTGCCTGAAGTTTAATTATGTAGCTCTTAATCACAGTTAGTACCTGTGTCTGCATAGTGTTTTTTTCCCTGTCAGAAAGGTGCTGCAGAGCACTGGGAGGTTTTAAAAAAACAACAAAAAAAAAAAAAAAAAAAAAAAAAAAAAAAAAAAAACCCACACTGCACATGAGTTTTGTTTCTATGACAACAATATCTTGAAAATTCCTATGGCCGCTGTTGTTCAGCAGTCCTCAGCATCAGCCCTTTGGTTTTTAGTATCTATATGTTTGACATTTTTTCAATATGAGCCCTTACCTGGAAGATGCATGCCCTCATATGGCCCTTTTCCACACATGTGCTGGCTTTGTTTGACTCGGTTTGTCAACCCAGCACAGCAGGGATTTGCATCTGGGCTACCCACTTGAAGGTGTGTCTCAATTTGCACTTGTTTTGAGTTGAGCAGCTATAAAACCACATTTCATTTCATGTTCTTCACAATAAAAGTCCCCTGATATTTTGCTATCTAAAAGCTTTCATTTTGAAGCAGCAAAATCAGGAAATGTTTGGTTTTCATCAGCAGTAACTTAACAACCAGCTGGAACTGACATGAGAGAGTAAAATAAAACAGATACCCGAAAGCGCGAACAGCGAGGCAGGAGAAAAACTAAACGTCAAACCACAGAGATTCAGTTAGAAGCTACAAAAGTAACTTCAAGTTTTTTTGTCCTTCCTTGTTATGAGCTTGATCTATGAAATGGATCACTGAGTGATTTCCTCAGGGACTTTAATCTGTGCTGTATGCCTGGGGACTTTTGAATGGTACTTTTAAATATGCTGTGTTTTTGGTTTGCTTTGTGTATGTGTACTGTCTTTTTTCCCTTTGTCTTCTGTATATTTGGATTTATTTGTATTCATGTTTCTTAAAAATCAGTAAAAAAGAAATCATGGTCATTTATTTTCATTGCACAACATATAGGGTTAAAGAAATTCTAACAAAATTAGAATTGTAGTTCCTTCATGCTGCAGGCAAAATACAACATACAGATAATAAATTCAGAATGGAATAGAATGAAATATAAAACAGATTAAAATAAAGCAATACATACAGTTATTTACATATACATATTTGCACCCAGGAAATAATTCAGTAGTGCATTTTTTGTGCAATTTTTTCGTCAGATTGAATGTAAAAAGCAGCAACAAGTTGATAATGATAATATACTCAACATCTTCACATTGAAAGTTCCACATCTGGAAAACATTGTCCATCAACTTTGATTGTGTTTGAGCACAAAGCCTCATCGATGCAAACGCAGAGTCCTCCTCCCCTCCTCCTGCTGGAGTCTTCCGTGTTGCGTCCTGCCAGCTCAGAAACTAAACTGTGCTTTTTTCAGGCAACTGATGGGTTGCCTGAAAAAGGCGATGGTGATGACATGAACGCCTTTCTGAAAAGTTCAGAGATTGTCAACTCCGAGCCCTCGGAGCACCCGCCTAGAGAACAGATGCTGCACCCAGCTTCTTTTTTCTATTTGCTCCGCCTATTTTGTACAGCAGCTCCGAGTGTTTTGAGTTGACAATCTCTGCTGCTGCAGAGTCCCTCCTCATGAGGAACAATTAAAAAAAGACGCTGGCACTTAGACAAAAACGTTATGTAGACACAGGCTCTCACATTCTGAATGGGATTCACAGCAGCCACATTGGGAAACAAAGGATGAAAACAAAAGCTCCTCACCTTTAGAGCCCTTAGAGGACAAACGCAGATTAAACATCTCCTTTGTCTACTCTTCACCTCACCTCTGCTCTCCTCTCTCTCCTCGACAATAAATGATACAGAAATGTGTCATTGACTACACAGTATCTATGGACACAGTAATCCATGGAAGTCTGCTTATCAAGTCCAATATCCCATTAGTATTTCATCCTCTATTACATGTGTCTATTTGTATCTGTCTGGGTGCAACAGCAAAATGAGGAAGGAAATGATGCCGTGATAAGTCAGTGATTGGTTGGCTTGGGGCGCAGCTATGGCGACAGAGGTTGTTGATGTATTCTTGTGTGTTAACATTCTGAGTGTGTCACCCTGCTGTCTACCTGCCCCACTTAGATCAACCGTCTGACTGTTTGTTTGTGTGGGAGGAAGAGAAGATGATGTCTGTGTCTGTGCTTGTTGTATTTGTTTGTATATGTTTTCCATATGGGGCTGCTTGTGCAGCAGATGCAAGGGGAAATTCTTAATCATGCGCTGGTCGCAAATCACTGAATTGAATTCTGACTGTGAATAAGAGAGGAACGGAAAGCCCCACAATAGGAAAAAAGCTTTTTGGTGAAGATAATAAAACATGAAGAAGAAAGCAGGGTCACACAGGTTGGATAAGAGAAGTAATCCCTCGAGGGAAGAAACAAGAAGGAATCAGACTTCAAACAGAACAAAGAAAAAACAAAAACTAGATGACAAATGTTTCTTTTAATTTCAACTTCAACTACAGTAGTATCTCTGATGAGGAACCTCAAAACAACCACAACCACCCAGGGGAATGTGTCTACCGTTTTGATGCTGACCTCCTTTTTTTTTCCAGTTGAACTAACCATGCTGTCCTGCTTTTTCTCTCCCCCACTTTTCCTCCCCTTTTCTATTTGTATGTCTTCTCTTATCATCTCATCTCCTCCTTATCCAACCCCAAACACCCCATGGTATCCACCCCCCTCCTCCTCTGTGTCTTTCAGTGTGCAAAGTGGGGTTTTACCGCTCGCTGCTGGAGTCCTTGGCCTGCAGTAAGTGTCCACCCCACAGTGTGGCCAAGCAGACGGGAGCCACTGCTTGCAGTTGTGAGGATGGTTACTACAAGATTGACTCAGACCCTCCGAATATGGCCTGCACACGTGAGAATATAACATCTTTATATTTGCACATGCTTACTTCTGGTTTTACTACTCATTTGCTAATCCACTTTTACTCTTAGATATCATGTCAAGTCAACTATTTAAACAGATAGTTTGGATTATTTAATGTGCAGCAAAATGTTTTTAACCACTTAAATAAAGTTGACATAAAGTAAAGCAGTGAAAACATTCTAAATATAGCATACACTTAAACTGATATTGATGGGCTATTTTTTGGGCTAAAATACCTTTTGTTGCTGACCCTGTCCACAGCAGTTGATTGCTTAGCTTCCATGCCAGTACTCCTCTCTGCTTCTCCAAACCAGACACATAGCATCTATTACTGTACAGGGTTTGTATGCGTGCTAGAAATCCTCAAACACTTGAATTTTAATGTACTGTAGTGTTTTCAAGGTTTTGAAAGTGCTTGGATTTTGAATAAAGTGCTTGAAACTTATTGAAATTGTAATTTCCTTACTTTTGAAATAACTTGCTACCTGACTGAAGAGTGCACTTTTAAATAAAGAGATAAAGTAAGTTGGATGTTGGCTCAACCAGGTTGCATAGGTTGCCAAGTCTACTTAGAGATAGATGACACACTTTGAAACATGAACCTTTGTTGTGTTTTCCTTTACTTTGTCAATCGTATGTATAATAATATCACAAAACAGAAATGTTTGGTTGTTAATAGCACAGTATATAGTTTAGAGGAGTAATGCATTTCAAAGATAGCGCTGAGGTGCTAATCACTGGGAGCAGACTTGAAGGCACACTCTGGCTCCATATGCATTTTTTTTTCAGTCACTGTCAAAATTAAAAAGAAATGTATATGGAGCCAGAGTGTGCAACACTTTCTGTTGAAAGATGCTGGAAAATCTTTAAAAAAATGCACTTTGAGAATTCTTGAAAAGTGTTTGAATATGACTTTGGAAAATATGTAGAAACCTTGACTGTAGGGTAATACACTGACTATCAATAAGACTTCAAGCCACCCTGCATCAAATAATCTGAACTATCCCTTTAACTTTTGTTCAACAGTATGTTGCATATCATATTTTTAGATGTATTTTTGCTTTTCTTCCTTTAACCTCATTTCATCTCTGTCAGGCCCCCCCTCTGCTCCACGTAACGCTATCTCCAATGTCAACGAGACAAGCGTCTTCCTCGAGTGGTCTGTCCCCATGGAAACTGGTGGCAGGAAGGATGTGCGCTACAACATCCTGTGCAGACGGGTCCTCCCAGATGGAAGGGGCCTGGAAGAATGTGGGCCCAACGTACGCTTTTTGCCACGCCGTGTCGGCCTGTCAAACACCTCGGTGATGGTGGCCGACCTTCAGTCGCACACCAACTACAGCTTCCTGCTGGAGGCTGTCAACGGAGTGTCAGAGCTGGCCAAAGAACATGCGAAGCAGTATGTGTCACTTAATGTGACAACCAATCAGGCAGGTATGTCAATACTCACTTTTTTGCCAATCAGAGCCTCCCATGAGTTCTCCAATCAGCACCACAGCTGTCCCCGTTTTCCCCCTCCAGTATTCAAACTTGTTCCCAGCAGAAATCATCACCATTTTTGTCATGACTCTTTTTTTTTCCTCCTTTATTGAGACTGCCACAGACCAACCTGTGCATCAGATATCCTGGCATGAATATCTCGGTTTGATAACAAAGACACCAGATGATCAAATTATCACAGTATTTGTCCAACAAATCTGTCGCTGTATTAATTTTCCCTTGTGAGCCATCCCTGCAGCGACTGAGGGAACGTCGCACAGTGGAGAGCTTTTTTCTTTTCGCTTTTGCATCCAGATTTGTCATTGAAAAAGCAGCTTGGTCCCCTCAATTAGGCAGTACATTTCATCAACAAGATTTGCAGGAATTGGTAGCATAATGAAAGCTCTTGATTCGCAGGCTCTTTGTTTACGGGGGTTTCTTGTGTGGTAGCAGGTGTTATTCTGCATGCCTATCAACAATGATGAATCAGGCTGATGACTTGCAAGTTTACATGTTAGATTTAGGCTGGGACGCACTGTTATTGATCAGCTTGAGCTGGCATGTTCTGCACTTGTAGCTGCTGGAAATATTTTATTATCTGCAATGCCAGAGCAGCTTAGAAAATCTGTGTAATTATAAAGTGTGCTTGAGCAAGGCCCTAAACCAACAGCACTAAAGTGAGCAGCGCAGTGGCCAAACATAAAAGACCAGTGTAATATTGGATAATGAAAGCATCCAACTACTCCCCATTGCTGTAAATATTGGAAGCTTTGTTGGTTTTCCTTTTTAAATGGAGATTAAAATTCACATCTGCTTTGGGAACCCATTTTTATGTTTACGGGAGGTATGTGCTCGTGTAGTTTATTTTATTTGCTTGTAATGAAATGGGTAGCACACAGGTAATGAAATGAGAAAAATATGAGCTTAATGCGCTCCTTCCCAAAGCTTCCATCTGTAAGGAAGGCTGGAAAAAGCAGTTTGTAGGAGTGTTTGTTTCTGTTTGTTGAGCAGATGGTTCATTTGCAGTCTGGTAATAGTAGTCAGTAGTTATAGTAGTGGTAGTATGGATACAGTATGAGGGGCAGACGGTTGTCAGTTGACAGTCGAGTGTACTGACGGCCCTCTTACTGTGTTGTCACTGTGTCTGTCAGCAGACTGAGTGGATTACACCAGACTGCAGATCTCACATTCAGTTTATTGGAGTTGTAGCTGGATTAAAGTTAGCCAGTCACTGGACCAAATGGAGATTAGAGATTATGTTAGATTACACATGGCTGGCAGAGTCACAGACAGATACAATGTGCTGCTCTTTGGCATGAATGAGGCACAAACATGCTTTGATTTCTGGTGATGTTAGATAAATGTACTAATCAGACCAATAAAGCAGCACGTACAAATATACATATTTTAGGGCCCAACTGATACTGCATTTTGGTTGCTGATACCAATATTGGTGAGTAAAAAAATCCAATACTGATATATATCCATACAAAATATAATATACAGCATAAAAGAAAAAGAAATAAAATAAAAACAATACAGTACATAAAAGTATATTAATAAAAGAATAACCATTTTAAACTCTGCTCATTAAATTTTACTAAGTGAAAGCCAGTCATGTTTGAATTCTAAATTTAAAGATAAATACTTTTACCCACCTTAAAAACTCAACAACAAACAAACCAACATCAATAATAACAACAAAAAAGAGGAAATATGCAAATTATGATAGATATATATATATTAATAATAATAATAATGTTAATAATAATAATATATTATATATACAAAACAGAAAACAAGTGCTGCAGTATAAAAGAAAGTTAAACTAAAAAATAATATCTAGACATAAATTGTAACAAAAAAAGATAATAAAAAATAGCATAGACAGATGAAGCAATCAACCATTGCATTCCAGAGATAAGCGGATCAGAATTTCTGGGTTTCCAAAGTCTCCCAAATTTGTCCCATGGGGACCTGCAGAGAAGACCATCACAGCGAGATGCACGTTTTGGCCTAAAATAACAGAATTATTAACAGAGATTTGGTGTCAGTACCAAAAGGTTTGTCCGGAATATGGTTCAACAGATAAAATGAAGACAATATGAACTGTTTATCTGTAACCTCCAGGATCACAGAATGAACCTCTTTCCATAATGCCTGGATGTGATCACATGACCAGAACAAATGGAAAAACTTACCTTTGTGTGTTTTGCATTTATAACAGAGCAAAAATTAACAACTGAGCTATTAGGGAACAGTTTATGGTGGAGGAAATATATGGTGAATATGTTAAAATACATTTAGAATTTTGTTCATGTATAGGTATTTTTGGAAAGATCACAATGCAGATCTTGGTCCAGTCTGCAGAACGGAATGTCACCCCCAGATCACGCTTCAAAAACTCAAGTTTAAAAGTTGAAGGCTGCCTCACCAAAGTTATTTCTTCTGCAACTAATGAAAAGAAGGACAATAGTTGCTGATTTTCGCAGCAGAATGCTTGTCTAACAACTTCACATTTGTCTCACTAATTTTAACTCCCTGTCATTGTGCTTGTGATGATGCCAAATGGCTGAATGAAGGTGAGAAATGCTCAATATGGACTGTGATTTCGAAATCATACAAATTATTTTGGAGAAATTAATAGTCATTGACTCAAAATGTGAGGATCCACATTGGTAATTCAGGTTGTTGCGGGAGGTAAAGCATCAATAATCACAGAAACATTTACAGGGTAATAAACCGTAAGCTTGGAGGGTTGACAGATTTTCAACAGCTGTACCAATAGTGTTGTTTATCTGTTCCAAATATCTGGAATACAGATTGCAGAACATATGTGCAAACATGTGTGCTCACATGCAAATGCTGTTCAAATGAACCATTTACAGTTAACTCAAGATAATATGATATTTTGCCAAGTAAATGCAGTTAAAAACACACCTGTGGCATTACTTGTGTGTTCAGTTAACAGAAGATACACAAGGTTTACATAAGATTGTAAACTTCAAATTAACGCAATCATATTATTTCTATTTATTATCAAGTAATGGTTCAGACCCATCAGTGCTCCAAACTATTACTTTAAGATTTTCATCTTCTAAGTGTGATGAGGTGTTGCAAGTAGCAATTGTTTAAAGGGATAGTTCAGATTATTTGAAGTGGGGTTGTATGAGGTACATATATACATAAATAGTCAGTGTATTGCCTACAGGAGTTCTGGTCGACATGCCCCAGTTTGGAGAAGTAGAAAGGGGCACCAGCACAGAGGCCAACCGATGAACTGTTGTAGACAGCATCAGCAACAAAATGTATTTTAGCTACCTAACAAAAACATCTAAAAAATTGAAATCTAAAACAGTTTAAGTGTATGCTATATTTAGAATTTTATCATTGCTGTACTTTGCTGTCAGACAGCCTTTTCTGATGGTAAACCGCCAACATACAAGCCAAATTTCACTCTCTCCAAATCAACAAAACTCCACTGGCAAAATCCATAATTTTACCTTGTAGAAAGTGGGAGTTGCTGGTCTACCGCTGCCTCAATGTGCTCATTTGTTTGTGTTATTGTGTGACTTCAGTGAATCTGAACTAACCTGACAAAACACCAAACTCGCAAAAAAGCACAAACTTACAGATCCAGGCAGCTGTAGACAACCAAATCTCGTGTTCTGCGAGAGAGGGATATTTGACTTATGTAATGGTGGCTTCTCATCAGTAATGGCTATATGACAGCTCTTCTAAAACTCTTCTTCTTTTTTAAAGTGCCTAAAATACCTTTTGTTGCTGATCCTGTCCACAGCAGGACATTGCTTAGCTTCTGTGCTGGTACTCCTCTCTGCTTCTCCTAACTGGGGGTGTGCTGACCTCCACCTACTGAAACACTAACTAAGTACCTCATACAGTCCCCCTTCAAACACTCCAAGGTATCCCGTTAATGTGATTAAAATGAGATTCTTTTTTAAATAGTCCCTTAACATCAAGCAGAAAAAAACTGTTTTACTGGCTTCTTCTGTTTGAAAGTTTGTTGTGTACATCTTTGACCATGTCCAATATTATTGACAGATGTTTCCAGAAGTTCTGCTGCACCCAACAGTCACGTCATTTCTACTGTACGCTGCAGTAAGATTAGGACTTCAACCACTGGAGGTTTTTGTGTCAAGTGATTTCCCAAAGTAATCAGAACAATCGTTTTAATCCTGAAGCAGTAATTGTAATGAACGGTTTAACAGACTCTGATCCAGCCTCGCCTCTGTATCACAGATGTAATTACCCAATGAGGACTTTGATCAGCATTGTAAACATCTGTTTTTCATGTTGCGCGTTTCGACTGTGGCTCTGCTTGTGAAGGTAAAAAGGTAAAAACAAGATGCTGAGACAAAAGTACTGAGAGGCGGGGGCGACAGACAGACAGAGACAGAGCGAAAGAGTCAGAGGATCTGCCGTTTGATGTGTGGGAAGTGTCACACTCGATAAGGGATCCGTGAAATAGGTGATTTCACAGGTCCCTGTGAAGCCCTGCTGAATAATAAAGTGTTGGTACTCGTGAGGAGGAGAGGTGAAAAGCAGGAGGGAAAGAGAAGGACAGGACAACAGGATGGAGGTAGAGGTAGAGGGGAAGATGACTAAGAAAAGGTGACGTTGCAAGAAGATAAGAAGGAATACCAGGAGGGGAAGAGGAAAGAAAGAAGAGTAGACAAAAGTAGACATTAACTGCTTGTACACACTCAGAAACACTTAAAATGCAAGTCATATATTCTGCACTGCTTTGATGTTGCCTTTCACACCAATATGTGATTTTGATAAGGTAGCTTGCTAGCATCCTTTTAAATTGTAGAAATTAATTTAAAAAGAAAAATAAACAACTGAACTATCCCTGCAGCTCAAAGGTGCCTCCAAGTGTCTATATTTTATTTAGATATTTGGTCATGGCTTGTGAATAAAACTGAAGGCTTCAGCTGCAGTAATCAATACACTGTACTTTCTACACAAGGAGAAAATGTCCTTCATAAATCCAAATCATAAAAACAAACAGGCTTTGAAATCTAATTGGCTATTAATCGTCAATAATCACAGATAAATCTGTCTTTTATTTGGCCAATAAGCTTTATGTGCACATTAAATGAGTTTCAGCGGTAGCTCGGCTCTGTTCTGTGTTTATTTCTGGCCGTTTGTTTTTCATGTTGTTCACAGTGTGGGAGCACTGAGCGGTAACTGCACACTAAATGTTCCCATACATTGTTTTTGATGTTGCAGGCTATTAATCAAATGAATCGTGATACATTGCCTTGTGGGTGGTAGAAATAAGTGCACAGCTGGGTGCTCTCCCCTTGTGCCTGGCTTTTGTTTTAGACATAGATATAAAAGTAGTGCAGTGGGGTCACTGGAATGTTTGCATTGAAACTGAACTGAATTTAACTTGGAACTGGAGAGGATTAAACTCTTTTAGTCGGCCAGATACCTTACACATCCCTTCAGTAAACATGGACAGCTGGTGTTGCCATAATCAGGAAGACTTTGTGTTTAGAAAATAACATTCACTTAAATGTGTTCTTGGAGCAGAGATGCTCCAAATATATTGTCTGGAAATGGAGGTAATACAAAATACTCATGGAAAAGTTGGAAAAGGCTGCAAATTTGAGAGTATTTTAGTTCTAATTGGTCAAATATATGAAAATATAAAAACAGCGTTCCCAGACCAGAGCAAGAGACCAAGACAAGACCAAAACTTCTAGGGGTTGAGACCAAGTCAAGACCAGGACCAGACCAGTGTATTAGGCATTAGGCATTGCAGAACCCTTTGTGGGTTAGGTAGGCTAATTTTATTACAGAAGATTTGGCTGATGTCCCCTCCCAGACAGCCACACCTTCTCCTCCTGTCTTTCCCACATTCACTTTCTTGGAGTGTGTGTGAATGGGAGGGGCGGGGAGCAGTGACAGCTGTTAACAGTGACAAAAAATTAACATTAGAAATGAGTCAAGTTATTGCTTGCATTGAAGCAGGAAGTTTTACATCCAGTAATCCACATCCACAGTAATGATTTTACTAAATATATCAGACAGTGCACAGGCATTTTAGTGATATCCCTGGAGTTATAAAAGATATATAAATCCAAAATGTCCTTTTTGGAGATCAGTGTGGACCTTTTCATGAAAAAACACTGTCGAATTGTCCTATTTCGTCTTCAAATTTGAGATGGGTGTTCACTGGTATTTTGAGTATCAATTTTTTTTATTCCATTTTTAATTCAAGCTGACATATTTTTTTAATTTTTACTTCAAAGAGCTGCTGCTCCGTTGCTGCATCACCAGAGTATTTCTGACATGTTCATGAGACATTTTGGGAGGTTTTTTTCTAGCAAGACCTTATTTATGCATGTTGTCAGTTAGAGGTTCAGAGACTGCAGCCATTTTAATATGGATATGTCATTTTAGGCATTTTTGCTCCCAAAAAAGGTCGGAGTAGAAGATCGGCAGAGAAGATATTTGAATTGAGAGTGAGTACGAATAAAGCCAGCCATGGGGCACATAAGGGCAGGAAATACCGTATATACTGTGCGGAGTATAGTTGCCACCAGCCCTGATTTATGACTGTTGAAGTATCATGGTCTGGATAAAGATGTTCCAATACTGTTTTTTCTAGGTATGCACTGATACTGATACTAGCATCAGGTCTTGGCCCAATACTGGGCTCTTGGATTCACACACATAAAACTACTCCAATACCTACACCCGATACCTTGTCCCGAAAAGTGGACGCTTCAACACAAGCAATTTGATAAAACATTGAAAGAACTAACACGACTCAGAGTTTAAGGAGTTTGCTAATGCTTACATTCTTTTCTTGGTTGCACTGTCATTATTTATGACAAATTCATCGTCCTCAGTCTTCCACTAGCGACTGCAGTACTGTCCAACTTAAACTGTCAGCAAAAAAACAAAAAAAAAACACTTTGACCTACGTCTCATTTTGGCAGCTGTCTGTAAAATTATGTAACAGTCCATATAAAACTGAAATAAACACACACAGAATGCAGAAGAAAGAAAGAAATCATTAGCCAGGTTTTCCTTTTGACTTTTGTGGAATTCAGCATCTGTTAAAGTAAATAATGTGTTTGTTACTTCTCACTTTAATGAGATGCCTACCTGGTTGAGCTTGTACATTCTGTTGTCTTTTTTTATTAATTGTATGCCTTTGTTAGTCAGACGACACACACAGCTTGCAGGAAAATTAGGGAAGAGAGATGGAGAACAACATACAATAAACGTGTCCCGCTGGACACAAGCTGTGAACATTGCAAAGCCCCAGGCCAAGAAGGCGCTCCTTCCTTTGAGTATTCCTGTTATGAATTCCTGAGTGACTGAAATGTACAAGTCTCAGTTAAAAAAATTCAATATATTGCATGATGGATCGATTCATGGCTTACAAATGGCTGTCACTGTTGCAAATGTATGAAGACAGTGATAAAAGAGGTAAGTAGGGGGTTAAGTTGCCAAAAAAATAGATGAGAGCAGCTTGGCTACTTTACAACCTCAAGAAAGCCATCTCTCTCTCTTTCTCCTGTCCCTCTTTCACTCTGTCTCTGGATCTCTGTCTCTGTCATTCTCTGAGGCTAGTTAAAGGATAATAAAGCAGATAGTTGAAGGTCTGTATTGATTTTGGTGATGCTTGAGACAGATAGTGGTCTGAGAGGCTTATGTTCTGCACTGTGATAACGCTGCTCTTATCTGAGGCCAGACTTGTTACACTGGAGGGCTGCACTCGTCCGCTGAATAGCTTTCGCAACCTTTCTCTAACCTTTCTCTTCATGAAGTGGAATGTTACATGGCTTCACGTTGAAAGAAAAATAGAAAACGGCATCACGGATGTAAATTAAATGGAAAATGCCAGGAGTTCACGTTCATTTTACCGTGCTGTAGGTGCTCATTAGCAGATGTAACACAAACTGGAAGTGTTTAAACCAGGAAGTGTGATTCCACTGTCTTCCCTGTTGCTAAAATGGAAGTGTTGCTGGGGCTCTGTCTTCACTCTTTCACCATGTCTCCTCCTCGATGCGTCGACGCTCATTTCATCTGTCGCTTTTTTCCATTTTTGTCAGCCCACTTGCTTGTCTTCCATCTCCCCACCCTTCCTTATTTAACACCCCCCCTTTTCCTCCATCACCTCCTATTCTCTCACTGCAGTGGCGTTTCTCAGTTTTGTCAGGTTTTAAAACACTTGTTTGTTTAGTCACAGACACTGAGTTATGGCTCTAAAAGTTGTCACATTTAGCAGTAAGGTACCTCTATTGACTGAAATGCTGCTTTGGGTGTTATTCATAGATGTCGTGTGTCTGTGCGGTTTGTATTTGGTGAAAAGAGAAAGTTAGGGCCAAAAAGGATCAGGCAGGAATTATCAGAAGACTAAACCAGCCTGTTATCAACATTTCTTGTCCATAAATGTGCTCCAAAAATTAACAGTTACTTGTAGGCTGCAACTAATAATTATTTTCATAATCGATTAATCTATTGGCTGTTTCCTCAATTAATCAATTAGTTGTTTGGTTCATAAATTTTGGTCCCAAAGCCCAAGATAGCATCCTCAATTGTCTTTCTTTGTGCTCAACCCAAAGGATGTTCAGTTTACTGTCACAGACAAGTAAAGAAACAAATATTCACATTTGAGAAGCTGACATCAGAGACAATTTTAATCAAAAAAGGCTCAAAATGATTAAGCGATTATCAAAATAGTTGGTGATTAATTTAATAGTTAATTAACAATCACTTATTTGCTGCAGCTCTAGTTATTTGTGTGTTAAATGCACAGAAAACAGCACAGTAACAGTAATTTAAATAAAAGGCTTGAGTGTAAGTTTGCATTATATTTAGAATATTTTTACTGCTTTACTTGGCCTTCAGACAGCTTTTTCCGTGGGGAAACTGTTGTTATATATGCCGAACTCACATAATCCAAACTATCCCATTAAGTAATTTATCAAGCAATTCTGTTATATTTTTAATCACTATAAAGTGAAATAAATTTGGGGTTTTGGCTTCGCATTGGACAAAACAAACATTTAACATCAGACATCAACCTAGGTCATGGAAATTTTGATGATTTGTTCACTATTTTCTAATTTCTGACGCATTTTAAAATATATATATATATATATGTTACATGTGGAATGTCACATCAGGCTTATTTATATAACCCAAAATCATAAGTATGTGTACCAGAGGGCTTTACGCTTTCACCATCATATGACACCCTCTATTCAACTTTTGATTAAATATAGCACTGCAAACTGCATCCATTTTCAGAGGATTTATACTTAGATTTTGGTGTATTGTTACCCGTTAAGCTGCTAGAAAAGAAGCCTTCTCTCATCTTGGCATCCTAGCATTTATACAATTTAAGCATTGAGTGTGTGTGATTCAGTTTCTGGTTTCAGGCTTTTAAGATGGTGCAGATAACACTTCTGTGTGCGACCATCCACTCAGGATACAGTTACTGTGTTTGTAGCGATGATTTATTCCCTGTGGAGTTCTGCTGAGGCTATTGAAACCTAAACGGTGTTTAGCATTTGCAGTAGAGGCTTACACACACAGACACACACACACACACACACACACATACACACTCACGCTATCAGGATGTTGCCTGAGGGAGCATTTTGCCTGGTGAAAAGCTCTTTATGTGTCAGAGACTCTCCAACTGTCCCTCTGAGAGATGGGCCAACAGTTCAGGTTACAACGGGATGGTCCCATGATTGATGCAAACTCACACTCACTCGACTTTAGAACCTACTGAATGAATTACACAAAAAACTATCATGGAAATGAAAACTTTGCAAAGAGCCCAAAACGAAAACTGAAATGCATTGTAAGACCAAAAAAAAGTTTTTTTCCGCTGTGATTGTATTACAGCTTTTAATTGACATATGAACAATGTGAAAGGGAAAAGTTAAAAAGACTGCTACTTGTTATTCCAAGTTGTAAAAGCCCAAATTTGTTGGTCTCTGGTACATTCTAACGCCACTATGACTTCATATACATTGATCTTGATTATTGCATATTTCAATGAGTTTGTCTACCTGATTTTGAACATGTAGTGAATTATGGCTTTGTGTTTGGTTTGGTCCACACAATCTGTGAATATCTATTATGTTCAGTAACCAGGTATGATTTAAGAATGACCATTCACTGTTGCACACAAAGCAGAAGAACATAACTCAATGACAGGATAACCAAAAATGTATTAATGCAATATATAATGGGGGGAAAAAAATGAATGAATGAAATTCCTTTAAACATGATTTGGTGCATCTTTGTACAACTGGGCAAGGGCAAAAAAAAAAAAAAAAAAATGCAAAAAACATTTTAAAACAATTTAGAATTACAGTGTGAGGCTGATGTACAGCCTACATTTTTCACATATGACGTAGGCCTGTTACTTTGACAACATTTCCTGGTTTAGTGTTGTTGTGGCCTTGGGCGGCATCTTTTTTTTTATTACCTTCCTCTTCCTCTTTACCAGGATACACAGTATTATGACGGTATATGTGTAAAACGTGTGTAAAATGGCTCAACTCGACTGAACCTAAACTGTACATTTACTGCCAGACTGACAACTTCATTTAATTTCCTCTGTTCAGTGCACATTGTCCGTGACTCTCTGCCACTCATTCTCTCACGTGCTCGCTCAACTTAAATTACACACTCACTACGTTACGTTACTCTGACCAATAAGTAGTCTCATGTGTTTGCTGGCTTACCTTTATCATCAAGACTAAATCCAAACTAGGTCCAAACGGGGCAGAGGCATTTTTCTTTTTTAGTAGTTACTACTATAATTTTATTCCCCTCAATTCAGCATCTCCATATCGCTGTCATAGGAAGAGGAGCATCTGAATTTTTCGTACTTTCAGGATTTTTTAATACTCTGGTATACCTTGATACCTTGATACAACCCAAACCTCGTGGGTTTGCATTGCATCTTAGAGATACTGTACAAACTGCAATGTAAATAAATATGATGTATTAATTTGTTCATTCATTAAGCCCATAATCGTCTATGTGGTGTAAACAATGAAAGCAGTGCTTTTCAGTTTATTGCTTACTGTGCAGTCGTCAAGTTGCTGCCATCTGTGTTTTCTGAAGTAGCCAAATGGTACCGGTCGTGAAATGTACACGTATATCGAATCGCAACTTGTTAATCTAAACTATTTTATTAGAATCAAAAGTTAATTTAATAAAGCATCTGGCTAGAGTCTGGCGGTTAGGCTGAAAGCTGGCACATATGGAAAGCTCTGACTTGCAGACTTTTCACTTTTTTCCCTACATTAGAAGTTTTTTTAAATTGTGTTACATATCCTTTGCAAACTGCCAAACTTGGTACACCAAAAGCTCTGTTCCAGATGTGTGGAGTCATAGTTAACATCATGGGCTCCTCTGCCAGTATCTACTGAATAGCAAGATATAAAAGGACAGTTTAATGAGGCACAGGTGCACCTCAATGCCAAACTGCAAACATTTTTTTCAGAAGCAGAGCTGCTTTGGAACTAGAAATAATCTGAGGTACTGAGTAAAAGCTCAATGGATTGCGCCAAATAACCTCAGAGGAACTTTGGTAACTAACAAACCTGAATTCCAAAGAAGAAACGCTGATGAAAAAAGATGTCAGATTTCTTTTTTTCTTTTTCCTTCACCCAACATGACAGAAATAACACACCACCAAAGACAGATGTACATTACTGTGTGAACTCTCATATGACAAACCCACCATGTCTAAAATCATCTCTTTTTTTGTAATTTTGTCCTCTGATTTTCATCTTCTGTTAATATTTCATAACATACAACAGTCACAGCAAGCATTACAATTAGCTTTGCGCATGTAAACATCAAAGGAGGAGGTGTCATCACAAGAGGACTGTCTTATAGATGCTGATGGAACCCAACAGATTTTACAACTTTGGCACCATTAATCACTGTTAATCAGGATGTTATGTCACTCATGTTAAATACTGGAATTAAAGAGATGCACTGAGTTGCATCATAATAAACTGCTGGATTTTTACTACTCAAGCAAATTAATTTGCATTAAATTGTACTTTGTTCTTTGTGTGTGTGCAGCACCCTCCCCAGTGAGTGTGGTAAGAAAAGATCATACAGGGAAGAGCAGCATCGGCATCTCGTGGGCGGAGCCTGATCGCCCCAACGGCATCATCCTGGAGTACGAGATCAAGTATTTTGAAAAGGTAAAAAATATATTAGTTGTTCTGTTCTTTTTGCTCCTAATACAAAGTTTAGAGTGTATGTCCACCTGTGGCTTCTGAGTACCTTTCCAAAGCTCATATTATACAGATGTTGTTGAGTCTGTCACAGAGATAGTGATTTTTCATGCACTCCTAATGCTTGTGGGTATTTGATACTAGAGCTGCAATGATTAGTCGATTATTCAATTGAAAGAAAATTAGTTGCCAACTATTTTGATAATCAATTATTCTTTTCAGTCAAGCAAAAATATCAAACATTTGTTGTTCCTGCTTTCTAAATGTAAGGGTTTGCTGTTTACCGTTGTCATTTATGTTGTTGGTTTGGACAAAAGATTTAATTTGAAGACATCACTTTGGGCTCTGGGAAATTCTGATGACAAGTTTTCACAGTTTTTTAAAACTTTTGTATAGGCTTACTAATTAATTGAATAATAGTCAAAATAATCAGCAGATTAATCAATAATGAAAGTAATTGTTAGTCGCGGCCTTATGTGATACACAGTATATAATATGCATTGACAAATTGCATTCCGTGCCACTACAAAGAATTTAGCTTTGTGATTTGCGAATATTCTAATTGGTCTCTTTGGAAACTATATTAATGACCACATAACTTTAAACAAAATTCTGCATAGAATTTTTTTTTCATAAGGTCTATTTTGAAGTTGACACATACGGACTTCAGTTTAAAGTCATATAATAATACTTTTTCATTTGGTGTTTTTGTCAATACCTGGTTCACCCAATGATAAATTAATATAATTATATGCAAGCATATATTTGTCTGCAATCAAAGATGTTTTTTTTAAGGCTAAACTGCTGAAATGTATTCATTTAAAGGTGGGATAACCAGGATTCACTGTTTGTAAATGCACAATTCAAAGCTGACCACTCCTCCCTGGTTCACCACGTTAAAGAAAAAGTGAAAGAAAGAGCAGCGGTAGTCGAGAGATCTATAGAGTAAATGAAGTGAGGGAGCGGTGTTGGCAAGAACAAAGCAGTGAATCAGAGAAGTAAAAAATTATTTCCCGATAGAGACACCACCACACATTTCTCATTATAAGTGATGATGGACAGTAATTCATTTTATGAGTCTATACATTGTTTTGTTTTGTCTTCTTGCCTTGCCTAGTATGCCTTTAAGAATTTATGATGTTACAACAACCTCAGTCACCAATGTATTTTTTCTCTTATAACAGCCCCATGCTGCATATATTTAATGTGTTATATTTGCTGAAACTTGTCAACCAATGTTGTTCAAATTAGTCCTCAGAGATACAGCTGAATATACATCAAATTTACCTTGAAGTATTTTTTACTGAGAAAAACTTTACCTCAAAAAGACTCTTTCATGTGACTGCGCTGTATCTGTATGGGTTTTTTTTTTAGTTGGGCTTGGTAGAGACAGCAATTTGATGCTTGTATTCAGATCATTGTTTCTGTGCCCTTCCTCTTTTCTTTCTTTTATCCTCTGATGTGTTCTTCTTTTCTGGGAAGGTCAGAATAAAGGTACACAGGAGAGCAGAGCAGGGTTTGTGGTCAGTGGTTAGCTAATGGCCTCTGGCTAATGGAGGGGGCATTTAGCTTTGTTTAAACCTGATGTGGTTACAGTTGGGAAACCGATCCTTCCACACATGAGCTTACACACACTTGCACTCACACACATACCACAGGTGGCTTAGCTGTACAAACGAGCAGAAGAATATGAAAAAAAAAAAGGTGCAGGCAAGACGACGCACATGTACAAAATCTGACAGAATGATTACTGCAAGAACAAATAATCATCATGGCTTAAAGAAAATCATGTAAGCCATATGAATAAATTAAAATAACCCTCTCTCCTTTTCTCCTACTGCAGGAGCAGGACTCCAGTTACACTATTATCAAATCCAAGGAGACGGAGATGGTGGTGGAAGGCCTGAAGCCCTCTTCAGTCTACATCTTCCAGGTCAAACACGGGTTCAAAAAAATCAAAAAAGATATTGCTAAATAACAATGTGTGGGCATTTTTAGGGAATATCAGTATGACCAAAAAGCAGTCATCATCATGTGTAACGCACATGCATACATATGAAAATATAATGTGATATTTACTGCAGGTGTGATATGTTTGGATTATGATGCATTACAGGTGCGAGCCAGGACCTCAGCAGGCTACGGCGCATTTAGCCGGCGTTTTGAATTCCAGACGAGCCCTTACTGTGAGTACACCTGAGGGAGAGAGTGAGAGAGAGCATGACGGTACAATAAAAGTTCAACCTGCATGTGACTCCCGCCTGCTTTGGGAGGCTGCATCAGCAGCAGATACCAGGTGTGTTTTCGTGTGTGTGCAATGTGTGTCTAATCCCACTTCTGTTCTTCGGCAGTAACAGCTACTAGTGAGCGTGCTCAAGCTTCCATAGTGGTGGTGGCCATCACGCTGGCTCTGGTCCTACTGGCAGTGGTTGCTGGATTCCTGCTCAGTGGACGGTAAGAATTAAATACACACTGGATGAACACAAACACAACTAGGAAAGCATATTATGACATGTATGCAGGTGAAAGCACATGCAGGTACATATTGTATGCCCTGTATTACTCCTGTACTATAAGAGCTAACAAACATTCTGACAACATTGCATTATTCTGTAACTATTGTCTGTTGTGTTATTGGGATCATTAAATGAAATATCTAGTAATACTGAACTGCTAGAAATTGTATAAAGTGAGCTCCAACAATCAAATTTCTTTGCTTCTGACTGTCTGTCTGAATTTAGTTTGTCGTGGCATCCTTCATCCTCTCCTCTTTGGATTAAGTGATGATAAGAATAAACTTTAATTATACTGCTTGCTTCAAGGCAATCATGACAAAGTATATTTTACAAAGACAGGACATTCAGACATAAATTATTTAGGAACTCTAACTGTTCTGTCTGAAATTTTGGGAGGGAGAGGCTGCTCACGGTGTGAAACTAATATTCTGTTTTTAGTTCTAAATACAGTTATCTTTAAAGCACCACAAAAGCACATCTTTACATCTGTATTTGTGGAAATGCAGTTGGTGATTTGTTCAATTTTAACAGGGGGAATGGCACAATGGGAGCATATGATCATAGAAATATGATAGGAATATTCTCGGAATACTATAGGCTTGGGCTAGGTAACAAACTTTGATGCTGAACTTTGATACTTTTTATTGCATCAACCAAAGTGCTTTGATCCTAGTATTGAAAAATGTCTTGTCATTTGATATCATTCTTCAGTATCTAAGAAGTAAATCTCATCAGTGTCAGTGAGCCATTAACAACACAGCATGTTTGTACAGAGATCTAATACTGCTGGTGCCTATCTAATGTTACACGTCGTAGAGGCATGCAGGAAAAACATGTTAACATTACACATAGATCATTATTTTTTAATACCATCAGCTACTTTTGTGCACAGATAACAAGTGACCTTTGTGGTGCTTGTTAGCTAGCCAGCCCAGCTAACTTGTTGCTAACTAGTTGCTTGCAGACTGACAGGTAAAAGTAGAGAAATATACAAGTTGACACATAGTTGTCAGACACAGGCTAGCTGCTATTTAGCACAGAGAAAGTAGGAGGTCTCACTCTACCACTATTTTCCAGTACCACAAATGTCAAACAGTCATTTCCTTCTTCTCTGGAAGGAATATCGGTATAGAAAAAAGTTGCTTTAGAACCAGAAGCAAGTATGTTGTTAGTCACTTGTTAGTCATGATGATAAGTACTGTAAATAAGCTACAATATAGTACAGAACTGAGTGTTTATAGTAAATACTTAAGACAATATTATAGAGCCAAGATGAAACTGAGTATCCCTGAGAGACAAATGTGCAATTACAAATCTGTCTGCTACTTCAGCACCATGGACAGCTCCACGGATTTATCAATACACAGCACATTTTGGCTGCTGATATTTCAGAGCCATGGTCAGGGATTCTACCTTGCAAAAATTTCAGTCTGATAAAGAAGCAATGAGTGAGGCAGTCTAGACTAACATCAGCTAAACATCCCCATCTGCTTCTACAGTCTCTCAGCTACTGGGGGATGGAGAGCAGGATGCAATTTGGTCATTTTGCTACCAAGAAGGATGGCATCCCGCCTTATCCCCCTCAAATCGCCTACTGCGCAGAGCTTAGAGAGGACATCCCCTCGTCCTCCTCTGACCTATTGCTGACTAACAAAAATGATAAATATCAAATCTCATTTCTGACCCAGATATTTCTGGGTTGTTAAGCAGCATTATAGGATTAGATACTGTAGATGGCTTGAGGTTAGAGTTTTGTAATAGGTCAGGATTAAGGGTTCTTTTTAGGTTAGAGCTTTAAGCCAGTGGATTCTCCTCAAGTCTGGTGACACAACTTGGCTGTGTTACACATCAGCATTTAGCACTCTGGCTAGCTCCATACATTATACGCAACATTAATGTTGTACCTGCATGCCTCCACGCACAAGTGACCATCACTTAACCTTGTCTTGTAATTGGTGCAAAAAAAATTTCACACATTCACACACAGAATATACACATGTGCAAATACTGTATGCAGTAATGTGAGTGTGATTTTATGTCCATAAAAATCCCTCAAACTCTCTTATTTGTCTGGAATAGTTCCTTGAACTCTTGAACTTCTTCCTTGCCTGATTTCATCTTCCTTAACCCCATTTTCCTGTAATATGTATCTAATCAAGTTAATTACCAGTTATGCATGTCTAAATCCTTCTACTGAACCATAATTAACAAAGCTGTCAGGGCATTTTTACGAGGTTCAGACTGTGATTTCACACAGATCCACATCCATATTCTAATGGTCTGCTCATCCACTCATCTCTCCATTCATGCATGTGTATTACTGAGCTTACATCCATCAGTCCATGGACGTGTTCATTCGTTTTTTCATTCATACGCACATTTTGTTGCTCACTTCTCCATTCTTTTAACTATTAGGTCATTATTTTAGTAATTTATTTTCACAAAGATGGTGAATCTGTAGTTGTTTGTGAGAATGATCAGATGAATAGACCGTGGGGGCACTGGTGATGTTCAAGGATTAAAAAGCAAATGAGAAAGACACAGTAGGGATTTCGGTTTAGGCAAACGGGGGATGAGGATCGAGGATCGCTCGAGTTTTGTGTGGGGGAGGAGAGATGGAGGAATGCCAAATTTTCCAGTGATGGATTTGGGACACCACAACCCCCCTCCATCCACTGTATACCGCCTCCCTTCCCCTCCTCCCGCATGACCCTCCAGACTACACGCATGCATAGGCATCCAGACACATGTGGAGACGCACACACATACGCACTGATGCATGTATGCATGGGTTAACCCATACACACACACACACACACACACACACACACACACACAGACGCACACATGCAGGAAGTTTGGAGGGCAGTCTGGGCATTGAGCGAGCTCAAACCCCTTGACTCAACAGATCCGGCAAACTAAACACCCTCAGGCAGACACACACATACGTACCAAACACACATACACACACACCACGCACACACACACGCACACACACACACACACACACACACACACACACACACACACACAGACTCACCTCCCCCAGACTATCCAGCTGCCCATACCAAACCCCTCCAGCCAGGCTTGGCTGTCCTACAGAGAGCTGTGATGGGAGAGAGTTGGACATGACCCCTGTGTGTGTTTGTGTGTTGTCGATGTGTTCGCGCACTTAGGTTTTTTGTCTTCAAGAAGGAAAAAAAGAAGGAAGAACTAAAACATCTTGTTGACTCCTGCTTTTACAATGTTCAAATTATTGCATTTACCACAAAAATACTCTGATTTGAGTGCATCTCTGTGTCTGTATGTTAGCACATGTGTGTGTTTGCGTACAGGATCACATTTAAAATCAGCCCTCCTGTTTAATCTGGGTTATCTGTGATTATCTCGGATGCAGCTTGTCTAAATATTGATATACAGAAGCTTTGAGCACACAGGCACACATCCACATGGCAAACATATTAACACAGGTTTTGGCCTGTACTTTAGGGGATACACAGACAAGCTTTCTCACGTTGACACAAGAGAAAAGTATATGAATACAGACAAAATCCTGTGACTTACAGTACTGAGTTTCTCTTATATGTCCTTCTCTTTGAATTGACTTCTTGTCTTGACCAAAAATCTTTATTTTGTGTATTATCTTTATTGAAAAGCTGCTCTCACCTCTGCCAAAAGCCAGAGCTGATCTGTTGACAAGGCCTTTCTTGGAAATCTAATTATTTGAAAAGTGCAGTGCTTTGCTAATATCTAAAAAATTGGTAGTTTTCAGCATTTCAGCAATATTTTTGTAAATGTAGTTAGCAGATCCTATGAGGAAATAAAAAGCTTATGTTGCTGCATGTGTGATCAAGCCCTGTGTTCTCCAGGATTTGCTTTTTTTGTGTCCGGGCCACTTTGTGGTGTCTTAACTCTGATCTCTGTGTGTTACCCTTTCTTCTCTTTGAGTGTAATCCATTTGTTCTTTGTTTGGGACATAAAGTAGATAAAGGGCATACAGTAGTTTGTGGTACTGTTGCACCCCTGAAAAATGCAGAGAAATACTCACAAAGTGACAAATGGATGGTGTCTCCTCAGAAAGAACTTTACTCTGTTTATTTTCAGTAAAACACAGCCATTTACAAATTAACACATCCGCAGTAGAGTACACACCCTATCCCAAGCTAGAACTTTTATTCCCAGGTACTACTTTACAAATGGTGGCTGAAATAAAAAGTTCCTATACTTTTGAAAGGACTTCTTGCAGGGGAAAAATAATATCCCCGTAACTTAATTTAGCTTCTGATCTCTGTAGTGTTCATCTCAGGAGACAAGTTCCTGAGGTGGTGACGTGTCTTTTGTCATATTGTAAAGCAAAAAGCAATTTGAACTCAGTAAACTCTCATAAAAATTACCAAACCTCACTTAAGTGCATGAAACATATTATAAAGACAACAGTGCAAAATACATTACAAATGTGTTTATGTGAATCCACAGTTGACACAAGATGGCAGTTGCAATCTGCAAAACTACAGATTACCAAGATAGGTTCGGTCACACACCTTGCTACTCTCAACAAAATTTCACTCTAACTTACTCAAAATGACTCTCTTGACATGGTAGCAAGTTACTACAGGCATGTAAACTCCTCAGATATTGATGACATACCTGAAAAATGGGGAGAAATAATCCTGAGGGTGAAACAGTTTCCATAGTGAGGACATTACTCTGAGGAATACGCAGATTAAGACGACTCTGTAGATTACGGGGTTAATAAACAATAATGAATAAAGTAAACAATGTAAAACAAACCCTCTTTTAACATATTAAGCCTTTTTTAAACATGTAACATATTTAACTGTTTTAAATTATTTTATTGCTTTTCATCAATCCTCATAAATGCTGCTTATGAATGCATTTATCTTCCAGTGTGTCTATTTGCACCTGCACAGAAGGCACATGGCACCAATTTGGCCATTCACACTTGACCCCCTAAGTTAAGCTATAAAGAGCGAAAAATTAACTATAGATAAGAGGCTGCAGTGGATGATTTGGTTAAGCATAGGACTTTGCTGTGGGAGAGTGGGATTTGAGTGTAGCAACAACGATGAGTGTGACATAAATTTTAGAGTTGACTTATTATTTACTGTTTTATTATTATTTTCTGCTTTCAGTTGCAGTTTGGTGAAGTTTACATCAACGTACCTGGTTAGATTTAGGAAAAAAAACTACATCTCTGCCGTGTGTATAAATAGCCACACCACAAGTTTGCACAGCAGGTGTAAATAACACAGTTGTCCATGGACACCTGGATGCTTGTCTCTGCCATGCTAGGCTATTTACACCTGGGTATAATAGCCACTTTGGTTATTCCACCCCGGGTAAAGATAATATCTGCCTTTATCTTTTTACAGATACATCACAGCTTTTAACATCATGACAGACCATGAATCTACTAAATATTTTTTTAATTCATAACAGTCTGTGAATACAGTACTTTGTACTAGAAATTGGAAAATTATGTAAACAAATTATGTACAATCATTGCTAATTTATGTTACTCTAAATGGACCAGCTAAAACTGAACAGCAGATGCCATTTATCTCTCAAACTGAATGTTTTATAATGTGTTATTAAACAAAAATAATAGGAGAATTGCCAGAACTGTTATTGCTGAAAGTGCTGCTAATTGGTATCCATCTTTTTAGCCATGTTAATTAAATTAATTACAACGCTTTCTCCATGGCGTGTTCCCATTGTTTTATACAACCCCTGTAAAATTCTCAGTATGTGTCATATGTGCAAGTGTGATTGTAAAGGTTTCTACAATTAGAAAAACACTGATCAGTGCTTTTACAAGTGCAGGTGGCTTGACACTGATTCTGATGTGTTTGTGTCGCCTCCCTCACAGGCGGTGTGGCTACAGCAAAGCAAAGCAGGATCCTGAGGAGGAGAAGATGCACTTCCATAACGGTCACAGTAAGTTAAGACAGCCCAAACTCATTCTGTATATCTGTATGTGTATGTGTGGTTGTGGGCAAGTTCATTCAAAGTTTACACTACGTGTACAGTAGAGGGTTCAGTCAGCGGTCACGTCTGTATGGGTTTGTTCATACCCGTAGGCCTGCGCACATGCACGTGCGTGCTGCCAGTCCAGTTGACAATGTTTTGCACTAGCAGCTATTCTTTGAATGACACAGTTCCAAACCATCTCCATGGCAGCCATGTTGGCAGAGGACACACAGAGCTATGATGATTTATAGGCCGTGACAGCTTAATATATTTGGCCACATTTTTGGCTTTGTATCCAGCTATCCATCTGTTGGCATCAGAGCCGACCGTGACGGGTACATCAGCTCAGGGAAAAATACCACAGTGCCAGTATGTTTGGTTTGCTGTCATACTGATTCATGCCATGAAAGAAGATATTATAGAATGAATGTTAATTACTTATCATGCCCACAAGAAACAACTAAGAGAGTGCCCTTTTGTGTGGGGTAATTAGAAATATGAATCACTGTATTTTGTTCTCTAGATGCAGTGTTTTAGGTAGTGTCGGTCAGTGCTTTCTGTAGGAGTGATGGTAGAATAATCATAAAGGCTTCAGGAGTTCAGAGCTAAATCACATCACCACAACGATAGAAAAAGGCAGAAATAATGTAGGTGTAGGACAGGGGTAGGAAATAATTGAGAAAATTTACTATCACAGTACACATTATTTTATGTATTTCATAATAATATAGAATATTTTGTGGAAATTCACAACAAACTGACAAATCAAGCTGCTGCTTAAAGGAATAGTTCGGATTACTTGAAGGTACTTCTTAGTAGTCAGTGTATAACCTAAAGCAATGACCTGCCGTGGACACGGTCAGCGGGAAAACCTATTTTAGCTACTTTAAAAAAGGTCCACCTGAAAGAAACATTAACAGTTTAAGTGCATGCTATATTTAGCAAATTTTCACCACTTCTCTTTGGTGACAGACTGCCCTTTCTGATGGGAAACAGCTGTTATATAAGCCAAATATCACTCTCTGCAAAACAACCGAACTGTAGGTGAAATCAGTCATTTTACCTCGCAGAACAGAGGAGTTGCTGGTCTACCGCTGCCTCTATATGTTAGTTTTGTTATTTTGTGACGCTGATGAATCCGAAAAATCCTTTTAAAACATCAAAGTCACACAAGAACGGCAACTCCTGTGTTCTGCAAGGTAAAATTACTGACATTGCCTGAGGAGTTTTGTTGGTTTTAGAGAGAGAGAGATTTGGTTTACGTTACAATTCTCATCAAAAAATTCTGACAGTGAAGTAAAGAGTTGAAAATATTTTAAATATGGCATACTACCTGAGCATCTTCTGTTATAGAGAGTGGGACCAGGCATTTTATTACATTCTTATGTATACATGCATAGTGTTGTAGATACAAGTCTGCATATATGTTAATGTCATGTTAATAACAGCAAATGACATCTAAATGGTAATGATGCCATGCATGTGTGTCTGCAGTAAAGTTCCCGGGGGTGCGTACATACATTGACCCCCTCACCTATGAAGATCCCAACCAGGCAGTGCACGAATTTGCCCAGGAGATTGACGTCTCATTCATCTCCATAGAGAGGATCATCGGAGCTGGTGAGTCAACTCCATGTGCCTGCCTGTGAGGGTGTATGTGCGCGCGTGTGTGTGTATTTTACAGATGCACTTATTCTTATTCTGAGCGTCAGGTTGGAGCTGATTTGGCCAGAATAATGTATCACAGAATACATTATTGTTCATTCTGAAGTGAACCTGCTCAGTCAAGCATGCTCGGGTAAAATATTCTAACATCCTGTAACAGCTTAATCTCACACAGTACTGTATGAAAATACACTGAATGTACAGTCAGAACAGTAATGAGATTAGCCTAATTTTGTCATGTTGTATAAAATTTAACCATGTTCTCATTACCCCTTACAATACTGCGTCATATTTTCTTCAACCTGCATAAACCTGTCACATTCATAATTGCATGTCATCGTATAGACGTCCATTTATACACAGTCAATTAATCCAAACACTGTGCAAGACAATGGCAGCTATAAATGGTGTTTTTGTCCTTTGCTGACAGACAGCAAAAAAAATGTCAGCTAAGAAATACCTGAAGATGCCCTTGTACTCAAGAAGTATTTAGATTTATAAAAAATTCAATTGAAACTATGCTTATGTGTGCTTTATTTTTGCCTTTCTGTTGTGGGGTTCTGTGGAGGTGTTGCTTCTTTCCTCCCAGCTTTATTTTAAAGGGATAGTTTGCGTTTTTTTAATGTGGGCTTGTAAGAGATACTGAGAGTCAGTGTGTTACTACAGTAGATGCTGGTCGGCATGTCCCCAGTTTGGGGAAGCAGAGAGGGGCACCAATATAGAAGCTAACCAGTGTACTGCTGTGGACAGGGTCACCAACAAAAGCAACAACCTTTTGTTGCTGACCTTGTCCACAGCTGTACATTATTTAGCTTCTGTGCTGTGCTCCTGTCTGCTTCTCCAAACTGGAGGTGTGTCAACTGGCATCTACTATAGGTAATACACTGAACATTGATAACCTCGTACAACCCCACTTCAAATAATAATCAGAACTATCCCTTTAACATTGAAAAGAAGATTGGGTTTGTTACCTTGACATTGACACCTGGTAAAGCGATTAACCAATGCAACAACAGAACACTATAAACTGAACAGTTAAAATGTAGGTAATGACGAAAGGTTTGTTTCACCATTCAATAAGACATTTGCAGATCAAGGTGAGCTAAAATGTCGAGGCCACAGTCAAGCTCTGTTTCTCTGCCTCAGGGGAGTTTGGCGAGGTGTGCAGCGGACCGCTGAGGCTGCCGGGGAAGAGAGAGATCCAGGTTGCCATTAAGACCTTGAAAGCTGGCTACACGGAGCAGCAGAGACGTGACTTCCTGTGGGAGGCGTCAATCATGGGCCAGTTTAACCATCCGAACATCATCCGC
The DNA here is from genome assembly GCA_034769285.1 of Lutjanus argentimaculatus. NCBI lineage: Eukaryota > Metazoa > Chordata > Actinopteri > Lutjaniformes > Lutjanidae > Lutjanus > Lutjanus argentimaculatus. The sequence goes on from JAWZSL010000021.1 coordinate 7,794,011, forward strand.
CTGGAGGGCGTGGTTACCAAGAGTGAGTCGTCAGCATGTCTGTTTCTGTGTGAGCCCTCTATGATTTATAACATATGTCACGAACCATATTACTGGGACGACTCGCACGGCAGTTGGACTGACTACACGTGGAGGAATCTCAAGCTCAACATGTCAGCTTCAGGTTTGCTTGTCAGACTCTGCTCTGATTTCTTCAGTCGATAAGCTGTACTTTGTCAGGGTTTTTCAACATCCATCACCCTCAGCTGTGCTTCATCAGTCAGGTTTAGATGTGCTGTGGCAGCTTCAACTGTGGTTCATAAAGCTGCAGTTGTACTTTGAGTTATACTTTTGAAATGACCTTTTTCTGACTCATACTTACCATTGATGTCATCAAGTGGTACACTAGCGACAAGATAAAATGTAATATATTTCAGAAAGCTCCAATATTGCCACTCTGAATAGCTGATACAGAAATGTTTGAAAAGCTCACAAACTGCATCATGTTCAGGTTCGTTCATTCACTCATTATCCCCACAATCTCCACTTTAATGATTAAAACGTTATCGTCATATTCATATGTTAAAGACATCAAATCTATTCACTCAAATTTATTCAAATCCAAACATTTTTTTAAACATGAGAACTGTGAACTTGGTCTAGGAACTCTGACATCATGTGATTTTTTTTGGACCGACTTTGAAGTAAAGCTGAAAAACTACAGCTGAAGCTAATAAAATAAGGGATGAGGAATGTTGAGCTAACTCATGACGTGGTAATACAGTTTAGACTGATGAAAGCAGGACTATTGCTGCATTCACATGGATTCCAGCAGATGATAGACAGCAAACCGGTGGATGAGAGGAGGATGGTAAAATTTGATGAGTCCAGCAGAGAATACCAGCAAGGGTAACATCAGATGGAAATGCCATCCTAAAGTTAAATGCCTAACTTTTTGCCATCCTCTGTGGCAGAATTTATGGATGCTACGTAGCTCCCTCACACAAGCACAAAACATGAGCGATCTGGACAACAAGAAGCTAATAATCATGGTGCAAAAAACAACAAAAACAACAATTTTATTATCCATGGTGGAAATTAATGAATAATTTTTGAAGGGGATTTAACATTATTTGCAATAGAATGCATTACATAAATAATTACATAACATAATAGACACAAAATAATTGTATTTAATATATTTTATTCCATTCTTTGCAAACAACATGACATCACCATAGCAATCGTCATAGATCATCATGCGTATTTCATTTTGCTTTCCTGCCATTGTGTACTTTTCTTGTGCCGTCCAGAAGATGAAGGTAAATGCAGTATTAGTTGGACACAATGAGACCTGAGAAGTCCAAAGTACAAATTTTGTAATATTCTGCATGTATGCTTTTTTAATATTGTTTTTGCAGTAAAGTATGTTCTCATGTTTTTGCTTTTCAGGCAAGCCGGTGATGATCATCACTGAATACATGGAGAACGGATCACTTGACACTTTCCTCAAGGTATGACAGAAGCCGGCAAGGATGCTTAAGAGGGGGGTCATAAAGGATCCAAAGAGACGGGAGTGAACGATTGCAAAGCAATTGGAAGGAAGAGTGTGACAAAGAGTAGGATGAAAATTCTATGAAGCAGACAGTAAATAAAAAGGAGTAAAAGTGGGACAATGGGGAATTTAAAAAATGAAGGGATGCGAAGAATCAATCCAAAGCAATTGTTTTAACAGCATATATGGTATATTAAAGTGAGCTCTCAGGCATAGATCAATGTACTATACTGAAGTAAGTGGCAGAGGTGGAGAGCCACCATAGTACTTGCTGATTTACTAAATTGTGAGGACAATTATTACAGAAGTGGAAAAGCATTTAATCTTCTGCAAAGGAAAATATATTTATGAGAGCTGTTTGAAATAGAGATCCACCACTGTGGGCAAAGAGGGTTGGATGAGATAAAACGAGAGCATATCCACCAAAGGTATCATTATTCCAATTCGATACCTCATCATTCTACACATTCAAGCAGAAGTTAATAGAGGTTCTGCTGGATCTTTGTGTAAAAGCTTAGCTGAGGCAGGTGTTACACTGACATTTTCAAGGGGAAAGCAAAGTTATGTACTTGAGTATTATTTCTCAATACATGAAATAAAACATTTAGGAGAGCATCAATAAATGATACTGAATAATCAGAGGAGACCTGCAGGTCTGAGTGTGTTGAAATTTTAAACTTTCTCTCTAAATTCTGAAATGTTTACTGGCCTCGAGTGTGAGACGGATCACTCTGCCAGAAAATATGAAAGACATCTGAGCACTCAGGGCTGGAATCATGTCTGCACTGTCTAGACAATTTGGACTTGACTGACTGGAGAAGGTGAACTATAATGAAGAGGCAGACTGGCAAATCTCTGAATTAAGTGATCCCTCTCCAGAGCACTTCAGTCTACTCACTGGTTACAATGGCAAGATGTTCAGTTGGCGAACGAGGCCTAAATCCTGCATGATAAAAGGGCAAACTCCTGCAGCAGATGGCTAATCGGGAGATGAGAGAAGTAAGGTCACATTTGCAACATGATAAAGCCTTATTTCAGCACAGCAATTATGGAAATTTTGGGAAAGGTGAGAAAAATATGGTGGAGTTTGGAGGTGTAGGAAATGCAGACTGGAAAAAGACCTTTACCTGAACATGATGTTCTCTCACCCCGACTGTGTGAAATGGGAGGATGCTGTGAGACAAAAGACAGAGGAGAAGTGCTACGGGGCTGTGGTCACTGGAAACTGCTGACGTGACCGCCCTGTGTGCCTTTGGGAGTAATCCTGGATGGCAAAGGGGAGGCAGAGGAGCTGGGGAACCAGCAGGCGGAGCAGCACAGAAAACCCTGTGAAGTAATTACATGGATGGCTGGTGTACTGAGGCCGGTATAAATGACATGGCCATGAGAGGAGCAGGGGCCGGACTGGCTCCTGGATTAAGTGTCACAGCTATGGACAATGCTCTATAAGGCGCATGAGTCACATCTTTGGCTTAACATCTCATTTCACATGTAATTGCGATGTTCTGCTGCAGATGGGCAGTTTACATGTGGATAGGAAGGAGCTGAGGCTTAGACTAACAGTGAGAGATGTCATTGAGAGAAAACTGAGAGGAGTCCTAGTGACAGGGGTTTCCATGGGAGTGAAAAAGCAGTTAACGTCCTATAATTTACTGTTTTCAAAAGTATGGTATAAAAGCTAACACCTTCTACTTTAGCATTAAGCTGTCAGCCAAATTTCCCTTTCTTTGGTAGCTGTTTGTACACTACAAAAACAACTGTACACATGAAAGTCTTTCTGGACCTGTTGGTTCCAACCCTGTCATTACACAGGACATTAATATTAAACAGGTCTGCAAATATCTGAATTGTGTTCTATGGTAACGTCTTTGAGCAATTAGTCCTCACAGTTTATTAAATTATTACATTATGTGTGCATTGGAACAACAGTATGGTTGTGGTTAGGGAAAGAGCATGGCTATAGGAAATAAACTATTGTTAAGTTATGGTGGGGTGATGCCTCAGTCCTGTGAATGCAATTAAAGGGGACTGCTGCAGATTTGACACATCAGAGTCTTTGTACAGGTCTTGCAGAGTACTACTGTATAAGTTGTATGAAGCCTTTTGTGACTCCAGAGGAAGCTGTGCAAAGTGCCTCAAGTGATGTCACTTGAGTCACAAATCTGAAATCTGCCAATCACTGTATGGCAGGCAAAGAAACCTGAAACTTCCAGCGCAGAGTGGACTTGTTAGAACAGAGAGTGAGAGTTAGCCTAGCAAAACATGCTAACTACACCCACCTTGCTGATACAGAGGGCCAGAATTTCTCAATGAGGGAGAAAGAGTAGATGTGCTTCCAGTGACTTTTTAAAAACTTTTTATGTAGTCAAACCATGTTAAACAAAATGTTAATCAGAACAGTATTTCTACATACTCTAAAACATGTCTGGAGGGAACTTTAAGATATCTCTGGCTTTGCTGCATTGATTTAAATTTTTTAGTTTTTTACACAGCCCATCATAAGTCGAACAACCTTATAGGACTGCAGTGTTAAATCAGTGCAGCACTCTTTTAAGTCTGCAAGCTCTTTCAAGGAGCGACCCCCTGACCAGCATGCAGTGGTTCAGCAGAAAGAAAACACATTCTGTCCTTGGCAATAAGTTCTTTGCCTCGCTTATTGAGAGACCTAATTATTAATATTTGGGTGTGGAGATTTAAAGGTCCCACAAGAGAAGCTTAAGTCAGAGCTTGAGAGAAAAAGTGGCCGTGACTTGCTCAAGGGAGACACGGCTCAGCTGGTGAGACCGATTTCATAAAACATGGTGTGACTTTGGGCAGCAGGGCAGCAATGGGCTCCGGGCAAGATTAGAGGAATGTAACGGCTCATTAGATGGATATCATCATTGCTGTGATATCTAGGAAATTGTAATCGTTAGAAATAGATTAATTTAGATATATACAGTATGTCATTTCATCAGCTATAGTAAAGTGAAGACTCCCATGACCCTACACCACTTCACGACGTCATCACACTACATTTTTTTTATTATTGTTTGAATGTGAGAGAGACCCCAAACAGCAGTATCTGCATATTGTGTGTTTAAGCAGATGTTAAGAGAACGCTTAGCTATCATGTTTCAGTGCAGAGGTCATACAAGTCCTCTCTCTTTTGCCTTTCTGTATTGACCCAGTTTTGCAGGCTACACACCATAAAAAATTTAAAAGAAATGATCAGCATTGAACCAAATTGTTTCACTGATTTTTCCAGCTGGTTTGTAATGTCGAACCACTTGGGGACCCAGTTGCTGTGTAGACATTATGGAGAAGCACTGCATTGACTGTACGCTACATAACTGAAGTGAATATAGATCATCCTGGGTCAACAGAGTTCATACTGGGGGTTTACTGGGAGACAGTTAACCAAATCTTACATGATTTTCTTTGAGTGGATTTGTTACATTTAAGATTTATTTTAAACCATTTGTCATGTGATATTTCTTTCTAATTGTCATCTGTCACTGTATACGGCTAAAGATACACTAAAGAATATCAACAATAATATCTTTTACCTGTTTATCCCTTCTTTTCTTTAGAAAAATGATGGTCAGTTTACTGTAATCCAGCTGGTTGGGATGCTGCGTGGCATTGCATCTGGCATGAGGTACACACATAAATCCACACAAATATACAAAGCTTTCCTGAATATATCATTAGGGCACAGTGTTTAGGTTTAATCCTCTCCTTTGTGCTCGTAAATGCAGATACCTGTCTGACATGGGCTACGTCCACCGTGATCTTGCAGCTCGTAATATCCTGGTCAACAGTAACCTTGTTTGTAAAGTGTCTGACTTCGGCCTGTCCCGAGTCCTGGAAGACGACCCAGAGGCTGCGTACACCACACGGGTAAGACTGTGCAAGTTTGAACATGTATAATCAGGCTGAAATGAATTATTGTTTTCATTGTCAATTAATCTGTAGATTATCTATTCAATTAATCAAGCTGAAAATGCTGATCGGCACTCTCTTCTGCTATGCTGGAGATTCCTGTCAGACCAGGACCGAACACAGACTTCAAGACCAGCTTTGGCCAGTTTGACAAAGAACACACTACCAAGGTGCTTTTCTTGCTGGGTTTGGCTCAGCTAATTAGGTGGCAAGCTCCACAGCTAGCCAAGCTGACTAGTTAATGCCAGCTACTGATAACAGCAGGTATTGGTTAGCCTTCTTTAGCAACAAGACTAGCTAATCTGTCCATTAACTAAATCACCTTGGTGCTGTATTCTGATGTCAAACTAGCCTTATAACTATAATGACATCTGTATGACAAGTAATGTTAAAACATGAAGCTAACCAATTTCTTTAAGTTTGAATTAATAATTTCAGGTTTCATGAAAAAAACATTGAAATGTTATGTTGTCTTGGTTAATGTCAAGTTGTCATAACAAGGACATCTCAAACAATGTCAATTTTGAGTTGAAAATTATTTAGATGGCTGAATGAGAGATAGACTCCTTCATGTTCATGACAGAGGTCATGACATGGTTATGACAGTGCAACATATATTTATTTTCATTTTTATTTTATATGTTTTATTGTATATTATTTACAATAGTTAGAATCATTTTATTTTATGTATGTTAGAGTGCAAGACACTGTCTTGGTGTGTGTGTAGGTATGTTATGGGTACTCTGTGTAGATATGATGCAAATATTTTTAATATGAGTCTGATATGTTTCCAATTAATTTCTCTTGTGTGGTTCTTTCAGATGACTAAAAAATATTCCATGGGAAATACATGAGGGGGTCCCTGGTTTACTAATCGATTAATGAACTAATTTTTTCTGCATTAGTGTGAGAGAGACAGAGGAAGGATAAATTAGAGGACACACTGTTGTGCCTTTGAGGACATTTATATTTGATCCAGTGTGTATCTCTGTGTGTGTGCAGCAATTGCTGTGAATCGAACTTTGGATTAAGTGGAAAACTCTTACACAAGAGTCTTGTTCAGATCGAAAACACACATATATGTACATATCCACAAACACACACACACACACACACACACACACAGACGGCAGCAGCAGCGGGTTTTTAAATTGAGCTGTGTCCCAGGCTGAGTGGCGTCCTGTCAGCCAGAGACGGGCTGCTTCCTGCAGGAGGAGGGCCAATTAGTACTCAGCTCAGTCTCTGCAACACTCAATTAGCACTGAGTCTTGCTGCCTTAGCGCCAAATATCCTGTCAGTCACCTCTCACAGCCAGGCTACATCTCTTCTTGCTCTCGCTCTCGTTCTGGCTCGTCTGGCTCTCTTTCCCTGACAGAGCGGTGAGAATAACATAATTCACACCCTTCAAATAATCAGACCCTGAGACATCCCGCTGCTGTGTTCATCAATACTGCATCAAGCTAATTTCACTACTCATCAGCCGAAAACACATTTTCCTCTGGAACTCAGCAGTCATCCTGTGAACTTTTCTATCTTTGCAATGAAAGCGCGATAATGAAGATGAGGAAAACAAGTAGAGGAATGTGGGGCCCCCCGACAGTTAGGACAGGGAATAGTAAAAGAAAGTGAAACTCTGTATCATGAATGTGTTCCTAAATTGGTATTCATTAGGAAAATTGTGGGTTGGACCACATGCGGCAGAAGTGTCTCAATTAAGGTCTGTTCTCTTAGTTTCCATCTTGTGTAACAAAAAACGCAGAGCTTTTGAATGACTGCAGCTGTATTTATACACCAGAAGGTCATTTGTGGCATTGAGATGTTGACAAAGGAAAGCTGAGGTTACATTTTCTAAGCCTAGTTTCCAATAAATCCACTGAGGTATTTTCTTTATTTTTTTCTTTAAATGTTCTTGCATGTTGTCACAGGGTGGAAAGATTCCTATTCGCTGGACGGCTCCAGAGGCGATCGCATACAGGAAGTTCACCTCAGCCAGCGATGTGTGGAGTTACGGGATTGTCATGTGGGAGGTGATGTCATACGGAGAGAGGCCGTACTGGGAGATGTCCAATCAAGATGTAAGTTTGATATGACATTGTTTTGGAAATCGTTTGTGTGAATGCTGCATGTTTTTTGTTGGTCTGAATGTGGCTCGATTTGAACTACCCACCCCATAATGTCCCGCCCCTTTTTTGCTCTGTCAAATTTGTCCTTTCCTGTTTCCTGTACTTATGTATGCTATGTGCTAGGTTGGTCTATGTTGAAAAGCACACCAAATTTCGAGGATGGTTAAAAGACGTTGCTGGAGACCTTTAAAACAACATAGGCACATCTTACATTTAATATAATATTAGCAAAATGCTACTTAACTAAAGTTGGGTAGTGATTGATGTAGCTAGTTGGCTAGTGTTTTGCTAACACTGGCTGTTTTAAGATGTGACAATTTTGCTTTAAGTCTCAGCAACTCTTTCTATCATCTTTAATCTAAATTTGTTCTTTACACAGACAAGCCTAGCACACAGCATATCTAAGCACAGGACACAGGAAAGGAGAGAGCTGGCTGAGGTTCCTAGTTGTCATGGCATTTTACTCATGGATTAAACAACTGAGACATAAAATGTTAATGAGTGACTTTTAGAGGTGCTGGAGGGCATATTTCTTACCATTTGACAGAGCCAAGCTATACATTCCCCACTTCAGTCACTGTACTATGTTAACTTAATCTGCTGTTGGCTGTAGCTTTATATTTTACAGACATATGAGATTGGTATCAATCTTCTCATCTAAGTGCCACCAGAAAGAAAATATATGTATTTCCCAAAATGTTGAAAAGAGACAGTTCACCCAAAAATCAAAAAATACATATTTTTTTCTCTGGCCTGTAGTGCTATTTAGCCATCTGCTAATCTGGTGTGAATTGCCACGTTTTGTCTGTGTTCTCAGATATAATGGGAGTGGATGGCACTTTGTTGCTTGTGATGCTCAAGGTCTGTGGATTATATTGAGTTAAGCGGTTCATGATTTGTGGAAAGAGACATTGCTTTTGAGTATTTCAAATGTTTTTGGTTTTATTTAACAAGAGAGACAGACTCTATGGCCAGTATCTCCAAAACTCACCAACTCACACCGAAACAATCTACATGGATAAATAGCAGGACAGGCTAGAGGAAAATATGTATTTTTGATTTTGGGGTGAACTGTTCCTTTAAGGATTTGGAAACTGCAGTTGAGCATTTGAAACAGCCGTTTTTTTCTCAACTGTTGTTTCTAAAGTCAAGAATGAATTTTGAACCTCAGCTAGGACAGTTTTCCTCAACCTTGTATGTTTATATTCGTTTCATATTTTATGAACTTAGAGATCATAAGACCACAGATATTCTTGTCTGGTCCTTTGGTTTGCATGCAAAGTATTTACTTTTTATAGGATAGACACTGTTCGCACAAGGCTGACTGCATTGTTCCTTGGGACATGTGTATAATGAAGACAGCAATGAGGACATGATCGAGGGAGAAGATGACATGTAGGGGATGTCAGGAGGCTGAAATGTGGGTTGAAATAGGGAGGGCCATATGGGAACCTATTATTATAAATCTATTACTGCAAAGTGTTGACAATGAGAATGAATAGCTTTAATGGAAACACAAAGAGAGGCATTGTGTGGCGCAGAGAAAGGTGTGCGTAAGCAGAAGACTAAAACAGGTGAATACTGAGGGAGGTGCAGTGCTAAGCAGAAAAATGTGGCAGGGAAAATAGTGGGCTTTACACTCACTTAGGCTCTCTATAGAGCAGCCATTTCAGATCACTTGTGAACAAAATTCAGCGATGTATTGCCTGGCTGCAACATTATTTGTGGGATTTTTGAAATATTCAGTCAATTGCAAATTTGTAAAACATGGGTCTCACTTTATTTTACAGGATGCTAATAAGATCTAAAAGACTTTGTGTCAAATTAGACAAAAACTATCTTCAGACAGTAGTCATACCCTAATTAAACCTTATTAGACTTTAGTAGAGGGTAATTTGGGACACATTTCACCTGAACTGTACTGTCAAATGAAGTGTACTATTTCCCACAGTCACATCCTTATTAGACTTTACTGGAGTTTAATTGGGGACACATTACAACAGAACTGTACTATAAACTAAATTGTATTATTTCCGTCTGTTACACCCTTATTAGACTTTATTAGAGGGTAATGAGGGACGCATTGGAACAGAATCAAAGAAGTAGGCATCAGTCTTGGGTACTCTGCCAATTGTATGAGACCAGCCAAAGAAGGCATGTCTCAAGTGTAATAATCTGTAATAAAGGTCTAATAAATGGTCTAATACTGTCTAAAAAATAACATATTATTTCTGGTTTTTGTATAATTTGATACAAAGTGCAGCTTATTAGGTCTTATTAGTGTACTGTAAAATAAAGTGTGACAAAACTTGTGAATAAGTGGCTGTGGTGTGACGCTAGTGGTAGCATGTTAGCTCTACTCAACAAGTAACCAGATGATCTGCATGTGCCTGTTCATCAAAGAGGAGACCAAGAACAGTGAGTCAGAGGAAGAGGAAGAGGAGGGTGATGGGAAGGGAAGGTGGGGGTAGTGGCGACATTATAGTGCAGAGTTCATTTTAATGAGGAGAAGTGCAATCTTGTCACACGGTGATGAGTGAGAATGTAGCATTTGATTCAGACACCACACACATGCACTCATTACCCACCCACAGACACACACACGCACACACACACAGGCAACATATGCACGCACAGCCCTCCAGTGACCTCTTCATCCCCTGCTTCAGACCCCTCCCTCCTCCTTTTGGTTATTAGGCTGTCTGTCTCAGAGAAGTGTGGAGAGAGGGAAGAGAGGAGAGGAGGATGAGAGGAGCAGAGAGGAGAGAAGACGTTTGATGTTTAATTGAAAGCGTTATGCTGGATTTTCTCTGATCTGCGCAAGGAAGAGCAGGCTCTCACACTCTCTTTCTCTAAGCTTCTCTCTCCTCCTGTTTCCCATTTCTACCCCTTTTCGTCCTCACTCCTTCCTCTCGTCCTTTCCTTTTGTCTCTCCAAAATGCAGTCTCTGTCTGTATCCTTTCTCGCCTCTCGTCCGCCTTCTCTTTCTGTCTCCCACCTCGGTCTCTCATTTTCCTCCTCTGATCTTTCCTCCCTGCCAGTCAGCTTTGTGTGTGTAGTTCTTCTTCTCCCTCTCAGCATGCAGCAATGATTTGATGCCGCGTCTCTCTCTTGCGCTTTGGTGCGTGCGTACGTGCGCTTTCATGCATGCGTGTGTATTGGAGTGCCATCGCGTCTGTCTTTTGTGTGAATTTGACACAAGTAAAGGCTGTCATGAACTCAACAAATCAATTCCCTCCAGTGTCTTGCACTGGCAGAACTAGGCTGAGAACTCCAGCCTGCTTTCCACTGCAGGGGCTAACACAGAGAGCCAGGTTTATTTATTATTCATCTAACTCAATTCTGCCCCCCTCCCAAAAAAAAAACATTTCTGTGATTCAGTGCTGCATCTTTTTACTTGCGGAAATGATTAACTGGGCCATGCAGCATATCAAATAAACAATGCTGATCCTCACAGGGGGATCGTTTTTGCTTGGTAACTTTGTGACGGTTTGTAGGAGTGTAAGGTCAGATAGAGAGCAGGAGCATCCCTGGAGCAAATATCAGGAGTCAAAATCTTGCTAGGGAGAAGTGAGATTGGAACATTAGTTTTGCTGAAGTTTGGTGTGGTCCTGCTGTGAAAAAGATATTACATGTTCAGGTGTCAAACAAGTTGTGCCACTCCATACCCTGGAAGTGCTTCATTCTCTTCTTCTGACTTTGTCCATGCAGCAGATTTTTTGTCATATTTTCCAACTCTTTTTCTCTAACCTTTTTTTCTGTCAACATTCCAAAATGTTGTGGTGTATGTTGCATCATTATCTCATTACTCTTCTTAAAACTCACACAGTCAGCAGTCTCTTGAAAAAACATTAAAACCAATCATTGTATTTTAAACATTAAGTGACTGCATATCTTAGATTCAGATTACATAAAGCCAGGTCTAATACAGGGACTAGTTATTTTGCCCCCAGTCCATCAAACTGTTCAATGCTCAGGATGAGTCAGCTGATGATCAGTCATCCATATAATATTGCTGGGTGTAATTGATCATTTAAAAATCAGAAATTTCATTGGATTATGATGGCTAAAGGTTTACAGCCCTGTTTAGACAATCTATAGTGCATGGATTAAAGTGCATAGTGCAAGTGCAGGCACAAGGTGCAAAGGGGTTAATTAATCATTGGTGTTTTGGGTGTAACATGAATTAAATCAATCAGAAAGTCATCTCCCATTCCCTTTAAGAGCCAGGTGCACCTACCTCTGGGGCATTGCTATTTAAATGGCAGATTCAGCAAGTTGGAGGAACAAACGCAGATGCTGACATGACCCACTTGTAATGATGCATGCACTGCGGTCAGTCTGCAGGTCAGGGTGGCCCGGATCATGAAAATTAACATTCTGATTAATAAGGGATTGATTGCAAGTGCGTTAAATAGGATGAAGAGAGATGCTGTGTGCACATTTATGTATAAGGCACAGCAGCATGACTGCTGTGACATTACTGCACACATGGAAATGCTACTATTAATTACTAATACTGAAAGGAGCCTCTCTGATCATTAAAGGAAATCGCTAAAAAAACACTCATACATCAATATAACACACAATAAGGAAATCGCATGGAAAGCTCGCAGTGCTTAACATAATTTAAAAGACAATATAATGATTTGCTTTTAGTCATTAAACAGTTCCATATGTGCACTAATGACACTGCTCCAAATACCATTAATATTTAAGCTGCAAAACTAAAAACTGTGTTATGAATGTGTTATGTTATGAACTTGACAGAAAAAAAAATGTTTTAGACAGTTCTGATGGAAGTAAGGATTTATACTGCTTCACTCCAAAAAATTTCACTCTATGATCCACGACTCTGTGTGTGTGTGGTGTGTGTGTGTGTGCTGTGTGTGTGTGTGTGCGTGTGTGTGTGCGTGTGCGTGTGCAGTTGCGTGTGCATGTGCGCGTGCGTGCGTGACCTTTTGGATGTGTAGAAAACACAGAATATTGATTAACATCAGATCCTGAACGATCCTGTTGGGAGATTTAAACCGATGAAGTTACAGCTGCCGTGCCGTGTGCGTAAATGTGGACAGCATCTTCCTCAATTTCACCCACCTTGTGTAGGGGGCTTTAGCACATGTTTTGCATGTATCAGTATTAAATTTTACAGTCTATGTTCAAGTCTGTGCTTTACCTTGCTGCAAGACACATTTCCACTTGAAGGCAACAAAGTTGATTGAGACTTAAATGGGGATTTTCACTGCTCTGCTAGTCTCCACTCTGCTAACCCTAAATGAAGGAAAGTCCTTTGTTAGTCCTTTGTCCTTTGGACTGTCCTGAGGCATTGCACCACTTCTTGGCTCTTCATAAAACTAACATATATGTGTCTCTCTCCATCCCCCTGTCTGTCTGCAGGTAATAAAGGCAGTAGAGGAGAGCTATAGGTTGCCAGGTCCCATGGACTGCCCCGAGGCTCTGTACCACCTAATGATGGACTGTTGGCAGCGAGAACGGAGCAACCGCCCCAAGTTTGATGAGATTGTCTGTTTACTAGACAAACTCATTCGCAACCCGAGCTCATTAAAAAAACTGGTCAACTCCTCACATAGGTATGAATTCACAACCAAGACGAACAATAACAGATCTATTTGGAATTTGATACATTTCCTTTGAAATAATGGCAATTGCTCGGATACACATGGCCACCTTAATATGGCATGTTGACACAAACCTATGTTGTCCTATAGTCCAACACATTTTATTTAAGCAGTAGATTGCCAATTGTGACACTGATATATGATTGAGATGTGTATATCTTTTCATTTGAGCATTTTTACAAATATTTTGAATGTATTCAATCCTACAGGAATCAGTTCTTACATCTACTGCCTGTAAAAGACAAAAGCAAAATTTAATCTTGAAAATACATTGTGTTTTAATTGACCAATTCATTCTTAAGTGAATTAAACTCTGCACTGCAAGCTAATGGACTCATCGTCATTCAGATGAAATGTAAATAGAGTCTCTATTGAAGTCCTGTGTAGATGCATAATTAAATCAGGATGGACATAGTCACTAACTGCTACATGCTGGCAACGAAGGGGAGAGAAATAAATGAAAGTAGCTTGATTTTCTTGAAACTACGCATTAGCGTGAATTGTATTCAGTGGGGTATCTTTTGATTATCACAACATTTGAACATTCAATTAGTATGTCCCCCCTATGCATATGCATTGCATTAGTGTATAATGGCATGAAACGGCTATAAGTGCTCGGAAGCAGACATTTAGTCAACAACCTCATTACCTTATTTTCCTCGCAGAGATAATGAAATAATGTGAGAGCCTTTGTCCTCCTTTCTGTTTATCAAGTACACACACACAAATGCACACGGGAACACACTCATAAATAAATCAATGCCATATCTAACAGCCCATGCAATAACATATGACAGTTAGCCAGATTAAAGAGACACCAACAGGGCCGGTTCTTGTTCCACATGACACTCCTGTTCTAGCTGCGGCGTGGAGAATATTGTTAGGTAGCATGAACCGTTCTGTTTGATAGCATGGAAAGCTCTATTTGTTAGCGTGGAGAGTGAGCTGAATGACAAAGAGTTTTAAGTGGACAGAATTTTAAGCTTTGCGTGATGATGAATAAGTAGAATCGCTAAGCCACACTGGGAACTGTCAGGACTTTTGAGCTCAGGCCTGGTGTTAAAATGTAGTTCATTGCAAAATGAATCTCACTCCTTAATATTTCTGATAATTATGTGCAACAGAGCTGGTGCAGATAATGTCGTTTAATCTACTTTTGCTGCATTCTGACAATGCATACTGTCTGCAGTAATACATAATCTTGTGCTTTCATTTGATCACTGTCTTTCTTTTGCTGTATCTTCATCTATGAACCAGGGTTTCCAACCTGTTAGTGGAGCATGCCAGTGTAGAGGGGAGCTGCAGCAGTCGAAGCCAGTCTGTAGGAGAGTGGCTCGACTCAATCAAGATGGGTCGTTACACTGAGCTCTTCATGGAAGGAGGTTACTCTTCACTGGAGACCGTGGCTCAGATGACATCAGAGTAAGACCACTTAACACACATACAAAAACAGACAAGTACTTGGACATTTGGTCGTGCAGATAGTTTTGGTTTTAGTCACTCAGGTTTATGGTATCTGTCTCTGAGATTTCAGCTGGAGTGCAATAGAGCTAAGTTGTTTGCAGAGCTTACAGCAGTGCAAGATTACAGCATAATCTCTCTGTTCGTTTTGGCAATCCACAAACCTCATTTTCACCAATGTTTATAGGGACTATTTTTTCATTAAAAGTTTGTGTGGACTAAGACTTTAAAGATCAAAATTTGGTAAAAAAGCAGTGTTTTTTTGACAAAAAAAATTTAATTAAGTTGTAGCATGTTTTTCATTGTGAACAATTAGTCAGTGGAATTTAGTGAGTGGACTGAGAAGTATGTTTACCTTGAACTATGTGTTCAGTCATCTAGACTGAGAAGGTGTTACTTTCTTGCACATGCTTATGTCATAATTGGCCTGTCATTATTGGTTATCAGACACCAATGATGTTTATTACCGACTTATATTACTGAGGTCTTCTGCTGAATTTAGTGTCATGTTTGACACAGTTGACCTCTGATTTCATAAATCAGCAGTTATAAAAATGAGTAAACTGCATCTTTAAGGCAAACAGGCACCACCTGGGAAAGATCACATGTATTCACTCTACATGGGGCTAAAATTAATACCGAATTATATTAAATGTTCATGGAATGAATTATGTGTGTGTATATAATATAGTCCTAAAAGGGAATTAGCATACATGTCATACATGCCTTTCTTTCAGTTTTAATATTAGAGAAAAGGTGTTCACAGGTCATTTATATTATTTTTTCCCTTTTCTTCCTTTTCCTCAGCAGCAGCTAATGGATTCATTCGGCTTCTTAAGCTCGCTAGATTTATTAGTGTTTTGAGGTTTATAATTACTGTGATCTAACTTAGTTCCACCTGAGCAGACCCAACTACACCATGTCTCATCTTTACTCATCAGTGCATAGTGAACAGAGATGTCATAAGTTTTGTTTCTTCTTTGTTACTTCGTCGGTACAATTTTGTCACGAAATAGAAGGACGTCAACATATACTTACTTAAACTTGACAAAATGAATACTGGTAAAATGAGATGATTCAGACGCAACAATCAAGTGTTGTGCAGCTATAATGACAGTCCCTGTAGTACTTTGTCACAAAAAGCTGTGAAGGTCAAAGCAAAATGAGAATGCAGGATCTATTGAAAAGTTATAAAAAAAAAAAAAAACTCTGGTACCCTTTATAGAACTGAGAGCTTCTATAATGCTTAAGATAGCTACAGAAAGCCAGTATGAGTTATGAATGCATAACCCAGGAACTGTCCAGTACTAACCTAGAATAAAAAATAGCATTACAAATAAAGCTTTTATAGGAATCAATTAAATCCTAAACATAAAAAAGGGAAAAAAAGAGCATGGAAAATTTTTTATCACTTGCATTATTTCCTGATTTTTTTTTTTTTTTTTTTTCTTAGCAGACTGCTTGATAAATAAGTGCCTGTTGTTTCTGTTTTTCAGGGATTTGCGAAGAGTGGGAGTGAACCTCGCTGGACATCAGAAAAAAATCATCACTAGTATTCAGGAGATGAGAGTCCATATGAACAACACCAACTCTACTGTAAACATCTGATGCATATGTACAGGCATGCACACACACGCACAAACATACATGAACATAAACACAATATATGGACCTAGTATGTGATGAAAGAACTCAGATTTGCTGTTGGACCTAGAGCGGCTTAGCACTTTCTACGGATAAGGAAACACAGTGTTCATGGATCTAAACTGGAGGATCCACATTTTTGTGGTTCTTGTGTATGGAGTTTGCTTGTGGTGTCACTGGGAACGTTTGACATTGCAGCACTAAAACTGAACTTAACTGAATGGTGCTACATGAAGGGAGGATGGTGGCGAGCTAAACTGAACTGGACTCATCATTCTAATTATTCCATTTGTGTGAATCTTGGGGATTCTGACATCTCTGTGCACTGTTTGGATTCTCTCAGATCAAAAATGAAACATTGACTGCAGATCTGGCTCTGAGAGCAACCAGCACTTTTTGGCTGTCTCACAACTACGGGAGTTTCGTGCAGCGGTTTCAAACCTGTCTCAGGTGATCTGAACCCAGTGGATCTGAACAGTGCTGACTTTTACTCTCGCAATTTTCTCTGGAATTACAGCTCCATCACGAGTAAGTGAATTGAACACCATTCTCAGGCAGGATAAACATGTAATAATGGACCAAGAGCAAAATCTTCATTAGCTGTAGTTTCGCATTGCCATGCTGATGTGCTCTGGATTTTTTTTGTCGGATCCAGACTCATATTCAGCATCGTATACTTCATCATCTTCCAAGGCAATGCAAGAAAAGAGTACATATGGAAACATTCATTGTTTGAAGAGACTGAAATTTAAAATATAGCAAAAGACAGCAGCAAAGAAAGCTCCTGGGTCTGGTTTTGTCCAGAGGAATTTGGATCTTGATGAACCTAAAAAAGAAAAGTGCGCAAAGATACAAGGCTTTAGGCATAAGGATACTATATCTGTCCGTCTGGCTGAATGTATAGCACTACACAGAACACAACGCTCAGCTGCACCGTCAATCTCTTATGTTTGATATGTAAATGCTGTCACATAGGGATAGAATGTGGCAATAGAACCATTCTGGTCCTTAAAACCAGTTTCTGAATGAAGCTGCAGATTGTGTAAGACATTCAACTTTCTGTCATTTATGCTCTGAAGATCTGTAGGAATCTTTACTAAGTTCTTAATGGATTCCTGCAGAACTCACTCAGCTATCCAACCATGCAGATTCTAATGGAAAGTCGCTTTATAGTCTGGATACATGCATGTTGTAGTGGGACGGTCACTCAAATTTCTGGGAACCTTTGTGAAGGTTCCAACACAGAACATTGCGCATTCCAATCAGATACACAGCTTCACTCAACAGAACTATTTACCGAGATTCTACTGGAACCTTTGCTCAGACACTAATGGATTCCTCACCCAGATTCTGATGAACCCGCATGCAGGTTCTACATCAGACATTCAAATGGAATGATCACACAGTTTCTAACGGAAATGTCATGTGATGATCAAAGGCACTACCAGTAGGCCTGAGCTGGAACATTCAATCAAATGGAAATTTCATTCATGGAAAATCATGGAAAGTTCGGTCAATCCTCATGGGCCATTCGCTCATGTAATAATGGAACTGCCACTCAGATTCTCATGGACAGGATCACCCAGATTCTAGTGGGACTGTTTACTGACCTTCTGTGGAACCTTTGCTCAGATTCTACTGGAATCTCCAGTTAGGATCCCAACGGAGCCTTCACTCAAGAGTGCACTCAGATTTTTCATGGAGCCTTCACTTAGAGCAAACAACCTTCAGGTACCGCCGAAAACCCTCAGCAATCTAATGAGTTCACCATCTCTCTCCACCATATGTCTGACACACCACAATAAACCTCACTCTTACAGG
This sequence comes from Lutjanus argentimaculatus, assembly GCA_034769285.1. NCBI lineage: Eukaryota > Metazoa > Chordata > Actinopteri > Lutjaniformes > Lutjanidae > Lutjanus > Lutjanus argentimaculatus. Next base: position 7,812,157 of record JAWZSL010000021.1, read on the forward strand.
ACTGCTGAAAATAAGGAGGCAATATTGATCAACTTGATAATCATTAATTTATTTATACTTGTTTTAAAAAATGAGCAAAAATGATGTAGACAGTTTGTGTTTCATCATAATACTCCTCTCTTGGACTACTGAGCAGCTCTGCCTACATGTCTTTCATGTATATAATGTATAATATATTTAAAGCAGGGAGCATTGTTCTTCTGTCTACCATCATGTGGACAGTTGGTATTGATCAAGCATCTCAGAGTAGTACACATTAGTAAATAGTAACAAATATTCTAAATCAGCATTCCTGCTACTTAGACCTGGGCCACTGTCAGGTGGGGGCAACCAGCACATCTGTCCCCATGTAAGGGGGCCCTGAAGGGTATGCAGAATTATCAAATATTCATGTTATGTTGTTGGTGATTGTGTTTCATTTCAAGTTTTGATGCAAGACCTAGAAATATTTTCAGCGGCCCTAAATGAGACAGTAATAAATACTATGTTGTCTCAAAAAGACGGAGAAGTGTGCACAGGGATTGATAAGTGAACTTCTGGTTTGGTGTAAAGGTATACATGATGTCAATGATCAAGCCCTTGCTTTACTTCTCTTTGTTATGGTATGTTATAAATTGCTACTCAGTGCTTTATTGCTAAAACTTGACCCTTTTCACCGTTGTGTTCACCTAAGCAGGAGCTGAGTTCTGACAGTATATATATATATATATCCTCCTCTTTGCAGATGACATGCTAATATTTTTCTTGGTTATACACAGTGTACTGCTAGTGCTGTGGCGTTAGAGTGGAAACGAAATGAGATTGTAAAGCTAGTTTTATAAAAGGTGGTATCACTTGACTGTATGAAAAGCATAGAAAAGCACATAAGAAGAATGTAAGGTTTTAAAGGGGTAGTTCACTTTTTTGGAAACATGTTTCGCTTTTAAACCTCCCTCTGTGTTCAAAAGGAGTCTAAGGCCTCATCGATGGTAGAAAGCCACCTCACTTGTGGCATTTAAGCTTTTCCACCTACTGTCAAGATCAAGATCATACTTCTTGACTGCTTTCACAAATGAACGTGAGTGAGCAGAGGTCACAAGTGTTACTCTATATGCGCATGTGTTTTTAAAAGTCGAAATGTTCTACCAGAGTGAAGTTTGCTTGAAAGATAAACATCTGCATAGTCTCTTTAGTCTACATTTATCACGTTGGAGGTTTGTCTCCAGCTTGTACATTAATATATTGTAGTTTTAATGATGGGGAGCAGTAATCATTTAGCACATTAAATTTGTGGTTTTGTACCTTTTTAAGCCACAGTGTACTTTTTTTTTCAAGCAGGTCTTATTCTTGTCTTCAAAAATGCAGCTCTTTAGCAGTAAAATATATACACCATATGTAGACTATTGTGGCTATGCAGATCTTTAATTTAGCAGGGGACTGCATCAATAATATGGTGCTCATGTTTATAAAGACAATATAAGGCATGTACAGTGAAAGTATTGTGCTGGGTGCTTTTAATTTACCACCCAGTGTGTTTCCAATCCAAGCTTCCTCAGTCATATGAATATCATAGGCGTTTGAAGTTTCACAGTGTTTTGATCCTGTCCAAATTTCATGGTATTGGCTTTTTACAACCACCCTTTTCAACATGATTTTCAACTTAAAACCTGTGCCGGGGGCATGAACAATTGGTGAATAGTACACCCTTATAAGTGCCTCTCATCTTTCAAGCACCATTATTTCTTCCCCCGCCAAAATGCTATGCCCCAATTGTGCCCCAACTTTCTATGTATTTACTTTTTGCCAACAATATCTACAGGCAATAAGAAGAATGTCAGACAATGTGTATGTTGGAACTAATTTAATTTGCACTTTATGACAAATCTGTTGCCCTTTTGTTTAACTAAAAATGTCTATAGGTGAACTGACTTTTTAGTGTCAAAGTTTTTCTTAATTATTAACATATAATTACTGTGTTCCTTATTCTGATTATATCACTTCATATTCTCAATGCTTCCCATGGTGTAAAATCTGACAGTTAAGCACAAAGCATTGGTAATATTTTTAACAACAAATCAAAGCTATATCTATACAGTATATATATGGAAAACTAAAGCATCATTGATGTAGAGCACCATTTTCTTGTGTACCGCACAACGATACACCTTCAGAACGTAAGCACAGGGTTTGACAGAAATCTTTTAGGACAGTGAGCGGATGATAGGATTTTGTAAGGTCAATAGCACTAGCCCCTGATGTCAACAAATGTCAGACAGACATTTTGTCTGATGGTTTGTGACATTTTAACATTACCACTGCAGTACAAAAGTGTGAAAACAGGTTTGTTGTCATTGCAAACGACAATAAATTAAACTTTAGGTGATAGGTGTTGCTGCGCAAAATGTCTTCATGAATTCAAATGATTTATTTTCAGCACTTTTGCAATGGCATGATTCTATCTTGGCCGTCTCTTATTAAGCAATTCTCATTTAGCAGGAAGAAACAAGGCACAGCAAACCAGCAGAGACCAGATTTATTGATGTGTTGTTACTCTACAATGACTGTCAGCTGGGACTCCATCAGCCATGCAGTGAAGTGTTTATGCAGGAGCCAATTTCTTAGTGTCGAATTAAGTTACCAATATGTTTGATGTAACATCTGAATCAACAACTTTGTTGTTTGAAATTGACTTTCAGAAGAGGGTAATCAAATTTTTTCCACATCAGTATACACAAATTTCCATAACAAGTTGTTGCATTCATACACAGTTTGTTGGGATTGGCTCCATAATAAATGCACTGCATAAAGTGTTGGATGGGAGGTTTGAATTCTAGCAAATGTACAGAAGCAATACCTGATATTAACAGCAAAAAAATCATATTTGCATACTCAAATGTGTGGGGATATAACAACCATAAAGAGGTTGCACTAACATCTTAATGGTGTTAATACACTTTATAATGATGAAAAACATATTGTGGGTGTCTTTGAAAACTTCAGAAATAAAGCAGAGAAGTGGGCGGGGTTATGTCTGGGTCATTGTTTTCCTTAGACAATATTACTATTTTTGACAAGATGTTTGAGCATTTCTTTCAGTGGAATCATCAGCTTCAGACAATGAACAACTGTGCAGATAAAAAGTCAAAGGCACAAGACTGTATACTCAAGAGTCCTGTCTCTGGTTGCAAAGATGTTTTGAGTTAGCTTGAACTGATTTTACATCTTTAGCTGGCATCTTTGTCACGGCAACAACCAATTACATAGGCGTGTGGGTGTTGTTGTGTTTTGTGCCATTGACAAACCACATTGTTGGAAGGAAACTGTCTCAAAGACTACTGTGAGTTGACACATTTACAACTGGTAAAGGGAACAAAGACTCCAGTGTTTGAGATTTTTGCTAAATGTAAACTTTCAAATGCAAATTTGCAGTGGGAAAAATACTCCTGTTACCAATGGCCCCGTCCACTTTAAAACTGTATCATTAACTTCTCAGGAAGTGGAAAATAGGTACATTATTGGGTCGTGACACATTTGGTCTTAGGGAAAAATGTGCAGCTTTCACTCAAAGTGTCAACATACAAAAGCAGGTATGCAGTCATTAGGTTTTCCCCAGGTCAAAGACAATGATCATGTAATCAGTAACTCACACATAAGGTTTTAAACAACTGAATAACTGTTTTGTGATTCTTTGAAAGCACAGTAAAAATACTTAGCTATTGATGTGCTATTGGTTTGTCTTTGAGACTGTCATGTATTATGTTTGTGTTGATGTTTTTGTAGTGTGTTATCAAATTCTATATTTTTGCAATAAAATATTTTAAAAATCTCTTGAACTAACTTTCATTGTCTGATAGCGTTACAGCAGATGCCACTCCACAACACAACACGTTCATAGGTAGGGGTTTCATTAATTGTTGCTTTACTTTAGCACTACTGGGCAGGAGGACCTAATAGTCAAAATCTGTGCTCTTATGATCTACTAACACCTGTTGAACAAAAGGATTCACTACATGACATATTTAGCAATTTTATCAATGCTAGCAGCTGACTCTAGGGATGACTAACTCATTTTTGTACAGACATCTATGATCTTCAGATGCCGAATCCTACTAACTTTCCATCCAGCACCACCAGTAGGTCAAGGTTTTCACTTGTCAAGTGAAATAGCTCAACATACTTGTCTTTTTAAACAATTGGATGCATAGAGTGTGGTTCATCATGAGGAGAAATTTAATGTTTGAACTTCAAACATTAAATTTCCCTCATGATGAACTGTGATCACTTTGGTTACCCATGAGCTTTTCCTCTGGTGTTGTGATCATCAACTGGCAGCCCGCAAGCCACGTCCAGTCTGCCAAAGATTCCCATTCCACCCAAAAAATGGCCACTGATAGAAGTATTGCAATATTTATGTATAGACAGTACTATGTATGTACTATGTACTTGTTGCAACACAAGTTGAATTTTATTTAGTGGTCACGGGAAATACAGTGGATTCATCAGTGAAAATTAGACAATGATTGTCTTCTGCGCTTTGTGACAGCCGATCATATTATGAAATTGCAGGGAGTAATGGAACAAGGAGGAGGAGCCACAGTGAGCTGTTAGATGAAAAGCTGCAGGCAGCGGGCTGAACACCTCCAACTTGTCAGCCAGGTAACTAACTCCTTTCACTGTGTCCTGCTGATTACAGAATGATGCCATCACAAGCATAAAATTAGAAAAGAATGATGGGAAAAAAAATGCCCGACTTCTTTGTTAAAACAACAATCTTTTTTTTTTTTTTTTTTTGCTGCCTCCAGAAGTCTATGACCTGTAATGTAAACTCTAACCATCCCAATTTTAGCTGTGATGAATAGAACAAAACATTATTATTAAAAGGATATTCCACTTTACATGATAACCCACTCAGTATGTACTCACCCCTATGCCGATGTGATGATGGGTGAAGATCTTCAGTTCACAAAACAATCCTGGAGTTTCAGCAGAAAACAGGGTTGCAGCTAAATCCAGTACAATGGCAGTGAATGGTGACCACGGATAAAATGTTTAAAAAAGAACGACGCCATGTTTACATCCTACCGGCTACATGCTACAGTTGACATTTCGGCTAAAAACATGGCGTAAATGGCGTCTTTTGCGGTTAAATTATAATGTCGCGGCTCGCAGACACTTGGATTACACCACACAAGCAGGATGGAGACATTTTGTGTTTGTTTTGTGTTCTTTTTTTTAACGTTTTAAAATGGGTCACCATTCACTGCAATTGTACCTGATTTGGCTGCAACCTTTTTTTCTGCTGAAACTCCAGGATTGTTTAGTGAACTGAAGATCTTCACCCGTCTTCACATCGGCATAGGGGTGAGTACATACTGAGTGGGTTATCAAGTAAAGTGGAATATCGCTCTGAATATTTCAATTAGCGACAAAATGTTTTGTTGATGCAGCTGTGAGCACTGTAGCTTCTTACTGTTAGTGATGTTCATCTTCTTCAGTTAATAGACCAAACCACAGGCTGCAAACTTTATTGTAATGCATTTAGTTAGGATTGTGATCTGTATTGTTTGTATCCCTTGTTGATTTCTATGTAATGAGCTACTGTATTTTAGCCAAACAATGTAATTGCTCAAGATGTTTCTCAGCAATGCAATTAGACATGCTTTATTGGTTGAGATACCAATTGTCAGGGTAACAAGGGAGCCAGTTAGCAGTTTTTCTCTTTGTCTCGATCGAGACTGGGAGGGTAAAGAGGAGGATGAGAGACCGATGGATAAATGAACACAAAGACAGTTTTTGATCTAGGAAGCAAATCAAACACTGCCCCAAGTAAAGAACATCACTCCAAATAACACGGCCCCCGTCTGTGTTGAGCTGTTTGGTGAAAGTTATTGACACGGTGCATCGTGGCAGACAACAGCATCTGGAAGAATACAGTTCATCACTGGGTTATGGTGATAATGAGCTGCGAGCTTCTGTAAAATGCATGATGTTTTAAAACCTGATGATGCAAGCCCTGGCAATGGTGTGTCTGTCAGATGCATTAGCTGCTGATGTCAGCAGCTCGTGTTATTGTGTGATCCCTCTTTCACAAAAGAGCTAAATATGTGAAAGCCCTGCTAACAAAGAGTGTATTATACAAGACGAGTATATCTGATTTTATTTTCAAAAACGGAATGTGTTGAATGGTCATTATGAAGGTCATCAGAGATTAAGGAAACATGCTAAATTGAAATACTGACTTCTCCCACAACGACGCTATACACTTAAAAATAAGGGGTCCGAAAGGGTTCTTTCTCGAGGTGCTTCTGAAGAACCCTGTATTGAAGAGATGGTTTGTCAGGGGTTTTTTGTAAGACTAGGCATGCCACTGCAAGAACCCTTTTCATCCAAGAACCCTTGGAAGAAAGAGTTCCTCTAGGTTTGTTTAAATTCTTGAAGAACTCTTTTCTCAGAGTTCTTCAAGGGTTCTTTGTAACATATATAAGAGGGTTCACAGTAGAACCTCCTAGGTGGGTTCTTATTAGCACCCTTAAGTGGGAAGATGCTGGAGGGAGGGTTCTGTGTAGGACCATTGCACTGTAGAAGGGTTCGCTGTAGAACCTCTCACAGGGGGGTCTAGATGAAACCTTTCACAGATGGTTCTAGGTATAATCCTTTATGTTAGGTTCTAGGTAGAACCCTCTGAAATTGTTCCAAGTCAAACCATTATAAACAGTTCTGCAGGAACAAAAAAGGGTTCTGATATGGGGACAAGCCAAAGATCCCTTTCTGGTTCTAGTTAACACTTTCATTTCTAAGAGTGCACAGCCTGTACGTTCTCCTTTTAAATTTGGAGTATCCGCTTTTGTTAGCTTAGTATTACATTGACAGACAACTGACAGTTATAGGCAGCTGATCCGTTTTAATTGGAGGACTCTTTGGCACTTGTCACTGTCCAATTATAATGTTGCACTTGTCTTGCGCTTGTGTTCAGTATCCCTGCAACCTGCAGGCAACCTGCCTCAGCTTCAGTCTGGGGAGGAGGAGGTGGGAGGAAAGAACTTGCTTCAACGGTAGATTGTATATTAAATAAGGGTTCCACCTATTTGGTGTATTGTCTATGGCTCCTACTTGCTATTTGAACTGCAGTACTCATTTTTGAATACAGGGTCTTACACATTTCTCCTTTAAATCCTTATGACAGTTTTTACAATAGAAAATTATATGCTTAATCTCCTTTGCAATACATAAAAAATCCCTAATTTGCACGTCTTTTTATGATTTTTGCAATAACCTTGAATCATGTGTGAAGGTGATACTCAGTTCTAATAGTGCTACAGTAGTTTATATGTAAATATCAGCACCAGATGACTGTGTGTGTATGTGTGTGTGTTATGATGTCAAATCAAACCTATCTGATCTCTGGGGGAATCCACTGCCTGCATGGCTCAAGGTGATTACTACACTCACACACACACATAAAGTGTATGAAGGTGAAATTAGCCATCACACCATCAGCGCGGCTATTACCGAAACCTCTGTATCAGCGGCTTGAAGAAAAGAGCTGCAGGGTGTGTATGTGTGTGTGTGTGCGTGTTGGGATTGCACTGGGGCCATATTCCCACTGGTGCTGACTGGGATTGTTCCTGGATGGATGGACGGGTTTTCTCGCTTTGGGCAACCCCGGCTGTCTCACTGCACGCACGCATGTCTTCACATACCTGCCTCCCCTCTCTGTTTTGACCGGCTCCATCTGCCTGACTGCTACATGCCTGTACATCTTCATATCTGCATGACTTTCAGTTTGTGACTATTAGGTCTCCCTGTCTGGCTTTCTGTTTGCCTTTACGTCTCTGTCCCAGTCTGCCGCTCTTAACTGTCTGGCTGTCTATTAGACCGTCACAGTGACAGTCTAAAGTCAGGTATCCCTGGGCACGATAAAGTAATTTTCCATTGAAAAGGTGTCAGTGGTCGAGGCATCCCAAGGGTCATTTGAAAATCATTGCAGAGATACCTCTTTAATCATTATGAATGACCTTCAGCGGAACCTTAGCTGTCATTTTAGGCATGAATGTGTGGGTGTCTGAGAATTTATGGGTTTTTTGTACAAGTGTGTCAGAATGTAGGCATGTCTGTGGGTATATGTAAATGCATTTCTCTGTCTGGATGTGTTTGTACTATACAGTATGTGCATCTACACCTATACCTGCTTTTGTGTTTGACATTTGATGTAGGTGGGCTGTTTGTAACATTTTATGCAATTTGTTTGTCTGAAGAAAAAGGTTACCGTAAGAGTCCTACAGGAAAGGGCTACAGAGAGTACTTTGCTGTCAAAAGCTAGTGCTGGTACAGATTTTATATTGTTTAAAAGGCAGTGCTATTTTGAAGCAGAGTTGACCTAGCCTTTTAAAAATGCAGAAACTTGCGGGGGAAATTATAAGCTTCATGGGGTTACGGTCATCTCACAAATATATTGTTTTTTTCAGGAAGGAATCACTCGCTGAGCTGAAGCAGTAATTGCTTGTGTGTGCATCTGTTAGTGTGAGCATGATTGCCTATTGTGGAGATTACTGTAAAACGGCTCATTAGAACAATTACCATGCATTAAAATATCAATTGACCCTTCCTAAATCCTGCCCCTTTTTGCAGAATCTCGAGCAACTTCTCCAGTCGTGTTTAGAAGGATTTTAAGCCAAACCATGATCTTTCTCTTATCATAACCAATTCTTGTTTTTACCTATACCTACCCAGACTTTAACCACAGCACTGTCAGATTTTAAAACAGAATTAGTGTTAAAGATGCACAATAAAGAAACAACACACACAAATCTTCTCTTGAAGAACAAAATCTTGAGTTTTGCAAATCAAGGTTTCCCCTCTAGACACAACCACTTTCCCCTTCTCTGTTTCCTGTAGCCTAGTTAGATATGCTATGTACAGAACTCAACTCAAATTTTGAAGATGGTCAAAAAGTGTTGCTGACCTGTAAAAGTGACATATAATTACATCTTAAACTAGATAATGTTAGCAAAATGCTTGCTAACTAGCTAGCTGTTCTACATCAATCGTTATCTAGGTAGTTACATCTAATAGCTAATGTTAGCAAAACGCTGAGAAGGGTCTACCTACATCCTCACAGCATTCAAGACACGCCCACTTTTTTACATGACATTCTCCCTGAGATAGCTTACTGGATTAACCGTTTTTGTGAAAATGCTATTACACTAGCCATCTGATCTACATCAGTTTTTAGCTAGCAAGTTACATCTGAGAGCGAATATTAGCAAAATGCAAGCAAACTGGGTAACTTATCTCCATCAACCATTGGCTAGCTACTTTGCTAGCATCTTCCTAACTAACTTAAGATTTGACGACATATGTCGCTGAACAGGTCCACCCTGCAAAATCTTTTAACCATCTTCAGAATTTGGTTGCCTTTTCGACATAGGATGTCCATGTACAGGATACAAAACAGGAGAAATTGGGCCAATCTGACCATTTTACCAAAGTTGCTTACTTGTTATTGGAGCACAGAGCAAAAAAAAGGCGGGGTTTAGGCAGGTCAATTGATATCTGTGACATGCAATGCAGGGTTGTTTTTTTCAGTTTTAAATCATGTTTAGAAATTTAGGAAGACTAACTTTTATGTGCACTAACAAAACTCAAATTATTGGGATAGATTTATTTATTTGACATAACTGAAACCCCAGCAATGTGGTGTTTACATAGCACTCTCACTGAAGCATATAATTAGTTAAATGAGAAAGTGAAACAAGCATCTCAGTTCAATATTGACTCGGAAAAGTCCACTTGCCATCTGTCAGCATTAAAAAGAGTTCTAGCAAGCTCAGATATTGTCATAAATAAAAATGATAATTTCCACCAAAAAAGTTAATAAGAAAACGTTTTCCAAATATGTCCAGGTCATGGCCTGCTTGTTGTCAAAATGTACATTTTTTAAATCACTTCTCATGCAGATGCAAGCTCAAGGTGCACATGGCCAGATAAAGCTGCCCGCCTCCATGTAGCAGCCACCCTCAACAGCCATTAAACTGTTACAGGAGGTCTGACCCAGACCAAATAAGCTGCTGGTAAATAGCCTTATCCATTCTGCTACTGATCCGAGAAGCCTGCCATGAGAGGGCTGTGTGATGTCAAGTGGCTGGCAAGGACACACATTTAGACACACACACACACTCACGCAGAAACCTTGACAGCGGTAGCAGTCTGGCAGGTCTTTGTGTAGCGCTGGAGATAACTCAACACACACATATTGGCTCCCTCTCTCACTCGCCCACAGTATCTGTCTCCTTCATACAACAGCAGCCAGAGGGACGCATTTGTCACTTGCCCAGATGTTTTTCCAAGGTCCTTTATTCGAAGCAGTCAATCATATGAGCAGAAATGTCCCTAATGTGAAGTCCCTTTGGTGCAATGGCTCTGTGTGTGTGTGTTTAAGTTTGTGTATGTGCAGCCATGCATGTGTGTGGAAGGTCAGTCAAGGTGAGATGAAAGTGCAGTTAACCTGAGACCAGAGAGGTAATATATTTATAACAACTACAATAACCCACACACACTGCAGACACACACATACTGTTGCTATTTCTCTGGTCTAATGAGGTCTGTCACTCTGGCACACACACACACACACCCAAACAGATTTAACTGAATTGGCTGGGCACACACCTTTGTTCCTATTTTCTCCATGAAAACCAAATCTAGCATCTTTTTCCGATGCAATTTCATTCACGATTCTCTTGAATGCCCACAAACCCATTTCCATGTTAAGTGATGAAATCATCTGCAATGACTGCTGTGATGCAAGGAAAAATATGGCGTAATTATTCCAAATATGTCAGATTGGTTTAAAAAAAATCAGTAAACTCTGGTCATCTTTAAGTAAACAAGTAATCAAAAATGTGATATGCATTATTATATTTCTATTTCATCGTCCAGTCAATAAATCTTATTGTTTGTCAACCAGGAACATAAACCCTCATCTACTTTTCTGTAAAGGGATAGTTCAGATTATTTGAGCTGGGCACACCTGAGGCACTAATCAATAGTCAGTGTATGTAGATTGGAGTCGACATGCCCCCAGTTTGGAGAAGCAGCAGGAGTACTATTGTAGGAAGTTAAGCAATGTACTGGTGTGGATGTTGACAGCAGCAAAACCTATTTTACTTATTAAAATGGCCCACCTAAAAAAATCAATATCAGTTTAAGTGTAATGTTATATATAGGACATTTCAGCACTTTCCTTTGGTGTCAGACAGCGTCTCCAATAGATAAGTGCCGTTATAAGAGACAAATACTGCTGTCTCCAAAGACTCCTTTAAGAAAAATAGTCATTTTAACTTGCAGTGGTATAATAATATTTATTTTTTTAGATGGGACATTTTAATAACTAAAATAGGTTTTGCTGCTGACAACATCCACACCAGTACATTGCGTGGCTTCTGTGTGCTGACTGGCATCTTACTTTATACACTGACCATCTGTAAGTGCCTCATACAACTTCTATTTGAATAATACAAACTGTCCCTTTAAAGCAGGGTTTCTAAAACCTTTTCTAGTCCTTGACCTCAGTTTTTTTGTCAAAATATAAAGTACACTTGCAGCTCAAAAGTTATATGAAATGGATGATATCTTATTAGAAATATACTGAAAGAACTATCTCTATTTGCATCTTTAAAACTCCCACAACCCTTTTTGCATATGCAGATGCTTGACATGCAAATGCCACACTTTTAGCTGGCGAAACCTGTGTTTCAACAAAGAAACGTTGTGAACATTCCATGAGAAGTCCGAGAGATACAGCCATACGGCCGTGACATAACCCTTGTGAGCATAAAAAGGACCATGTAAGAGAAGTGGTAAAAACTAGGGACAAAGGTGAAAAGGATTTGAAGAGTTTCATGTCAAAGCTTGCATGGTGTGCACACTGTCACATTTGGAGGTTGTTAGCCCCCCTCAACCTTGCTCCATAATGAAGAGGTGCTGCCATGCCCACTGAGCTGTCTGCTCTGATAATTATTTTGACATTACCCGCTGAGAGCTGGAAGGGAATTATCCTCCACAGCGTCTGCTTGCCATACATCCACCATAATCATCCTCGCCATGCATGGGTAAATGTGTCCATGCTTTGTACATGTGTGTGTGCAATGTTGGTGATAGCATGTTAAAAATTAAGCACAGTATCTTTACTTTGTCCTGTTGTACTGGTGCATGATTCAATTAAATTCTTGATGAATTGTCAAAGCAGGTTTGTTGCCCTGGTATAACAAAAAAATAAAATGCTATGCAGATGAAACAATAATGTTAGTGCTGCAGTATGGCAATGCTGTCGGATACAAGATATTTTGTTTCAGCCTGTGAGGAGAAGAATGCAATAAAGCACCTTCAAATAACTGGACGGGAGGTTTCATCAGAAGTGTTTTTGCTCCTCTTTATATCTGATTCACTGCAGCAGCGCTGCTTCCACATAACATTGTTTATTAACCTTGTGATATCCCTCACTGTGATGCGTGCACAGCGTACCTACTCATAATTCAGACTGGGTTAAGCATGTTGCATACAGTAATGCAAAGCAGCAGCTTCCCTCTGAAAGCATCCTGAGGGAGAGGAGGGCCAGATGTTTCTCACAGTGTGAACAAGTCACAACATTTTTGTTTTGTGAAGTTAAAAAGTATATTTTTCCCCTTGTAGAATTGATTTTTTTTTTTTTACAGTTTAAGTAGTTCATGTATTGATGTTTGCCATTTAGAAGATCGAAATCTGCATAAATGTTTAATTAACTAATTCAGTTCATTTTAGTTCAGTTAAATGCAGCAGTTGAGTGTAATTAGGTTAATTTCTGTTCTTTACAATCCAGTGAGTTCAGTGTAATTAGTTAAATTCAAATCAAATCAGGAAATAACAAATGTTTTTATCCCAGAAATTGTTGGTACATAAGATTACATATTTAAAATAAAGAATTCAAGCAAAATTCTTCAACTCACACCAAAGCACAAAAATGTAAGGTGGCAATTCTGTACATGTACATGAAAATGCAATTTCCTGATGATATTACAAAAACCACGACCACCATTTCTATAGTACATGATATAAAAATCTGTGGTTTTCCTCAGATATGTATAAACTGCAGTTAATATCTGCGAGAATGCCTTGGTGTCTGAGAAACACCCCATTTGTCTTAATATTCACTGCTCTACATAGACACACTAATGACTGCAATGCATCACCTGGATATTGTATTTCAATACAAAGTGTGAGTGTGTGGATGGATGTGTGGATTATTTCAGTGTGTAACAATGTTCTTTCTCAGTCGGTCTCCCTGTATGTCTGTTGAAGCATCTTGCTCAGCGTCACACGTGTGTAATGCATCATGTATGTGTAATGAAGTGGCTCTCAGTTCACCCCCGTCTCCTTGGAATTCCACTCAATGAATCTGAATTGTGATTTACATTCACTGGCCATTGTACATTAACTGACATTGCATAGTGTGACACTCATATAGCAGAGGAAAAGGTGAATGTGTGGAGGTGGCTGGGCATACCAAGTGTGCCACTTCAACACCTGTGGCCCAGGTTCATTTTTCAGCAATGCATTGACTTTTTTTTTATGATATCAGTTCACCCAAATCACGAAAAAAACTTTAACCCACGTGGTATTTAACCCTATAGATGCCTTCAGTGTTCACATCATTTGGGGTTGTATGAGGTACTTACTGTATATCAACAGTCAGTGAATTTCCTACAGTAGATGGCAGCTGACATTTTCCCAGTTTGGGGAGGCAGGCAGGAGTACCAGTGAAGGAAGCTAATCAATGTAGTGCTGTGCACAGGGTCAGCAGTAAATGTAATTTAGCCACCTAAAAAATGTCAACCCAAGAAGATCAATGTTAGTTTAAGCATATGCTATATTTATAGTATTTCCATTACTTTACCTTGCTGTCTGGTAACATTTTCTGGTGGGAAACCACCATGATATCAGCCAAATATCACTCTCTCCAAACCAACAAGACTCCTTTGGCAAAATCAGAAATTTTACTTTGCAGAATGCTGGAGTTACTGGCCTGCCACTGCCTCGATCAGTTAGTTTGTTTGTGTTATTGTGTGACTTCTGGATTTACAGAGGCCTCACATAACACTAAGTTACTAACCAATCAAGGCAGTGGTAGACCAGTAATGCCAGTTTTCTGTGAGGTAAAATTACCGTTTCTGTCTCAGTACACCATATCAGTGGAGGTAAGTGAAATTTTATTTAAGCTGTATTTATTGTAATTACTTTCTACCTATTAAAAACCACTGACTGTGAGGTCCATGTTTTTTCTAATGTAATTTGTCAATGCTTTGAGCAGAAACAGAATTCTATTCACCTTCATTGTTTTGGGATGGCAGCAGTTCAATTATCTATATGCCATGAACTTATCTTTTAAAAGAGTATTCCACTGATTTAGCATCGCAGTCCTATAACATTCTCACTCATGATGCACAGATTTTTTAAGGATCAAAACTCAGTGCTGCAGAACAAGAGACATCATCTTTTTTTATTCCACACATTCTTCTTCCTTGTCAAAATATCACCCACAGTGCAGCTCAATCACTGACAGTTTGGTTGGAGATTCAGGTGTGTTATGCTAGTTAGTGGCTAATGTTGCCTTGAGCCACTAACCTCAAGCAGAGATGAGGAGTGGACTTCAGCCCAGAGGTCTGGTTTAGTGTAGTTCACTTCATACCCCTTGATTTTGTTCATCTTCAAACTTGTCTTCAACTGATGCTGACTCAAGTCAAATCACTTGAGGCCATTTAGACTTCAGACGGCTAACCACAAAAGATTATACAACTTTTTCCACACATGCAGTAGCACTTCCAAGACCGTAAACAGACCTGCAGAGGTGGACTTTGATGTGTAAAATCAGCGGAGTTCCCCTCAGAGCATGAATGTAATCTTTTCCCAAATCTTATAGATATGCTCAATCTCAACTTATCTTGTGATTTTAGTTGCCTAAAGATAAATGACAAACTTTCACTACCTGAAAGGGGAAACTTTTCTGTTAGTAAATCATAAAGTAACTATGGTATGACATCAGAGATAAAGGAAACATGCTAAATTGAAATACTAGCTTCTTCAACAACAATGTTACAGCCAGCATGTTCTCCTTTGAAATTTCCATTCCATGTGGAACGTCTGCTTTTGTTTTGTTCTGTGTAATTATAACCATATGCAACTGATTCCCAGACCGGACCAGGACAAGCCCCCATATGACCCTTGGTCAAAAGAAGCAACATGGATGAAAAAAAAACAAACACTTAGTTAAACGAGATTTTATATTTATCTAATAGATCAAACAAAACAAGGAATAAACAAAGTGGTGTGGAGAGATTGAAGTCTGGGGTTGGAGTTCATCTGGACTGCAGTACCCATTTTGAACACTAGGGTGTTTCATAGGTCTCCTTTAACAATACTTGCCTGTCCCAAACAGACATTGTAGTAAAATAAGTAGGAAAATGTTAACAGGTATGTTCAAATGAGTGTTTTGTTGATATGGCGGTTAAAAAAAAGTCAGAACATATTAAGCTGATACAAAATAGTTACATATGAACATAAATCTGCAAGAAATGGTCATTCAGTCCGACCTTTGCTTCAGCAGTAGTGCTCACTACAGTGTGTAATAAGTCATTATTAAGTCATGTTTCTTAAATGACTATTGATTTTGTCCCACGGTGAGAGCGAGCCGCCGAGGGCTACAGGAAAACGCACAGATAGAGAGATATAAGTGAAATTTCTATAAGGACAATCTCAGCAGGCGATCAGTTATCATCCACAAGTGATGATGAATCACTTCGCTGTACTTTGATCACTTCGTGCTTTTCCCTCAGTGATATCCCCCTCGAGGTATTTTCTTTCTTATTTTGTACTTTCCCTGGCAGGAAAATCAATGAATGTTTGAATCACTTTGAATGGATGATTTGTCTGAATGGATAAGCACTGAATGAATGATGCATAAGGTTAAGATGAGCACATTTCGGAGCACACAATTCGAAACGTCTCTCTGCCTCAACATCTGTCTGAAATAGAGGGAACAGAAATTCCTGACTGCTTGACCTCATTTGGCTGGTTCCGTCTCATGTTGTTGCATCTCACTGCAGTCAAAATTTTAATACAGGTCTTAAATACAGGCATGTATATGTGTGTTCATGAGCATGAGTGTGTGCGTGAACCCGTTTAGCTCAGTGTCAGACCTTCCGAAAGTGTATGTCGTAATACATTCAAGTCCATTAATGCCTGGGAATGAAACAGAATCCAAAAGAGGACACACACACACGTCTGCACACCACAAACAAACAACCACACACACACACACACACACACACACAAACAGAGTGCTGTATGTCTCTGATAGCTTCTATTATCTAGGTCTCCCTCCTGGCTGCACATCAAACATGGATGAGCTCCAACCATAAAAGGCTCCATTTTCCTTTGATTTATACAAGGAATAAAAATCGGAAAGGTGAAAAGTCCAAACCATGCATATTTTATCAGCTCGCTGACACCAAAGGCAAGACGGAACAAATTTTAACACAGAGCAAAACTAAAATAGACCATGATAGGACCAAACACTGGAGCTGCACCACCGAACCTCCTGACCTTGTTGGCCAAAAACCTTCTAACCTGACCCTCTGTCAACAAAAGCTTGTCTACAATGGTACAAATAAGTGAGTTTTACAAGCAAGTTTGATTCCACTTGATTAATTATTCAAATTATGACAAACTACTAAGATATTGAGTAAACATGGTCTCCTCTTGGCTATTTATACAAGGGGTATAACCGCATGAAATTGAGGTCTAGACAGCAAACAAGCAATGTAGAGATTCTGTTTTATACATAAAGTTCAAATTTTTCTCGACACCGAGAGCGGACAGATCCTGCTGTAGGATCAAAAAAACAGTCCTCAGGGCCCCATTTTGTCTTGTTCCTTGTTAAAAGACAGCGGTGATTACAGATCAGTACTCTGGCAATGAGAGCCTTTATCTATGTGTCCCCATGGTGTTTCCACTAATAGTTCCTATGGCAGAGCGGGTGGGGGCTGGGCAGGTGGTGTTTTGTGTGTGTGTACTGGCCAGCCATTGGTGAATAGGTGAAATGATGTTGCTCTAGTAGCTGCAGCTTATCACATTAGAAAGGCCCTTTCCAATCTGAGAATCTGACAGTGACACAAAATTAGAAAAAAACATATTTGAAAATTTACTCTCACAGCAGTTAATGTCAAAATAACATAGAAATATAAAATAATTGTATTGTTCTTTTATTAAGCTGGACAACAATTAAAGCTATATGTAACATTTCTGCATATAATTCTTTGAAAGTACGAGGCATATGTTATATATTCTGTTGAGTGTGTCACAGTGTGTTTCCTACTTAACCTTTACCTTGCCGTCAGAAAGCCTTTTCCAATTAAAAAACCCTGTTATATAAGCCAAATATCGCTCACTCTAAACCACCAGACTCCATTGGCAAAATCATTCACTTTACCTCGCAGAACATGTGAGTTGCTGGTCTACTGCTGCCTTGATCTGGCAGTTTGTTTTTGTTATTATTTGACTTTGGTGTTTTAAAAGTTTAGGTCAGATTCACCAAAGTGACACAATAATACAAACAAAATAACAGATCGAGGAAGGAGTAGAACAGCAATTCCCAGGTTCTGCAAGATAAAAATGATTAATTTCACCCTTGGAGTTTGGTTGGTTCGGAGAGAGTGATATTGGCTTACATGATGGTGATTTCAAGTTGGAAAAGACTGTCTGATGGCAAAGTAAAATAGTGAAAATATTATCTGATATTGATTTTTTTTTTTTTTTTTTTTTTTTTGTTAGGTGGGCTTTTTTTAAGTGGCTGAAGTACCTTTTGTTGCTGACCCTGTACACAGCAGTACATTGCTTAGTTTCAGTGCTGGTACTCCTCTCTGCTTCTCCAAACTGGGGGTATGCTAAGAGGCATCTCATGTAGGTAATACACTGACTATCAATAAGTGCCTCATGCAACCCCATATTAAATAATCCGAACTATCCCTTTAAATTAAAGCTCTCGAAATGTTTAGTCACATGACACATTTAACTCTGTTTACCACTTACATACTAAACCACCCTTGCATGCACATCCACCTCACCTTTCCTTTTGTTAGCTCATATTATCCACCTATTCTCCTCCCCCATCTGTACTGTACATCCATCTGCCCTCCCTCCACCACTATGTTCATAAATCGCTCCATACATAGCCCCACTCCCATCCTTACATTCCCTCCCTTGTCTCATCCTTCCTTCCTGTCCCCCTCTTATTCCCACTCCCCATTTTCTCCCCTTCCCCTTTTCTCCATCCATCCATCCTGTCTGAATAATGCAATGGCCACGCAGCTGCACCACCATTGTCCCTGCTTCAGTGTTAATGTTGTGTCCTTGTCACAATTATTGGGTCACTAGCATCCATCACAGCTAATCATTGTCATACAGATACATGGACAAACAAAACACATTACGGAGAACAAAGGCGCACACATGTAGAGAACAAAGGCACACATGGAGCAGAGGAACATGCTGCGGTTTATGGTGCGCTTGTTAAATTAAATGATGCACTTTAAAAAGAAACAAAAACACAACAGATGCCACATGCAAAATGTATAGTGTGTATAAATGTGAATAAATATGTGTGTATGTGTTCAGGATTCTAAACTGTGGGTAATAATTTGAGCTGAGAAAGCTGAGAAAATAGAAATCTGGGACTGCAACATTATAACAAAATCAGTAAAGGGTCAGTTCACCTAAATCAACCAAAAGGCATTTTTTTCTCTCACTTCCACACAGAGGTGTCAAGCCATCCAGACAATTTGGGTTAAATGTGCCAAGGTGTTAAAATATTCGACACTGAAACATCTGCTGCAACCCCAACGCACCTGTTACCAGGGTGTTCATTGCTTGCTGAATTTAATATCAATACGGATGATGGTCTAGTCTGAAATCTCTCCTCTTAGAATAAAGGAAGGGCTCCAAAAATAATCACTATCAATTAATTTTGTTTCCATCACCACAGTAATGACTGTCAGTTCACCTATTAGGGTTACTTTTAAAACATATTCCACTACTGAAAACATATCCTGAAATATAAAGTATTCCATTAGATTACTCAAATAAAGTATCATATAATTTGGAATACTGAGCCCATTTTTCTTGCTCACTCTGAATGCAGCAAGTCCCACTTTCTTTTGGAAATGACCTCACTGGATAAACTTTGGTGCTGTTTTCACTAGGTCACACAGAGCACTAACGTTACTAAATAAAGACAGGTGCTGCCATCCTTTGTTAGAGCAGCTTAGGCATGCCACACACATCCAAAAAATATAGCGTAAATCATGAGTTAGATAAACGGATTGTATTTGTGGTGATACATACAAGCAATTTGGTTTAGCTAATTAGCCAGCTAGTTAATCAAACTGAAATTCTAATCACAATTTGCGTCAACTTAAAGTTACCTCAAGGTGTTTCTTCAAATTATACATCTTTCAATGGCCAGGTCTGACTATGTGTGTAGGTAAAATGTTCTTTATGCCTGACTGTGTCCTGGCTGTGCGTCTCCTCTTGTGTGGTGTGTGGCAGGTGTACTCAAACAGTTTCTTAATCTGTTGATGGGAAATGTGTGTCTCATATGAATTTTAGCACACAAAAACAAAAACAGATAAGGTATTCCATTCCAGTAGTGTATCTTTAAAGACAGGTACTGTATTAAGAATACCAGCAATTTAACTGTAGCTGTAACTGTAACAGAATACAGTTACTCTTTTTTTTTTTTTTTTGCATTTTGCATTTTGCAGCATTACTTGTATTCTATTACTCACCAACCCTGCCTATTTTTCTATGTTTTCGGTTTACTTTATTCAGTAAGGGGCTCGAGTTGTGCTCTCATCAAGATCCACTGACTCTGGCTCAGAATCATCAAGAGCAGTTTGTAAAAATGCAAAATCATCTCTGTTGTAGGATGCTCTCAGCAACAGTCTTATTATTTAGAGCCGCTGTCATAGTTTAATTTGTAGTGAAAGGCTTTAAGTTTGTATCACTGCTGTGGTTTGGCTTTGCTTCAGATCCATGGATCAAGAGAATAGCGAATGCTTGTGATGGAGGATGGGTCTTTTACGGGATTATTTGTTTGATTTTCATCAAACAAACACTTTTCAGTGAAGGACTCAGTGTATGGATTTGGACCGCTAGGCTGAAGAATTTGTGGGCGCGGGGCTGAAGGATGGGGGCTAATGTGGATTAGGTTAAACAAACCCATTAAAACATGAAAGGTTGTTGATAGCTGATGTGGGAGTATCAGAAGACATCTTCTCTTAGAGACCACAGGCTTTAGGCTGTTTGTGTGTGTCTGCCTGTGTGTGTGTGCTTGTGTGTGCTGCAAATGAATCAATAGTGATGAGAGCAGGCTGGTTTCTATTACCTATTTAATTATCCTCCATCAAACAAACATGATAGCACCTTGAGATCACTTAGACCGTGGTCCTTCACACACGCACACACATTGTTAGACGCACACACCATTATTACAGAGAAAGTACACAACAGTACAGGGTCTTTTTTGCTTTTATAATCATAGAAAATCATGGTCACCAAAGTAGAGAAGAAACACATATGCATTTACAAAAGAGCAAAGATAGCAGGTTGTTTAATTAACCCTGTTATCTGACCTTTAAGTGTGGAATAAAAAGGAAAAAAAAGGTAACAAGAGGCCAATTATGTAAGATAGCATCATTCGATTGCTCTCATTTACAACCTCGATAACAAAAAAGTTGGGACGTTGTGTTAAACGTAAATAAAA
This sequence comes from Lutjanus argentimaculatus, assembly GCA_034769285.1. NCBI lineage: Eukaryota > Metazoa > Chordata > Actinopteri > Lutjaniformes > Lutjanidae > Lutjanus > Lutjanus argentimaculatus. The sequence continues at coordinate 7,832,984 of JAWZSL010000021.1, forward strand.
ACAAAATGTAATGATTTGCAAAAACATTTCAGCTTCTATTCATTTGAATGTAGTACAAAGTCAAGATGTTTAATAGGAACTGAGGACACTAATTGTAAAAATTTTGAAAGTGAAATTATTTCATAATCTTGCTTGATATTCGACTTCATATGCTCAGTAGTCTGGGGTGTCTGTTATCGCATCTTTCCCTTCATAATCCACCACACATTTTCAATGGAAGACTGGTCTAAACTGCAAACAGGCTATTCTACTACCCAAACTCTTTTAATACGAAGCCACCTTGTTGTAACACATGCAGAATGTTACTTGGCATTGTCTCATTGAAATAAGCAGGGACGTCCATGAAAAGGACGTCATCTGGATGGCAGCATATGTTGCTCCAAAACCTGTATGTGCCCGATGGGTCCTTCACAGATGTGACAGTTAGCCATGCCAAGGGCACTAACACACCCTCATACCATCACAGATGCTGGTTTTTCAAGTTAGTGCTGGTAAAAATCTGGATGGTCCTTCTCCTCTTTAGCACGGAGGACACGACGTACATGATTTCTAAAAAAAAAAAAAAAAAAATCTGAAACGTGTACTCGTCGGGCCACAGCACACTTTTCTGCTTTCTGTCAGTCCACCTCAGATGAGCTCAGGCCCCAAAGAAGTTATCTGCATGTGTGGATGTTGTTGATAAATGGCTTCAGCTTTGCATGGTAGAGTCTTAACCTGCACTGAAGACGCAATGACAAACTGTTTACCGAAAATGGTTTTCTCAAGTGTTCCCGAGCCCATGTACTATTATCCTATAAACATATTGGTTTTTAATGCAGTGCTGCCTGAGGGATCGAGGTCATTGTCATTCAGTGTTGTTTTTTTGGCCTTGCTCCTGATGTACAAAGATTTCTCTGGATTCTCTGAATCTTTTAATGATATTATGGATTGTAGATGATAAAATCCTAAATTCCTTGCAGTTTTTTGTTGAGAAATGCTGTTCTTTAACTGTTGGACTATTTGCCTAAGCAGTTTTTCTCAAAGCTGTGAGCCTTGCTCCATCATTGCTTATGAACCACTGAGCCTTTCAAAGTGCCCCTTTAATACCCAACCATGATTCTGTTACCTGTCACCACTTCACTTGTTTATCTGTGGTATGTTCCAAACAGGTGTTTTTAAAAGCTTTCCACAACTTTCCCAGTTATTTGTTGCCCCTGTCACAACTTTTTTGGAACATGTTGCAGGTATCAAATTCAGAATTAGTGTATATTTACAAAAAACAATAACGTTTATTCATATTAATATATCATCGGCTAAGTAATTGTGCTGAACTCATGCTACTGAGCATCAGCTAAAGCACCATGAGACATAAAGTATTGTTTATATCTGTTACAAAGCTGAATCATTGTTGTCTACTGTCTTCATCTGATTAGGCATAAATAATCAAGACTTTGTTGAGATCAAAAATATTCCAATATACCAATGATGACTTGTCAACAACAAACAAAAACAAGCTACTTGGATGCTGCAGCTGGGAAAGAGCAACATGACCGCAGTCAGCATCTGACAGACAGCTGTGAGAAGTGTGTGTGTATGTATGTGTGTGTGTGTGTCTGCTGGTGTCTGATTAGGCTGGGTTGCCTGTCCTCTCTCTCTCCCTCTCGCTTTCTGGCATGATTACATAACAAGAGATCTGCAGTGAAATCTGTGTGTGTTGTGTATGTCTGTGTACAGTATGAGCATGCAACTGAGAGCAAGTTTGTGTGTCGTGTGACTCAGTGCGTATGTGTGACCTAGAAACGTCGAACAGTCTCTCATGGCTTCATTAGGGCATAAACTGAAAGTTCAGAATCTATAACCTTCACATTATCATCCAACTCCCTGCAACTGTGTGTGTGTACATGTTTGTCTTTTTTGTATCGTTGTTTTGCTCACTTTCTTATTTTCTGATATATTGTGATACCAAACTTGTCACAATTTTTTTCATGTCTCATATTTCTTTTTCCACTAACTTTTTCTGATAGTCATTCTCCCTTATAGAGTTGCAAAGTGGGAGGAGCAATTGGATCTGAAAGCAATTTTCCTTACTCTGAATTCTCTTTTCAGAGCTTGTTTTTTAATGATATCCTAAATGTTCCTCTACACAGAAACACAAGGGTCTACTAGATAAATTAAAGTAACCAGTACTGGCTTAGTAACATTTTGTGATGCCTATCCCTAATAGATTAGGACCAGTTGCACACGCTGTTTGGAGTATGCCAAACTGGGGGTTGAATATGATAAATTTGCTGCTTTTTTGGAGAGTTAGCACATATTGACATTGGGAAATTCGACAGTGACCCATTGTGACACGTGTTGATGTACATTAAGACAACGCCAGTGTGCTGCCTTAAAGAAAAGAATGGCTGCTGGTGTTTTGAAATCTGTCATTCGCAGTAAATCCGCCAAATTAAATAAAAATTATGTTGTTTGAAATATATTTATGTTCTTACACTGCTGTTGCTAAGTTGGGTTAGGTAATGCAGGTAGAAGGGAGGTAGAAGATAAGGTTTGGTTGGGCTAAGGCACAGAAGCAATTTAGTTAGGGTTATGGAAACATCGTGGTTTGGGTTACAATAATGGCCACTTGATTAAGGTTAGGCAACGTTCACATGGTTAAAAGACAGCAACATCAGCAGTTGGTAGGAAACATGAAAAGAAAGGTGGTTTCACGTTTTTAAGTCCTAAACCCTTTCTATTCGCCTGACTTCCTCCCTCTGTGGACTTAGTGGCTCTAAAACAACTCCACACTTCCTCCTCACTCTTAACAGCGTAAGGTCCTAATTCCTATGGCTGATAGAGGGCTTTGTCACTTAAACATCTGTAGATTTGGGAATTTGCTGAAATAATTGATGTTATCATTTTTTTGGAAGGACAGTCTCATCACATGATTAGAGTCAGTGTGCGTTACCCTCATGTCACAGTTGCTACAGAAAAGAGGATAATTAAGGGTAGGAATCAAAGCCACAAATTCAAAATGTTTCGTTATTTCAGTTGACCCTTTCTAGGTCCCACCCCTTTTTGCTTTGTGCTCCAATAACAGTTGAGCAGGATTGGTACCCGACAGAACCTCGGTCAACTTTCTACTTTCCTGTTTCCTGTACTTAGATATGCTATATGCTAGGTTTGTCTATGTTGAAACAAAATAATAATAATTGTGAAGATGGTCAAAAGTTGTCAACAGGGGACCTGTAAAAGCAATATATACTGTGTATATATATATATATACTCACATCTTAAGCTACCTTATCTTAGCAAAGCGATAGCTAACCAGCTAGCTAACAATTGTAGATTAGCCAGTGTTTCACTCACTAACGATTTATGTAGATAAGCTAGTTATCAGATAGTTTGTTAGCTTGTGTTTTGCTAACATTAGCTTTCTCAAGATGTGACTGTGATAGGTTTCCCCAACAACATCTTTTAACCATCTTCAAAATGTGGTTGTCTTTCCAACATAGAACACAGACTTTCCAACATATGACATAGCTAAGTACAGGGAACGGAAAAGACAAAGTTGACCGAGGTTCAGAAAGTAGCAGGACTCAGGAAGGGTCAATTAGAAACTAAACACTGCACCATAGTTGCTCATTTCACCCAAGATTGATGCAAAGTAGGGATCTGGCAGCAATACACCCACTCCCAAGGTGCACAGAGAACAGAAAAAGTTTCAAGAGGTCAAAACCAAGATCATCAGCATCATGATGTTCTGTCTGTTCTATCAGCTATCTAAATGTTAGTGGTGCACATTTTGCAAAGACACACTTGTAATGTCGACTTTTCATTGAAGATACATATATATTCTTACATTTTTGCTTCCTTTTTTGTCCTGAAGATTCAACCAGGAGAGTTTCGTACCTTCCCAAGCTTTGGAAGCGCGCCAGTGCCGGCCACCTAACATTGTCTCTGCAGAAAATGAACAGGACTTTTCCCTACTGGAACTCCACAGACAGTGCAGATGCCTGAAATAACACCTCGTCTTTTGCAACTCTATAACAGAGATAAGGAAGGCAGTACAGGAGGAGTTATCAGTTCCAGGACCACTGCAGCATTTCACCACCACTTCCTCTCACTCTCGCCCTTCACTCTTTTCCCCTCCTTTGCCGAGTCCCGCCTCATCACCTCTCTTTCTCTCTTCCCACTCCTCTGGCGTTCTCTCATCTTTCTCCCCCCTGCTGCATCCTCTCTCCCCCCCCCTCTCTCCCCACCCATCTTCCCCTCCTCCCCACATGTCTGTCTGTTCGAAACTGGAGCAACGTCTTAATCGAGGCTCGGAGACGTGACGGGAATTTCTAAGCAACCCGGGCTCTGCAGTACAGACACAAACACACACACATTCTGCTTGGCAGCCAATTAACAGCCTGCGATCCAGAGCCAAAGGAATAACTGCATGTTGATGAGCTGGCGGCTGTATGTGTGTGTGTCTATACGTGCGTGTGTGTTTGTGATGAGCTGGTGGCCGTCAGAACCACTTACACAGATAGAAGGATATCTCTTTTATGTGTTCAGGGGAAAGAGGGGGATTATGGTGCATTAAAAACCATCGCTGTGAGGGACAAACTAAGACAGGAACAAGGAAGTGCGACTATGTGCCCGAGATTGTCTTTGTGCATGTGGGTGCGTGTGTTTGATGCTTCTATATATGTGTGTGTTTGTGCACACAAGCAGAATTAGGGGAACAATGCGGATGATTTACATGGAGCTGAGTCTTGCGTTCTCATCCTCATCCTTCCTCTGTTTTCCTTACCTTTGGTTCTCCTCCTCCTCCTTCTCCTCCTCCTCCTCACTTCTATCTTGCTTTCACTTTGGGGAGTTCATCCAAAGGTGAGCGCCTAACAAAAAAAAAAAAAAAAAAAATGTATCGCTCCCACCCTCCAAAAATCTCATATATTCTCTTTATGTGTCAAAAATATTGACACCAGCCTTGACACGATATCCCCGAGCAGCAAAGCGCTGTGTTTGCCAGTCCAGGTTTCATCATCCGTACTTGTTTTTTTTTTTTTTTTTTTTTTTTTTTTTGTGGAGAGAGATAGAAAACATTGAAAAGAAGTCTGTGGGTTTAAATCCTGCCTTCTGTGTTGTTGTTGTTGCCCTACTTCTCTGCATAGTCCTCCATATCTTTCTTTTTCTGTACACTCACTGGATAAATAAGTGAGAAAAAAAACAGCAGAGGAAAGGTGTAAGCCACTGTTCACAAGTGAATAAAATAATATTCACTTCCATCACAATTACTGCACATTATTAGTACGAGAAGTCATAACAGTTCATAAAGAGCAACTCTTTCATACAGTCTATTACTTCCTTTTTTCATTGAAATTTGTCTTAAAACATCAAACAGGCTCTAATTTATTTCTGTTTAACAGAGTTAAAATGCATCCAGATTAGGTCCAGTAATGATCTCTTTGATGTAATCTGAACACAGCACTGTACAGTCAGTCCATTATCATCACTTCATGCATTATAGCATCAAATATGGTTGTGTTGTTGAATCACAACTAAAACTAGTACAAGTCACAAAAATAAAAAAAAGAATGAGAGAATGAATTGACAGTTTTAGTATCAGTTATAAACGCTTTATAATTATATAGATAGCAATGTACAGTGAGGCTTTTTTCAGTTGTGTTACAAAATTAATTTAGTCCTCTTTAAACTAGGATGACAACTAGTGGCAAAGTGCTAAGATAGCAGGAAAGATGCTTGGGGGTGGAGGATCACTTTGCTGGTAAATATTTGTGGAAGGCAATGCTGCCATCTAGTGGACAGATGTGTGAAAGACAGTGGGAGGTCAGAGGCAACTCTGCGCAGAACATACAGAAAAACGCTTTGCCAGTTTCATGCTGAAATAGTAAAGTACCAGTGTGTAGGATTTAGTGGCATCTAAACGGTCACTCTCCCCTAACAAGCATGTAGAAGAGAACTGAGCAAATATGGCCCAGGGGCTGGATGTAACACACTGAAAGGTTCCATGAAGGCCCATCACAATTTAGAAATATTGCAATCAAAATTTTAAGATTAAGAATTTTGTTCACTGTTAAACTGTAATCTGGCCTTATTCTAAAAGGGATCAGAGCTGTGTTCATTGTTAATGATAATAAACTGTATCTTTCTTTTTTGTTTTAATAAATATATTTTTTAATCAATAGGACAGCTGAAGTGAGAGAGTGTGAGAGATGATTTGTGTTTGGCAACATCATTCTAAGTAGTTGAGTGGCAAAGATAAATGTTAAAAAGAGAAAAGGTTGCCACGGGATATTTAACAAGACATGAATTCCAAAGTATTGTGTCGCTGAAGTCATCATTAAAGTTGTGTGTTACATCACATTTGTGTTTGGCCAACGGCACTGGCCTACAAAGGACAAAGGCAGTAACTTCCCGAGTGCAGAAATTTTTTCTACATATTAATCCTGACCTCTGATTTGACATTTGACCCTTATTTGGAAGTTCCTGTATTCTGCCTTTGCATAGCTTACCAAATAATATTGGGTCATACCAAAGCAAAAGGCAGTAACTTTCATTTCATTTTACTGTTATCCTTTACATTATTGTTATTATCATTATTTATTTACAACTTTTATTATTATATCACGGTATCAAGTTACTTTTAAAATCAAATTATTTCAATGGTTTTGGGATGTTTCTGAGTATTTGAAGCTACTAATGTTTATAAATTGGAATTTTAAATATAAAAGACAATATGCTGCAACAGAAAAAAAATATTAAATACCACCAGACCTTTTCCGATAAAATATGACACTGATTGCTTAATTTTAAGGCAATGCATTTTCATTCCTGGACTTATACACTGTAACAAATTTCAGTAATTTTCACAGCATTATTACTGTAAAATAAAAAAATCCTTACTGTAGAATATGTACTGTATACATTAGGTTGCTGTATACTTATAATTGGCAGGAGAGTTTTACAGTAAATATATTATTACTGTAAATCGCAATACAGTAATTTTCAGCAGGATTATTTTCCCATCACTCACATAATAATCTGCCTTTGCTGTTTGCATGTTTTGCATTAAAATAACAGCAAGGTATTAACTGAACAAACTGACTAAACAAAATGAAACATGAGGGAACATATATAGTGGTTTGGCAAAAGAAACTAACACAAAAAGGGAAACAAAATGGACGTTGACTTGAACAAAAACAAAGGAAAAACTAACTAAACCCAAATCCCCCCTCTGACATGGCAGTAGATGGTATTGTCTGATGAGCTGGCCACAGGATTTAACAGTCCTCTGCCCTTGGCCACACCTTTTGCTTCTCCAGGATGAGACCTCCCGCCAGCATGGTAACTCAAACAAAGACAGACAAAAATTATAAATATAACAGAAAATTGCTCATAACTAACCCTTCAGTGTGAAAATGTGTGCACTCCATTTACACGGTGTAAGGCTAACAGTAAGTATGGCGATTATAAATCAAATAAACTGGGTAGTGTGGACTTAAATTTGGATATGAATTGTTTGGGGTGTGGTTGACTGCAAATAAAATTAATCAGTGTACTTAACAAAGTAGTGAGGTGAGTGTGTGAACAATATTACCACTTCTGGCTGTCTTTTTGTGTGCACACCGATATAGACTTATACACTGTTACAGGCCAATATCAGTCAATAATTTATCAGTACTGATATTAATTGTGCGTCCCTAGTTATATGAACTTCTTTTTAAAGTACAAAAATGTGAACATCTTATCAATATCTGCCATGAGAAGAAGGTAATTATCAGTTATCGTATCAGCTGAAAAAAATCCATATTGTCAATCCCTGACATTATTTATCTGCTGAACTGGAAATTCTGCTACCTGACGGCTCAGCTCACAATGGCTGCAACATTCATCAGTGTCCCAGACGGAGCGACCTGTCACACGTCTCATGCCTTGTACAGGATGTTTACAGCAGCTGTCAGATTTCCTTCAAATAATTGCCGTAAAGTAGCATTGACATAAACATTTTTACTTTCAGTTGATTAGCTTATTAACACTAATGTTTCAACAATGCTCCTGATATGAACAAATAAGGAGGATAAACAGGCTCAACAGCCAGCAAAACTTGATAAGTTGAGCAAAATTAACAGGACATGTCAGCAACCCATAAAGTTTTTATGAAAGACAAACTAACAGATCCAACTCTGAAATGGCATTTTATCATTGAGTCAACAAGGATTTACAAAACCATGCTGCATGCTGCCTACTCCGTTAACATTTTGTTCAGTTTAACTGTTGTAAACATCTACGTCTTTTACAAGATTATTAATGATTTTTTGTGACTCATCAACAGACACTAACTCAGTCAGAGAACATTCAGCATTAATCTGAACTCTGATTAATGTGAAACAGGCAAACAAAACAGTTATTCTGACACAGAATCTCTGATCTTATGATCTCTGATGACATATCATGGTCATATTATGATTTATTATAGTAAACATATTACACAGCACAACACAACACAACCTTGCCGCAAATGTCGCGGGCTCGGCCGGCGCCTCCTGTGTCCGGCTGGCATCTGATGGGTGCCCGACCTTGCCGTGACGGATTTCTGAGGGGGGGTGGCTATGGTGTGGCATGGAATTTTGATGTCTCGCCATGAAACAGGAAATTGCTATAACTTTAGTATAAATGATCCGATCTTCACCAAACTTCACATTTGATAACAGTCCCGCCCTGTACACATCTACGTGATAATATTCTGCAGTAGTCAAAGTGCCACCTACTGGCAACAGGACATGACATGTTTTCGATTTTGATGTGCTCCTCCAAGCAGGTTGACCATATCCAATTCAAATCTGGTCCGATGTGCCTTAAGACCTTCATAATGCTATACTTTGAGGACCTTGATGTATTGTGAAATAGTGTTGCCATGACAGCACAGTGAAAGTCAGTGTTTCGCCAAACACAGGAAGTAGCATTAACTTCCGTTTACTTGGTCGAATCTGCCTGAAACATAACCTCTTCACTGGTCGTCCAGCCCTGAATATGTGATTTAACTTCAATGGGCGTGGCTAAATGGCCTGGTCATGCCCTCTAAAGTGCAGCCCAGTGGCATGTTTCACAGACATGAATGAAAATCATTATGCACATGTATCATGACCAGATACATAAAAAGTCTCTTGGACCCATCGGCTAAACCCACCATGAAGTCAGCCATTTTGAATTTTGTGTTCAATTTTGGTGTTTTACACACATTTTGATGCCTCGCCATGAAACATAGAATTGCTATAATTTTGGATTAAATGATGCAGTGTGCACCAAACATCACGTTTTGTAAGAGTCCCACCCAAAACACGTTGACATGACAATCAGTACGTAGTCATAGCGCCACCTGGTGGAGAAAGGCAGTGACATCAAATTCCTTCCTGTGGTGTCTGAAGTGTGTGACAATTCAGCACCTCGTAGACCAGTTTGCATCTGGCGACATGGTCCCAGTCACAGCAGACCCCAACGAGTGCAAGGGCCCATACAATGCTACTTGCCGCTTTAATCCTTTTTTGAATTTTTATTGAAAAATGAACAAACAAACAAAAAAAACAAAAAAAAATAACTTACAATCAACACAATAACTAACACCTCAGCAGGCGGTGCCAACCTGGGTGGGGGCGCCTCCTCAGGTGGGGTGCATTTCCTTGGTGGGGGTGGCCGGCCACAGTGGGGGCTTCCTACCTTGGTGAGGCCTGCCTACCTCAGTGGGGGCTGCTTATCTTAAATTATAGTTTGTAGATATGGTACAGTAGTACTGTAAATTAATACAGTAAAGCCTTTTACAGTGGTTGACTTAGTGTTGATAAAAAATACAGCAAGCTGATTATTACTATAATAACAATGACAGTACTGTGGTACTGTCATTAGATTTACAGTGATCATACTGTGAAATGTATTTACAGCAACTTACCAGCTAATTGCTGCCAGTAAGTTACTGTAAATTTTACAGCATTCTTGTTACAGTGTAGTTGTTGTAGTGGTGAGTCTGAGAGTTCTGACTCTGTGATCTGATTTTAATATTTTTCTATACTGTTGTAGTAGTACAATGCACATAGTTCACATATTTTTTCATTTTCTTATAGATTTTATGTGTTATTGTAATATCAACCCCCTATTTTCACTAAAATAAAACACATTTGAGATAAGATATTTGTCCACATGACAAGGGATGTCTTTAATGTCACAAAAGTTATTATAACTCATTTTTGACAAAAAAAAAAAAAAAAAAAAAAAAAAAAGAAGTTATTGCATTTTCCATATAGGGCAGAGCAGCCTAGTCAATTTCTCATGTGGCTCCCACTAGCAAAATAATTGCCTGCCCCTGGAGTTTGAGACTCTACAGAGGTTAATGTAGTATTTACCACATTTTTATTCTAATGGCAGACCTGTGACAGGAGAAACATCAAAAAGTTTAGTCACTGATATCTATAACTGCCTCCCATATTCCCCTTTTGCATCTGAGTTCTAGTCGAAGGAACACGGATGCAAAAGGGGAACACAATGACAAACATTTAAATATCTTCCGTGTTTGACATTTTAAACCAGTTTTGAAATTGTGTGGGGTTTTTTTTTCTCTAGAATGAACCTGATTGTAAAAAAAAGACACACATACACACACTCAAACATAAAAATACACCATATAGTGCTTATTCTGACAACAACATGTAGCTTGGCAAAGAACATGAAAAGAGTAAAAATATCAATATAAACATCAAATTGAAAACTTCCTAAAACACTCTGGGGAAAAAAAGCATAATGTCCTCATCAATGTATATTAAAAAGCTATGTTTGACTTCATACTGGTGACTAATGTTGTTAAATATATCAAACAACTTCCTGATCAAGCAGGAATGTTCCAGTGACATCAGGTCTCCTGAGTAACAGCTCCACCCAGTGGAGAGCTGTGGTAATGACAGGAAAGTTCATGAAGACTCTGAACTCCTCCAATTAGAATATAAAACCTGGGACAGTCCCACTGCTGAGACAGAAAGACACACAGAAGAGAAGAGACACTTTAACAGTGTTTGATCTGACAACAAGAGGATTAAATACTAAACACATAGTGAAGATGCTGTGCTCTCATGGACTCCAGTCTGCCCTCAGTCCATTCATGGACTACTACTGGCCTGTCCACAGTCTGCGTCCACAGGTCAAAGCTCTGCTCTGCCAGCAGGATCTACTGCACAGAAACCTACAGGAGCTCCACAGCAGTCTGGAGCTGACAGACAAACTTCAACACAACATCCTGGAGGAGACAGAGCCTTTCCAAACCAGCATGGCCGTTCAGCCGCTTTCCTGCCAGCTGGAGAAAGAGGGAGGACACTTTGGCCTGACCCTGGACACACAAGGCTTTTCCCCAGAGGAGCTGTCTGTCAGGCAGGTGGGCAGGAAGCTGAGAGTCAGCGGGAAGACAGAGAAGAAGCAGGAGGACAAGGAGAAAGGCTCCTTCTCTTACAGTCTCCACCAGTTCAGACGGGAGTTTGATCTGCCTGAGGGGCTCAACTCTGAAGACGTCTCCTGCTACCTGGATCCAGACGGGAAGCTCCACATCCAGGAGGACAAAGATCCATGTGTGGAGGAGGCTGAGAGAGAGCTGACTATCAAGAGGAGCCTGGAGGAGAAAACACAGACAGAAGACAGCAGCACAGAGACAGACAACAGCACACAGGACACAACTCAACACATGGACTCATCTTCATGTTAATTTATCTTTTTATGTTTTAAATATAAGTGTTACATGCTAATTATTTGTTTTTGTATTTGTTTAAGAAAGATCAATAAATGTATTGAAAGTTATGTTTTGCTGTGTGTTTATTTTTACTTTTTAAAATTAGTTATTCAATTTTTTGTCTATATTTTTTTTGCTAAGGTAAAAAAGAGACAAGAAAAAGTAGCCTAATAGCTACTGAAATGTAAAAGGAAATTGAAAAGAAATTTGAAAAGATTACAGTGTTTGCCTTTGAAACTGTGACTGTTTGAATCTGAAATAATTAACTATTACATTCATTAGGTTTTTGGTGACAAGACAATTATAACTTCATTCTACTTACGTTCATCATGGGATGTTACATTATATTTACTCTAATATGTTACTACTTATTTCTTGCTTTATATGCTTGAGATGAAGATCAATATTTTGAATTCCAAATCTTTTCCTTTTGCTTAAGAAGAAATCTTCATTTTGATCAATTTGTCAGGTAGAATTAAAACATCATATATGATTTGAAGGTTTGTGTAACACAGTATTTGAAGCACAATTTAATCCAAGAACAATACAACAATTAATGCAACAACTAAAGTATTTTAATCATCATTAATTCTGAGTTATTAATGGTGTTTGTCTTCTGCATTGAGAAATCTGTAGGGCGAATAGAGAGAAGGCAAAAACTGACCACTCACAGAAGTGCCATGTACTGTTGAATTCAAAGTGTTGTAGTCATGATTAACTAAGCATTACTTCACAACTTCATCATGCTTGTGGCCCTTCAAACTCTTCTGTATATTTAGATATTATGTATTTGGAAAAAAATGCAAATGTATATTAGATCATAATTTTGGGTTCCATTTCATTTATCGATTTTTTAGTTAGGAGTACATTTGACTGCAGACTTACCTATGAAGAAGACAGGAGCATCATCAATAACTCAGAAATACTGATAATTGAAATTCCTTAGATGTTGCATCAATTAATGTATTGTTCTTGTGTTAAGTCATGCATGAGATGCTGTTATTGTACATTCCTGATAATTCATGAACTAATACAAGAATGAATTAATGTTTTTTCATTCATCAAGTCAAATATGAATTCATGATAATTCATGTACCCTTACCCTAAAGTGTTACCAAACTTTAAATTGTGTAGAACATTCATTCTGATGTTCCTTTTTGACCCGAGATTCACAATAAAATTTCTGCTGCTGTAAGTTACCACCTTGAATGTGGTTTTAATATCAGTTTAAATGTGATCACATATTTCTCTTTACATTTGATTCATCATTTCACCTGCCCTAGAAAATCAGGAATTTGAGCTGAAACTGATAATGTAAAAACAGACATTTTAAAAATAAGGGAAAGCTTAAATAATATCTAGATTTCCTGTTAACTGACCAAACATAGTTAAGTCACCGTTGTAAATTAATTTAATACACTGGTCATTTCAGCGAATCTTAACTGCCTGTGATCTGTAGCTACTTATACAATGTTTTCATCAAATTCTTCAGACTTTCCTTTTAAATAAACAGAAAATAAATGTTATACATATGCAATAATATATGTGATACAATTGTTGTTGATAACATTTTAGAAAATGACAGAAAAACTTTTTTCAATTTAAAATGTTTATTTATCATATTCAGTTAAAATACAAAAGTATATATGATCATAATTTAAAACTTGTGCAAAACATATTTAAGATACATTGTTAGATTAACATGTAGATGAGTCCATGTGTTGAGGTGTGTCCTGTGTGCTGTTGTCTGTCTCTGTGCTGCTGTCTTCTGTCTGTGTTTTCTCCTCCAGGCTCCTCTTGATAGTCAACTCTCTCTCAGCCTCCTCCACACGTGGAGCTTTGTCCTCCTGGATGTGGAGCTTCCCGTCTGGATCCAGGTAGCAGGAGACGTCTTCAGGGTTCAGCCCCTCAGGCAGATCAAACTCCTGTCTGAACTCCTGGCAGCTGTAAGAGTAGGAGCCTTTCTCCTTGTCCTCTTGCTTCTTCTCTGTCTTCCCGCTGACTCTCAGCTTCCTGCCCACCTGCCTGACAGACAGCTCCTCTGGAGAAAAACCTTGAGTGTCCAGGGTCAGGCTAAAGCGTCCTCCCTCTTTCTCCAGCTGGTAGGAGAGTGGCTGCACAGCCACGCTGGTTTGGAAAGGCTCTGTTTCCTCCAGGATGTTGTGTTGAAGTTTGTCCATCAGCTCCAGATTGCTGTGGAGCTCCTGTAGGTTTCTGTGCAGGAGATCCTGCTGGTAGAGCAGAGCTTTGACCTGTGGACGCAGACTGTGGACAGGCCAGTAGTAGTCCATGAATGGACTGAGGGCAGACTGGAGTCCATGATAGCACAGCATCTTCACTATGTGTTTAGTATTGTGTCCTCTTGTTGTCTGATCAAACACTGTTAAAGTGTCTCTTCTCTTCTGTGTGTCTTTCTGTCTTAGCAGTGGGACTGTCCCAGCTTTTATATTCCAACTGGAGGAGTTCCAGAGTCTTCATGAACTTTCCTGTCATTACCACAGCTCTCCACTGGGTGGAGCTGTTACACAGGAGTGATGATGTCATCAGAATGTTCCTGTTTGATCAGGAAGTTTGCTGTTTTTAATAGTGTGATGAAAATAGTCAACAGTACAAATGAAGGGATTTGGTGTCAACGGAACTGGTTAAAATATATACTGATGAAGACCCAGCACAAATTACTTCTGATTGAAAACTAGTCTCTCACATGAAACACAATATTGTTTAGTATCTCAGAATAACACTGTCCAAACATTCTGTACATCGGTGATACTCAACTTGTGGCCTGTGGGCCAACTTCTGACCCCTGGAAGGATGCCAGGTGGCCCCCTGACCATTTTCTAATTCACAATGAAAACAAATTGATTCACAATGTTTTGTAGGAAGGAGGGGCAGATCTACCAGTTTTGTATGATGTGATAAATGAGGCTGTTAGAAAAAGAGAAGGCTGATGTTTGTGTGATTACATTTAGGGCTGAACAAGGTGCAGAGGGATCAGATGTAAGCTCTGCAGGGGAAGACAACTATGAGCTTAAGAGGAGTAAATGTTTCACAGAAATCAGGATAATTCTTATCCCATAAATGTGTATTTCGTACTGTAAGAGTTTAAATGTTCTATTCACTCTGTCCCTGGTAGGAGGTGTTTATGTTTATGGTTTATATTTATGATTCACTCCAACATTTCAGTGATTGCATGATGGAAGAGGTTCTAGCTATGTTTAATGTTGTATAAACTCTTTCAGATGTTACCAAAGCATTGACAAATAAAATGCAGTAGCAGTTATTAAATGCAGTAAAATACCCTATTAATTTGCCAGTTCATACACTTAGCTGATTTAGTTAATATGTTAAGTTAATAAGTCAGTTCATTTGAAAATAAAGAATTTCAAAGGCATATGGATTATGGGCCTTTTCATGTTTATTCATTTTATCTGATAAACACCATCATTATCATTAAGGTTTGTTTATTGACTGCCCCGTGACCTCCAGTGATTTTATAAAAGCGGCCTCCTGGCAAAGCAAGCTGAGTATCGCAGCCATTCCTAATTTTGTCTAATCCTCTCCTGTCATTTACATGTCTGTCCACTAGACAGCAGCCTGTCCTTCCACAAATACTTAACAACCATCAGGTGTACTCATACATTTATTTATAGTACCTATTATAAATTGGCATAACTTTCATTTTTTCCTATAAATAGCATAGAAATAAATAGAAGTAAGCCTATTTAATATGAGCATGAAGTATATTGTATGTGTTATTTTTGTCTTCCATATCAAATATACTCCATATGTTCAAATGAAAAGAATATACATTTTGACAGAAAACTGACAGAAAACATGATTTCATCTTAAACATTTATTCATCATACTCAGCTATAAAGATTACAAAAGCACATGTGATCATCATGTAACACTTGTGTAAAACATTTAAAATGCACAGCTACATTAACATGTAGGTAAGTCCATGTGTTGAGGTGTGTCCTGTGTGCTGCTGTCTGTCTCAGTGCTGCTGTCTTCTGTCTGTGTTTTCTCCTCCAGGCTCCTCTTGATAGTCAACTCTCTCTCAGCCTCCTCCACACATGGAGCTTTGTCCTCCTGGATGTGGAGCTTCCCTTCTGGATCCATGTAGCAGGAGACGTCTTCAGGGTTCAGCCCCTCAGGCAGATCAAACTCCCGTCTGAACTCCTGGCGGCTGTAAGAGAAGGAGCCTTTCTCCTTGTCTTCCTGCTTCTTCTCTGTCTTCCCACTGACTCTCAGCTTCCTGCCCACCTGCCTGACAGACAGCTCCTCTGGAGAAAAACCTTGTGTGTCCAGGGTCATGCCAAAGCGTCCTCCCTCTTTCTCCAGCTGGTAGGAGAGTGGCTGCACGGCCATGCTGGTTTGGGCAGGCTCCTTCTCCTCCAGGATGTTGTGTTGAAGTTTGTCCATCAGCTCCAGACTGCTGTGGAGCTCCTGTAGGTTTCTGTGCAGTAGATCCTGCTGGTAGAGCAGAGCTTTGACCTGTGGACGCAGACTGTGGACAGGCCAGTAGTAGTCCATGAATGGACTGAGGGCAGACTGAAGTCCATGAGAGCACAGCATCTTCACTATGTGTTTAGTATTTAATCCTCTTGTTGTCAGATCAAACACTGTTAAAGTGTCTCTTCTCTTCTGTGTGTCTTTCTGTCTCAGCAGTGGGACTGTCCCAGCTTTTATATTCTAACTGGAGGAGTTCCAGAGTCTTCATGAACTTTCCTGTCATTACCACAGCTCTCCACTGGGTGAAGCTGTTACACAGGAGTGATGATGTCATCAGAATGTTCCTGTTTGATCAGGAAGTTTGCTGTTTTTAATAGTGTGATGAAAATAGTCAACAGTACAAATGAAGGGATTTGGTGTCAACGGAACTGGTTAAAATATATACTGATGAAGACCCAGCACAAATAACTTCTGATTGAAAACTAGTCTCTCACATGAAACATAGTATTGTTTAGTATCTCAGAATGACACTGTCCAAACATTCTGTACATCAGTGATACTCAACTTGTGGCCTGAAGGCCAAATTCTGACCCCTGGAACAATAATAATAATAATTTTTTTTTTTATATAGCACTTTTCAAGCTTACGCACAAAGTGCTTTCCACGTTAAAATATTTACAGAACAAGAATAAAAATCATAGACCCACAAAATCCCCCACCCGTTAAATACAAAATCACATAAAAGATCATATAGAAACACTTAAGAGAGTATTTCGAGCAGATATAAACAAACATTATTAATTCCTAAGAATAATAAACAATAAAACAATAATGATCGTAGGCTATCCTATAGAAGTGAGATTTAAGAAGTCACTTGAAAGCTACAGTGGAGTGTGCTGATCTCACATTAAGGGGAAGGCTGCTCCAGAGCCGAGGGGCCATAACTAAAAAAGCCTGGTCACCCTTAGTTTTAAGTCTGGTCTGAGGAACAGCCAGAAGGTTTTGATCAGCTGATCTCAAGGGCCTGGCTGGAGTGTACAGAGTTAAGAGTTCCTTAATATAATCTGGAGCAAGATCATGGATTGCCTTGTACGTGATTAATAAAATTTTAAAATCTATTCTAAAATTAACTGGCAACCACTGCAGGGATGCTAAAATTGGGGTGATATGACAGGACTTCCTGGATTTTGCCAGTAATCTGGCTGCTGAGTTCTGGATGAGCTGTAGTTGTGAGACAAAGTGTGAGTTTAAACAGGTAAAAAGAGAGTTACAGTAGTCCAGGCGTGATGATATAAAAGCATGTATAACTTTTTCTGAGTCATTAAACCTGAGCATGTGTCTGATCTTAGAGATGTTTCTTAACTGGTAAAAACAAGATTGTGTGATCTTCCTTGTGTACTGCTCGAAGGATAGATGACTGTCGAAAGTTACTCCAAAGTTATTTGCAACAGATTTTACATTGTTGGTGAGTGAACTGAGAGAGGACTGTATCTGTAATTTATGATGTTCTGGACCAAAGATCAAAACCTTTGCCAGGTGCCCCCCTGACCATTTTTACTAAATTCACAATGTTTTGTAGGAAGGAGGGGCAGATCTACCAGTTTTGTATGATGTGATAAATGAGGCTGTTAGAAAAAGAGAAGGCTGATGTTTGTGTGATTACATTTTAGGCTGAACAAAGTGCAGAGGGATCAGATGTAAGCTCTGCGGGGGAAGACAACTATGAGCTTAAGAGAAGTAAATGTTTCACAGAAATCAGGATAATTCTTATCCCATAAATGTGTATTTCGTACTGTAAGAGTTTAAATGTTCGATTCACTCTGTCCCTGGTAGGAGGTGTTTATGTTTATGGTTTATATTTATGATTCACTCCAACATTTCAGTGATTGCATGATGGAAGAGGTTCTAGCTATGTTTAATGTTGTATAAACTCTTTCAGATGTTACCAAAGCATTGACAAATAAAATGCAGTAGCAGTTATTAAATGCAGTAAAATACCCTATTAATTTGCCAGTTCATACACTTAGCTGATTTAGTTAATATGTTAAGTTAATAAGTCAGTTCATTTGAAAATAAAGAATTTCAAAGGCATATGGATTATGGGCCTTTTCATGTTTATTCATTTTATCTGATAAACACCATCATTATCATTAAGGTTTGTTTATTGACTGCCCCGTGACCTCCAGTGATTTTATAAAGCGGCCTCCTGGCAAAGCAAGCTGAGTATCGCAGCCATTCATAATTTCGTCTAATCCTCTCCTGTCATTTACATGTCTGTCCACTAGACAGCAGCCTGTCCTTCCACAAATACTTAACAACCATCAGGTGTACTCATACATTTATTTATAGTACCTATTATAAATTGGCATAACTTTCATTTTTTCCTATAAATAGCATAAAAATAAATAGAAGTAAGTCTATTTAATATGAGCATGAAGTATATTGTATGTTTTATTTTTGTCTTCCATATCAAATATACTCCATATGTTCAAATGAAAATAATATACATTTTGACAGAAAACTGACAGAAAACATGATTTCATCTTAAACATTTATTCATCATACTCAGCTATAAAGATTACAAAAGCACATGTGATCATCATGTAACACTTGTGTAAAACATTTAAAATGCACAGCTACATTAACATGTAGGTAAGTCCATGTGTTGAGTGTGTGTCCTGTGTGCTGTTGTCTGTCTCAGTGCTGCTGTCTTCTGTCTGTGTTTTCTCCTCCAGGCTCCTCTTGATAGTCAACTCTCTCTCAGCCTCCTCCCCACGTGGAGCTTTGTCCTCCTGGATGTGGAGCTTCCCTTCTGGATCCAGGTAGCAGGAGACGTCTTCAGGGTTCAGCCCCTCAGGCAGATCAAACTCCCGTCTGAACTCCTGGCGGCTGTAAGAGAAGGAGCCTTCTCTCCTTGTCCTCCTGCTTCTTCTCTGTCTTCCCACTGACTCTCAGCTTCCTGCCCACCTGCCTGACAGACAGCTCCTCTGGAGAAAAACCTTGTGTGTCCAGGGTCAGGCCAAAGTGTCCTCCCTCTTTCTCCAGCTGGTAGGAGAGTGGCTGCACAGCCACACTGGTTTGGAAAGGCTCTGTCTCCTCCAGGATGTTGTGTTGAAGTTTGTCCATCAGCTCCAGACTGCTGTGGAGCTCCTGTAGGTTTCTGTGCAGTAGATTCTGCTGGTAGAGCAGAGCTTTGACCTGTGGACGCAGACTGTGGACAGGCCAGTAGTAGTCCATGAATGGACTGAGGGCAGACTGGAGTCCATGAGAGCACAGCATCTTCACTATGTGTTTAGTATTGAGTTCTCTTGTTTTGTCAGATCAAACACTGTTAAAGTGTCTCTTCTCTTCTGTGTGTCTTTCTGTCTCAGCAGTGGGACTGTCCCCGCTTTTATATCTTATCTGGAGGAGTTCCAGAGTCTTCAGGAACTTTCCTGTCATTACCACAGCTCTCCACTGGGTGGCGCTGTTACACAGAAGAGCTGATGTTGCTGGACATTTCCTGTGTTTTCAGGAGCTTTCCTGCATTTGCAAGAGTTGAACATTAGATGTCGCTCAAATTCATGACATTAAATTAAATTAAAGTGTCCATTTACGCAAACTGGAGTAATCACAGTATTCATTTACCTCCAACAGTTTTCTCATTTTGGTAGACACTAGTTTGGGTTTTAGTCACCCAGTACCTTGTACCAGTATAAAGAGAGAAATACTACCACTACTATGAGAAAAACCATGGAGCAGCTTTGGCATGTAGTTTGTACTAATATTGAATCATAATTCCATCAAAATTTGTCTCACCTTGCCTCCATCTGTCCATTTCCTTATTAGTGCTCAGCAGGTCAGTTATCTTTCTCCTGTCATCCATAGATAGACTTATCTTCCCCTGCAACCACATTACTCTGAAGCCACTGTCTGCCTACAGTATTAGTACCAAAATCAATGGCAGAGGCTGAAGAGAAAGAGAAGAGAAGAGAAAGAAGAGAGAAGAAGAGAAGAGAAAGAGAGGTTTCACCCTTGTAATTCAAGAATTACAAGGTGAAAAATACTTTTTAACTTATAATGTATTGTTTTTATTCAATGTGGACATAGTGACACTCAGTGTTTTTTTGTGTTGGTGTTTTTCTGTAACAGCTTTCATTCTCTCTGGAGGAACTTCATCTCTTGGGGTCTCATTTCCCAACTCCTCCGTCCTTTAGTCTTTTAGCAGGGTAAATAAATATGATTGTTGTACTTTCCTTTGCTTTAATGTGACTTAAGGCAGATTCAAAATACAGCACCACTTAAGACTACCCCTATAATTTTTTTTTTTTTTTTTTGGTTTATAATTAGATTATTAAGATTAAATGGGCAACAGTGACCTGTTGCTTGCTAAATAGTGAGTCTACATTTATCTGGACTGTTAAGCCTCAAATCTCATTGCTTGCTTAGCTTACTATTTGATACTTACATATCAAATTACTAGAGTCATAGACTTAGGTTTTGGCAATATTGTTTATCTTACTATTTTCAACATGCACCACTTTTGCATTTTACAGTAAGACTCCCTTTTGCCGCTTATAAATGTTAGTAACTCATTAGTAAGATTAATTAGTAGGAGGCAATAACTAACACTTGCCAACTAGTAAGCCCACATCAATGTATGTAAACTGTGTAATTGTTTATTAATGATTGATAAAGTGTTTATAACCTAATTAATAACCTAATTATAAAGCATTTATAAATCACTAATTAGAGAAGCCTTATTGTAAGGTGGTATCCAATATACCTGTAATAATTTACCTTCTGATTTCTTTTATTTCTTTTATTAAAATAAAATAAATAAAATTGCACAGCTCCCTGTTTATCCTGTAGAAAGAGCCAAATAACCATAGTATATTGCACAGATGGAAATTCACATCATGTATCTTTGTTTAAACACCCATATGCAAAGCAGTGCCCTTCACTACTGTGATGAAGACTGAAGGAGAGTATTAAACACACATTTGTGCACTGTAACATGATGCAGCTACATGGCTGACAGGATACAATTTAGAAAGGTCAGACTAAATGCTCTCAGTAAATACTCACTTAAATTTGATTACTGTGTGCTATTTGCAAGGCTGGGGGCTTAAGAGCTATTGGGTAATGCTTTGCCTTCAATTTGAGTCCATATTTGCATTTATAAAGAAACCTTATAGTAAGATGAAGAAGTAAGAAGATAAATATTAGTATTTTTATTTTTAATATTAATATTATTTCTAAATCTTGGTTGCAACCAAAATATAACTGGATTATACCACCAAAAATAAAATAAATAAATAAATAAGGATATTCAGTGATTAGACAACCATTTATTTACCTTTCAACATCCCATATTGTTGGAATCCTTGAGTACAGCAACAAATAGATCCCAGCTGGTTGTGTTCCCATCCAATAACACTCACATCCCCTTCAATTTAAAGATAAAATCTTTCAATAAAAAGTTAACTGAATAACATTAACTGAGTCAGTTGTGTTCTTTTTTTTTTTTTTTGACTTAAACAAATAACAAGAGAAAAAGCAACAATTGTAGAGTTTTGTCTTTATTAACAATTAGAAAAACAATTTGTTAACATTATCAGCAACATGTTGTGCATTAAAAAGTGAGTTCACTTTTCCAAAGTCAGAAAACATAACATAAGCCTTCTATACACTGCACGCTCCCTGGCTAAATGATAGCCACTGTGAAAGTCAACGACTGCTATAATTTTTTTTTATTACATTAAGTTATAAAAGATTGTGCATGAAAAAGTCCATGATGAAACATGCATTTCATCAGAATCATTTGCATTGTAAATATTGGGGACAGTGGATGTGTGACATTAAAAATTAAATTTTAGTTGGACCTCCTGACTTAAAGGGACAATTCACCCAAAAATCATAAAAACATATTTTTCCTCTCACCTGCAGTTCTATTTATCCATATAGATTATTTTAGTGTATGTTACCAAATTTGGGAGATTTCAGCCACATTGATATCGGCTTTGTCCAAAATATAACTGAACCAGATGGAATTCTACTTGTGGTGCTCAAAGCACCAAAAAAAAAACAAACAAAAAAAAACAAAACAGAAATTGTGACTTGTTACTTAAGCCAATCCACAGACTTTGTTGTGAGCAGTTTCATGTACAAACAAGTGGGATGGGATGCAAACCTTAATGGTGTTCTCCTCGGCTGAGCTGTAACCACCACAAAACGAGTACTATATAGTTCCATTGTATTCAAGCGATATCTCTATGGCCAATATCTCCCAAACTTGGTAAAGCACACCAAAACAAACTAGGTGGATTAAAAAGTACTACAGGTAAGAGGAAAATGTGCATTTTTGATTTAGGAGTGAACTGTCCCTTTAGAAAAAAGATGATTTAAACAAGAGTAAACAAATTAACTCATGTTCACCAGTGAACATACGACTAACATACCTTAAGTATTCTCTGAAACATTATAAAACAACATATAAGACATTGAATTATCTGAAGACGTCAGTAAAATAAAACTGTTAAAATGAAAGGGTACCAGTAAATACCTGTAATTTTTGAAAATGTACCTTGTATGTACTCTTACTGTGTAATGCCCACATAATTAAACGTATCCTTTGAGGTAGATCAGTCTTGTCCTCAGTGTTATATAACTCTTCGGAGTCAAGGTACCATATATTGCATGTGACCGGCATAGGTTACATGAAGATGCAGTCATGGAGATGCACGTATTTTCCAAATGAGTGTGGTGGTGCTCAATGAGTCCTATTTGGCAGGCAAATGAGCCTCAGCATTGACCTGCCAGGTTCTGGAGCTGCTTCCATAGAGTCAGCATCTCCTTGGGACTCCGTTTGTGAACGAGCAGAACAGACTTGTAAGCACAGGGATTGCCCCTGTCTGTCTCTGGGAGATCAAATGTTAAAAAACCCGGGTGGTGGCTTGGAGAGAGCCCGAGTCTGTGCAGGCACATGCCCAAGTACACATCGTCTATTGGGAAGAGGCGCACCCTCTCAGACACCTCTTTCAATCGCAATGCAAGTGAGCCAGAGTACACCACCCCTCCACCACCAGCATACGGTGGGTACGCACCTTTGTAGAAACGCTCAGGTATGTAGTTATTTAGTGGACGGCTCACGGTTTGGCATTGCGTTACTGATCACATCCCCCACGAAACAAATCCAAATCTGTGTCCGTTCCATTTGTGTAGGCTCCCCACAGGTTGTGCTCCTCCAACTGCTTGTGCAGGTAATCCAGAAGAGCATCCGTTCGAACAAAGACATCATCATCCCCTTTGAACACAAACATGGCTTTGGGGCAGTGCTGCTGGAGCCAATCCCAGAACAGCAGGTCCTTAAGAGTCAAGTTAAAGAAAGTGTCTCTAAAATCCCACTGCAGGATGTCCCCGTATTTCTGGTTCTCGAGTTCTAGAAGGTTTTTGAGATCAGGGTGAGGGCCTGTGCTTGAGTCCTGTCTTCCAAGCAGAAACACCGTGCGCACTAATCCGCCTCTCTTTCTGGATTCCCCCCTCACCAGCCCGCTGCGTCCCCATGTTTCACGGATGGCCTGCCTGTTTTCAAAGTTGCCAACTTGAGATTTGATACCCATGAGGAGCATGGGAGACTCCAAACCAAAGCTACTACTGTTCCTCCTACACAAACCAGGCTGATTGATAAGGAGGGGATACTCCCTGCAGTGCATCGACCAGATAAATGCCTTCATTTGTTCCGGAAAGCTGTTTAAATCTTGCATACGAGGGACTGAACACTGATGTGACACACAGTCAGAGAGGCATTTATCTTCGATTTCTGAAACAAGCTTAGATTTAGGCTTCCTCAGTATCCTGGTTGTGTTTCCTCTCAGTATTGGATTGTGCTGACGGTCCCAAGCATGCTGCAACTGGTTCCACAATGCGCTGTCCTCCAGACGAAGGTTCCAGAAAGGGCCAAGTGGGTGAGAGGCCAACGAGGATGTGTTAGCAGAAATCCCTGGGGCAATATAGTGGAGGGTTATTTTTGGAGGAGAGTAGGAGATGGTGACGAATATGGACACCATGATATAGATCAGAAGATGGCCGGTCATCATGCAAGGCAGCAGGCACATGCACAGCAGTCTCCCGTTGCACTTGCAGTATCTGCCCATTGCCTGCAATATACAGATCCGACACACACCTGCACACAAAAAAATAACATAAGTAGATAAGATTTTTCTAATAATCATTACCATACACAGAAGAATTAGTGGCCGGTGACATGTGACATCATGCATTGGTTTGTGGACAACTGTGTTGAAACGTTGAGTTTGGCTAAAGGAGAGTTGTCATTTTGGTTTTCTGCAACCAGGATATGCGTAATAACGATGAGAACGTGGAGCTGGCGGGTGACATACTGCAACTTGGGTGGTGCTTGATTTTGGCTCGTCCGTTCAGCCAGAAATAATAGTGGTCTGCCTGGTCACAGTCTTTCTCATATTACAGCTAAACACTACATGAAAATGTGTTTGTGAGAAAAAATTTAAGCAAGAAATAGGCAATGTAGTAACAGAATATTGATCCAGATTTGATCAGTGCTGTCTAGTTTGACAGTATACTCACTGAGAATGACTTGTCAGTTACACAGTAGCCCTGCCCTAAAGCACGCCCTACATTATTGTCTATTTTACTCAAAAAACATTTGCCACCATATTTTACAAAATGAAAATCGTGCTCTATTTGAGAAGACTTGAACCGAACGATTGAGACTCATTGGGAAGCTGTTCAGTGAGGTCATAAATCAAGTGACAAGTAGGGTCATTTTCTCATTAAACTGCTCCCCACCACCACAGAATTTAGACCACTGCAGTGGCATTGCTCTACCTAGGAGATTTTTTTTAAGCTAACAATACAGGCAACCCTCTGGAGTTTCTGTCTCCTTGGTGATGGTCCAGTGAGAGTTATTAACTGTTCTTGTCTACACACTCAGAGCATCATCCAGCACCTTACTTGCCAGTGGGCACACAGCCCCTGTAGACACAGTGTGGAACATGTAATATGCAACAAAGTGCATTAACTCCCTCTTTCCTTAGCTCTTATGAGTTGGGTAAACATGGCCATGTCATTTTGGTCCTGGCTTCAATAGAGTATTTGATTAGGGCTTCACGCGTCTTAAATTTTCTTTGTTTAAAAGCATCACTGTGAATTAGATTATGATTCCTCTGCAAATAAATTATTTACTGTTACAGTGCCATAAAAGCCCAATGGCCTGACGTCTTCAACATACTGTCCCTCTAGCCTTTACAGCATCACAACTACAGCATTTCAACTGCCAGATCCTTACTAATTTAGGTAATGCATGAAAGGACAAAGGACACGATTACTTACAAGTGTGCTGACTTCTTCCTTTGGTTCAGCCGACTCAGATAGAAGGCACAGTGACTTGTGTTCTCCACTTTTTGTTGTAGTGTTTTCATCCGGCTTGGTTATAGACTGGTTATAAAGCTGCAGGTCCGTAACGCGTCATTTATGTCCATAACGATGAAGGATGAAGAGAAGCATCCGTTAAATCAAAAACAGGCGTCCTCACAACGCGGTAACAGCCGCAGCTCAGCAACAGGTCCCAGGTGAGTGTGCGCACAGAGCATGCGCCTCTCTGGGTCCTCAACAGAGCGTGATGAGGAGGAAAACAATCGCAGTTTTGGCGTAGGCCCGCTACCTGTTTGGAGTAAAACTAAATTGATCTTCATCAGGAAACGATTTCTGAACAAAGAGACGGGAGAGATGCTTTGATTTGCATGCAGGTGCATATGTCTGCATATTTGCATGATGTGGGCAATGTCCTATGGAAGGAAAGGTTGTCTCAGCCACCCTCTGCCATTTATTTCAAAGTAACAGGGGGTTAACATCGCAAGACCTACACAAATAATACAAAGCGCTTCCCACGCTATGCACGCAGGTAGAAATCAGTGTCCTTTTATAGACCTACATTGCCGTTTTGAATGAGTGATGATAGTTGTAGGGCCTATCGCACCAGCTCAGTTACAACCTTTCCCCACCAGGAAGACAGAGGACGCATGCAACATCTACTGCATTTAGTGAAAAAAGTTTGTTTTTTTTCATTAGCTGTATTTTTTCATACTGTCCTGACCTTTTCTGTGAATTGATCAACATTTACTATGTTGAATAATTGTTTTGTCTACTTGTAAGCGGCATGTTAAGCATGTGTCTGGGTCAATGTGTCTAAGAGACACATAATAATCTCTCATAGCTGTTAAGGTGGTACATTTGACAACATGTCCTCAGGCTAAGCAGCCATATACAAAGAGACCACACGTCAGTATTTTTCAACGTACACAAGTCATTGGCAAGAGGCAAATAAAGTTGTATAAGAATAGTTCACACACTGAACTGACAAAAAAACAGATGCAATTTTGCACAATAAATGCATATTTAATAAAAGTAAATAAAAGTTTGTTGCATTGCAAATTGATCTACTCTTCCTCTCTCACACTGAAAAATAGAGATTGAATATCATCTGTAACATCTACACATTGACTCAAGTTAGGCCTGTGTTCTACACATAAACAAACTCAATAGTTGTTATTTGACAAAATAAACAATACTATAATATCATTGTTAAATAATAATAATAATATTAATTAAACAATGCATATGCTGAAATACTGCTTATTGAGACAGCAAAGTTACTGCCAGTATATTCCAGGGTTCAGTCTCGACATATTCTTCCTCGAAATAATATAGTGAATAATAGTAATCATCTTTTAATTGTATGAGTAATTAGCAGGCAGATGTATGTTTAGTATGTGAAGATTTTGTTGGTCTAGTCCGAATGTTAAAGAACAGTCTTGCAACTGTCCCCAGTCTCCCCCACCTACAGTAGTTTAGTGATGGAGCACTGACTCATCACTATCTACTATCATATATCTTTTGTAGTCATGTATACATATATATCATTGAAATCACTGTAACATTGCACAGGCTTATAGTGTTTATGGTGATCTTATCTAATTTGTCAGCAGCAGCATGGTTTGCTTTATGTTTAATGTTATATGGATTAACCGTAATTCAAAATTTGCACATTACAAGTGTGAGTGCTTTAAGGTGCAGGGATGTTAAACCATATATATTGTAAGTCTGGAAAAGGGAAGCATTGTAAAAATAAGTGCAAACATTTACTTATTTTATTTTTCTATCTACGATACTTGCCTCTATTCTATTCTCTTCTGTTTTATTTTGTTCTGTTCTATTCTGTTCTGCTCTATTCTATTCTATTATGTTTAATTCGATTCTATTTTTATTTTATTTCTTAAATTTACGAGCTACTGTATTTTGCATTTGTAAGAGGACAGTCAAGGTAGGCCTACCCACTGATAAACATCACCAACATACCTTCGAATGTAACATCATATGATGGACACAACCTCTAGCCAATAGAACACACGTCTGGCAACAGGTTATCTTCTGAACCCCGGGATTCAGCCAATAGGAAGAAAGAGAAGGCGGGGCATTGCGGCGTCGCGTCGCCGTTTATATTTTGCATGAAGCGATACAAGTTCGGTTGAGCTTTGAATGAGGGGCCATCATCCCGGCGGCTCGCTCGGAGGTGGAAAATACAGTTTAAAGTCTCTCTGGACGCATTTAAAATGAACAAGCAGGCTTTTCTGACAGGCACCTGAGAGACAATTCAGCGTCCTTTCATCTCCTCGTCGGGTAAGAGTGTTTTTAACAGCGAAACCGTTTTGAATTGTTGGCGACAAAACATGCAACAGACCTGTTTATTTGTCTGTGACACAAAGTAGCAAGCTTGCTAGCGGATTTTTTTTCGTACTCTTTTTTTTTTTATTGGAGGCGAGGGGAGGAGGAGGAGAGGGGGGGGACTATCAGTCATTTCGAGACAAAAGAAACGTGAATATTTTCACTGTCTCAGCAGAGCAAAAGCAAACGACACCCAGCAGTGAAATCAAGTCGCTTTTTTGTGGGTTGTCAAAGTCTACATCTACTAAACGTTAGCTGTTCAGGCTAAAATACCGTTTGTAGCGTTAGCTTATTCTCTAAACCGTGTGTGGTGTGGTGTGTGTGTGTGTGTGTGTGTGTTATGTGTACGGTTTCGGAGAAGAAGAAGTAAAACCCAAACAGACAGTTTCTCACAAAGAAGATGAGACGCTGCAGACAAAATAACGTTGCTTATTTTGACCAAAAGGCCCCTGATAGCCGCGGTCAGCATTTCGAGCAGACGTATACATTTGTGGCCACATCAGCACGTTTTGTGCTTTTTTGTTCCTTTACATTAAGACTTTCTGTTCAGTTTCAAAGGCTCCCACGTACGACGAGGTCTTGTCCCCCGGTAGACCCCCCCCCCCCCCCATCAGCAAAGATTTTTGTTTATTCTTCCTCCTCCTTTTGTGTATCCATCTTTCGCAGGGAATAACCACAAGACTAAATTGAAGCGAGCCTTAATTTTGCTTAATAATCACGTTTCAGTGACCTCGATCAAGCACCGACCACAGATGGACACATACATCTAAAACATCTTGTTGCAGATTACAAATACTTGCTCATCAGATGTGTCAAAATAAAACACAAGATAGTACTGTTATGACAAAATATATTTAATTACAATACGAGTTATTTAGAAAATACAAAAATACACTAAACAGACTTATATTATCATAGTAGCTTCAATATGGATCTGACCTTAAAGGAGCAATATGTAAGATTTTTTTTTAGTTTACGTCACTCAAAAATTACATGTGCAGAATGTAAATTTTGCAGCTGTCTCTCACATTAAAACAATAACAAAAGGCGTAGTTTGATGACACTGTCAAGCGTCGTGGGATCATGGGATCACTTTTAAACAGCCTGATGAAAATCTATCTGACATGAATCAGGCAGAAAGTCATGTTTATGGACAAAGTAATATTGTTTAGTTTTAGTCACATTTGCCGATCTCCTTCCTCATTCTCTAACATATCTGACATGCCTGTGAAATTATAGCAACTAGCTAGCGACGACTAGTAGGAAGCATTACCTTAAATTAATTACAGTTTTCTCTGCTGTTTAACTTGTTGGAAACCTTTGTCACAAGGTCAGTACACAAACTATCAATAAAACATTGTTTTTAGCATTATTACATGACTTATAACTAAAAAATTATCAACAAAGCTTGAAGAGCTAACAGTTTTGACTTATGTCAAAGTCGTTTATGTATTGTGTTGCAGCGCTATCTATTGAAGTTAGCATGCTAACAGCTAGCCTTGGCCATACCAGTCTCCCAATACCACTGATAGTGGTTACACTAACATTGCCAGCTACAAAGTATATTTGCTAGTTCGAGAACAATGTGTAATTAACTTGCATTTAGCCAAAAACTGTTGTACACATTTTTTTCCCCTTGCGGTTTAAGTCTTGGTGAAAAAAGTGTATTATTTGAGAATAAAATGACATTAGATAATGTATTTTATGTACACAGATACAAGCTTTGAAAGTATTTTATTACAAATAACCTACATCTTATTTTTTTCGGCCCAGCAAAATACAAATGACAAAATACTCAAATGTAGCCTATTTAAAAAAGTAATTACTTTTAACTAAAATGCTGCCCATCAATGGAACAAACCCACTGTATTTTGCATGCACACTATGTTTGCAGCCTTCTTCTGTCCTGGCATCAAAGCTTGTTCCCTGAAGCAGTTATTTAGGCTATGTACTGTGCTGTATACTGGCCCCAGTGGAGATCATGCTTGAATGTTTAGACAATATAAAGCAAATGCAGGTACTAAGATTGCTGTAGTTAATTATTTTCAGGAACGGGCTGCCTCCTTCTGAAAGCCATTCATACTCCTGCACTATTAGTGAGCAGTCCAAGGGTTAAGCCTGTGAAATTAATTCTTAGAAGGAGCTTGGACTTTCAGAGTAGCTAAAGGTGGTGTGGAGGACAGTGATCCCTTCCTCCCTGGCAGCTGAGTTGAGAAATCTGCATCACTGAGTAGTTTTACCTGTATTTATTTAAGTCTCATTGATCAATAATCTGGTGCACTAATCTACACACAACCAGAGTGTTTCTCTTTTGAGAGGACTGGGTCCAAGGAAAAATAAGTATTACAATTTGATTTACTTATTACATTAGTTTGTAGATCCTTTCTGGATTTGCTCTGTCTGAGCTTGTGTGTTTCCTCATTAGGCTGGAAAATGGATCTTGGGAATAAAATGTGAGTTATAATATAGGATAAGGTTTCATATGCAAGTTAGAGCTCGTGTCAACGCCCAGAACTGTTTAGTGTGTCTTGTGGCCATTGAAATCATTTCATCATCTGTTTTCAGCACCATTGCCTGTCCATTTATGATTTTTAAAACAGTGAATTTCTCACCTTCCACAATGGTTTGAAAATCTGAAGAAAGGATCAGTGAAACTTAAAAGGGTTGCAGTTGGTGTGAGTAGGTCACAACATAAGACCATGCTCCGGAGCAGGGTTAAACACAGCCCAACAGTGCTCAGCTTTCGAATGAGTGGGTGAACGCCGGTTTCAATAATAGGATAGGTTTACTTTAGGATTAGCATAGGATTAGTATAAATATATTGACATAGATTCGTCACTTCAGACAAAAATTCCTCTCTTCCAGTAAAAAAGATGCTTGAGTGTAACAATAAATTCTAAGTTGTCTTGAATGAGCTTTTAAAGGTTGACCAAATGAAGAAAATAAACCATATACTGGTTATTGGTACAGGTTCGATTCTGACCTGTGGCACTTCCCTGCATGTCATGCTTGCTATCTCTCCCTGCCCCATTCCCTGTCTGTTTTTGGCTATGCTATCAAATAAAGGTGCAAAAGCCCTAAAAAATAATTGAGAAAACAAACAAAGCAAAGCTACCTGCTGACTGTGACCTCTGCTGACCTCACTGGAAAACAAATCAGCACCATCTAGTGGACTAAAAAGACAGTTGATTTTATTAGTTTAGAATCAAAAGTTTAATTTGCATTTCCTATATTAATGATTTACATAAACAATAATAGATTGATAGTTGGTGTCCATGTAACAATGCACTGCTGCACAAAATACCACTGTATGTGTTTCTTCCCCACCCCTAATACATGGTGAAATGCTGGTTGATGATGTATGATTTATGTGTTGCCATGTTGCCACGAATAAAAACAAGTTTTTGTAAATAAAGGATAAATCTGCTCACTCTCACCATCACCGGAGTCATCAGAAATGTAGAGAAAGTAGAACTTTATCAATTCAACATTGGCCTACAAATGAACTATCAAATGTGTAAAGGTTGTCAAAAGTATTGATACTGTATAAATACCATGTTTAAAAACAATACTAACATTTCATAGTATCGGAAGTATCAAAGTGACCTCAGTTCAGTTCAGTCTTTATTAATTTTCCTTGCAGCATAGCAAATCAGTGTTCAGTGACCTTTTCTATACCGACACTGTGTGCAGGTTTTATAATAAAAAAAGAGAAAAAAGAAAAGAAAAAAATATTTGTGACCTGTTTTGTCTGTTTAGGACATGTTTTCTTTTTGCTGTGGTATCGAAAGAGGTATTGAATATTTTTTTTTCACATTTGTATCATATAGAAATTTCAAATTCTGGTATCATGATAACCCTGATATGTATAATTTTTTTAATATTTCTCCAAAAATTGTGAAAAGATGTGTAAGTATTTGTTATTCAGTATCAATCAAGTGACCAATAAATCATGCGCCCCTTTAAAAAATAGATCCCTGTGTTAGAGGATGTTAATAAGTTAAAGTAGTTTTTAGTGGTGATTTTGTTAACAATTAACAGTAAACAGTATCGCTCAAATGCGCTGCAAAGTGCACAGCATCAGTTGAGTATATTCATTAGAGGTCGACCAACAGAGAAATGAATGCTGAATTTGAAACAGAATCAGTTCATATGTACAGGGCGTGTAGTGTTATGACTGCCAGTCTGACTGATACATACAGTTCTGTACATGGTGGGAGAGTTAGCAGCAGGGGGTTATGGTAGATAGATATGATAGTTATGGCTCTGGGCAGAAAAAACTGTTGGTGAATCTGGATGTGTGGGCATAATTGATGTCATCATTTCAAGAAACTGTTATGCAATGAGTTGTTCATCAGACTTTTCATCTTCTGAACCATCTTACTCTTTGTGTTCACAAGTGTTGATGTCTGCTTTCTCTTTTTTATCCCTCTTATCTCTTAGGTTTCTTTGGATGAACTTCTCTCCACTCCATATGCTGCATCTCATATTTCCCCCATCTCCTCATGACTAATGCCTTAGTTCTGACTAGACATTTTGTGTATGTAGTTTTTAAAAATCTCCAATAGAAATTTAGACAGCAACCCATCACCCGTGCCACCCTCCTTCCCTTTTCCCCTTTTCTCTTTACATCAGACTACGAGGGGCATCAAAAAACTATTAGTATACGTAAACATACATAGGCCACTATGTCCTCCATCCTTCCCTTCACTCCCCCAGTAGTGAAACGACTCCTTGGTTGGAAGAAGACTCCAGCTGGGAGTGGAGGAGCAGGGGGAGGAATTGGAGGAGTAGGGGAGCAGAACGGAGGAGGACAGGAGGAGAAATGGTGCGAAAAGGCCGTGAAGAGCTTGGTGAAGAAGCTGAAGAAGACTGGGCAGCTGGATGAGCTGGAGAAAGCCATCAGCACGCAGAACAGCAACACAAAATGTGTCACTATACCCAGGTGAGATGAGGACACATAAATACACACACACATCCTGTATTTCAATGTCTTTCTGACTCTGTCTTATAGATACTTGCACACTCACAGCATGGTTATTATCAAAGGGAATAGTAAGAGCCATGTTTGTCAAGATATTTAGGATGAAACACACACTGTTTCACCCACCCACTCACACACATTGGCCTGGGCATAGTACACACACAAACACACATGTACTTAAGCAGATAGTGTGTCATAATACAAAAAGACAGATATGCTTTCCCACTTTTTGAGAATTTTGTTTGTTAAATGTCTTAAATAATTATCAAACCTAATCAGATAATTGACAAATCGTTTCAGCACTAAAAACACTTGAAGTCATGCTCACATTCAGAACTCACATCTGCAGTCACTATGCACTGGTATGCCACAATACCACCAATACAGATCAACACATCTTGTTGTGTCAACACACCTGAAAGCAAGAAGGAGGGTAATGGGCACCCACAGCCTTGCAGAAAGAAAGTTGGGCAACAACAGGTCCACTTCCCCATTGTCATGTTCCATAGGCTAGCAAGACAACAGAAGTGAAACCTGATTGGAGGAAACAGATGTCCACCACATGATGCCAGCGAAACTTGTCTTTGTGTTGAGCTTTGTCAGGATTCATGGCCTGTATGCAATCACGTTGTGTGCAGCGTTGTTGACAGTTTGCTGTCATCTTATTGATAGATGTAAATGCAACAGTCTCTGATTGCACCTGTGCTGTGGTCTTTTGCAGTTACAGCAGCGCCAAACCTTGTTTCAGTATTGCCTTTCATCTCATTATATTGATTAGAAAGGTTGACATAGCTTGTTAGAAGGTGCTGCTTCGATTAAGGTCACAGGAATTTAATCAAAAGAAATTAAATGGCTTGAGAGTTTATTATGGACTCCAGCAGTTGGTGACAGGATAATTAGTAGTGTAGTGTAGTCAAATAGTTTTAAGGGTAGAGATGCACCAATACCTTGCAGCATCAGTATCTGTTTCTTTCTGCAAATAAAGTTCGTTTAGATACTGTGACTTTTGTGAAAAATTGTATTTTGGTGCAATAAACTGCAAGTACTTGATACCTGAATGAGTTCTTAAGAATTGCTACTGGTGCACTATTTCATAAAAAAAAGTAGGGGATATCACAATACCATAAATTTATTAGCTGAAACCAGTGAAATTTATTTCTCAATATGAAATCCAATACTATGGTACAAAACAAACAACAACAATAATAATATTCAACCATTATTTTTTTTTGCCCCCTGAAATAAAAAGTCCTCTGAGCTTGAAGGACAGAACACTGAAGGTCATCTATTTACTAATCCTGATGAAAATCACTGTCAGGGGAGCATGTTGTCCATGTCTGGAGTAATAAAGTGCAAAAGTGATTATTTGCTGCTGAACTTTGAATTTAAGTTGAACACAGTACAAGTAGTAGTTAAAATTTACTGACACAGTGACAGACCATTAGTCAAGAAATATTTTTTAAATGCTAAAACTAGCCAAATGCTACTGCTATGAGCAATAGTTACATTACATTAGCCTAAACACGGTAGCCTTTAGTGTTTAGCCATTGTAAAAATAGTTGGTTATACAGCAATGCCAGCTGTTTTAAAGAAAAATAATGAACACTTGTATTTAAGGACAAGGAGGATAACACTGTGGATACATTGTAAATGCAATGCTAACACGAACTGAAGCTCACTGTACTCTGGCTAAGTTTGTAGTGTTTCCTCTTTTTGTCTGAAAAGTTTGGTGGCACTGTTTGAATACTGTTTTTTTGTGAATTTGTTATTAATCCCTGATGATCTGCCTCAAACGCAATGTACTTCCATACCCGACTCTGACTATTTTTCTTTTCGAGTCGAGCTTGAGCTACTGCTCCAGCTGCACTTGTCATTGTGTTATTTTTCTTTTGTGGTTGTAGGAGTTCTTCTTTCTTTGGCATTTAATGGCAGAATAGAACACTTGTAAGCAATGTGTTGGCCTTGTCCGGTCCAGAAGAGCATCATGACAGTACTTTAGAAAGAGGAGTACCATCACATTTACAAAATTTTGGCATTGACTCGGTACTGAATCATTGGTTCTCATGACATCCCTAATTTTGAGAAAGGACACAAAAAAGCAGGCAATCTGAATGATGAGAAGTTTTTCCTGGTGCATACTTCATACCTCACACAGTTTTATGTAGTGCCTGAAAAAGGTTGAAGAGGTTGTGCACCAGTGACAAATGTCTAAGACATAAGGCAAAGCTGTATTAAGTAGAAAGCGCTGCATAGCTGTGCTTAATGTAGGAAGGCATTTAATGTGAAGGTCTTCTCATCACCTCAGTGTTTGCAAAAGTTGTTGACAGAAAGCCACAGTGAAAAATAAAACAACTTTCTATTATATCTGCACAACTCTCTGAAAAGAAAACACCTTGACCTTAAATTGCTTAATATTTTTTTTCACAGGAGAAAGTCATTCAACAGCTTGAAAATCAACTTAGTTCATGTAAATGTGTGGTTTTTTTCTGTAAGAATCTTTGTGCACCGAAACCTGCTACTACAGTAGATACTTAGCCTGAATGGTTACAGGTCATGTGTCTTTCAGTATAGATTTCTCCTGTGTCGCATGACTAGGTACAGGAGCCAAGTCATCAGACCAGGTGAAACCTTATCATGACAAAGGTGGCAAAGTCAGGGGAGGCCCATGAGAAGCATGTGATTAACGTCAATCAATCCTCTAAGGATCAGCAGAAAGGGGAGATAACTAGGCTGCTCTGTGAAGATTTTATGAGCCTCCCTTCTCAAATTTTCTCTGTAATCTACCCTCTGTCTTTTTTCTCTGTCTCGGTTACCTTTTAATTATAAACTATCAATAATAGAATTTGTCCCTGCACAGAAATGTTTTTTTTTTCCTATACCACACTCCACACCCATGTCAGCCTCAAATCAGCTCACCTAAAGCTGATGGCTGTTAAGTATGCTGCTTGTAGAGACTTCAACAGGGTTGCTTGATTTTAAAATGATATCTTGAGCCTGGATCTTTCACTGAAGAATGCTATTCCTGATCACCACACTGGTTCCTCAGATTAATTTTTGATTTATAGGAACAAACATAGCAATCAAAACTTCCTTTTTACCAGGTATTACAATGCGATCTAGGTAAATCTGACATGCATTTGGTGACACATCAATCAGACAGTGTATTTGCATTTACAGCTTTGTATTGACTAGCAGGTGAGAAGCTGTAGAGGTGGCAAGAAAAATAAACATAGCCTGGTTAGTAGAGGCTGTGCTAATGTACTGTGTGTGTTTACTTTTCCTTCATCAGGGAGGGGTTCATCTTCTATGACTCCAGTAATATCAAATGGTGATGTTCCAGGTGGATAGTTTCTCAGCAGTGACCTAGTCTGTATGGATTACTGGCTGACGTCAAGCAGATCTATGAACACTGCAGCCCTAATTTGAAGATTTACGCATTGTTTTGACTTGTGTCTTAATAGTTACAAAGTTGAACTAGTGTTAACATCAATGGTCAGTGCAGTTTAGTGGAGCAAATCATTCAGGGTTCAACGTTAACCATGGCCCTATGGACCATGCCACCAAATATTCCACATAGGCGACCCCCAGTAACCATTAAGGTTTACTCCCATACTGTGAGCTTATGGGTGCTATTGAAGTATTTACTAAGATTACTCCAACTGCTAATGAGATAGGAGATACTCACAGAACAAACCACAGATATGAAAATGTATGAGTGAATGGAAGCAGGAGTTTAAGTGGCTGGATGTAATGTACTGCAGCAAGTGCTGCCAGTTTCCTCGACTGGCTCAGATGTCTAGCTTGTTTTTTCATTGGAAACAATGCTTTCAGAAAACACAACATCACAAGTGTCAGTATTGAGGAAGGCTGTATTAAGTTGTATCAAATTGCCTTTTCTGTGTAGTTTTACACAAGTTTACATTTGGGCCACCAAAAATGTACTTTTGCCACCAAATTTAGGGGCTTGGTGGCCTATGGGGCCAGTACTTTGACAAATCTTGCATCTATCCCTGTCATTAGAGTAGCTGCTGATACTGTGTATGTGAGTGTACTAGTGGGAAAGTATGAAGCGGGACAGTGCTATAATACATAGAACATTAATGAAAACTCTAGGACTGCAGTTAACGATAATTTTCCTTCTTTAATCTGTAATTATTTTCATGATTTATTGTTTAGTCTAGAACATGTCAAAAAATGTGAAAAATACTCATCACAATTTAACAGGGCTCAAAGTGATGACTTAAGTTTGATTCTTTTGTCCAACCAACAGTCTAAAATCCAAAGACTGTTGATTTACTGTCATAAATGATAAAATAAAGCAGTAAATCCTCACAGTTAAGAAGCTTGAAAATTT
This sequence comes from Lutjanus argentimaculatus, assembly GCA_034769285.1. Taxonomy (NCBI): domain Eukaryota; kingdom Metazoa; phylum Chordata; class Actinopteri; order Lutjaniformes; family Lutjanidae; genus Lutjanus; species Lutjanus argentimaculatus. The sequence goes on from JAWZSL010000021.1 coordinate 7,870,253, forward strand.
ACTGAAATTATTAATCAATTATCAAAAATTTCTTTCTAATCGATTTATCGACTCACCTTCGCAGCTCTAGGGAGTTCAAAGGAGTAAATATAGATACTGATCCAAAATGACTGTGCAGCATACATCACCACATATACAGGATGTGGTTACCTTTTGAATGCTCAGCAGTTTTTTCCGAAACTGGTGTCATTGTTGCGGAAATAGTGGGAAGTTAGAGAAGTACTGTAAATGTAACAAGTGGGTAAAAAGGAAAACAAGCAGTAGAACCATGTGAGGATTAAGTGTGTGATGCCAGGCCTCTCTCTGTTTCTTCACTCTGAGGAATGTAGGCTAGATAATAGCTTCTGAAGAGGTACTGATAAGGTGATGGTGGTTCTTGTTAGAGATTTACTTGAATGCTGCTGCTGTCTACAATATCTGAAGAAGAATTTTTTTTTAAATCTCAGGGTTTGAACCATACAACTTAGGTTCTTTCAACTCTATGAGTCATATCACCACTTACTTGTCTTGCTTTATGTATCAGATTGACAGTTGCTTGGTTGAAATGGCCACGTGTTGAGGGCAACCCTGCCATCAAATATTAGGTCCGGATGTACACTTGACAGTGCTCAGTGGTTTTGGTAGATATCACTTCTGGCCTTTGATGCATAGCTCACTTCTCTTTTAGCACAGTAGGGTTGTTTTTTTTTTTCTTTTTGGGGGGTGGAGAATGTCAGAGCAGTGTCTTGAGGATTGTCTAGAGATAGCAAGTGTAGGCTTTGTAGATTTCTCTTTGAGTGGAGGTAAGAAGTAATGTGACAGAGGGAGAGTGCAACAGCTCAACTGTGCCTCAAGATAGCAGGCATTGGTAGGTTTTTGAGTAGTGATGGAAATGTGGATGACCCCAGAAAGAGTTACACTGGCCAAAAAAAGTCATACACACATATTTCATTGAAACGCCTTTAGCTTTGATTACGGCACGCATTTGCCATGGCATCGTTTCGATATTCTTATGCAGTGTCACAACATTTATTTCTCTCCAGAGTTGCATTAATTTTTCGCCAAGATCTTGTATTGATGATGGGAGAGTCGGACTGCTGCATAAAGTCTTTCCAGCACGTTCCAAAGATTCTCAATGGGGTTAGGGTCTGGACACTGTGGTGGCCAACTTATATTTGAAAATGAGGTTTTATGCTCCCTGAACCACTCTTTCACAATTTTAGACCGATGAATCCTGGCATTGTCATCTTGGAATATGCCCGTGCCATCAGGGAAGAAAAAAATCCATTGCTGGAAAAATCTGGTCATTCAGTATATTCAGGTAGTGAGCTGACCTCATTTTTTTTGGGCACATAACGTTGCTGAACCTGGGACCTGAGCAACTGAAGCAACCCCAGATCATAACACTGCCCCCACAGGCTTGCACGGTAGGCACTAGGCATGTTGGGTACATCACTTCATCCAGCTCTCTTCTTATCCTGATGCGCCCATCACTCTGGAACAGGGTAAATCTGGACTCATCAGAAATCAGAGCACATGACCATTTTCCATTGCTCTAGAGTCCAATCTTCATGCTCCCTAGCAAACTGAAGCCTTCTATTCTGATTAGCCTCACTGATAAGTGGTTTTCTTAAGGCCACACAGCTGTTTAGTCCCAATCCCTTGAGTTCTCTTCACATTGTGCGTGTGGAAGTGCTCTTATTTTCACCATTAAACATAGCCGTGATTGTTGATTGTTGATTTTTTTTATGATCTGATTTCACCGTTTCAATGTTTAAGTGATCTCTGATCACGATCATTCAAGATTTTTTTTTTTTCCAACCACATTTCTAAATCACATTTCTACTTCACCACCATAATTCCAGGTTTTAATAATGTGTTGGACAGTTTTTAACCCAATATTTGTAGTTTCAGCAATCTACTTAGTTGTTTTCTTTGCTTGATGCAGGCCAGTAATTTGACCCTTCTGAAACAGAGTAACATCTTTTCCATGACCACAGGATATGTCTTCTGACATGGTTATTTAAGAAATGAGAAGCTACCCACTGCATCAGTTTGGGTTAAATAACTTGTTGCCAGCTGAAACATATTAATCACTGCAGTAATTATCCAGTGGAAGGCTCTCACCTGTTTGACTAGTGGCCAAGCAGTGTAGAAAAACGTATGTATTGGCTCTGGGGGAAAATGTTCTCATTATATCTCAACCACATACTAGTATGGCTGGGAAATATATCAATATTATATCATGTTGCAATATGAGACAGATATGGTGATAATTTTGGACGACATTCCATCGTGATATGGCTGGTTCTGGAGGCTGCATTACAGTAAAAAATATATTTTATGAACTTACCCAACTGTTGTACTGTCCTGTTATTTTTACCCACTTAATCAAGTGAAAGCACCCATAGTCATCCCTACAATATTATCACTACCGATTTTATCACTTTAGGTACTTCCACCCCTTGGAGTATACAACATGTCATCAGTCACAACCTACCTCATCAATCATTATGGATCTCGAGCAATATGAAACTTTGCTATCATGATATGTTTTTCAGCTGTGTCGTCCAGGCTTATGTACAAGTCTAGCTTCTGAACTTTGATTCAGAGGGACTTGCAGGTGAATGGATGAAGATCAAGAGTCTTGACAGACACTGTGGGGGTTGTACCGGTGACCTTTAAGTGAGAAAGGAAGAAGGCAAGACATTAGCTGTGTCTGGAGATAATCTACATGGGGCTTGTGCTTGTAGAACTCTTTGAGCAGGCTGATAAGTGTTGAGATAGCAGGTCTTGTACAGACAGGTCTGGCAATTACTTTGCTCTGATCAGACAGCAAACTTCCTCTCCTCTCCTCTCCTCTCCTCCTCGGAACAAGTTAGTAACGTCATGATTATGGCTGCATAAATTTCTGCTACTGATTCCTGAATAATACTTTTTTCCAATATTAATTTCATAAAATCCATTTTAAGAAAAAGAACATTACATTAAATATTAGGGTATAATTACTAACGGGTGAAGCTGTTGAAAAACCTTGGCGCAAGTGGAGAAACGGTTTTTGCTCTGTTCTTACTGTGATTAAGTATCTGCAGAGCATTGGATTATGTAAAAAATATAGATAACTGTCAGGTGAAGAAGAAGAACTGGGAAAATAGTGGAGTATGGGGTAAAGGGGAAAAACAATAGAGTACTGATGCGCAGTGGAAAAATGGTGGAGTACTAGGACATAATGGGAAAACAGCTGAATACGGGGGGTGTAGTAGAAAAATACTGGCCCACTGGGGGTAAAGTGGGAAAATAGTGTACTAGTGCATAGTGGGAAAATAGTGAGGTACTTGGCAGTGTAGTGTGAAAATAGTGGCACTCTGGTGGTATAGTGGGAAAATGGGAACATAGTGGGGAAAATAGTGGTGTGCTGGGGGTATAGTGGGGAAGTAGTGGACAACTGAGACCACGTGTTTTGTCTGTGCTAAAAAGCAGCAATTCAGTAGGTGCCATAGGAGCATCAAAGTTTATACCCAGACCTAGTCAGCATGTGTCTCTCTCGTCAGTCATACACACACTTGTATTTGTACACACACATTTGTGTTGTATATGTTTTTTTTCTGTTGTCACGTCTTGACACATGTATTCAATTGACTTTTTTTAATTTCCTCATTAATGTGTCATTGTGTGTAAATGCACATATTTCCTGTTTGCTTCACATCATACTTCTCATGTCTTAGAAATAATATGCAGGAATGCAACTCATGTGTGTTGTACAGATATTATGTGCAGTCAGGCAGTGCAGGAGTTTATTTAACCTTCAAACCATTGAAAACAAATTGGATGTTCACATGTTCTTTTTTCATGTGTCTACAGTGTGAGTATGGTCACATATGTAAGCAAGAAAGAGGACTCAGAAGATTAATTAATCTTTTTTTAACAGGCTGTCAAAATTTGAGCCTGTCTACACCCTGCATCACCTGCTTGCACCACATCACTGTCTGTTCAGTTTAGATTTATCACATGATCACGTGTCATTCAGTTAATGTCTCTTATTGAAAACGGCGAGGGTGGATCTCTCCTTCCTTCCTTCGTGCCAATAAGAGACCAACTGTACATGTTTGTGATTTCATCCTACTAATTTGGAATGAAACGCCTCATGTTTACCATCTGTTTTCTTTTATTTTTATCCTTTTTTGCACATGTCCTGTGTGTGTGTGTGTCTGTGTGTGTGTACGTGTGTGCATGTATTTGCGTGTATGTGTGTCTGTAGTAATTGCTCAGATCTGTGGGGTCTAGGCTCAGGCCACACGATAGAGCAGTGGGACTCTTCAGGCATGTACGGATACCCTGACCATAGCAGGTGAATATACTCACACGCACTCAAACACACAATGAGTCAACAATTGCTATACATCACTTCACTGATGGCAGAAAAATGCCACCATAGGTTGCTTTAATGTTCATCTGTCTTTCTGTAATCTTCAGTATCACTCTGCACTTACTTGTGTGGCCAGTTGTGTTTATTAAGATCCTTGTAAGACTCATAACACAGCCTTATCACTGCCATTAATGTAACAATGCTGTAGATAAAAGGGGTAATAAGGAAATAATTGAACTGTATTTTAATGGAAATGTGCATGTAACAAGTTGCAATGAAAATATATTGCATTAATCATACTTTAAGTGGTCATATTGATTACTCATCAAAACACGTGAATAAAGATGAGTTCCATGGGGGATTCCATAGAGATGCTTTGTCTGTCAAAAAGATTAGTTTTCTGTAAAACCAGGTTAGTCAATTATATGCTTGACTTGCAAAAGCAGAAAAAAAAAAAATTTGTTTTTACAAGGTACTAGTTTCAAAGTGGCGCTTTCAGAGATCACTCTGACTGTGCAATGGTTCTTTCCAACTGTGCTGATGAGTCTCATTAAATAAGGTCTAGCCATAAAACATAACCAGCGTCCTGGACTCCACTGGTCGGCGAGTTGGTTGCCTTGGATGTTGCCTCGGCACTCTACCAAACCAAAAACTAAAGAAAGCACAGACTTCTTTGAACATCCCTCCCAGTTTATAGCTTCCTGTCAGGACTTGGGCTCGTCACTAAGCTATTAGCTAACCTCTCACCCAACCCTATCAGGTCACTGGATGGGCGTCTCCAGGTGTCCCACCGTAAGGGCCTGCCTCACGTCATATACTGCCGCCTGTGGAGATGGCCCGATCTTCACAGCCACCACGAGTTGAGGGCTATCGACGCCTGCCAGTATGCCTTCAACCTCAAAAAGGATGAAGTGTGTGTCAATCCCTACCATTACCAGAGAGTGGAGACGCCTGGTAATGATCCTTGAGAACTGTGTGTGTGTGTTTCTGTGACATAGTTTTTACTCTGAGCACTGCTGGCTATGATTTCAAGGTGCCCTCTAATAAGTTGTGGCAACTGAAATGCTTTGGAGTTTTATTATTGCCTATACTTTTGCCAGTTTGTGTAGTGTTAGTGATTTTTTTTCTTCAGTTTTTCGTGTTTGTAAGAAGCAGAATGTTGTTGCAGGAACACTTGCTTAGCAGAAAGGTACATTTTATTATAGGATTTTGATTTGTATAGCAAATCATGTTTGCCTGTCAGTGACCCTTCCTTTTGTCTACAGTACTGCCTCCAGTGTTGGTGCCACGCCACACAGAGATTCTGACAGAGCTTCCGCCTCTAGATGACTTCACAAACTCCATCCCTGAAAAACCAACTTCCCTGCTGGCATAGACCCTCCTAATAACTATATACCAGGTCTGTATACAGGGCAAGAACTCTTTTTCATTTTTTTCCATACAAAGACCTTAGTGTTTCTCATTATTTGCACCAGTGTATCATTTAAAATGTATTATTTATTATTTGTTTTTCACAGAGACTCCCCCACCTGGCTATATCAGTGAAGATGGAGAGACCAGCGACCAGCAGATGAATCAAAGTATGGAAACAGGTAGACTAGTTGAGTGTTGTGCTAGTGTAGATGCAGCTATGCATCTTGCTATTTGTAAAAATACACACCTTGTCCAGCCTGCCACCCCATATTTTATTCTCTAACGTGGATCCAATCTGGCATATCCAGATTGATTTTAGAGAGTCTGGGTAGAAAAAAAAAACCCACATGAAATGCCATTTTTGTAAATCAGATCCAAGTAGTCGTATGAGGGTTTGATTCATTTGGTCTGGTAACATTTGGAAAGTCTAGAAGAGATGCATGGTTAAATTATTTTATTCCCATTCAAGTTGAAGGAAGTCTCTAGTGTGCTTACTCAATGGGCTTCATGTACCATTGAGCAGCTCTTATAGAAATGAATGGAGGCCTGCCTCCAACGCTGTATCCAGTCCTCCTTATACATCCGTGGGCTGAGCAGAATCCATGCAGCTACTGGCAAAGCAGTATGGCGGACGATACAAAGATCAGTCCAGAATAAACTGTCTGCTGGTCACTTTTGGGGGAGACTTCTCTTCTTCTTCAGCTTCTTCAAAGTCGTTACCGCAGCAACCCATGCAAATAGGCTGGGGATGTGTGGAAACACAAATCCAATCTAATTACTTGCAAATAACTGCGGACAGTCAGTCTTAAAGATCTAATTGACTTGCAGTCTGAAGGAAGCCTAAGGGTCAGATCAGTTGTAAAAAATTTCAAATCAGTCCTCAAACATACATCATTACAGCAGTGAACATAAACACTACAAACAGTATTATTAACATTAAAGAGCATAGTTTGACCAGTCTATGCATCAAATGAAATGGAGATTTTAAAAAGGTGTTATATGATGTGTCTTTCTTTTTTTTTCTTTCAAGGCTCACCAGCAGAAATGTCACCAAGCACCCTGTCACCTGTCAGTCATGGCCTGGGTAAGACAACTTGATTGCAAGTCGATACATTGCTGCTGAATGTAAAAAAAAAAAAAAAGTGTAAATTGTTTGAATTATTGGAAACCCAAGTTTGTTCTAATAGTGAAAAAATTGGACTGAAATCATAACATTTTGTCCAGAAATTAAAGTCTAGAAAAGCAAGCAAATTCAGGTAACAGACAAATACAAACAGGTAAGGATTTAAAGAGGACAACATATAAAAAGTGTGCTACTTGATTTCCTTTCAGACCTTCAGCCGGTGACCTACAGTGAACCAGCTTTCTGGTGCTCAATAGCTTACTATGAGCTAAACCAGCGGGTCGGAGAACCTTCCACGCCTCGCAGCCTCTCTGACAGTTGATGGCTTCACTGACCCCTCCAATTCTGAACGCTTCTGTCTAGGGCTTCTCAGCAATGTCAACAGGAATGCAACTGTTGAAATGACAAGGAGACATATAGGTACAAGTGCGCACACTTTTACACACACACACGGTAATGGGCTCACTGATTTGTTTAGGCAAAGTTAATTACGTCCTTACAAAGGAAACAGAAACATGAAGGACGTTTTTGGGATCATAGAAGGTCAGGCCTCTGAGATGTCAATCTTATAGAAAATACAGTAGTTTTTTCATTAAACGGTTAGTTTGGATTATTTGAAGTGGGGCTGTATGAGGTACTTATCCATAGTCAGTGTATTACCTGTAATAAATTGCAGTCGGCACACCTCCAGTTTGGAGAGACAGTGGTCAGTTGCTTCAAGAGATTTTTAAATGTTTTTTGATATGGACCTCCATTTTTCCTGTCTCACGCTCCGCAGGTCGTGGTGTGAGGTTGTACTACATTGGAGGAGAGGTGTTCGCAGAGTGCCTCAGCGACAGTGCCATTTTTGTCCAGAGTCCCAACTGCAACCAGCGATACGGCTGGCACCCTGCCACAGTCTGCAAGATACCACCAGGTTTATACAAATAGTGTTTCCACCTTTGACTCTTGAGCCATATGGATGCTGTACAACTGACAAAAAAGACCCATTCTGCTTTGCTAATAAGATAAATTTGTCGTGTTGGCATTTATTGTCATAAAAGATTGAGCTCCTTCTCAAACCTTTATCTGGCAACTTGAGAACAACAATTAGTACCAACAAACAAATCTATATAACTTTTGGTACATAGTAGCTCACCTTTTATGATGAAAACAGTCCTGACTGATTTTTTTCCCACCTGATATCGATAGAATGAAGCTTGAGGAAGGAGCGCTCATGCCCTCCACAATGTGACAGTATTTCTCAGACTCCCACCCACACACACTGACTCATCTGTACCCATGTAACTTTGAACATTTCATTCCTGGACAAATGAGCAGTGTGAACAGTATCATTACTGAGGCACAGAATTGTACCGAAAGGAAACAAGGATCTCGTAGACATTTAGGGGTCGGACTTGTCAGCCCCGTCGAGAATAATCACCAACATACAATACACCCACACCTCACAGTGCCCGTGCTTGGTGCTTTTAAGTTGTGTTCACAGAAATGGCAAAGTAGAATCACCAGTTTTGAAGTAATTGGTTGTGAGATCACACATTGTTGTAAAGTTAACTTTTGGGCTTATCAAACGCATTTATAAAATATTCAAACATGTCAGACTTAACCAGGGATAGAACAAAAAGTCCTGGATGTATATCCATTGTTGTTCTCAGTGCTTTCACAAGCCACCCTCCTCTACCAAAATAGAAAAAAGCTCTGAATTAACTTTCTCTGATTGTGATAACCACCCTGTGTCTCACACCTATTTTTTGTTTCTTATTTTCAGGCTGTAATCTGAAGATTTTTAACAACCAGGAGTTCGCTGCACTGCTGGCCCAGTCAGTCAATCAGGGTTTTGAGGCAGTCTACCAACTAACCAGGATGTGCACCATCAGAATGAGCTTTGTCAAGGGCTGGGGAGCAGAGTACAGGTATGTTATGCTCTTAAAAACATCATTCTCTCTTTTACCATCATCCATGATGAGTGGATGGTTGTGGGTGTCAGGTCAGACCAGAGTGTGGCACAGTGAAATTCATTTGTGTGTCCTCGTGAAAGAGGTCATGCTGGAAGCTTGGTGACATAAAGACTGCAGTCAGGCTGTGTAGTGGCTGCTGTTGGCTGTGACTAGTTTTTAAAGATGTACCGATTGGCTGGTTTTCAGTATCAGATATATCTGACTCTGTGCCAGTCAAATTTGCGGGCATGCACAGCCACTCTGCGCTGCTCACGCAGACAGCAATGCTGCTGCAACACTGCTACTGCCAGTCTTTTCTATAATGAGGTTATAAGATAAGATATTCCTTTATTAGTCCCACAGTGGGGACATTTCCAGCATTACAGCAGCAAAGTGGATAGCAAAAAATAAGAAGCATCAGTGAAAAAAAGACAATAAATAGCGAACAAGAGTTATGGGAAAAAAAAGTAAATTATTGCAACCAGAAAGCAGTCAATGATTTTTGTTTACCCTCATTCAGAGAGAGAGAGAAAAGCGAAAAACAGAGCGCACACTGCAGAAACGGCCCTTCACCCATTTTTTTCATGTTTATGACATTCTACAGATAAAGACTGTGTAGGTGTAGTGTTACTGGTATGATGTTGATATGATAATCAACAGATCATTTTCACTCTCTATTTTTTGCTGACAATGGCACGTGTCACGCAGAAAAAATAGATGCAACATCAGATTTTTAGATAAGGCGCCACTGCAGCCCTGCCAATAACAAGATAAAGAGAAGAGTTAAGAGAACGAAGAGAAGGAAAATAGAAAAGAGGACATAGTAGAGACAGCAAGAAAATTTAAAAGGGAAAAGAAGGAGAAGAAAAAAATGAGAGAAGAGACGGAAAGAGGACAAGGCCTTAATTTTCCATGAAAGAAAAGTTATGAAGATGTTTCTGTTTGCTGTCAATTATAGTTCTTAGAAAGAAAGAAACTGGAATTGGCAGGTCAGACTTCTACAAGATCAGAAAACGGAAACGACCAATCAGAGCATCTCTGCTAGTTTTGATTGTGGCAAAATGGACATGAAGAGGACACCTCTGTTGACACTGCTTTTCATTTGGCAGAGCAGTATTCTATAACTTAACATTTCACCATAATCACTGGCTAGAGCCCAGCAAAGCCTGCAGAGTCTCCAAATGTTGCATAGTGCATACAGCTGTACCATCCACCCTGAACATTGACTCACAAGCTGCTGTCACAGGCCCTCAGCTTAATGGACTGAACTTAAGTGAAACTACAAATGTCATAGCAGCATCTTTGAGAAAGAGGCACAACTGATTAAAGCTGAAGAAGTTTACAGGTTACACGGTCTCAAAAAACGTTTACCCTCAGATTCTGAATCACTACTTTCTGTGTACAGATAAAAGCTGATATGATAAAACCTGATTTCATTTAGCAAATAGGGCAAACATATGCGACTTCAGTATGATGGGTTTCTCCTTTCTATTGTCTCCCCTAATATGTAGTTAAGGTAAATAAATACAGGTGTATCTTTCCATAAAAATCCAGGGAGTGTCAATGCACATCATGTAAACAAGGGTTGGAAAGGTAAAAGGTTTGTGCATGCTCTGATCTGCACTTCATGCGTATAATCTCTATTATATTCCTCCTTTTGTTGTAAAATGTCAGAGATTACAGGGCATTTGTCTGCATCTCTCTGTCTCTGTGGCCCTCCAACCACCCATCCAGCAAACATCTGTTCTGCTCCTGGCTCTGCTTTGTGTTGCACCCTCCCAGGAGCCAGACAGCAGCGTTTGTGGGGGTGTTTTGGCTTGTCCTCACTGGCCAGGGTTAAGCCGCTGTGTAGCCTGTCTGGTTAACAGTCAGTGTCTCCACTGTCTGTGGAGAGTGCAGGCCAAGCCTGGCAGGACCACAGAGCAGTCAGCTGTGTTTGATCATCTGGTCTGACCTTGGCAATGCAAGCTCCCATTCACTTTTTATTTATTTGTTGTAGGTCATCTTAATAAAAGCAATCTAGCACTACACACACACTGCTACTACTTTTTCTCCTATTAGGCTACTACTGTTTCGATTATATATATTTATTGATTCAAATCAGAATGAATCAGTTATCAAAATTATGTAGTAATCAGTTAAAGGGAAACTAGAATTTTCCAACTTGGACCCTTTTTTCCCATTTTTATGTGTACTGTTCTGAAAGAAAATTCTACTATGACTAGGAGTAACAACATAATTGCTTTAGGCCTATAACATAACCCATACCACACTTTCAGCTGAACCAAGAAAAACTAGTGAAAAGTTTACATTCTTACCTTTATTCTGTATTTTATCCTTACAGGCGTCAGACAGTAACCAGCACTCCCTGTTGGATTGAGCTGCATCTCAATGGCCCCCTCCAGTGGTTGGATAAGGTGCTGACCCAGATGGGTTCACCATCAGTGCGCTGCTCCAGTATGTCCTAAACAGCATGCTGCTGCTTCTGAGGATAACTCAAACTGACATTTCACAACATTTGACCAGTATGTCCTAAGGGAGACCACCATGCAGTCTTAAACTGATGTACTAACAACATTATGAAAACAAAACAAAAACAAAACAAAAAAAAAAAGGATTACACAATGGACCTGGAGGATGGGACAAAGACATCACTGATGGACAATAGTGGAATGTTAACAGTGATGTCAGAGTGGGCCTGATCACCCCAGGCTCTGTTGGATTAATGTTGACATTCCAGTAATCATGGACCTAATGATAGAAATCACCCTGCAATATTAAAAATGACAAGAGAGTGATGTCATAATGGACCAGAGTACATTCACATTTTTGGTATTTTTGACTTGAAGCTCTGATCCAGACAGACAAAGCTCGACAGAGCTTTACTGTCCTGTTCAGTGACACGCGAACGGCTGTTTCGGTGGATTGAGTCACTCCAACCACTAGTCCCACCTTGCCGCTTCACTACCTACCACAGCACAACTCTGATTCAAGATTTCCGTTTACACAAGGTTGACCAACAGTAGTACTGCCACTCCAGGCTCATGTTCAACCAAAGTCAGCTTCCCGCCTGGACATGAATTTTTTTCTTGGTTTTGGTGACCAAACTTCCATTTTTATCTTGAGATTTCCACTTTTCCTGCTTTTCCTCTAATCAGCTCTATGTTGTCATGATCACACACCTGACTATGCCGGACTGACGGTCCTACCGCTATTAAAGGGGTGACCACTGGGAGATCAATCTGATGTCTATAACTAATATTACACACCCTGTCTTGACATGGACACACATATACTGTAACACAGACAAACCTTTGCAGTTCACACACACCACGTAACGTGCTATTTTACCACCTTTGCTTTGACATAACGACAAATCATTTCCTCTGTGGTGTTAATTCAAGCATGAGTGTGCAGTGGGGCAGATGTT